>OX424568.1:26762552-27962552 GCA_949152475.1 Terebella lapidaria | reverse complement strand
ATATTGACATCCACTTTGATGGTCGTGGATCCATTGAAGGAGCAAAGATAGAGCAATATCTGCTGGAGAAGTCAAGGATTGTACATCAGGTAAATAAATCATTGATACTTACTCTATAGCACAGCTTCTGTATATATCAGGATTGAACTGTTTCTTACCATGGTTAGTGCATACATGACATTATACCGTTTGACAGAACCGAGATGAAAGGAATTACCACATCTTCTACTGCATGCTCGCCGGCCTCGGGCCCCAGGAGAAAGCTCAACTGGAGCTCAAGGAAGCCACAGACTACTTCTACCTGATACAAGGTAACTCCTATCACAATGTGAATCTATCCCTGGAGTAATCCAATCTCCCATAGTGAAGTCTTCAGCTGCCAGGTCCACAGATATTTTGTATTTGCCTGTCTGGTGTGTTACTTGTTTGTATCGTTGGTGTGACCAGTGTTACCTGTGTGGTTCCCCAGGAGGTGATGTGACCTGTGAGGGACGAGAGGACCACAAGGATTATGTCGACATTCGCTCAGCCATGAAGGTGCTGACGTTTGGAGACGATGAGATTTGGGACATCATGAAGATCTTGGCGGCGCTGCTTCACCTCGGTAATGTGACGTATCGGGCCACGACAGTCGAAAACATCGATGCATCGGAGATTGCCAGCGTCGACAACTTGCAGAAAGCTACACGCCTCATGGATGTAAGCCTAGAGGCTACCCATTGCCAGAAATCACACAATGAATAATCTCTGTTCTCAGTTGATGATGTACTCACCTCTGTACTTCATGTTTATCTCAGGTGCGGCTTCAGGATCTCAGCAAGGCTCTGACAACTCGCACGATCTTCACCCGCGGCGAGAGTGTCGTCACTTCCATGGCAACAGACACTGCCATGGACGTCCGGGATGCGTTCGTCAAGGGTATTTATGGCCGTATGTTTATCTGGATGGTGGACAAGATCAACAAGGCCATTTACAAGGCTAAGGCCGACCCTAGAGACTCACGCACGTCCATCGGTGTCCTCGACATCTTTGGATTCGAGAACTTTGGAAACAACAGGTCTCCTGAGCGTTCATCTTTGTTAATGTGGCATTTTTCTGGCTTGTCTGCAGTCAAGAGCATTCATTCTAACCTGATCTTTTCTTTGTGTTTGTTGCAGTTTTGAGCAGCTTTGTATCAACTACGCGAACGAGAATCTGCAGCAATTCTTTGTGAGGCACATCTTCAAGCTAGAACAGGTTTGTTATTGCTAGGGCAGACCAGGAATAGTCAATATTCATAGTAACTAATTGACTGGTCATAAACTAGTCGAACACCTATCATAATAGTTGACTAGGATGGTCATCGAATCACCAACAACTAGTTGATTCAACCCTACTATGAAGTGTTTGTGCTTGGGTAGCGCCAGGATCTAATGGTAGAGTAATTGATCGTTCAGGAGGAGTATAACAACGAAGCTATCAACTGGAGCCACATAGAGTTTGTGGACAACCAAGAGGCACTGGATCTCATCGCTGCCAAGCCCATGAACATGATGGCCCTAGTGGACGAGGAATCCAAGTTCCCGAAGGTAGGATGACAGCCGTGAACACAGGCTCTTTTCTCACAGAGCTCTTCATTTGCTGCTGCTTGTCCAAGGCACTAGGTGGACCACGACAATAATCATCTGTTGTTTCTGTATCAGGGCACTGACCAGACGATGTTGGCAAAGCTTCATCAAACCCATGGCAACAACAAAAACTACCTCAGGCCAAAGTCACAGGTCAACATGGTGTTCGGATTGAATCATTTTGCTGGAGTCGTCTTCTACGATGCTAAAGGTCGGTCGGTGGAGGCTGGAACTGATTTAACTCCTCTAACAATATAATCTTTGAAATGATCAAACTTATCAGGAACAGAGTGTGACAAACTGTGCCTAACTTTGGAAAGTATCATTCTGTGTTTGTATATTGAGACTGGTGTACTTTTCCCTACAGGGTTTTTGGAGAAGAACCGTGACACTTTCAGTCAGGATCTGTTGCAAGTGATCCAGACCTCCAAGTTCAAGTTCATGACACACCTCTTCAAGGAAGACTTTCACATGGTCAGTCTTGTGGTGACCAAAGGATTGGGATGTGGTTTGCTTGTATGTATGTAGGTACAGTTTCTGACTGTGCGGGTCACGTTTCAGGGCGCAGAGACTCGCAAGAGATCACCGACACTCGGCAGCCAGTTCAAGAAATCGCTGGAGCTGCTGATGAGAACTCTCGGCCAGTGTCAGCCGTTCTTTGTCCGCTGCATCAAACCAAATGAATTCAAGAAGCCGCACGTAAGACATCAGTCTAACACTTAACAACTTGATTGACTCCATTTTGATTGACAGGAACTTCCGAAGAAAATTACCTACCTAATTGTAATTTTCTCAACCAATAATCCCACAAAATTCCTCAAAATATCGGTGAAGCTTATTGATAATATTAACTTCTAGTATAAACCACGAGTTGGTAACTAATTTGTTTCCTCGCCCTGACAGAACTTCGACCGGGAGTTGTGTGTGAGACAGCTGCGTTACTCCGGGATGATGGAAACCATCAGGATCCGTCGGGCAGGCTACCCGATCCGGCATCTGTTTGCAGATTTTGTGGATCGGTATCGGATCCTGATCACTGGTGTCGGTCCTTCACACACAGTCGAGTGCAAGTCCGCCTCCGCCAAGATCTGCAAGGCTGTGCTCGGTGGTGCTGACTTCCAGCTCGGCAAAACCAAAGTCTTCCTCAAGGTAATGCATACACTCAAATCTATTCTATATCGGTTATCTGTTACACAAATGTGTGTCTGCATTGAGCTCGACAAAAATATAACTGCTAATCGGTGACTCCACATATGAACTCTGTGTTTGTTATGTTTGATGACTTTGGTTTTTCTTTGACCTTGTAACCTTGAGTTTGATGTATCCACCAATCACAGGACGCCCAGGATGCCTTCCTAGAGCAGGAACGCGACAAAATGCTGACACGGAAGATCATCCTGCTTCAGAAGGCCATTCGAGGCTGGCATTATCGCCAGAAGTTTTATCGCATGCGCGAGTGCTGCGTCGTACTGCAAGCCTATTGGAAGGCCTTCGCTCAGCAGCGCAGATACCAACAGGTAGCAGGCTTGGAACTCTGACAGCAGCAGTCTGCCAGATACCAAGAAATAATGGCATTTGTTTCGTAATCTACTCAGTAGTCATGAATGTTCAGCATACTTAAGTATGTGATAATATTTATTGCCATAACAACTAACATTTTGAGTATACTTACCTTGGCTGTCAAAGAAGAGGGGAGTTGCATATCATGAATACATTTTGATGACATAAATCCTAATCTCATAGGAGCCTTGTATTAGAGTTATGAGTATAGCATAGATGGTTTTGATCAGGTTAAAACATTGTTTATCTGTTGGACAGATGCGGCTGGGTTACATGCGCCTACAAGCCCTGTGCAGATCACGTCTACTCACACACAGGTTCACAGCTCTTCGCTCCAAGATGATCACATTCCAGGTAAGCCATCGGCAGACATGTACCCGTCTGCTGACTTGATGTTTGAGTAAGATTCGCAGTGTGTTGACTTTGCTGGTGTTGTTGACAGCGTCACTGCCGCGGCTTCCTCTCGCGTGAGTGGTACGAGAAGAGGATCCAGTGTGTGCTTGTGCTGCAGGCCGGAGTACGCAAAGTCATCGCCTACAAACAGTATAACCGCATGCTGATCGAGGTGTGTACTCCACCACAAGCTCTAGTTCCTTCTATCACTGAGCAGGCTTCATAACTATTAACTAACCGCTAACTGACTGTTCTAGCATCGCATGCGAATGGAATCAGAGAGGCAACGGAAGGCAGAGGAAGAACGACTGCGCAAGCAAATGAATGCAAAGAAAGCGAAAGAAGAAGCAGAGAGACTGCACAGGGTAAGCTACATTACACACATCACACTGTCCGACTGCACAGGGTAAGTTACATCACACACATCACACTGTCCGACTGCACAGGGTAAGTTACATTACACACATCACACTGTCCAACTGCACAGGGTAAGTTACATTACACACTTCACACTGTCCGACTGCACAGGGTAAGTTACATTACACACATCACACTGTCATACTGCACAGGGTAAGTTACATTACACATATCACACTGTTTCAGGAGCGATTGCTGTCTCTGGAGCAGCAAGTTATCGAAGAAGAGCGCAGACAGAAAGAGGAAGCGGCCATGAAGCGCCAGCAGATAGAGAATGCCGAGAAGCGTCGACACGGACCAGTCGATGATTCGCAGCTTGTCGACCAGATGTTTGACTTCATCGACGAGCAGTCTGAGGCTGGGTCAGCCCCCAGTGCTTTCAAGGTACGCAGGTTACACATCATGCGAAGAATCTAGCGCTGTGTGATGTCAGTCTGACAAATGGCTTGTCTGTGTTACAGGACCTGGAGGCGGGTCGCGCTCGAGCTCTCGGTGAGAGTCACAGTGCTGCCGAACTGGAGGGCATGAAGCTCCCCATTCCTGGTGACGATGATGAAGACATCATGGAGTACAAGTTTGCCAAGTTTGCTGCAACATACTTTGCTGGCAACACCAACCACACACACATCCGCCGTGCTCTCAAGCAGCCCCTCCTGCCAGTCAAAAACGAGGGCGACCAACTGGCAAGTGTCATGCGGTATCATACTTCACAACGTTCTTTCACCAGCTTCATATGACAATAATGTTACCCTCTGATTCCACCAGGCTTGTATGGCAGTGTGGATCACAATCCTGCGGTTCATGGGAGACCTGCCAGAGCCAAAATACCACACGTCGATGTCAGATCCCAAGGAACGTCAGGCTGTCATGACCAAAATCTACTCAACACTCGGCAGAAAGTTTGGCAAACGTGATCTGGAAGAGGCCCAGAAGATGGGCGTGGAGCTGGTGAGCATCATTCGCTGTGTTATGTGGCAATGGAACATCAACATGGCAAAGTACATCTTTTCTACAATAGTAACTTGATTTTCTCTATGAATTTCCAGGAAAAAGAACCCATGCCCCAGTCAAAGCACAAAAAACAGAGCACAAAGAAGAAGTTGGTGTCCCTGACGCTAAAGAAGAAGTCTAAAATCACAGAGGAAGTGACGAGCAAGTTACGGGATGGAGAATCTTTCACGGGTAGCGGCAATGCATTACTGGACGATAGGCCCACGTCAAACCTGGAGAAACTGCATTTCATCATTGGCAATGGTATCCTCCGACCAGAAATCAGGTACAGTTGTTTCCAGTGTTTTGTGACATAACTTTCTGTGTTTGTGACAGTGGTGTTTGTTGTCTTGTTTATGTTGAAGTTGGATGTTTGATGTTTCCAGAGACGAGATTTACTGTCAGATCTGCAAGCAGCTGAGTCAGAACCCCAGCAAGAGCAGTCACGCCCGAGGCTGGATACTGCTTTCTCTCTGTGTTGGCTGCTTTGCTCCCTCGGAAAAAGTAAACACCAGTTTCCATTCATCATGTTTAGATCAGTGAAGTATGTTGAATAACTATGGAGATTGGTACTAACGAAGTCACCTGTGGAACTTTTCAGTTCGTCAAATACCTGCGATGCTTCATCAAGGAAGGGCCACCAGGGTACGCACCCTACTGTGAAGAACGTCTGCGCAGAACCTTTAACAACGGCACAAGGAACCAGCCTCCGAGCTGGCTGGAGCTCCAGGTAACATCACTGTCCTCTCTACACACTTAGTGTTAATGTTTCGTGTGACTTTCAGAGGTAATCTTCATACAGTTGTTCACTGGATGGACATCATCTGACATGACTTTTGTCCCTGATTGGTTAACAACTCTTGACATTAAGTAAAAGTCTTCTCTGGATGAGCTCAACGCTCATTCAGAACTGTGTGGGAGTGATCCGTTCTCAATGAATGTCATTTGTTCCAGGCCACAAAGTCCAAGAAGCCTCTGATGCTTCCGATCACGTTCATGGATGGAAACACAAAGACACTGCTAGCAGACTCAGCCACAACTGCCCGAGAACTCTGCCAGCAGCTCGCCGACAAGATTGGACTGACCGACCAGTTTGGCTTCTCACTGTACATCGCTCTCTTTGACAAGGTCAAATCTCGGCTCCACATTCTGCACCTCCCATGATATGATCCCAGATATGCTGCTTCCTCGGAAAGTGTGCAGACTATATTCGTTACCATGATGTTTTGTTTCTACAGGTGTCTTCCCTCGGTAGCGGCGGCGACCACGTGATGGACGCGATCTCTCAATGTGAACAGTATGCCAAAGAACAGGGAGCCCAGGAACGTAACGCGCCATGGCGGCTTTTCTTCCGCAAGGAGATCTTTGCGCCGTGGCACGCCCCAGCTGAGGACCCGGTCGCCACCAACTTAATCTACCAGCAGGTCGTCCGCGGTATCAAGTTTGGGGAGTACCGCTGTGACAAGGTGTGTTGACCCACTGATCTGTTGACTTGCCCACTGATCAGTCACTAACGACTGTTTCCGCTGACCTGACATACCATTTGTGCTCAGTGTTGATGTGTGTTGTACAGGATGAGGACCTGGCGATGATCGCTGCCCAGCAGTACTACGTGGACTACAACCAGGACATGATTCTAGAGCGACTCCAGTCCTTGCTGCACTCCTACATCCCTGACCAGTGTCTGACGAGCGGCAAGGCACAGTCCTACTGGGCTCAGGGGGTAGCCACCGCCTACAAGAAGAGCTACTTCGTGCGAGACCGAGTCCCAGCGCTGCGCGTCAAGGAGGACATCGTCAACTATGCCAAGTACAAGTGGCCACTGCTGTTCTCAAGGTAAGATCTATCACCTATTTACCACTCATCTGTTCATAAATAATGTGTAAATAACTGAATACAAATTCATTGATATATGCATAACTCTACATGCACTGTGTTACTACGCACTGCTGTTGCAGGTTCTATGAGGCGTACAAGTTTGCCGGGCCGAGTTTACCAAAGAACGATGTGATTATCGCGGTGAACTGGACGGGAGTCTATGTGGTGGATGACCAGGAGCAGGTGCTACTAGAGCTGAGTTTCCCTGAGATCACCGCCGTGTCCAGCAGCAGGTTAGTGTCCCGCTGTCAGACTGGTCACCTGGCCCTTGTGTTGTGAGTCGGCGGGCGGGCGTCCATCACGTTGATTTGTTGTGTTGTAGGACGGGTAAGATGCATGGGCAGAGCTTCACACTGGCGACTGTCAAGGGAGACGAGTACACATTCACCTCCCCCAACGCTGAGGACATTCGCGAACTGGTCGTAACATTCCTGGAGGGTCTCAAGAAACGCTCACGATTCGTCATTGCTCTCCAGGACTACAAGGCTCCCAGTACGGCCCAATCTCTTGTAGCTTTTTTCTCCCAGCACCCATCCTAGTTCATATCAATAGTGGGCCTAAAGAAGGGTTGTATTCTCATTTGACTCCATTGGAGACTTGAACAGCATCTTCTGCTGTGTATATACAACTTTCTGTAGAGGTCAATACAATCTCTTGCAGGCGATGGTTCGTCTTTCTTGACCTTCGTGAAGGGTGACTTGATCATCCTTGACCAGGACAACGGGGAGGTTGTCATGAACCAGGGCTGGTGTTACGGCACGTGTGCTCGGACCCAGAGCAAGGGAGACTTCCCCGCGGAGTGTGTCTATGTCCTGCCCACCATCACCAAACCCTCCCCCGATATACAGGTATGTAACCTTGGTAACGTCTTCCGCCAGGCCACAGCTTCACGAAATGCTCCGATTTTAATCAATCTGCTTGGCATACCTTCCCTATTAATTGGGGTTACATGTACCTTTCATTGTTGTTTATATGTGAGATAATCAAGTAACTTTGAACCAAAAATCATGTAAATACAGCGAACATCAGTAATTTGACAATCAATAATGCTGCCTGATTATTTACCAAAATTGGCTTGGTGTTAATGAGCTGTGTACTTTGTTCCTGGCTGTTGCTGACAGGATATGATATGTGGGGTATGTGACGTCATAGAACTTAGTGAATGCTTATTTCTATGTTTGGCTACTTTTGTTCCATATTTTTCTCAGTTTGTAGGCATATATGTCCTCATTTTGATGTTTTGTTGTAACTAACACGTTTATATACATGTGATAGTATGTAACACTGTTCAAGATGCCCTGTGCTGTGTTCCAGCTTTTAGATATTGTGTAAATCCTGAATGTGATAGCCGAGCAGACATTCAGTGTTACGTGTAGTGTACCTGTGATGTAGAACTATTGTGATGTGTTCCTTATAATGCTGTGTGTGATTATCTCTTTGTGGAAAAAAATGTTATTTTTTTTTCGCCTCAGGATTTCAGTGCACACAGTAATAAATGTAAATTTAAATAGGATTTACTTAATTAAGAATAGTTATGACCTGTCCGGATGTAAAGTCCCCCTGAGTTGAGGGCTGGTGGCTCAATATCCAAGACTATATGCTTTGTTCAAGTTGCTGTTTACTGTGTTTTGGTACAGTGATATTTACTGTTAATAAATCTTCAGTCTGTTTTATCTAACAGGATTTCTTGTTAGTTTGGGGTGTATCGTTTTTTAGCACCTTGAAATTAAATTGATGTTGCACGTTTAACTGATATTATGTATCGGTATATCATCAAATCAGAAAATGTGATAAGAAAACAACTTTATTACACTTTAACTACTGACATCAAGATGCAGTAAATGAATAAGAGTCTGTCGGTGTGGTTTATGAGTGTTATCGTTTTGGTTTCAGAACCTGTTCGCTCAGCAGTCAATGGACCAATCAAAGATGATCAGCGCGTCGTCTGAAGCACTCGATCAGCTGGAACCAGGCGAGAAACAACACACGCTTGAGGAATACTCCTTCGACCACTTCAGGTAACTGCTGTCACAGGGTGTACAAGAAACTGTCCATGACATCGCTTCGGTATGATGGATAAAGGTATATGTGTCACTATCACTGATCCTGTGTTGTTACCTGGGTTACAGGCCCCCGCCTAAGCGTACACTCTCCAAGACGCTGTCATTGTCATCCGTGAAGAAACGTCGTCAGGACGACTTGTGGCGGTATTCCAAAGAAGCAATCAAACAACCACTGCTGAAGAAACTCCAGGGCAAGGAAGAGATGTCACAGCTCGCATGCCTCAGCTTCCTCGATATCCTTGTACAGCTCTGGGGGAAGTGGGAGTTGGGGGGGGGGGGTCTATACATGGATGTGGGTTGCATCTAACCTGGCTGCAAATCCTGCAAGATCAGGAGTTGTTATACTAAGTGATACTTATACCTCTGATTGTGGGGTGCGATGATTAGGCAGCATTCATTCGCCAACCACAAATGAAACGCGGGTGACCTAAATTAAACTTAAGGTAGTCCGCTCCAAACAGTGAGGGGAGGGGGTCAAAGAGTTTTTTTAAAATAAATAACTGTATCAACATGTTTCTCTATGAAATAGGTCGTTTTGGAGAGATAATATTCAAGAAAATAACTTTTAAATTTTGACTTTACATTACCTCACTGTTTGTAGCGGACTACGTTAATTCACTGGGTCCGTGAGTCCTTTGTGGTGGTAATATAGGTACCTGGCCAGTTCACTCCCTGTGTGATTGGAACAGTCCTCTGCCTGTAATGCATAGTACTGGTATTAAAATAAAAGTCAGGTGAAAATTTTCAATATTTGTAGGCAGTATTGTGTATACTTGTAGAGATGATTGAGAACATAATCAAAGATAGCTTTCAGACCTCGATAACTAGAATGAACGATAGCATGTGGTGCTTGTATTTCTTAACACTGCTTACCCGTTCTCAAGTACATGGGCGATCATCCGTCTAAACGCAGCCGGAGCGGCAACGAGCTCACAGACCAAATCTTCGAACAACCTCTCAAACAAGTAAGTTATTGTATTGTATCTGCCAAAGCAAGGATGGTGATTCCTATACATTCATGACTGTTGTGCCACGTCTGCCGTTCATTCCTGATATCTTGGAAAGACGCTGGACAATAAAGACATCCATCTGCATTCCCTTGAGCTACACTGACAATGGACATCTGAGGGATACAATATACACTTGTAGCAATCCTCAGCGACCGGAAGCTCGCGATGAGCATTTCTCGTAACAAGTCCTGCGGTATGATGAAGATATTGATTCCCTTGTTCGTTTAGGACATGCTGAAGGATGAGGTTTACTGCCAGATCATCAAGCAGCTGACGGACAACCGTAACCGTCTGAGTGAGGAGCGTGGTTGGGAGCTGATGTGGCTAGCGACCGGCTGCTTCACACCCAGCACCAACCTACTAAAGGAGGTGACTCTTTTCCTGCGCTCCAGCCGCAACCAGGTCGCTCAGGACTGTCTGACACGACTCAACAAGGCTCTCAGGTCAGAGATTTTGTGACACCCCTGCTTGACGGAATAATAAACCAGTATCACATTATTTCACCAGTAAGTACAGGAGTATTTATCAATTTAGAACCCGCCGCTGTGTTACAGGAACGGAGTCAGGAAATACCCGCCCCATCTGGTGGAGGTCGAGGCCATCCAGCACAAGACGACTCAGATCTTCCACAAGGTCTACTTCCCGGACGACTCGGACGAGGCCTTCGAGGTGGACTCCAGCACTCGAGCCAAAGACTTCTGTCAGAACATCGCCTCACGTCTACAGCTCAAGTCTGCTGAAGGCTTCAGCTTGTTCGTCAAAATAGCAGACAAAGGTTACTTCACATACTCCTATCCCCAGATCCCTCATAAAGACATCTTTAAGAATTAGTCGTGTGTGATTCTTACTTGTCTCTATTTACCTGTATCATTTTTGCAGTCATCAGCGTTCCAGAGGGAGATTTCTTCTTTGACTTTGTACGACACTTGACAGATTGGATCAAGAAAGCTCGACCAGCCCGCGAGGGTACGCTACTAACTCAGTAATGTACAGTACACTGTTGTGAGTGCCTTGGTTGTTTGACCATTCTGATTGTTGTACATGTACTGCAGGAGCCGTACCACAGTTCACATACCAAGTGTTCTTCATGAAGAAGCTCTGGACTAACACTGTGCCTGGCAAGGACAGGAACGCAGATATCATCTTCCACTACTACCAGGTCTGTACTAAGCTTCTAAAGCATCTACTGATACGGTTGTCAGTCTTGGTGTGTTATGCTGTGTTTGATTACGCCTGTGCTGTGTGTGTAGGAGCTGCCCAAGCTGTTGAGAGGATACCACAAGTGCACGGTGGAGGAAGCTGTACAGCTTGCTGCCTACATCTATAGAGTCAAGTATGGCGAGGACAGCGCCAAACTCAACGGACCAAATGCGCAGTTAGTAATCATAGCTACTCACAACTATGAGTCTATCTACCGCATGTGCAGTAGCAGAATTTTATGAGATTTTGGTGCAGAGGATAACTAGTAGTACCACTTCTTGCAGGCTAGATGTAAAGTTGATGACACGGCTAGAGCCATCTGCCTTGTCTCCTAGCTTTTGAGTGCATTGCAATGCCCAATGTGAATGTTTCCTGTTTGCAGAGCCGTGTTTAAAGAGTTGCTGCCACAGGATCTGATCAAGGTTCAGGGCGCCGCTGAATGGAAGAAGCAGATTCTCGCCGCGTACAACCGTGAGGCGGGGAAGTCATCCGACGAGAGCAAGATTAGCTTCTTGAAGTTAATCTACAAATGGCAGACTTTTGGCTCTGCCTTCTTTGAAGTCAAGGTCAGCATAAATAAGGATTGATAGCATATTGTCCAACCATCCTCATTCATCCTCAGTTGTATCACCTGAACAAAATGAAAACTATTTGCGGAGAAAGAACAAGGCGAATAAGATTATTACTGCATACAATAATAACACATGTAGTTAAGACTTGAAACATAAATTCACTGACACTGATAAAAACACAGGTTTGGCAGTGAAGATATTTTGTCTGTATTATAGGGAATTAAGGGGATACAAGCATGCTGGTGTCAGCGACCAGAAAGTGTCTAGTTATAAACCGTGACCAAATGTTTCCTCTACAGCAAACTACAGAAACAAATTTCCCAGAAATCTTGCTGATCGCTATCAACAAACATGGAGTGAATTTGATTCACCCGCAGACGAAGGTAAAATCACGAGGAGTTGATTGTTTGCTTGTTAATGGAGCATGTGTGTTTGTATCTGACTGTTTATCTGGTGTTTGCAGGAGATTTTAGCCACTCATCCGTTCACCAAGATCTCCAACTGGAGTAGCGGCAACACCTACTTCCACATGACGATCGGGAACCTGGTCCGGGGAAGCAAACTGCTCTGTGAGACTTCACTGGTACGTAACACATACGTGCACGGGGCCAGCTAGCAGTCCCTGGCTTTATCAGTGGTTCCTGTCTGGCAGTCAGCTTACAGTCACATGTAAAATGTATGATATCATATCACATCCCGATGTGTAGTTGAGTTCTTTCTGTTCTGTGTCCAGGGCTACAAGATGGATGACCTTCTGACTTCCTACATCAGTCTCATGCTGACGACGATGCAGAAGCAGAGAACGTTGCGGCGACACTGAAGCCAGAAACCCAGAGTGCTACAGACATCTGCTTTATGACTTGTGTTCGTAACAACGAAGGTTTTGTCTAGAGATTTTTTGTTTATGTTCATTGGATGTACCTTATCAATATTTACAGAACAAAATCAGCAGAATGCAGGAAGATGCATATTTGAAGTGCCACTTCAGAAAATAATGCAATATGCCTTTATTTCACTATGACTGTGAATCACTTAGCAATATTATGCAGCAGACTTCAAAAGTTTTTGACCAGAAAATTACTACCTGTATTGTTAATACCGATAGAAAACAGCTAATTTGCATATCATTGTTACATGAGCTGTGCACTGAGCTATGAAAGATGCGGTGAGAAGTTTTGTAAGCATGTTTAAATGTTGGTTGGGTACTTATGTTGAGCTGTCTGAAGTCGGTCGGTGCTGTCCGGATTACTTGTTCTGTGGTCATGTACTTTAAGAGATTGACGATGGTCATAATTTTTCATGCTATATTTGGTAGGAAATTTCTTGGAACAATATTCAATGAGGAATAACAATTATTGTGAATGCCTAATCATGCTTCTTCATATAGATTTGCTGCAATTGGTTGGTTTCCAAATTCAGTCATAATACGTGTTGCAGATTGAACCAGTGAGAGATTATGAAGTCTTCAATATTCTAATGGAAAATGTTGCTTTGTAGGCACTGAAATTTTGCAATTAATTGTTTCTGCGAAAGAAGAACTACTTATGGTGTTAGGCAAAGTGCACTGATTTATTGTGCAATATTATAGAGTTTGCAGTATCTGTTCAAGGTTAAGCCTTTCAATATAAAATACTTGATAACAATGTGTACATAAAGTAGATATAGGTATATCATAACTTGAGAAGAACTTCGTTCATTCTGCCAATTGTCCTGCTTATTTTGGTGTATTTTTTTCTGGTGTAGGAAATGTATGTACTTATTGTATATCGTTATTTATGACATATGTTAATTTTGCCAGTGATATCCCCAAGATTGAACATTCCAACTGTTTTCAGTTATACAAGTTGTTTGGTGATTCACGCCACTTCCAGTTCAAGACGTGTTTCGATGACATATCCGTTCTACTGGGTTTTTTTTGGTTTTTTGATCTATGAGTTAACATTTATTTTTACTAACATGTATATATAGACTAAAGTGCATTCCATTTATACAACTAGCATGTATTTTGATGACATGAGGGACCAGTAAAATAGGACTAGATATGTAAATGTTTATTTACTTGGGCTTGTGACCAAATTTTTGTACATTTTTGTATCGTAGTTTATAGACGTGATAGACGTGATAAATTTGTTTGGGCTTCCGTAATATTCACACGTTGCTAACTATGTGTTCTGCTGTCTGTATCTGGCTTCCCTGTCTGTGTGATAAGCTTCTATGTGTGGTTACCTTGGCTGCACATGTACATTCCATGTCATGTAATATTGTACAGTGTTTCTAGCCCCTGTCTGAGTTATTGTCGCTAGTGCTGTCCACCTGTCTGCACGTCCACTAGTGCTGTTCATGCATTCCAAATTTGTGTCATGTGTAACAACTTGCCATATCTGTATATCACTTTGCACTTTTATAGCAAAGAACACGGAACACTTTGTACTTGTAAGTTACGTATAACAGGAGTTAGACTGTGAGTGATTTCGATCGTTAAATAATGTGATTTATTGGTATGATCATATGTTTCATCCATTCAATTAATGTTACATTTATGCTTTCATTTGGGTAACTTTGGAGATCACTTGCCTTTCCATGTCAAATTATGCAAATTCTTTGACGATTATCTCTCTAGGTAGAAATGTAACAAAATATATACAGCGGTATATGCCAGTTTGCTTCAACGATGCTGTTTGTAAAATTGTGTGTATGTAATAAAACACAAGCTGAAAGTGTAAAATAAAATATTTAATATGATTCTTTACTAGATTTTTGCAGTTTGCAGAACAGGCACCCACAATTTGTATTCCAATGTATCCAAGTGCATTCTTGGAATTAACTAGGCTCCAAGGCCTGACTTCTTATACGCTCATAAAACAGATGTAGGTATGTCTACAAGCATTTTGTCTGTATAGGCCAACTTACACATTTCTGGTCAGGCATGAAACTGAGAGTCAGCCTTCAAGCTCATCTGAGGTCAACTTCAATATCACCAAAACATGCACCATATATGACTTCCTTTATGCTTATAATACAAGCATAAACTGTATGTACAAATGTTTTGGCCCCAGAAGCCAATTTGTGCCTACATATTTAAGGCTCTCCATGTATACATGCAACATCAAGGACCTTAATTAGCACATTTTGAAGGAAAATTCTCGAAACAGATGAGAACAAAGTCCAATATTAGGCAATTTTCAATTAAAAAGCATTAGCCCAAATGCTAAGATTACCGGATAATTATGGTTCTAAGCATTGCAGGTGAACTATAACCTTGAGATTTACCGATCTTTTTCAATGTCACCATTAGGTAATATGTATGATGCATATGACTTTCTACATGTCCATAATATAAGCTCTCAAGTATTTTGTCTATAGAGGCTAATTTACACATTTCAAGTCTGGCCAGTTTTAGCCTTCAGGGTCGTCTAAAGTCGAGTTCAAGGTCACCAAAAGATATGCAATGTATATATGACTTCTTATCAGTCCCATAGGCCAATTAACACATTTCATGCCAGACATTTGACACTCAAGGTCATCTGTAGTCAAGCTCGAAATCGTTCAAGCGCCAGAGGCCAATTAACACATTTCATGTCAGACAATAAGCACTCAAGGTCATCCGAGATCAAGCTCTAGGTCGCCATTAATATGACTTCTTATATGCTCACAATGCAAACATGAGCTCTATCTGCAAGCATTTCGACTGTAGAGCGAATTTTGGGCATTTTTTTTTCAACACAAAATGGCTGTTTTTACCTTCCAAGGTCATCGAAGGTCAAATTCAATGTCACACACAAATCGCCATATATGGTTTCGCATTTGAAAGTTCCAATATCTAAGCCTTTTCTTCAAGCTTTCTAGGAGCACAGTTAAGGCAGCTAAAAAAATTTCAAGAGAATTCCCCACCCCCCCCCCCCCCCCCACCCCCTCCCCTAAAATTGGCTCAAAATTGACAGTAATGCGATTTGAGTAATATTCATTTACCCATCAAGAAATAAAAATGGCTGCCACGTGTAGACCGGCGATTGAAGGGCAATGAAACTTATATACATCATAAAGGTACATGAGGGGAATCTTTTGAAATACAACTGTTGCCAAAGTCCAAAAATGACAGTTTTTCGCCATTTTGGAAAAACGAATCGAAAAAAAATTAGCCTAAAGGCCAAGGAATGTTACTGGACAACATACGTTGCATATTTTACATATTAGCCCTTTGTCTTGGAAATAAGGACAAAGGTCAAGTTCAAGGCCATGAGTATATTCAACATTTCCCATACGTGCACAATTGATTCCTAAGCTGTAAAGTCGATAAAATACGAGATATTGACCTATGAGGTCAATTAAAGGTCAAACTCAAGATCACTAGAATATTCAGCATATATCATTTCCTATACGTCCACAATTGATTCCTAATCTCTAATCTCAATATTAAGTGAGATGTTAGCAATAATGTGTCCCATTATAAAGCATATGAGAATTTAACATGGGAAAGTCCCATTTGGGCCAAGTTTTGGCCAAATTGGCCCATTTCGGGCGACCCAAGGGCAACGAAACTTATAAACATCATAGAGACTTATGTGACGAGTCTTATGCATCAATCAGAAAAAAGTACTATAAAAATATAGACGGTTGAGTACGGATGCCGAGGAATAACGGACGACGGACACAATGCCATGGCAATTTGTTATCGGACCATATAGGTCCGGTAACTTACAGAATTCAGCCCAAAGTTCATCTCAAATATCCATTTGTCTAGAGTGACGAGTCCGAAAATAACCTCCATTCGACTCTATGACGCACCGATTCCGAGGTTGAAAATTCCGGTATTGAAAAATTCAGGTCACTATACGACGCACCAATTAAAACTCTATATTCATTCGAAATGTATAAATTGGCCTCTGCATGCAAAGCACTTGTAGATACAGTTAAGTATTGTATTGTGTGAGCAAATAAGAAGTCGTATATGGCAGACATTTCAGTGACCTTGACCTTTACCTCAGATGACCTCCAGTACTCAAGCTCAAGGTTATACCATCGAGAGACAAATGCACATGGGGGCTAGAGCTCGGGTTTATAATATGGGATACTAGAAAGTTTTGTATTCTGCATTCTATTGAACTTCAGACCTCAGACCTCTTTGAATGGTTAAACTCAAGGGTATCTCCACCTCAAGATGTACATATTGGCCGGTGGATACAGACTCGTGGGTACAGTGCTCAGGATCCTTTCAGTGATTCAATTAAACTCTGAGGAGAGGAGTCTGAACAAATTGTTGGTATTCTACAACAGCTTTGTATAATATCTGTATACGATCCCTATATGCAGGCTTACCCTTGTGACAAGTATATATTTTGATGCTCTTGAATCGAAGGTTTGCACATGGCACCCATTTTGATTTTCTGACGGGTTAGTGTGAAGTTTCTGTCCGAAATCATGTTGCTATGTCTTGATCGAGCATTTTAGCATCAAACGTCATAACTACACAAAAGTGTAAATTGATCATTCAATATTGGATTCAATATTCTAAGATGGACCCTAGACTTGTAATATGAGCTCATGAAAATTCATACATTGCATATTTTGATGACCTTGAACTTCAGCGACCTTAAGCATTCAAACCGAAATTGGTATGTGTATGTGTACACTAAACGCTTGCAGATAGTTTAGGTAATATGGACATATAGGAAATCATATGGTGCATCTTAAGGAGACCTTGACCTGATATATGCATAAAGGCATCAACTCAGTGTCATGTCTAGATGAAGATTATCCAATTGGGCCGGAAAGCTAAAGAGTCCGAGTATAATTTGAGCCATCCCCATGATCCCCAGCTACGAACAAAATCGCCTTTGAAAAAATCCTCAAATACATGTTCATAAAGGAAGTACTATATGGCGATTTTAGTGGTCACCCTGGGTTTGACCCTTTATGACCTTAAGAGGTGAGCATTGCTCTGGTAACCTTGTTTAGCCCTTTCTTATCCAACTTTTTCTGCCTATACCTACGTCCCGCAATCTATAGGCCTACTATACATGCATTTGGTATAGACACGCAAATATGCGCGGGGAACCGGGCAGATCCCAAATGACAACCACCGGGTGTTGTGATGTGATGATTCATGACACGAGCCAGTGAACACACATACACCAATATGTCTTTAGTTCGTATGCCTACCCTGTATAGTATGAATGGAACATTTCTATAATTGTCATATATTTCTCCACTTGTTGTTTACATCGATTTTTGATAATAAAATGATTAGACGGAATATGAATAATACAGCGCATATAAGTAGGCTCATATTTTGTCAATAAGTAGGCCTATTACCAGTTAACCATCGCGTTGCGTCTGGGGTTTGATGCGTGATATTTTGGGTGGAGTCTAGAATTGATGGCCTGCCAACCGTGACGACATCTTCGAGTGTCGACCGACAGAAGTGATGATAAAATAGCGAAACACATACACGGGCATACAGTGTCTATACACTGCACGCTTCACATAGTCCGGAGGAATACATGTAGCTCATGTCGTTCAGTATGATGCTATATTTGTCCTACCTAGAACTGATATCATCAACCACCTTGGAGTTTTCACTGTGATATAGTTTAGATGAAAGTGAATTGAACTACATGTACATGTAACACGTTATCCAACCACTGTATGGGATTATTAATGAAAAGGTAGGCTCAATAAAACACGAACTTTGAAAATACTTTTATTGATTTCTAGTGGAGGTTAGCTAGCGACACTTGATCACCGGGTTGGAGCCTGCCCTTTCAAATCACCTCTGCCTCGTGTGTGTCACAGATATTCTGAAGTGTGCTCCAGTTTTTTCCTCTTCTTTTTTATTTTTACATGTATTGTAAATTCGTTACTGTCCAGCGTATAACCGATGCCTGACTGACACATGTTTGATTACAAGCAACAGCTGATCAATGCCTGAATGTTATAAATGATAAATTTTCAATTCAGGGGTGGATCCAGAAATTCAGAATGGGACGGGGGCGGGGGGGGGGGGGGTGATATCACCCGCTAGTGACAACATTATATTGACGTGTGGCCTGACGTTTATTCAATATGAGTTTAATATTAAAACAATAGGCCCTATATTTTGTCCACAACCCGAATACAAAGTCGTTTATTACTGGAATCAAAATATTAAACAATAAATTTTGTTCTCCCCGCCAGTGAGATGGGAAATCCCGCAATGACATCTTGGTGAATTAAGAAATACAATCCCGAACTGTACGAATGTATTTCCTTCACTCACTTTGTGAGTAGAAACAATCGCGCTGTGACGTCACATTGGAATGATGAGTTCATATCGAGATCCCTTGGACGAGCCGGAGATAGACGTTCTCAGAGTGAGTACAGTAACGTAACACCTTATGTATTTCTGGTAACACCTCAGTGACAACAGGTGTCAGCAAGGAACCATAATGATGGCTGTATTATCTGATTTCACTTTTCGTTCAATCAATAAGCTTAGCATTTCACAAATGGAGGAGCTATTTAAAACTCAAGATGAAAACTACATGTATACTAGCCGTCGGTCCTGAATTCGCCGCATTCCCAAATTCGCCAACAGGGTTTTCAGACCTTGTAATGCCAATAAAACAAACCAGTTCTATCATCAATCGAGACTGTGATATTCCATCTTTGTACCACTAATTTGTTTTCCATAAAACGAGTTTCTGAGCTCTGATAATATTGAAGTGGCGAATTTTGGGATGCGGCGAGTTTAGGACGGATGGCTCGTAGTGACGAGATTGACAAGTGTATGTGTGATTGTGTCAAGCTGATGTCGATGTGTGTTTATCACATCAGGATGGGGACGAGGCGCTGACGGCAGAGTTTCGATATAAGATCGGTCTGCTGCCCGAGGAGGAAGATGGCTTGACTCAAGCGTTCAAGGCCAGCATTGGTCTCACGGGTCCCGAGCCTGTAGCTGCTACAACTGAGGTCGATATCGCCCTGGAGAGGCAGTATGAAGCCACACTCCGTGGCTTCAAATTCGAGAAATTTGCCCAGAAAAACTTTCTTGGGGGGCAGACAGCAACATTTTCCAAAGAACCAATACAAGACCCGCTACTTCCCAAACGACACGATGTCGACCGCATGGTATGTACTGTGTATCCACGGTATATCCACCAACATACATATAGGAATAACGCAATAACTGACATGTTCATTTTTTACCCACGTGCAGTGTTCTCTGACTGTCTGGTTGGCAATACAAAGGTTCATGGGTGACGTGACCTCATCAGCCGGCACCAGAGTGAGTAGTCGCAGTACATGAAAAACTGGGCTGTGAACAATTATGCCAATATTTTCATCAAATTATAATGTATTTTTGGAACATAGGCGTTGGGTGACGAAATTTCGAATTTGGAAAGCACGATACAGTAGGATAGTCACCTTAATATTAAGTGTTTTAATCAGATTGAAAAACCCCACTTGCTATAAATGTCAGTCACTTACTGTGGGCCTTATTCCGAACAGAAGTAGCCAGCATGCACCTAAGACCGAAAGTCATTATGTCCCCCAAGAAACTCATTATTACTTACATGCAGACGTACATTTATCACATGATATGTATTTCAGTTTGCAGAGATTCCATATATAGACTCTAGGCATAAACGTGTGTAATTTTACTGTGAAAAATGAAACCGTATTTAAATTCTCGCTTTTATAGAGTTTTCGAGTTCGTATATGTTCGTCCTGATTTTGTTCAGTGACAGTCACTGACAGAGTAGTAAGAAGGGTGAAAGAACGCCTTTATTTTTTTTTTAGCAGAGACGCTATATGATAAACAGGATGACACATGAGTTGTGGTTACACATTAGATTTATCAAACCCCTTACACGATAGGCCATCACATTGTAGCATCACTTCGTTTTTTATTCTCCCAAAACTTTGTTTTAAATCAGAGTCGGACGCCAGTGATGACATTAATCTATAAGAAGCTGGACCATTTCGCGCGGCGTCAACAGAGCCATACCGACAGTGTTCCTGACGTCAGTGTGAGTACACTACAGCAGTATTTGACAACATTTTACATGCAGGTTACCGAAACGATGATACGATCGATAACCTATTGCAATGGCGCTGCGTCCGTCGTCCGTTAATCTCGTTCACATTTTTATCTTTAAAGTTTATTGTAAAATCATTGTGAAATTTCGCAGAAAAATGCCTAGAAATATTTCCAGAGGGAGGTCGTTTTTTAATGTTTTTTATTTTCGCTTTTTTTTCAAAATGGCGGTCGTTTTCGACGAAAAACGGCCAATTTCGGACACAGGAAATGATATATGCCGAATATTCCCATGACCTTGAACTTGACCTTTGATCTCATTTTCAAGGTCACAGCACAAAATGGCTAATATCTCGCTTATTATCGACGCTACAGCTTAAGCATCAATTGCGGACATACAGGAAATGATACATGCTGAATATTCCCAGGACCTTGAACTTGACCTTTGACCTTATTTTCAAGATCAAGAGCATACAATGGCTGATATCTCGCTTATTATCTACCTTACAGCTTAGAAATCAATTGTGAACATATAGGAAATGATGTATGTCGAATATTTTGATAACCTCGAATTAGACCTTTGACCTCATTTTCAAGGTCAAAGCACAAAATGGGCAATATCTTGCTTAATATCTACTTTACAGATTGGGAAACAATTGTGTACATATAGGAAATGATATGTACTGAATATTCTCATGACAGTGAGCTTGGCCTTGGGCCTCATTTTCAAAGTCAAAGCACAAAATGGATAATATTTCGCTTATTATCAACTTTATAGGCTAATAATAGGTTAGGAATCGATTGTTTTTGATTGAATTTATTCAGGAACTATACATTCATACATGTTCATCATATCATGTTGAAGTATAATAACAGTCATAAAATTTTGTATAGCCCTGAGCTATGGGGTTGGAGTCTGTCAGACTGTACCCCTCAATCGTGCTTTGAACAGTTCACGTGTGGTAGATCTGATATTATGATAAATGAGGCACCCCACAGCTCATCATAAACAGTAAGACTTCACGAACATAACTTACATCTCAATGTAGGAATCACATGAATATTGTAGATACTGGTACCTACAAATATGAGCACAGATGAGCAAAAAAAGGAAGAGGAAAGGGAGAAGAAAATATATCACCAAGGGTGCTGTAGCTTACCGGCAATCATGAGAATTGCAGAGAGCATTGATTTTCCAAGATACAAATTGTTACACTGATTTTCAACTCTATTGTCAAAACATGTTCGTGAAATGTTGCCGAACACACATCTTCTTATGGACTATATTCGGAATCAAGTTACATCTTGAAAGTTTTTTTTTTCGATAATGACATATTTTCACAGACCGTCAAGTCAAAGGCAAAGACACCCATACACATCACAAAGGTACATAGGGAGAATCTCATGCGTTTTGAGGAAATTTGTATGAATAGACTTTAAGAAATGGCTTCCAAGACAGCTCAGGGTATTAGCCCAGGTGTGCTGCAAGTTGTCCGCTCGTATAGATCTACGCCGCTGCGTCGCTCCACCCGTGACCACACAGAATCCAGGCCTGTCGATCCCTAGCCGCGGTAGCCCCGCAAGTTCTCTCGCTTGAAGCTGACATTGTGCACATATAGGAAATAATATATGCTGACTATTGTCATGACCTTTAACTCGATCTTATTTTCAAGGTCAGAGCACAAAATGGCTAATGTCTCGCTTAATATCAACGTTACATCTTGGGGATAAATTGTAGACATATAGGAAATGATATATGCCGAATATTTTGATGACCTTGAATTTGACCCTCGACATCCGTTTTCAAGGTCAGAGCACAATCAATTGTGAACATACAGGAAATGATATATGCTGAATATTCTTATGACTTCGAATTTGACCTTTAACCTCATTATTCCTTCATAATGGGAGCTGTGTGGAGTAAACTCCTAGAACACTTCAAGATATATAGAGCTGAGATATTGGCAGTATCAAAGCGGAAATCGTATACTGCAGTTTCAATGGTGACTTCAAATTTGACCTCCATGACCTTGAAATGTCAATACATCAATGTTGATGAAAACATATATGGTTTGAAACTAAGTATTTTTCCTGTAACCTTTCTCAGCTTATTCTTTCAGAGGCGACCATTTTCAAGGTTAAAGCATAAAATAGCTAATATTTTGCTTATTATCCACTTTACAGCCTTTACTGGAATAAATTGTGCACATATTGGAAATTATATATGCTGAATATTGGCATGACGTCGAACTTGATATCCGACCTCATTTTCAAGGTCAGAGCATAAAATGGCTAATATTTCTCTTACTATTGAATTTACTGCTTAACAATCAATTGTGGACAAGGTCGTGACACAAAATGACTAATATCTGAGGTATAAAAGATATATTGTCCGGTAATCTTTCTCAGCACTTGGGCTCTTTATTTTTATGGAGAAGGCTTAATGATAGTTGAGTAGTCAGAAGAAGCGTGCAAAACTTGATTTGATCCGAGAGTCAAAACAACACCATGGTCCTCCCCACCCCTGCCCAAATTCAATTTTTATATTAACTTTCTTTTGGCAGAAGGAAAACAAGACACGAGAGAAATCTTCTTCGAAGAGGAAGAGTTGGTGGAAGGGTTCAGGAAAGTCATCAGACAGGCGATCTTCCCAGACCGACGTCAGCCGTGTTCCCGATATAAACGCTAACGACACGAAAGCTGAAGAACTGCCGACCGGGGAGCTGGACCTAATCCACTACATCATCGGTCACGGCATCCTGCGCCGAGATCTCAGGTTTGTGTCCAAGGGCAGATTTAGGGGTGGGTGGGGGAGTGATAGGAGCGATAAACGCTAATGACCTCCTGTGCCGAGACCTCAGGTTTGTGCCCTATCTACATCATCGGTCACAGCATTCTGGGCCGAGATCTCAGGTTTGTGCCCTATCTACATCATTGGTCACAGCATCCCTGCGAGATATTATGTTCGTCTCCCGTGTACAGTGGGTCGGCGCATTAAGTGTGTTATCAAGAGCGGGACTTGACCTCATATCATTGTTTTTTCCCGTCCAACGTTTATTGAGCTAATGGGTATATAGACCCAAGACATCCCAGCAAACAAATCTTTACTGGAACTATGTACACTGTTCGGGGAGTTCTTCGTGGAGAAAGTCGTCAACATCAGAAATACCATCCAACGACAGTCAGGCACAGAAGATCTTATATCCCTACCATCCACAAGTATAATATCAAGTTTTGAAGCAATCACGATGGGCTCACTTACAAAAACAGTAACATCGATGGCAAGCAAGGCCTGTGACCTCGATCCGATGCCGACGTCAATGGTGAAGTCAGTCCTGGATCAAGTGGGTCCAGTGATCACAGCAATTGTCAATGCATCTCTTCTGAGTGGCGTGTTCCCTTCATGTTACAAGGAAGCACTTGTCACACCACTGTTAAAAAAACCATCGCTCGATGTCAACATACTGAACAATTTCCGCCCAGTATCAAATTTGGCATTTGTCTCCAAGGTCCTTGAAAAGGTTGTAGTCTCACAATTCAGCACATACCTGGAGGATCACAACCTACTCGAACCTTGCCAGTCCGCATACAGACAGGGACATAGTACCGAGACTGCACTTGTCCGTGTCCGGAATGACATTGTGTGTGCTGTGGCCCAGCAGAAAGTGGTTCTACTCGTCCTTTTGGACTTATCGGCCGCTTTTGACACGGTCAGTCATCAGCTCCTTGCCAGCACACTTCAGCATCTTGGTATCGGCGGCACCATGCTGCAGTGGTTCGTGTCCTACCTGGAAAGTCGCCAGCAGACTATCCAACTCCAAGGGGCAAGGTCTGATCCCATGTCCCTGGACTGTGGGGTGCCTCAGGGATCGGTCTTAGGACCGGTCCTCTTTACTATCTACACGGCATCTCTAGGACAGCTCCTACGACAGCTAAACACAAGTTACCACCTGTACGCAGACGACACCCAGATCTGGTTTACATGCAAGCCCAAGGAAATTGACTGTGCTGTTGTCGAAATCGAGAAATGTATTGCATCTGTACAACAGTGGATGATAGAACACCAACTAAAGATGAACAGTGACAAGACTGAGTTTCTCATGATCTCTTCCAAGTCATCTGCACACACCAGAATACCTCCGTCCATCCACATCGGTGATCATCATGTTGCTCCATCTTCCCGCGCTCGAAACATTGGTGTCGTGATGGACTCCACAACGTCCATGCAGGCGCACGTGCAAGCTGTCTGTCAATCTGCCTATGCCCATGTTCACAACATTTTCAAGATCAAGAGGAACCTGGACCGTCCATCACTTGAACGCATAGTCCATGCGTTCATTACAACGAAGCTGGACTACTGTAACTCTCTCCTGTGCGGGGGCTCCTTCTGTGCTGATTAACAAGTTACAACGTGTCCAGAATGTTGCAGCAAGGCTAATCACGGGAACTGGGAGGAGGGACCACATTACACCGGTGCTCAAATCCCTCCACTGGCTGCCAGTCGAGCAGAGGGTCAAATTCAAAATCCTCACTCTGGTGTACAAGACAGTGAACAATCAGTCCCCGGTGTACCTTCATGAACTCCTCCACAGATATGAGCCAGCTAGAGGACTACGTTCCGGTGACCAGTCCTTGCTCCAAATCCCCTTCACAAGGTCATCAGCTGTTCAGACCTGTGCCTTCAGTGTTGCAGGGCCACGCCTCTGGAATAGTCTTCCGCACAGTATAAGAACTGCTCCCAATTTAGAACTTTTCAAGTCTCAAATCAAGGCACACTTGTTCAATGAATATTTTAATACTATCCCATGTAATCATAATATCCTATGTCATCACATAAAGCGTTTTAGAGCACTCTGTGGATTTACGCTATAGAAAATAAATTATTATTATTATATATGGTGTGTATGTTGAACTTGACCTCAGATGACATTGAGTAATCATATGTAGGCCTATAAGTGTAAAGTTTGTAACATTGGATGAAACCTCTTGAAAAAAGGAACTTATATTTGTATTACTAGCACACGGAAAGTCGTTTATGGCACATCGTTTGATGACCTTGAACTAGACGTCAGAATACTCTGTACATCTATGCTCAAGATCAGGGTTGTGTCTAGCTCAACATGCTTGAAAATAGAGTTTTGGTTCGTATATGAATGAGCATATAAGTATGTTCATATGTGGTGACTCACTTACTCTATTTCACTTTCACATCAGAAGATATTGAGTGCTCAAAACCAAAGTTACATATGTGAATCGAACATGGAACAAAATGTGGATTAGCCATTTGTAGAAAAAAATGCTCGGAAATCTAGATCAAGGTTGTGTCACGAGTGCAGCCTCATCCTGCATCTTTTGCTCACCATGATCTGATCTCCGAGGAAACCGAATGTTCAGACTAGCTAAAAAACATATTCAATTGGACCCTCGACCGGTACGTATTATGTAGTGCCATGAATATTGTGAGTATAGAAGCGAATAAGGAAGAACTTCTGCGTGGTCATTCTAGCAAAGCTCCCAAATATTCAGCTCGAGTATCAGCTTGTCCGGTCACATCTTATTAATAATACCGCACATTACACATTTTTGTGTGGCTGAGTGATTCACAAGGAATTACAGAACGTTGCGAATTGATATAACAATCCACATGCCATGCTTTTTATATTTGCAGAGACGAAATATTCTGTCAGCTCTGTAAGCAACTGCGATCGAACCCGTCTCAGTCGAGCCGAGAGAAGGGCTGGATTCTGATGGCGCTGTGTGCCGGGTGCTTCACGCCATCAGAGCAGGTAAGTGTACGGCCTTGTTCCTGGGGGCAGTTCACGTGACACGGTCTTCTTCCGTCAAATTATAAAGGTTGTATGACGTTTGTTGTGCTGATACTAGGTGTCTTGCAATTTCGACCTTTGTGCTCCTAAAGCGGTAGGTCGTAGCCTTAATATTTGTTGGTCCGAAAACTAGTTTTGGGCCTATCCGCGGAGTACATTCCTTCGCAGTCCCATATATGTAGGTGTGTTGTTATTCTTCTCAAGATATACGTGTAGTGACCGGCCTTCTTTCACCCAATCTTAGACTTTTGGCAGCCATTTGTAGGTTACATGGCTCTTGAATTTTGATTTTCTGTGTGACCAATATCAAGTCCTTCATGAATTTTGAGCCATTTCCCGCAAAAGAAATCGTTTTTATGAAAAAAAAAGATTCTTGTCTTGCTTTTTCTTTCATCATTCTATTCTTCCATTTTTCTTTCATCTTTCATAAGACTCTTAGAATGATCCGAGACAGCGCGCTTGCATAGACATTCAAGTCACATGTGGCGATTCCAGTAGTGACCTCGCAATAGAACTTTGATGATCTTACATGCAACATTTCCTTGATGCACATATGAGTAATATCAATATTCTGGTTGGGAACTTTGAGTGTATTCTCCGAAATCTTACATCATGCAGCAATTTCAGCAATTGATCAGGAAACTTGAAAGGCAGTTATATATCACAATAATAGGACAATAACAGGGCGACTGTATGGTATCGACTTTATCTAACCTGGCAAATAGAAAAGTCAACAATACAGCTTGCACACAATGAAGTGATATCGAGAAGGAGGTGATATCAAAATATCGTCAAGATATATTAGAGATATTGTCAAGAAAACTGATAAATAAATGTATCATAGTGAGAGTCCGAAAGTCCGACAAACAAAATGGCCGCCATCGGCAATCCTGAATATTATGCACCTGAAACAATACTCTCTGTAATGTTTTTCAGATTGTTAACTATGTTCAAAGTGCTTTGAGAGACTGCCCGAAAGACTTCAAAGAATATTCTGTATACACACGACGTATTCTGAAGAGAACAACTATGAATGGATCCAGATATCACCCGCCCAATTGGCTAGAATACCAGGTAGGTAATGCCAGAAAATCGTGTTACCCAAAACCATGTAACATTAAATGTAAATTCACTTCATAGCTATGAACATTTTGGATGTTTGTGTACATTTTGTTTGATTTTCCAGGCCACAAAGATGAGGAAGTATGTTGTTCTGCCGGTGGCTCTACCTGACGGCAGAATGCAGTCGATCGAAGCGGACTCTGCGATGACGTCAGGGGAAATCTGCACCAAAATAGCGGCAGATATCAATCTCACTGATCAGTTCGGGTTCTCTCTGTTCATCACAATATTTGACAAGGTCATTAGAGGTTCTATAAATGTGACCTTATTTTACACGTTGTTTCTGGACTGATCCAGTAGTCATTAAAACTAACTTTGTAGATGATGACGTCACATCTAGCTACATCAAACACTAATTGCTCTGACCGCTAGGTGTCGTCGCTGGGTTCAGGTTTGGACCACGTGATGGACGCGATCTCGGAGTGCGAGCAGTTGATGCGAACCAAGTCCAAGCGTGAGGAGGACGCCCCCTGGCGATTGTACTTCCGCAAGGAGTGCTTCGTACCGTGGCACAATCCGGAACACTGCCGCGTGTCGTCAGAACTCATCTACAAACAGATCAGCAAAGGCATCCGGACAGAGGAGTACAAAACTCGAGAGGTGCGTGTCACACTAGTCTATCTCACCAAAATCCTATCTAATATTTGGCTTCATAGGTGTCAGATGTATTGGAAAACGAACTATATTTATTAGTCTTTGTTTATATACAGGAGAATGAATTGGTTCGGTTCGCTGCACGGAAGTGGTACATAGAGAACGGCTCGGAGATGGTCCTGGGCAAGTTACAGTCCACTTTGCACACGTTCTTGCCGCGCAGTGCGCTGGTCGGTGGCCGCTCCCGAGATAGCTGGATTCAAGCCATCATGGCGTCTTTCATTGAACAGGGCTTCGACAAGCAGTGTGTGACCCGAGAGCAAGTCCAGTGGCACATCGTCGTGTCTTCGCCAACCAAATGGCCACTACAATTCGCAGGTCCGTGCGTCAGATTGCGGTACTGAACTAACTGCAATTGCTCAATATTTTTTAACCAACGTCATTTTGGACCGATGTGTTACTGTCTTGCATTTTTTGTCGTCTGGCCTCAGGTTCGTATGGAGAGCATGCAAAGTAGAATTGACCTCTGATTACAATGAACTTAACCCAAGATAACCCTGAGTGATCCGACTGGGTGTTTGTCCTAATGAAGTGTAATTTGTTCTTTATGCAAAGATCACTCGAATGGCTTATCTTTCGTGGAAACATAAAGAACCTAGACGTCAAGACCTGAAGATGCATTGGAGGCATTTTGGTATAAAGGATAATTTATAACGAACTCAAGTTAACACAACACACCCCAAAGACACATTTGTGTAGGGCAAGGAGTCCGAAATTTACTCCTGTTTCGCTCTACGATACACTGCTCCCAAGTTGTCGACACAAATACAAAAGGCTGACTCAGGAGAAACTCAGGAGAAAAACAAATCAGTTCAAGGTCACCCCTTAGACATATATCCGTATGGGGTCGAGTTCGGGCGTAACGTCTGTTTTGCTTTATGGCACACTGTTTTCGAGTTATCGACCCCCCCCCCCCCCCTTCCCGCCTGAAAGATGCCGACTCAGCAGATAAATTCGGATTCGGATCGAAGTCAAAGTTCATCCCTAATAAATAAAAACATGTTTTACTAGAGCCAAGGTTCCCAAAATCACCTACATGCAAAGTTCTGCAGTCTTTGCATGAATATTATACTAATTTCCAAAATCAACATTGATTTCTTCCTCACGGACCTAATGGACCCCGGAGCCGGCTGAAAAACAAAGTTTTTCCACATATCATTTTTAACCAGTGGTGAAACTTTGGTGAAAATACATCAAGGCAAATTAAAATTATTGACATGTCTGGTAAGGAAAACGGTGGAAGGAGAAATATTTTGCTAAAACCATAGAGACATTTCTGCCAAGTTACCTTAATTTATGTTGAGTGACCTCGAATGTGTACATTTCAGGTTGTGTACACTTCAGGTTGTGTACATGTACATGTCTCAAACTTGGCAATCCTAGTCAATGTCCGAGTTTTTGTTAGAATTTATGGTATGTGGTGCATATTTTGGTGACATTGAAATTGATTTCCTATGATTGATATGCCAATATATATGCCAAATTAAACTGCCAGTTGCAGGTAATTGGAGTTATAATGCAGCGTCTTGACCTTGAACTTGGCGTCAGGATCGAGAATGTCAGTTTTGTCTACCTCTAAACGCTTAAAGTGGACAAATGAGCAAAAACTCTTCACAATAGAGCTGCAGCTTATACATCATGGGAAGACATATAGGTATGCTTATTTAGGTGACCTTGACCCTGAATGAACCCGAGAATGTTATGTCTACGTTACATCAGACAAAATATTTTATAATATTTTCCAGTGTCAAACGTGTAAATTGATCTTTTGAAACAAAATAAATGGCTTCAAATGCCTCAATATGACCCAGAAGTTTCAACTTGAAGTGAATGGGCATTTGAGAATCTGGCTGGTTATTTCTGAATTTGCCATTTATATTCCATTATTGTACTCAGCGTTCCCATAAAGTTTAGATTCGCCCTTCTATGATACGTTCACTTGTATGTTTCCTGTTGATTGTCGTTGGCTGGAAAGAGGCAGGATACTATTCCATGGTCCGTTGAATGTTCTAAGCAATTGGAAATGGGATGACGAAAGTAAATTTAGAACTGGACATACATATATTACGATAGTATATGTATATGTATATGTCGTACATACGTATCACATGAAATCTGCATTAAACTGTACTGACTGTGCCCGAGGTGTAAAGAGGCAAAGTACAACCAATTTAGGTTGATGGCATCATTCATCTTCAATATTTGAACACAATCATACGATGTCAAATGATCCGAATTCCGAGACACATCTACTAGTATTCTAAATGCTTGAGATGATCATTTGACGCTTTATGCTTCGAAAAAGTTGTCCGTAAGTTATACATCCATTTAATGATATTCTTAACACAATTTAACATTACAGAGTGTTACTTTATGGTTGACAGGGCTATTTGAAGCATTTAGAATGAGTGGTCCACGCTTGCCCCGTGACGATGTCGTTATTGCTGTCTCTGGTAGAGGCATTTTCATTCTGGACGAACCCTACAAAGTTGTGCGAGCTTATCGGTATTACGAAGTTGTGGAAGTCTTCAACAGAAAGTAAGCACCACCCGTCGACTGTAAAAGATAACCTGCCTACCAATGTAGATTTTTTAGTTGCAATCTGTAAACCTGCTTGTTGTATTACAGGTCCGGCAGTAGCCAGGGCCCCTCTTTAGGTCTGATAACAATCAAAGGAGACTCATTCACATTCCTGAGCCCGAATTCTGAGACAATAGCACGGCTAGTCGGTACATTCCTGGACGGTCTGCGTCAGCGGTCAAAAGTCGCGGTCGGTCTCCAAGAGTACTTCCTGGAGGGTGAGCTCAAATCAAAACACAAAAGCTAATGTCGTTTGAATCGTCTCACATCTGAACAGTGTATGACAGAAGCATTTGAAAACGTGTTATAACGTACTGCGTGGTTCGCAGATGTGCCAGGTCAGACAACATTCGAGTTCCGCCAAGGAGATGTGATAGAGTTGCTGGATGACACCCCGTCCCGTGAAGACTGGGTCGTGGGGATAGTGGAGAAGTCCAAGCGTAAGGGAGAGTTCCCCATCGACTCCGTGTACATCCTGCCCACGATAGAAACCCCGCCCTCGGAGTTCCTGGTCAGTACTGGCATGTACTATGGGAAGTATGGTATAAAAAGTGCTTATGATACCAAAATGATAATAATTTGTTCATATATTCACACACTGGGAGTATATTATGAAACCCACAAAGTATTCAAAATGACTTTGGAATCGATTACAAAATTGGTCTCTCAAAGACATATTCTTATTCATATTTCCGTATTTGTGTACATTTCTCTGGTGCCCTGTAGGAGATGTTCCGGTTGATGAGTGCAGCTGACGCCAGCACGCTGCCGAGGAAACGAGGTGCTGTAAAGTTGGAAAACCACGCCGACACGTCTGCAACACTCAAGCGACACGGCGAGGAGTCAGCGGCCTAGAGGACTAGCTCAGAGTATAGCAATACATTGACGAGTGACACATAACTGCCACCAGATTGACATCAGACATGAAACTGAAACGTGACACCACACTGACAGACCTGAAAGACACCTCTCACCAAATAGTAAAATTAACACATGGACAGGCTAAGTAATGTACGAGACAGATATCAGAGATACACGCGTAGTCGAGGTTCCAACATACACGTAGACGGAAAGCCGACTCACATCAATAAATTATTGTGACCCAGGCAGTGGTAATATGGGTAACGTAATAGAGATCATTGCTTTCAGAGCAATGTTCTAGATTTGTTCTGGAATCATTAAGGATATAGGGAAATATGTTTCATTTTGTATAACATTGGAGACTATAAGGCTGCGTGTTAGATGAATGTGTATATGTAGCATGGTGTAAATAAATGCTTCATGCTGATACCTTCTCGTATTTCGTCATATTGGTCTGATCGATGTTGTCCCTGGAATCAATCAACTATTATGAACTGATCCGTTGGGCAAGTGATGTAATCTCATACGCTTCAGAATGGATGTAACCTCTCCCCATCTTAAAACAAGCTCCACACTATTCGGTTGTGAAGACATGCCAAGAAAGTATAAAAGAAACATGGTTGTAGATTTGAGAGTGTTGCAAGTGTTTCTCCAAATATGCCAATGATGATGCTAGAGATAGTTTTGGTGGCAAACTGTGTTGTGGTAGCGGGGCAGTTATTCAAACTCAATGTGAAAGTGAAGTATAACACCAGGCAAAAATTAAGCCAAAGGCTAAGACAGGTTACCGGACAATTCTAATTTTTACCATTGCAGGTATGACCTTGAAATGCACCAGTCAAGGTCATCTTGGTCAAGTTCAGGCTCGTCAAAAGAATCACCATATATAACTTCCTATATGCTTATAATACAAACATAAGCTTCATGTACTAGTGTTTAGGCCCCAGAAGCCAATTTGTTCATACTAGGGCATTCATGGGCGTTGCGTGGCCTTCATACCAGGCCTCACGAGCAATTTAAGGTTCCCCCTCCTTAAATCAAGGACCCTGATTAGCATGTTCTGAAGAAAAAATCTCGAACTGGAATAGTTCTTGAGAAAAGATCAAGTGCAAAATTTTAATAAAAAATGCTTGTTTTTTACCTTTCAAGGTCATTGAAGGTCAAATCAAAGGTCACTGCACAAATCGCCATGTACGACTTTCCATTAGAAAATGTTAATATCTAAGCTTTATCTTCATTTGTTCTAGGTGAATTATGGCTGCTCCTTTTATGAAGGAAAAAACTGCCGAAAACTTTCTAAGTCCCTAAACTTTTTCAATTGGCAATTTTGTTTTGCGTGGAAATGGCCCAAAACAGATAGTAGCATGATTTCGCAGACCTGTCGAAAAAAATCAAAAAGGGCGCCACACGCAGACAGGCGATTCGAGTGCAAAGAAATTTATACATTAAGTCAAAAATTGGCCGTTTTTCATCGAAAATTGCCGCCATTTTGAAAAAAAATTGCAAACAAAATAACCTACTGAAAATATTTTAAAATATGTGCAGTGACCTTTGATTTGCCGCCATTTTGAAAAAAAATTGCAAACAAAATAACCTACTGAAAATATTTTAGGTATTTTTGTGCAAAATTTCAGAAAGATTCAACCTTAAACTTTAAAGATAAAAATCAGCACAAAGGCTGAATAAAGGTACAGCACAATATATGTTTTATAATTTAGATATTAACCATTTTGTCCTCTGACCTTGAAAATAAAGGTCACTGGACAAATTCAATGCCATGAGAATATTCAGCATATTTCATTTCCTGTATGTCCACGATTGATTGCTAAGCTGTAAATTAATAATAAGAAAGATATTGGCATTTTGTCCTCTGACTTTGGGAATGAAGTTAAAGGTCAAACTAAAGGTCATCAGAATCTCTGGCATATATCATTTCCTGTATGTCCACAATTGAATGTCAAGTTGTAAATTCGATAATAAACGAGATATTAGCCATTTTGTCCTGTGACCTTGAGATTGTTACAGGAAATTTACCGGACAATATGTTTTATATTTTAGATATTTTGTCCTGTGACCTTGAAAATAAGGTCACTGGTCAAATTCAAGATCATGAGAATATTCAGCGTATATCATTTCTTGTATGTCCACAATTGATTGCTAAGCTGTAAATTAATAATAAGAAAGATATTGGCATTTTGTCCTCTGACTTTGGGAATGAAGTTAAAGGTCAAACTAAAGGTCATCAGAATATCTGGCATATATCATTTCCTTATGTCCACAATTGAATGTCAAGTTGTAAATTCGATAATAAACGAGATATTAGCCATTTTGTCCTGTGACCTTGAGAATGTTACAGGAAATTTACAGGACAATATATGATTTATATATTTCAGATATTAGCCATTTTGTACTGTGACCTTGAGAATAAGGTCACTGATCAAATTCAATGTCATTAGAATATTCAGCATATATAATTTATGTATGTTTATAATTGATTGCTAAGCAGTAAATATAATAATAAGAGAGATATTAACATTTTGTCTTCTGACCTTGAAAATAAAGTTGAAGGTCAAACTAAAGGTCATCAGAATATTTGGCATATCATTTCCTTTATGTTCACAATTGAATGTCAAGTTTTAAATTCGATTATACACGAGATATTAGCCATTTTGTCCTGTGACCTTGAGAATGTGGTCAAAGGTCCACTGCAGGATCGCGAGAATATTCAACATAAATGACTTTCTATACTCACAATGGATTCCTAATCTCTAATCTCAATATTAAGAGAGATATAAGGAATAATGTGTCCCATTATGAAGCACAGGAGACTTTAACATGAGAAAGTCCCATTTGGGCAAAGTTGACCGAAATCGCCCACTTCGAGCGATTCAAAGGTAACGAAACTTATACACATCACAGAGGTACATAAGAAGAGTGTTATATGCATCAACGAGAAAAATAGTTACTGAACAGATTGTGAGAAAACGACACTCAAAGTCCAAAATTGGCCGTTTTTCGTCATATATATTGGCCGTTATTTTGAAAAAAAAAAGCGAAAAGAAGGAAACTAACAATTAGCCCAAGGGCCAAGATAGGTTACCGGACAATATATAACAGCTATTTTGTCCCGTGGTCTTAAAAATAAGGTCACTGGTCAAATTTAAAGTCACGAGATTTTCAGCATATTTGATTTCCTATACGTTCACAATTGATTACTAAGCTGTAAATTCAATAATAAGAGAGATATTAATCATTATGTCCTGTGACCTTGAAAATAAAATCAAATCTCAAATTGAAGGTCTACAGAATATTCGGCATTTTTCATTTGCTGTCTGTCAACAATTGATTCCTAAGCTGTAAAGTCCATAATAAGCGAGATATTAGCTATTTTGTGCTCTGATCTTGAAAATGAGATCAAAGGTCAAATTCAAGGTCATGACAATATACAGCATATCATTTCCTATATGTCGACAATTGATTCTCAAGTTGTGAAGTTTATAATAAGCGAGATATTACCCATTTTGTGCTCTGACCTCGAAAATGAGTTCAAATGTCAAATTCAACGTCATGACAATAATCAGCATATATCATTTCCTAAGTGTCCACAATTGATTCCTTAGCTGTAAATTCGATATTAAGCGAGATATTAGCCATTTTGTGCTCTGACCTTGAAAATGAGGTCAAAGATCAAATTCAAGGTCATGACAATATTCAGCATAATATATCATTTCCTATATGTCGACAATTGATTGCCAAGTTTTGGAGTTCATAATAAGTGCGATATTGCCATTTTGTGCTCTTACCTTGGAAATGAGGTCGAAGATCAATTTCAAGGTCATGGCAATAATAAGCATATATTATTTCCTATGTGTCCACAATTGATTCCCAAGCTGTAAAGTTGATAATAAGCGAGATATTAGCCATTTTGTGCCTAGCCTTGAAAATGAGGTCAAAAGGTCAAATTCAAGGTCATAAAAATATTCGGCATACATCATTTCCTATACGTCCACAATTTAATCTCAAGCTGTAAAGTTGATAATAAACGAGATATTAGCAATTTTGTTCTTTGACCTTGAAAATGAGGTCAAAGGTCAAATTCAACGTCATCAGAATATTCGGATTATATCATTTCCTATATGTGCACAAGTGATTCCTAAGTTGTAAATTCAATAATAAGCGAGATATTAGCCATTTTGTGCTCTGATTTTGAAGATGAGGTCAAATTTCGAATTCAAGGTCATGACAATAATCAGCATATATCATTTTCTATGTGTCCACAATTGATTTCTAGCCTCTAATCTCAATATTAAGGGAGATATTAGGCATACTGTCTCCCATTATAAAGCATAGGAGAGTTTAACATGGGAAAGTCCCATTTGGGACCTGTCAAGAAAATGAAAATGGCCGCCACACGCAGATCTGCGATTCAGGGGCAACGAAACTTATACACATCACAGAGGTATATGATGGCAATGTTTTGAAACAAAAATCTCAAAACTATCTCAACAAATGGCTGTATTAGGCATTTTTGTGCAAATTTTCAGAAAGATTCGCATGTAAACTTTAAAGATAAACATGTAGACGGACGACGCAGACGCCGACGACGGACGACGGACGCAACGCCGTGCCAATAGGTTATCGGACCATAGGTCCAGTAACCTAAAAATACTTTCCTCTTGACCGACTTTAGGCATTTTTGTGTCAAGTTTCAGAAAAATGTAGAGGGACGACGACGATAGACGATGCCGGACGACGGACACATCGCCACGGCAATAGGTTATCTGGCCAAAGGTGTATAGTGACCTGAAAATGATAAGACCGTGATATTGTGCTTCGAAATTAACTCCGTAACTAAAAGTGTAACCAATACTCAAATCGTACGATTTCATGCCAATGATGAATAAAATCATGATTTGAGGTACATGTGACTGAACGCTCACATGCCAAAATGGACGTTGACAGGTTGGCATGAAACCTCTATAAAAAAAAACAACAACATACAGACATGTACAGGGCTTTACGTCCAACCCCCCTAATACAAAACAATCTTTCTCCTATGTGCAGATTATCCCAAGGCAAATCAATTTCAATATATGAAGTACTAGTAACTTGTGTCGATGGATTGGAAAAATTCACAATGACAAAAAAACTAACTGGTCGCACTTTGTGATGATGTTCACGAACAAAAACCTAAATACGGAAGCCCGTTGTGACCAGATACTGCATGGTGTGAAAATATATTTATCTGGCGGCCGCCACTTAATTATATTTATCAGCAATGGCTGCCGCCAGATAATTATGTGACCAGATGCAGATGGCCAACGACATCATCCCGATGGACCTCGGGGGACTACCGCCACAGAGCAAGAAGCCCGAGTCCTCCTGCAACTGTCATTGTCCAGCGAGAATCTCCCGACCGTCACTATCATCCCGACGACCTGCTCATCCAAAACCTGCGAGTGGTTCGACGATTGTCGCCGCTATTAACATATGTTTTCTCGTGCTGAGACTGTCTGGTCAAATTATCTTATGTTATACAGGTTATGTTATGTTATCCTTTCATAACCAGGGTTTGTTAGAGTTGTTCCTCCAGGTCTGAGCGGATGCTTGACTCCATGAACTAGAGTGCCTTTCTCTGGCAGAGGTAACACATCCGTACCCACATCCCTTCCGATCCTGGAGAAGCATGACAAGTTGTCATGATGACTCCCCTCCCTCCCACCTCATCCTTGCATCCTTGCGCCCGTGTATATGAGAGTCATGTCATCGCAGGCGGTGCTCCCACGGATTTAGCGGGACACTTAGGTTCCCATAAGGGGCCCCTTTGGCAAACTCTTTTTCCCCCCGGGTGTCATGTTTACAAAATTTAATCTTTACCTGATTCCAAAGACTCGATACACATCTCCATTTCAGTGTGTACAGTTCACGATATGTACGCAGAAAAGCTAAGATTATGCTGCTTACCGAGGTTACCTGTATAGAGGAACTACCGAGTTGTGTAGAAAATACTACGTTTCGTACAAAAAGTGAATGTTCATATATCCGGATACGATTTGGGATACACCTCATTGCTTCAGTTTTTGCAAAAAAAACAGACAGGCCGACACAAATATGTTTTCGCATGTCTAGGCAGTTTCTGCTCAATTTCCGGATTTTCTCCTGCACACCTCGGTAATCAACGTATTTTCCGCATTCTCGCTAACGTATGTCACGACGGGTTGTAACTTTGGTTACCATCGTTTCCGGATGCCTCCACACTCAGCTTGTTTCCCGAGAGCTGTTCTCAAAATTAGCCACTGTATGATTCACGAGCTCTGACACACGAGTCCGTTACCCGCTCTGTGTCATCCAAGTTAAGGCCTTGAGGCTTTTGTGTCTTTAGGCCTAGTTATTAGGCCTACTGCATGGTAAAGCTTACTTGCTTCCTTCTGGGTATTCTAAGTGGTTCTCAGCTCAGAGTCGGATCATATTGGGGTTCAACATTGTGAGAAGAGGGTTATGTGGCTATTTTGTGTGATTTTCCTTTCCCTTATTAGGTTACTGTACCTATGGTCCGATAACCTATTGGCATGACGTTGCGTCCGTCGTCTGTCGTCCGTCGTCGTCCACAAGTTCATCTTCAAAGTTTACAGTCGACTCTTTCTGAAATTTTGCACAAATATGCCTAAAAATATTGCAAGAGCCAGGTATTTTTTTTATTTTTGCATCATTTTCAAAATGACGGACATTTTCGCCGAAAAACAGCAAATTTTGGACTTTGAGGGCCATTTTCTCAAACAGTGTAGCACCACTTTTGAGATTTTTGTTTCAAAATATTCCCCTTATGTACCTTTGTAACGTGTATAAGTTTGGTTGCCCTTGGATCGACGGTCTAGGTGTGGCGGCCATTTTGAATTTTTGACGGGCAGGCAAATTTTTTGTTGTCCCAACTCGCCTTACTAATCGTTTTGAGCCATTTCAAGCAAAAAATTCTTCCCCTTTGAAAATTGGTTTGGACGTTTTGGCAACTTTTTCCTTCATAATTGGAGTTGCCACAACTGTACTCCTAGAAAGCTTGAAGATAGGTCTTAGATATTGGCACTGTCAAATAGGAAGTCATATGGTATTTGTGTGCTGACCTTGAATTTGATCTTCGATGACCTTGAAAGGCCAAAACAGTCATTTTTGGGTCATGAAATGCCCAAGTTGCAATTTGTTTGTCTATTCTCAAAAACTATCTGACCAGTTTCGAGATTTTTATTTCAGAACATGCCAATTGGGATATTGGAGGCCCGATACATAGGCCAGAACGGCAAAAAAAATGACATGATATGCACACATTGGTCTCTGGGGCCAAAACGTTGGTACATAGTTCTCAAGTTTTAGATATACATGTAATCATATAAGAAGAATGATATGAGGCTTCTTTTGGTGACATGGAACTTGACCTAAGATGTTCTTGGGTGATAATTTGGAGGTATCATTGATTGATGTAGACACACTGTTTGTAGGTTAAGCTTGAGTTTGCATTATGGGAAAATATTCAAATCAGATGGTTCTTTTGGTGACCTTGCTCCTTCATAATGGGAACTGTATGGAGTAATCGCCTAGAACACTTCAAGATACACCTTAAATATTGACATATTCAGATGGGGAGTCACCTGTAGTGACTTCTGTGGTGACCTTGAGATTGACCTTGAAAGGTCAAAATGGTAATTTTGATCTATGTGCACAAACCCTGTTCACGACACAGCGGTAATTCTTGACGTTATTGGTTCTTAATTCTGCGCGTTGTGTTGGAAATTCTTGTCCATAGACATAGTTCTTGGTGGTATCACTTTGTATAGCCATGGAAAGGACTGATAAGTGTGTAGCAATTTTACGATTGATTGATTATTTGGTGCCGTGGTTTGTTGTGTTGTTGTTTATTTTCTCTCGTTGTGTTTATTTTTCATATAGTCTCTTTGTAGTACCTCTCGTCTCTGTGTCCGAACGCTATAGACAATTAATGGTGAGACGTCCGCAATTCCATAGTATTTCTCTGGTTAGAGAAAAGTGCTGAAGACATATTAATTCAAAGACACGGGTTTTATTACCAAATACGACAAGTTACTCTCTCACAAAATATATGAAATGTTTCCCCAAATTACACAGTGACCAGGTTTAGACTAAGTCACCGGGCTTTACAATACTAAAAGGTTACACCGGGTCCAGGTTTAGACTAAGACCCTGCTTTTAACGATCAGAACTAGCGTCAGTCTCTTCCTACGCGAAGTCCATGCGGAGGTGAAGGTTCCCTGGCTCCGCAATTCTTCCGTCTCCGGAGGTAGGTACTTGCGGAGTCTGTCCCGCCGTCTTCCGCGGAGGTGTCGCCGGTGCGGAGGTCCTCACTTCTGCGGAGGTCTTCCACACTGCGGAGGTCCTCTCTCTGCGGAGGTCTTCCGCGCTGCGGAGGTTCCGTGGCTCCGCAGAGGTCCCTCGTCCTTGCGGAGGGTCCTCCGCACGTCTGCTTCACATCCCTCTTCCGCGGGTGCGGAGGGTCGTCGCCTGCGGAGACTGGGTGTCTCCGCACGTCAGGAAACTTCCCTCGCCACCTCCGCGGGTGCGGAGTATCGTCAGAGACTTCCTTCACAAGTCCGCGGCTGCGGAGGTTCGTCTATTGCGGAGACGGAGTGTCTCCGCACATCAGGGGACGTCCCTCACAGGTCCGCGGGTTGCGGAGGTTCACCAGAGACTTCCCTCACGCTTGCACCACTGTGCAAGAAGAGATCGCCGCCTTGCCGTCAGCTGTAAGTCAAGAGGGCCGGGGTTCATATATTGAAGGGACGTTGGACCGGATTCATACGATTGACATCATCTGGGACCCACACCCTTCCCTGTTACATTTCCCAAACATGGAGTCTGGGGCTCCGCACTGCGGAGGTCAAGATGTGCGGAGGTACGGAAAACTCGTAAGTCCTCTCCCTCGCCTGTCCAAGGAGGACAGGACCGTCTCAGGGTGATGTGTCTCCTCTGGTACCTTGCCCCGACTGACTCCCAGAGAGCTGTGGCTGCCTCCTTATATTGGGCTCTCCACCGGAAGCTGTTCTGCGCATGTGCATGCCTGGTCTTCCGCAAGCACGTGACCGATCCTCCGCATGCACGTGGTCGAACCTCCGCAAGAACGTGATCACTCCTCCGCGGGTGGTTTTGCGGAGGAGGACGGTGGTTTTATGAGTTCGTTATAAGTGTATTAAGTAATGAGATGAAGCTGATATGGGACAATTTTTATTATTGAGGGAATCTATATATGCATGTATTCCCATTTCTACACGGCGCTAAATTATTGGCGTTATCAATAACGTAAAACATGACGAACTAGCATTAAGAATACCGAACTTTCCACTGTTGGTAGGAAAACGACTTATAATTATGTCTAATTTATAATCCGGGCATTGACCTTTTCAATGCTTAGGCCTACTCATAAATTAGCTGTCATCATATTCAAGCTCAAATTGAAATCATAACTGAATCATCACATGGGAACTAGACAAAGTACGTCTTTCGGGGATACCTGCTGAGGACAGCAGGTCCGAAAGACGAAGTGCCATGCATGATAAAAAGTGTACCTCGATGCGAACGAAATCTATTCGCTATTTGACGGCTCGAAACTTGGTGAAAACTAACGGAAATTACAGCTAAATTACCAAAATGGCAAGCATAATCATTTCAAAGTTGTTACCTGTGTTAAAATTGTTGATTCATTGTGTTTTACAAACATTTCCAATCGTTTGGACCAAACCAGCAAAATCCGGCAAGTTTCTCGCTTCGATTCAATGGCGGTTTCACCATTGCCTCGATAAACTCCGTGACACAGAAATATGGTGTAGAATCAAATCGAAACGGACATGTGTTGCGTAATGCTAAACAACATGTACGCAACACTAAGCCAGTTTCGATTTGATTCAACATCGTATAAAACCGCCATTGAATCGAAGCGAGAAAGTTGCCAGATTTTGCATCTTTGGTTCAAACGATTCAAGATGTTTGTAAAACATAATAAATCAGCGATTTTAGTGCAGATAACAACTTATAAATGATTATCCTAGCCATTTTGGTATGTTTAGCTGGAATTTTCGTCAGTTTTCACCATGTTTTGAGCTGTCAAACGGCGAATAGATTTCATTCGCATCGAGGTACACTTTTTAACATGCATGGCACTTCGTCTTTCGGACCTGCGGTCCTCAGCAGGTATTCCCGAAAGACGTACTTTGTCTACATGGGAACAAGCTGCAAATAGTACACTTGAATATCTGCGGGGCATGATCTTCAACATTTCTGACATTTCGTTGGATTATTGGGATGTCATAATGCCTCCCAACACACAACTCAAATATATATTCACCCTTTTACCAATTACTTGAGCGAAATTTGATAATTCATGCTGAGATCGCGATAGAACAAAACATAAACAAAGAAAACGTCAAGAATTTCCCACATAGCGTCAAGAATTTAGAACCGATAATGTCAAGAATTGATTTTTTACCGCTGTGTCGCGAACAGGCGGTGCTACAGTTTTTTTTTAAATTTCGAGCGATGTACCGAAAAGTGGAGTTTTGGTCTTTTTGGACCTCGATCCCGGGCCTACGTACATCTCAGGCCTTGTGAGTAGGCCTAATTCAAGGCATTCTCTTTTCATGTTACTGGACCTATGGTCCGATAATTAACCTATCGCCGTCGCGTTGTTTCATACACCAGAGGTTCGGACGTAAGCTCTTGACCCGTTGAGTAGGCCTAAAAATAACAAAATTTCAAAGAAATCTGGCAAGTAGGCCTAGTTTTCGTCAAAATATTATTTTATTGAAAATAATGGCCAAATATGATCCACTTTGCAGGTATTCGGTGGTTGAAATTACGCATAATTCAACATTGAAAGTAACAGGCGATCTAAAAAAATTTTCAAATTTAGGCTTACAACAGCATGCAGGGCGGATGTACAGCTAAGTACAGGCTAGCTGATTATTGTTTTAAAAATCTCAAAATCACGTGACATTTTAGCCTCTGGTCCCTCACTATAGAGCGTATCCTAGAGAAACCATGATTTTACTTTACTCCCTGACCGGGAGAATCTGCATGCGCTCGCTCGAAAATGTTCATAAAATTTCTGTAGTCATAGCCCCCCCCCCCACCTCGTCAAATTCCTGGATCCGCCCCTGACCTTGTGCGATCGAAGCATTCCCTAGCGATTGCCACATGAACTATCCGAGGTAAACACGGGTAAAAATGTGACCTGAAAATCACAGTACCCTGTGTATTAAACGTCTTAATAAACGGGGCAAGAAAAAACAATGCGTTTTATTATACCAAGGACTCGATATCTTAGACAACATGCACTTAATCATCCCACACACCTTAGATCTAGCCACGATTTCTATAAATTTATGGAAGACCCATCGGTGACAAGCGGCCTGCGAGAAGCGACATATGATTTCCATAAAGTCGACCCAGGCATTGGGCTTCGCGCTCGATGAGTGGCGTACCATGGTCTAAGGTCCGTGGAGCAAGTTTCCACCAACTCTATTAGGGTGTAAACACCTATACGAGCATAAACTCATCAAAATAATAATAGATCCAAAATGCTGAATAACTTTTAGGCCTAGTTGTCTGTGTCAGGTACTCCTGTACAGTGCTCCTGTAGACTGTACAGTACATCATATAAATATGTACTGTAGGCCTATTCGATCCACAGTGAGTCGTTAGATCGCTACTGTATAGATCATTCGATGAAAGTCTCTGATGTCTTCCTTCACATCCTCAACCACAGTCGCCAGTAGGGCGGTAGGTTAACTGATGAATAACTTTTATCTGATGAACTTGGAACTGTTTTGGTTTATATCTACATGAATGCAATCTCCTTTTTAAACTTGAGTCTGGGTATTTGCTGGCTACGGAAGCGTATTGGTGACATGGACACCAAAAAATGTATTTTCAATTCCGATAATATCAATTAGCCATGACGAATTAGTAGTTCGCCAAGGTGATTTAGCAGACTGGTGAATTGGTATTTTTGTGTCATGTAAACAATTCGATGTGGTAAATTGGTTTTTTGATGTGGCATGTCACCGATTTACTATGCACAGCGCTGTATTGACTGTATACATGATGTATGCAGTCAATACAGCGCTTGCACAGTAAGTCAACAATACGCTTCCATTGATCACAGCAAAAATAAATGTTTTTGATTTCGGGTATCATCTATCCATTGTTCAAATGTTACATTTATATGGTATCATGGCATATCAATACTTCACATGATACTCAAATTGAGTACCCCCAATATGTCAACGCATCGATGTATCGTGGCAGTCTTAGCTGCCAGCTGCTATACGCAATCGTATACTGTAAATCCCTAAATTATTTGTGTCCTTTCATTTATGTTAATTTTGCTAATTGAACCAATCGCAGAAATTTGAGGATGCGAACTGAAGAAAAAATGTTGAATGCCATTACACCACACCTGTTTTCTGGTAAAAACGCAAAATTAAAAGGGTGCGAATGAGTCCACTTGATTAAAACGCAAAAATTAAAGGACGCAACATTATCTGGATTTACAGTAGTAGCTGGCGACTGTGATATGTCATAATTACTCCTAAACTTTACCTCTGGTTTACATCCATTTATTGTCCCATACTCTCTATATTGGGCTTGTCCAAGTATGTTTCACAGCATGAAGTTTTCTTCGGGTTTCAGGTAGCGTTAGAGCCAGGATGGGATATGGAGCGGTCTGGTATGGTCTGGTGGCAGTCCGTCTGGCATGGAGCTTGCTTCCACAACATGGCTACATTCACCCAGACGAATTCTTCCAGACCACAGAAGTAGTTGCAGGTGAGGTGACATAATTATGTGTCCTCTTTGTGTACAAATCTCCAAGTTATTTGTATATGGTAATTCTAGTGATGACCTTGAATTTGACCTTTGAATACCCTGATTTAGTTTTTACAAAAGGCCAGTTTAGTGGGGGAAAAACCAACTCTGTTACCATGGTTACCTACCGGTATTGTGCACTGAACATTGCAGTAGTAACCTTTCAAGCTGGGGGTAACTTCAAAACTATTGATATTTCATTCTCATTTGGTCCATTTGCAGGAGATGTTCTTGGTATAGAGGTGAATTGCCCTTGGGAATTCAACAAGGACTGGCCAATCAGAAGCATTGCCCTGCCCTACACAATCCTGGGACCACCATTACATGCACTGAAATACCTGGGACTAGCTGGCTACTTCAAGGGAGCATTCAGCATTCCAACATACTGGTTACTAGTTGTGCCTCGACTCACGATGGCGATACTTAGCATCTGTGTGGATCTTTTAGTGGGCAAGATTGCTCATAACTTGAAAATCAATGCAAAGTCCAGTGTGCTAACCATTGCGACATCGCATGTGACTTTCGTTCATCTGACAAGGACCTTCACAAACACATTTGAGACGTTAATTTTCACTGTGTTGCTTTACTTCTGCACCAAGCAGCAGAGAGGACCGCGGCACTATGAGTCGCTCTCAAACATGGCCCTCAGCCTGGCCGTCGTCACTGGCTTCTTCAACAGACCGACATTCCTCGCCTTCGCATTCGTACCTCTCATGTCGTGGTGTTACAACTCTGGCCTCACATTACGAAAAATACTGCAATGTACGTTATTTGGCCTGATATCTGTCACAGTCTTCGTGCTTGCAGACACTGTATACTTCAGAGGTGTGACACTGCACGAATTGTACAACGAACTCTTATCACAACAACTTACAATAAACACCACAAGGATAACTCCTTACGCGTGGTTGCTGTACAACTCTCATCCAAATAACTTAGCCAACCACGGCTTACATCCGCGATACACACACATCTTTGTTTACTTGCCCATGCTATTTGGACCATGTGCTCTGATTATATATGGATCTGCCCTTGTCATGATCAAGAATAAATGTTCTGACCCCCGCGGTCTGTTAGTGGCGACAGTGCTTTGTCCCGTCGCAGTTCTATCCTTAGCCCCGCACCAGGAAGTCAGATTCCTCCTGCCTTTGCTACCCTCCGTGGCGCTCATCTGTGGACCCGTCGTCTTTGGGAAAAAATTCCGCTGGCGCCTACTTCGAGTAGTGTGGATCATTTTCAACATTCTTGGAGCAATAGTTTTTGGGGTTTTACACCAGGGTGGTGTTACAAAGTCACTGTCCGTCATCCAAAGTCGTGTGAACCAGGAGATAGTAGACACAGGTCGATATACAATCCCTGGTGATATCGTCTTCTTCCACACGTACATGCCTCCAAACCATTTGCTTGCTAAACCTGTACCAGGCGTGAACCCTACAGTTACAGACAGTTTCCAAATTCATGATCTGATGGGGGCCAGTGTCCAAGAGTTGGAGGTGTTTATCAGCAAGCGTGGAAAGGATGGGAACACAGACGGTGTCATACTAGTGACTCCCGCAACAGTTCTACAGGAACTCTGCAAGGAAACCAGCTTGAAGTTCAAGGTGTTAGAAACTGTCTGGCCGCATGTATCATTTGAAGACTTACCCAGCCAAAAAGCTCTGTTCTCACAAAGCTGGTATTTGGGTGATCAATGTGTACAAATTCCAGGGAGTTTTATTGAAAGAATCCATGAATCATTGTCCATGAAAATACTGCAACTGCAGTGAATTGATATGTCTTTTATTTATGAGCGTTCTGAAGTTCACCAAGTTATCCTATTTACATGTTCATTAAGTTATCCTATCTACATGTATATGAGCATTTGTCCAGAATTTACATACAATTGAACATTTGTAAATTGCAATGAAACATTTGTGAAAAACGCATCGCCAGTGATAGACCTAATTATCGGTTAACATGTGCCAAAATTCGTTAGAGTAACAGGCTGGCAATGCTTAAATCAAAGTGCTGTTCACTTCAGTGCCCCTTCGAATTTTGTATATGCTGTGGAATTGTACAAAGTACCTTTTACAACAGTGTTTGTATATCTTCATCGTGTATGGATACTACAACAAACTAAAGACATCGTATATATATTTAAAATCACCATATTAAATGCACCCCCATGTTAAAAGATAGGGAGGCGTCAGGTGCTTATCCCCAGGGCGAATAAATTCATTGTATTTTCTCATCGATCAATACTTCCGCTTCACAGCCCTATTGATGGTCACTGTATATAAGGCCAAAAAAAAAAAGTCTTGGTTCTCATCATGGTGCTCTTGGAAAATTGGTGCTATGGTGCTATGATTTTTTTATTATTATTTTTTTTTAACCCGGGGCGATGAAAATTACAAGTTATTACTTGTAAAACGCTTACAAATCATACTCAGGTTTTAAAACTGAAATTTCTATATAAAGTATATTTCAGCACATCTTCCAAATGAGAGAAGTAAATAAAAGTGAATAGTACTGACGAATGAAATGCTATACGAACGCTATTTTATGTAAAATTACGCCTTCTCAACATAAACATGTATGTAAAACTTGATATGTAATAATACAGAAGTATGCACAGATTCAGGACTTGAAATGAGCGAAATATACATGTTAAACTATAAAATGCTATTCAGGCTACTCAACATAAACAATTGTATAAAACTTACGAAACAATACTACAGCATTTGCAGACTAAGACTATAAATGAACAAAATATACATGGAGGTATATCCCCGGCTTTTACACTGTGTCATGCGTGTTGACTTTCACGTATTTAATTTGGGATAATATTTGTGTGTTGAATTTACACAGTGTCATGATACACTGCAACTAGGAACGAAAACAAAACAAGTTTTGCTGAGGCCATGTTATGCCCGGTGAGATCTGTAGATACAAATCGAACACGCCTTAAGAGATCAGGAGTCCATGGGAAACTCGCGAAACAAGATTCGTATTGAAAAATAAACATTTTCATCTCATTTTTCTTAAGAGAAGCCTATTTCTTTTTGTGTTCACAAAAAAAAAAAAACACTGACGCGGGAGTAAAAAGTGGTGCGCGCGGGAATGAGAACCAAAAGACTTTTTTTTTTTGGCCTAACCAAGTCAAGAGAATAAATTTGTAACAACGTCATTTATTGTGTATAATTCATGATTTTTAAATATATTATAAGAAATACAATAAATATCAGTACAATTCACCCCTAACTGACAAACATTTCAAAAGTCTAGAAACAATAAATTCCCTGATGTTTTGGAGATACTGTACATTCACTCACTATGATCATCGGTGAAACTACGGTACTGATATATACTGTATATGATCAAGTGCTATATAAGTTCAATGTCTGCATCGGTTTCATCACCAATGGCCATTCTACACATAATGAGTTGGCCACAATTGGTTTCAGCATTCAAAGTTACCGGAGATCAAAAACCACAAAACGCATTACACAGGACTTGCAAAGTGCTCATGATACGCACCTGCACTCTATCTGCAAGCACAATGTCTCGAATGTCCGATATTTACACATCTTGTGGTAGCCATACTCTTTGATTGGGCACCATGGTCATCAGAGGTCGGAGTTCAGTTACCAGAAATTGCACCACATGTAATCAAGGTCGACATTGAATTTGACCTCATGGATCCTTGAGCCAGTTAACCCTATGCCAGCTGAATTAATTTCGGAGTCACCCGTGAGAATCTGAATTAATTTGTGAATTCTTAGATATCAGTGGGTTTGGCATTTTATGCAAAACTAACTATTTAATGTTGAATGCAGATGATTGTTGTATCCGAATCAGAATATCCTCCTCTTTTTATAGTGATATATCACATTTGGAAGTGTAACAAATATTGACAAAGATATGAACATTTCAATGACTTATACATGGGCCTCAAAAACGCAAAGAAAATGCAATTCCAGCTAGCCAGAGGTCAAAAGATAATGCAACTCCAGCCAGCAACGGGTCTTCACAATTGATATTTCTGAGTAGTAGTCAGAATTTTGCAAAGATGCATCAAAGCAAATGCAAGTTATCATCCAGAAACCAAACTAGCAGGGGAAAAAAACGTGCTGAAACTTCAATTACTGGCATGAGACAAATTTCCTGGCAATATCCCAGTGCATTTTAGGCAGGGAATCTACTGGACAACACCATTCGTACATGTATTTACTTATTTACAAGTAATGTGTAATGACCTATACAAATATTCAGCCCTGGTACAATATTATTATCAGTCATTAAGAGTCTGTGAGTTTCACTAGCGGCGCTCCCTTGTTGACTGTATCTCCGGCTTGGTACAAGATTTGTTCCACCACAGCCGCCTTTGGTGCCCGAATCACGTACTGAAAACAGAAAGAACATTGTTACCATGAACACCAGTGTATACATTGAACATTTCCTCTGAAATAACATTGGGGTTTCACAGCTTGTTGACAACCAACAATAATTGTACATCTTAGTAAATGTAGTGGCACTCAGCAAGCAGCAGATATATTTACCATGTTTACCAACACAAGGAATTGATGTCATCATAATGGTTCACTCTTGATTTACTCATGATATTCTGGTATGGTGTATACTGATTATACACAATACACGTATCAGCCATACAACACATGTATCGGCCATGGAACAATACATGTATCAGCCATACAACAATACATGTATCGGCCATAGAACAACACACGTATCAGCCATACAACAACACGTATCGACCATAGAACAATACATGTATTGGCCATACACCTATACAATACCTCCATTTTCATGGCTATCATGGTGACGAGCGGCTCCCCAGCCTCCACCTTGTCGCCGACGGCAACACTGACTTTCTCCACGACCCCCGGCATGGGAGCGATTGCACCCCCCTTCCCTCCAGACCCAAGACGCTCCGTCACAAACCGCGGCGCAGGCAGCTGCAGCTCATAACTCCCGTCCTGCACAGGGGTCGCAGAAAATATTCATTGAATTCAGATCACATGGTTAAGTTCCTTCTCAAATTGATGTTAGATGCAATCAAATGCTGTCATATGTACACATATATTACTGAATACTTTCTTGTCCAGCACGCAGATGATGTTTTTTTTTTTCAGAAAAGCTGAGAAGTATAACAGCTTGGCATATCTAATTAATCCAGACCTGTACAGGCACTGTACTTCTAAATTATTACGAGTGGTATTGTACATGGACCATCAACAGCTACAGATGCCGCTGACTGTATTCACACTCACCATGTCGAACAGGTGAAGGGCGTCTTCATTCAAAATAACATTGGATTTCGTCTGAACACTGTCCATTGTGCAGACCAGGATATTTTTATTTCCGTCTTTCTCCAGCGACCCGTACATCTCGTATGTTTCGCCGTCGACGGTCGCTTCATAGAAACCATCGTCTTTGTATGAGATTTGAACTTGAAGGTCTGGAGCAGAGGACAGTAAAACATACAGGTCTGGTGTGTGAACACGATGCTATTTTACATCACAGTCATGTACAGTACAATGCTACATATACAACATCCTACCACAATCAACATACTTGCACATAATGCACTTCTTGATATACTATATATACACAGAGATATAGTTAATATTAAGTAAGATCTTTGTTCCACAAGACATTCACCATTGTCTCCATCTTTCAGTGTTACCATGCGCGTGAAGTCATGGTTGACTCGAGACCCCGGCACATGGGAAAATGGTGAAAATGGGTCTGAAAATGAACAAGGAAACAGACATTTGAAAGTAGAAGCTCACCGTTGCTTTCTGATTTTAGACGTATATGCTAACATCTCTAAAGATATTGTATCATGTATCGTATCGTGGCACACCCCTATCAAGCGCTTTATCTCTATTGGCCAATTCACAATTTTAGGTACTTAAGGGGATCCATGAATTCAAGTTCATGGATGGGATGATATGCTAAAATACAATCCAAGTCATGTTTCCATCAGATGATGCTGATCCTGATTTAAGCAAGTCCAAGAAGTAGGACCATAAAGAAGATTTAAAACACAATTAAGGAGCTCACCATTGCTTGAAATGGCTCGGTTCCAAGTAGCTTCGTTCTCCAGCAGCACCATGGCTAGAGCTGCCCGACACAGTGTACCGTGAGTGATTGTACGCGGTGGAAACAGAGCATCGTAGTGCTGGTCGATGAACCCTGTGTGGACATCACCCTCAGCAAATGATGGATGTCCGGCCAAACTGTCCAGGAACCGGATGTTTGTCGGCAAACCAACAATCTGCAGTGAAAAATTCCCTGCACAATCTTGAGCATATTCTATATTAAACATGCATGGACTCCAAGTGTGTCCATTTGCAGCAACAATTCACAATATTTACACTCAAACTGTGGGTGTACAATACTCATGGTGCACACAGCGAAGGCTTACATTATACTCGCGAAGTTTGGCACGACACTTGCGTAGAGCCGCGTCTCTATCCTCGGACCATACAACGAGCTTGGCGATCATGGGGTCGTAGTGCACAGACACCTCGTCTCCTGGGAATGTGTGGTAAACAGAGCTATCAGCAGTGTGAAGGTTTGATGTAGCTGACATCATGGACATTGACATACTGTTATTCACAGAGTGTGGAAAACAACATAGGGCTTGTTTTTTTCTTTACAACGCCTCGACTTCTAGTTCAATACTGTTCAATACACTGCCTGAACCCACCCTGTCTAACGCCGGTTTCAATGCGGACGTCTGCGCTGGCCTGCGGTGTGGAGAGATGTGTTAGCGGCCCGGCGCCCGGCATGAAGTTGTTGTCTGGGTCTTCCGCATAGATCCTGGCCTCGAAGGCGTGACCTCGCAGTCGTAACTCACTCTGTGTCACCGGTAACTTCTCTCCTGCTGCCACCTGGTGGCGGCAAATCACACAATTTTATTGCTTGTGAAGTTGTGATGCTTGCTTTGTTAATTTCATTTACACATTTCTATCTACATAATCTATGGCAACGAATGTTAAAACATCATTGTCATTCAAACTATATTGTTGTGACTACATGACAGTACATGTCCTGTCTTTACAATCATCAGTGAGCTCAAAAATTCAAACCCATTATTGTGACCTTACGATTCAATGTCCCCAAGCTATCAAGTATGACAATGGATCATGACGCCCATTTTTACCACGCAGCCGCTCCTTACCCGTATCTGCCACTCCACTAGGTCGGTGTTGGTGACCATCTCTGTGACAGGGTGCTCCACCTGAAGTCTCGTGTTCATCTCCATAAAGTAAAACTTCTCGTTGGCATCCATGATAAACTCCACAGTTCCTGTAACCATGGTAACACTAATGAGACAAAGTTCTGAACTTTACAATTCAGTGGTTCTAAGAAGTTAGAACTCAATAAAACTAAGCGCTCTCTAGTCACCGAGGCCCGTGCGGACACAAATATGGGGTATAAGTGAACTGTGTCAGGGGAGTACAATAAAACATGTACAAAGACCCAATGTTTCCACTTTGTTTTACCATATAGAAACACTTCTTCTTGTTACCAATGATACTGCTTACATCCTGATATAAAAGTAAGATTCAAGTGTTGTCCGCTGGTGAGATTTGAGATTTGTCACACTAGATTTCGTACCTGCTCCGACGTAGTTGACAGCTTGAGCCGCGCGGACAGCTGCTTCTCCGATAGACCGGCGAGTGTCCTCAGAGATCCCGGGCTACAGGCGAAACCAGCCACAGAAACCAGTCAAATACATTCCTCCCCTGACTAAAATGTTATTGTCTGACACATACTCTGTTTAGTTTTCCAACTATTCAATAAAAATTTGTGAAACCCAATATAATACGTACAAACTACAAGACAATCAAGTCTTTATCCGAATAAATACAATACAAGGGTCCTGCAAAGGTATAACATGCAAGTAACACATGTAAGGACTCTCAGATCATATATGGAGATGTACAATATGTTATGTGCTGTACTTATATTTTGTCGTCAGTTTAGCTTACAGCAGGGGCCTCTTCGATGACTTTCTGGTGGCGTCGTTGCACGCTACAGTCCCGCTCAAACAAGTACACATAGTTGCCATGCTGGTCCCCGAATACTTGCACTTCCACGTGCCTGTAAACATACAAAAATATCTCTTGATCTCCAACAACTTAGGTAGCATCGATGTTCACAAGTTTTAGATTGAGAACAATCCATAGATCAAAATGAATATTGTAGTTTAGATTGGTGATGTTTAGAATAAACTATTGCAACTGTTACATGTGACAAGGCATGTGACAAACCGCATTAAATAATCCATAGATCCAGAGACACACATAAAGATAAATGTACATGTGTACGTCTTTTTGATCTAAAAGCTTCAAAATGAATTAATCACCTTGGCCTTTCAACAAATTTCTCGACCAACATCACGTCATCACCAAACGACTTGAGTCCTTCCGTTCTCGCCGACTCTAGTTGTGACTCAAACTCTTCGGGAGTCATCGCGATTCTCATGCCCTGTCAGAGTCAGAATCATCTTGATACATGTACATTGTAGTTGTGGCACAGAGATCAAAAACTGTTCAAGTATTTTTTGATTGGTTGGCAGTTTTTTTTGACTACATGTAATTATTCACTTGAAATATACACGACAACCTGAATATGTCTTGTTGACAAGTAAAATCATTACAGGAGCAGTTGTTATTTCAACATATTCATGTGTTACGACATTTTTATCATGAATGAGCCAACTGCTAATAATATTGATCCATTAAATATATTGAGCACTATACTGCAGATACTTCACTGAAATTTTTGCAGTTTGAAACATTATGTACCAAGTAGGATATTTCTTAGGCACGGTAAGTGAAATCTCTGGACAAGCCAAAGCTCCAGACATGAAAATGATAAGCACACAAACAAATGTTTCAATTTGATCCGCCTTACTTTACCACCTCCACCTCGGACAGCCTTGATCATGACGGGGAATCCAATACGATCCGCCTCTTGCTTCAGCCGCGCATTCGATTGGTCCTCGCCGTGGTAACCTTCAATGATGGGGACCCCAGCAGCAGACATGATTGACTTAGATGTACTGAAAACAAAACATGCATGAACATTTATCTGTAACCCCATGTATCGATACCTGTTTTCCTGGTATCAGCAGCTAGTTCACTCACAGTAACAATTATTTATTCCATTGTGATTTCCAAATGAGCACTTTTTGGTTCATTGAACCTCTCCAATACTAATTTTGTTTTATAGAAAAACATGCATAACACAAACAGAGTGGCTGTTTCAGCACCATGACATCCCGTTGTCCAAATCATGTAGATCGTTTACAGGGACAAACCTAATGATATAGAGTTATGTTGCTTCATTGTGGTCAGTAACAGACTTAACTGGTCAAACTAATGATGGGAAACAATTCAGCTCTACGGCCTGCAGAAAATTCACAGGAATATTAGTCGAGTTCCCATCAGAGAAGACAATCACCTCTTGATGCCCATATCACGGATTGCTGTGGACGGCGGTCCGATGAACACAACTCCTTCTTGCTGACAAAGTTCTGCAAACTCCTGGTTCTCTGAGAGAAAGCCATACCCAGGGTGTATAGCCTGGGGTTGGGAAGGGGTGGGCGGAGGGGAGTTTGGAGGAAAGTGAAAACGTAAGTGAGCTTTTTTATTCGCACAAATTGGACATATATTGTTGAGCCTAACTGAAGCCCTTACGAAGATAAGTGCATTCACAGCTTGTTATGCTCAGCTGGCCTAAATGAAATTATTTCAACTTATTTTTTAGATGGATAATTGCTGCCGCTAAGAAAATCATGAGAATTTAGCATATCTTTCCATATTCAAAGACCTCATTAATACATACAGTGGCACCCGTCGCCTTGGCAACTGCGAGGATTTTATTCTGGTTGAGGTAACTCTCCTGGGAGGCTGCTGGGCCAATGTTGTACGACTCGTCAGCCTAAGGGAACAGAAGAAATAGGTTACCTAGACGCTCTACAGAAGGCATCTGAAGCAAATTATTTGCAAATACCACTCATATATACCCATATACAAATATACACATACCACTCATATTTACCAAGGGTTCGTTACTAACAGCGTAAAACTAACCATGGCAACATGCATGGAGTTAGCATCGGCTTGACTGTAGACAGCTACAGTCTGTATTCCCATCCGTTTGGCGCTACGCATCACTCGGCAGGCGATCTCACCGCGATTGGCGATCAGCACTTTGCTGATTGGCTGAACTCCTGCAACAAACAAATAAGTCGCAACGCATGATCAAGCTGATAGTGAACATGCTACATCCCTACATCATGTGGTAGAGTATAGACTGGTGATGTACCGAGGTATATAAAGAACTTTACCTGCACGTGACATCCATCTGGACTGGCAGCTACTCAATCGAGTCCATGACCTGTGCATGAGAAATCTTGCCGTTAATGACCTCTTACAAATAAAACATGATTCAATATTGTGACGGCCTTGAAACGCCTTAGAACTTTGTACCTGAACATGCTGAAAGACATACAATATTCCCCCTCCCCTACAAGCATACAAATGTTCACGAACAGCTGACGAAGTTTGTCACTGGCAGAAAACAGAAATCATGCAGAAGAAGAAGTACAACGTCTTTTTTTAAATCACGTTTCTGAACTTTTGTACTAAAAAAATCCGGGTTCAATTTTCGGACTAGATCTAGATCTTCCGACTAATGGGCCTTTGGAATGAAGTAGCCTAAGGTTACTCCAGGACTGCCGGACTGGCCGGAGTGGGACTTACTACGGTAGCCACTCCAAGTATTCAACTCTGGACCCGAGGACCTGAGGCTGACCTCTCTGCCTCTGGTCAGGTCCTAGGGGTCCAAAGACGAATTGCCTACTTGTCTACGAGCCATCCGTCCTGAGTTCACTACATCCCAAAATTCACTAACTCAGTATTATCAGAGCTCAGAAGCTCATGATATATCTGGTCAGTTTTATTCACTGAAAGCACAGATGGCAAATTTTGGAATGCGGCGAATTCCGTTACTCGCATCAAATTACCAACTGTAGGTTACATTGCCGAAAATTTTCACAATGTATTGCACTTGGGCTTGCAGTAGACTTAAGGGTTTGATCTTGGGTGAGCGGCATTGCTGTCAGACGCAGTCTCATGTAATACCTGCCACAGGCCACGGGCAGAAGGCATTGCATGAGAATTTCCTCGAGGTCGTGTGTCTGGCAGGCAATGCTCAAATATCTAGGATCAAACACGATCATAATATGTTTTTTGCCAAGACAAAGGAACGAAGATCAGTAATTCTTCAAAAATGTCAAATGAGTACATTGGTGCAGTTTATGTGTATAACAAAATGAATAGCACGATATTAGACTAGGAGACGGACTAGAACATAGACTAGAGATTGGTGTAAAGTGACAACTAGATCTAATAACATATAAAAGGGCAGCCCAAGCGACGCGAAGCGCGTCCAAGATGGCCCACATTGGTGCTCGGGATGAAAACAAACACATGACGATTATGACAGTTATCTGGGTTGACACAAAAAACTGTCTTTTTGTATTCACTCAGATAGACGAGAGGATATCATCAGAACTCAGAAGCACGTTTTGTGGAAAATACATTACTGGAACAAAGATTGGATATCAGAGTCTCGAGTGACGATCGAACTTGTTAGTTTCATCTACAATACAAGGCCTGAAATCCACGTTGGCGAATTTGGGAATGCGGCGAATTTAGGACGGATGGCTCCGAATTTAGGACGGATGGCTCGTATATGACAAAATTGACAACGCACCTAAATACCCCGAAATATTGTTGAAAATATCCTCCAAACACTGATTTTATCCTTGGCTGACACCGACCACAAATTTTACCAGGAAGGATTAGCGATGTTTGGAGGGGATTTTGAGCAATATATCGAGGTATTCAGTTGAGTTATCATGTAATTTGGGTCCTCTCATGTGTTAGCATACATACAATACTAATAGTTTGTGTGTCAGCCCGTAAATCGGTCATAATCGTGATTTGTTTGTTTTTGTCCTGAGCACCAATGTGGGCCATATTGGCACGCTCCGCATCGCTTGGGCTGATAAAAGGGTTGAGTTCCTCTTTAGACTTCCCTGAGCTGACCGAATAAAAATGACTTTAATTGGGTTTTAAAACTTTGCTTGTTGCTGATAGATTGTAACCAAGTAGGTATACTGAACATGGACTACTGTTGACCCAACTGTTGGTTGCTGTGTGCTGTGGGGGGGGGGGGGGGGTTGAAGGTCCCCCATGACAGCTTGTAGCCTACCGTAGATCTAGAAGAAAACATACAGTATCTTTCTTATTTCCTATACTAGTATTTCGTGACAATGCAGAGGAGTATTCAAACCTTCTCGAACAACAAGACGAACATGCCCTCAACGCTGACATTTTCACCGATTTTTTGGCACACAATCATTGGCATGTCCTTGACCTTCGATTTGCAAAATGACTGAAATGATTCCCCTGTTAAATTTATGGAAAGCCTTCCGTTCCGTTGATAACGGCTGACGACATTTTTTTTCTCCTCGAATGCGTACGGCCGATGTACCTTCACTTCAGGATCGCTCAACCACTGATTCAATTCAATTCAATTCAATTCATTTTATTCAACACAACATCCAACATTACAAGTGTAGTTAATACAATAAAATTGAAATAATTGTGTTGAAAGGGGAATGCAAAAAGCGAAAGCTTGTACAAGGCATTCCTTCAAAACAATAATCTAATAATATAGGAATTACCCAAATTATGATACATTATACTTCAGAAAGTAGTATTGTACAACACAGTTACTTGAAAGAAAAAAAAACAAAAACAAAAAGTTGAAAAAAAAGTTCTCAGAGTGTTTTGGACACGTTGTTGTATATGACAATCTTGTGCTTGTACTGGATTATAATCTGAAATGTATTTTGCTTTCAGACAAGTTTTACATCTATTTTTCAAATTTCCCAGCTCTAGTGGGAATTATGAGATGAGATTATCCCGTGAAAGCACCCCAAAATACACAAAAGTTTACATAGAAGTAGGCTATAGATTTATATTCTGGTACAAATCAGCATTGATCTTAGACCCAGGTGCCCAACTCATCGAGAGCGAAGTGGCGCTTTGCGCTCGATGAGTGGGGCACCTGGGTCTACATTGATCTGAGAGACAGCAATTTTGTAAATTCACGGCGCCCCAAAACGCCGAGACCGTCCGAATAACGCAACACAGCCGCGTCAATACCCAAGACCATAACGCCCGCAAAAAAACATAGTATCAATAATTAGGGGCGGATCCTGGATTTGGGAATGAGGGGGGGGGGGGGGGCGTGCTCTTGCGAAACTTACATAATCTTGAGACATGCGTGCGAGCGACAGCCTACGCTGTCTGGGAGAGTTCAGGGGCGCCGTAAACTCCCCTAGAAAATTTTGGAATTAGAGTATCAGAGATGTTTTCTGATGTTTATTTTACAACTGTACCTGTACAACTTCTGAAAGTATATTTTTAGTTCTAGCTAGAAGCCTGCTTTTGTTGAAATGAAGTATAGATTACTGACTTTTATCTCGAAGAATGGAAAGTCAAAATGTCCTACCATCCTAAGTTTCTTATATGCATCCCACATGGCGATGGTCAGTCAAATGTGATACATGCTTAATGATAGTGTTAGGGATTCGAGCTAGATTAATTGGGGGCGGGGGTTAATTATTGGGGGGGGGGGGGGAAGGGGGTGGCGAAGCAGGATAGAGGAGTCAAGCGGCACGGGGCACTGCATGAAGGGCCCCAGAATCCGGTTTTTTTCATGTTCTGTGGTTGATTCTGAGCTCCCTCCTGCTCTGAATGAGTAATTTTCATTCCACACATGCACACAAATTTTCTGTCATATTGCTGGTATTTAAGTAATTTCCGCAAAACTAAACATTTTCTCTTAATTTATTTTATGTCACATAACTTAATCAATGATAAATGACACTCAGTTGTATAATTAATACTATGACCATTGACCATCGAATGTTAGGCCTATGTAACGCGTACATGCACCTTGCATTTAAGTGCGTGCAGACATCCCCTCTCCAGGATCCGACGCCCTTGAAAATGTAAAATCCTACATTCCCAGTTTCCTAAAATATATCAAACGAGGATACTTTAACTGATATTCCCTTTATTCCTCGAATTCTCGTGTAAGTGCAAACCCACATTGCATATAGCTTCTTGCTCTCGCTCTAGTCTAGCTCTAACAGTAGATAGCCACTGACACTGAGTAAGCAGAATATTCGCTAAATACACGTAGGCCTACACAAAAATAAAAGGCTCACCAATACAGGATAGTATTAGAATTTGAAAATTGAATACATCCTTCTTTCATAATTTTTATCACATTTCAGCTTGCTTTGTTTACAAAAGTGACAGAAACCTGCATAGGCAGAAATGGGGGATGAACCAGATACATTTGATAAGATGGATGATGTTCGTTTGAACATTTGATAAGATGGATGATGTTCGTTTAACCATGACACATACTAACCATGCAACTAGTTGTCCTTGCTACAATTGCTGCGAGATACAGGCCTGTTGTTGAACCCACAAATGTGAAAACGCCCACAAATGTGAATACCCACAAATGTGAAAACGAATTTTGTAAATCACCCGAACCTTTGGCCCGATAACCTATTGCCGTCGCATTGCATTTATCGTCCAACGTCGTCCGTTGTCTGTCAACTGTCTACATTTTATCTTTGAAGTTTAAGGTCACATCTGTCTTAAACTTCGCACAAAAATGGCCCAAAATATTTTGAGAGGAAGGTAGTTTTTAGGTTACCGACCGTTGGCGTTGAGTCTGTTGTCCGTCGTCGTTGAATCTCAATTTCGCACAAATTGCCTAAAAATATTTCAAAAACTAAAAGTATTTTTTAGTCTTTTGATTTTCGCATTTTTTTCAAAATGGCGGCCATTTCCGACGAGAAACGGCCAATATGGACTTCGACGGTCGCTTTCTTAAAATCTGTTTAGTAACTTTTTTCTTATTAATTCATAACACTTCTCACATGTACCCCTTCGTTGCCCTTGAATCGCTCGAAGTTAAATTCTCCTACGCTTTATAATAGTGCACACTTTTTCAAATATCTCACTTAATATCGAGATTAGAGAATAGGAATCAATTGTGGATATATGGGAAATGTATTAAGCTGAATATTCTCACGACCTTGAATTTGACTTTTGATCTAATTTTCAAGGTCACAGGACAATCTTCTAATCTAATTTTCAAGGTTCAAGGTTGAAATCTAATTTTCAAGGTTACAGCTTGGCAATCAATTATGAACATATAGGAAATGATATTTCCTGAATATTATCGTAACAAAAAATCTGACCTTTGACCTAATTTCCAAGGTCACACAAAATTGTGATATATATATCTTATGGCTAATATAGCTAATATATATCTTATTATCGACTTCACAGCTTAGGAATCAATTGTGAACATAGAGGAAATAATATATTCTGAATGTTGTCGTGCCCGTGAATTTGAACTTTGACCTAATTTTCAAGGTCACAGGACAAAATGGCTAATATCTCGTTTCTTATTGACTTTACAGCTTAGGAATCAATTGTGGTCATGAAGGAAGTGATATAGGATGAATATTGTCAAGACCTTGAATTCGACCACATTTTCAAGGTCAAAGGACAAAATGGCTAATATCTTGTTTTTTTATTGACTTTATAGCTTGGGACCCAAGTGTGGACATGTAGAAAATGATATACACTGAATAATCTGATGGCCTTGAATTTGACCTCATTTTTAAGATCAGAGCACAAGGTAGCTATAAATATCTCGTTTATTATCGACTTTACAGCTTGGGAATCAATAGTTACGTTAGAGAATAATATATGCTGAATATCGCCATGACCTTGAATTCGACTTTTGACCCCATTTTCAAGGTAAAAGGACAAAATGGCTACTATCTCGCTTGTTATTGACTTTATAGCTTGGGGACCAATCGTGGGCATATAGAAAATGATGCACGCTGAATACTCTGATGACCTTGAACTTGACATTTGACACTATTTCTGAGGACAGAGCACAAAATGGTCAATACCTCGCTTATTAACGAATTTGGTCAAAATCTCGCTTATTGTGTAATTTCATATATGTGCACATATATAAAATTATGTTGGATATTGACATGACCTTGAATTTGCCCTTTGAACTCATTTCCAATGTCACAGAAATGGTTAATATTTTGCTGAGTATCGACTTTTCAGTTTAAGAATCAATTGTGCAAATATATGGAATGATGTATGCTGAATATTTTGATGACCTTGTTCTTGACTATTGACCTCAATTTCAATGTTATAGGACAAAATTGCTAATATCTTGCTTGTTATTGAATTTACAGCTTAGTAATCACTTATGGATATATGAGGAATGATATACATTATTTACATATATATGCTGGATATTCTCGTGACCAGAGACCTTATTTTCAAGATCACGAGACAAAATGGCTTATATCTAATATATACAAACATATATTGTCTGGTAACCTGTCCTAGCCTTTGGGCTAATTCTTTTATTTTCGTCTTTTTTTCAAAATGGCGGCCATTTCCGATGAAAAACGTACAGTTTTGGATTGGTGGTCATTGCCTCACAAACTTTCTGATCAGGTTTGAAATTTCTATTTTAAAATATTCCCCTCGTATATCTTTGTGACGTGTATAAGTTCAGTTGCCTTTGAATCGCCAGTCTGCGTATGCCGGCCATTTTTGTTTTTACGACGTGTAACAAATGGGATTTTCCAGCTCGAATTCTCACAAGCTTTATAAAGGAACACAATATTCCCATTATCTCACTGAATATTGAGATTAGTGATTAAGAATCCATGGTGGATCTATAAGAAATTATAGATGTTGAATTGCCCGAAGATGAGTTGGAACTGGAAATGAAGACGGGATTGATGGAAATGTACCAAACCATGGTAAAGATGAAGCATTTGTTGCAGAGAAGCATGATCCACATGGAAATCATGAAAGTTGTGGAAAAAAAACATGGGACGGGGAGCCAGCTTTGAGGAAGCAGTGCATTTGTCAATGGAGAAACTCAATCATCTCTTCGATGATATCGTTCAGCAAGAAGAAGAGGACTCCATGAATGAGGACATTGAATATTAAAGAACCTTACCTCATATCTACCATGATAAATGTGTATAGTTTTTGCGCATGCTTAATTTAGTGAACCCAATATATATATATATATATATATAAAAAAAAAGTGACAATGTATAGTCCACTGTGTAGAAATTGTATATATAGTAAATGTGTGCAGTGAAATAAAAAAAATGAGAAAATGGCATAGACTCATTTTAATATGATGGTTTTAATTTGAATAAAAAGGGAAAGTTTATTAAAAAAAAATGTCTTTAAATATTGCAAAAATTAATACATAATACATGATTTTCAAAACATTTCTGGGTGGATATGGATTCTCCAGACATTTATGGGTACGTTATGATTTTCTAAAAAATGTATGGGTACGTTATGAATTAACAAACATTTATAGGTACGTTATGATTTTCCAAACATTTATTCGTACGTCATGATTTTCTAGACATTTATGGGTACGTTATGACGCCACCTGACGAGTATAGGGCAAACGTTATGACGCCACCTAGCGAGTATAGGGCAAACGTTATGACGCCACCTAGCGAGCATAGGGCAAACGTTATGACGTCGTTGCTCCCCCTAGCGACCATCCTAGCACCACCTGGCTGAACGCTGGCTGGTACTACACTACTTATGATACCTGCTGGGTTGCCCCAATATAAACCTTATCATTTTATTTTGAGCTGTTTGGAGCTTGTGTTTGGTAGCTTGACATAAGTTTCTATGATATACATTGTAACCATAGTCAAAGCGTGTTTGGAGTAACGTTATACACAAGAACCTGCGCTCCTTTTGTTTTAAGTATAATTTCTGACGGTACAAAAATTTGAGACATGTGTTAACCTTTTTTTTACAATACCATTGCCCATTGTGGTACCAGACAAGTCTTGGTCTATGATGGCACCTAGATATTTGACTTTGGTTTGTGATCCGATTGATGTACCTTGACATGTAATATTCATTTGAGAACACCGTTTCATTTCCAACCTCATTTTCGAGGTCAGAGCATGGAATGTCTAATATATTGCTAATTATCGACTCTTTAGGTTGGGAATCAATTGTGGTCGTAAATGATAATGTGCTGAATATTGTCATGACCTTGAATTTGACCTTTGAGCACATTTTCGAGGTCACAGGACTAAATGGTTAATATTGAACTTACTATTGACTTAACAGCTCAGGAATCAATTGTGGACATATAGGAAGTGATATATGCTGAATATTCTCGTGACATTGAATTTGATCTTCGACTCCATTCTCAAGTTCCGAGCGCAAAATGGCTAATATCTCGCTTAACATCGACCTTACAACTTAGTATCCGGTTGTGAACATATACGGAATTATATATGTTGAATACTGCCATGAGTTTGAATTTGACCTTTGACCTCATTTTCAAGGTCACAGAACATGACTAATACTTCGTTTGTTATCGAATTTACAACTTCTGAATCAAATGGATTCTTCCTCAAATTTTGCACAAAAAAGCTTAAAAATATTTCAGAGATGAAGTAGCATTTCAATTTTTGGATTTTATTTCAAAATGGCGGTCATTTTGACAAAAAGCGGCAAGTATGATACTCTGATGGCCATTTTCTCGAAAACTGTTCAGACAAATTTTTGTTTCAAAATATTCTCCTGATGTACCTTTGTGTTGTACACAAAGATTCGTTGCCCTTGAATTGCTGGTCTTATCGTGGAATTCCTTTTTAATTATATGGACGAGTCGAAAAAAAATTATTGGTCACTCAGAATGTAAGTTAGAATTTCACTTGGAATGAAAGAGCTTGGAAATTAGCATTTTCAAATGGAAATTCATATGATGCGATTTGTGTGGTCACAATTGAATCTAGGTGCTCACAATTGATTCCTCAGCTGTAAAGTCGATTATAACCGAGACATTGGTCATCTGGTGGTCTGACTTTAAGAATGAGGTCAAACTTTAAATTAAAGGTCGTCAGAGTATTCAGTATATCATTTCCCATTATGTCCACAATTGATTCCCACGCTGCATAGTCTTGTCACTTTGAAAATCAGATCAAAGGTCAAATTAAAGTTCACAAAACATTCAGCATATATCACTTCCTCTATATCCACCATTGATTCCTAATCTTTAATCTTAGTGTAGAATATTTATGACTGTTATGGCCCGAAACCCGTCCCTGACACATTCTCCCACTCGACATACACGCACAGATTCATCACATGACTTCATACTTACTTACCTTAAGTCACCGGGCACGCACCGTCCTCGCACCACATCTACATGTAAACAACACTGCTCACGTTATCACTTCCTACAGTCCCACCAATCACCACACTTCCAGACACATGACTCCGCCCACACAGACATGACATCACTTTCCCGCCATTTTACATGAACACCTGCCACATTACGCGGGAAAACCCACACACATCATAGACTTAGCCCCGCGCTTTCCCACGGACAAGTAGTTGTGTAGGATCTTTTGGATAGAGTAGTTGTGTAAAATCTGTTGAAGAGAGAAGTTGAATTGAGAGGTACTACGCCAAATATTGTGATTAGAAGATATCAAACTTATATTGGACTATTAATACTTCGGACTATTGTGGGGATTACGATTGAATGTGAGAGTGATCGTACATCGGACCAAAATCATCCTAATAAACTCGGATATTGTTGAAATTTACGTCGGACTTCCTGTTGGTGTGTCAACGCACAACATACATCGAACTATTCGATCAGTGGGCGTAATAGCCGCCCGAAGAACTCCGCTATTCCGTCACATTAGCATTAGATGAGATATGAGGAATAATGTGTCCTTTCATAAAGCACAGGGGAATTTAATATATAAATATATGACGTATCAATTCGATCAATAGTGTCTTCGTGTTCACTCCTAACAAGTTACTTATAGTAACTCCTAACAAGTTAGTTATAGATAGATTACAAAGGGTAAAACTAGGAACAACAGAAAGTCGATGGGCTCATGTAGATAAGGGTTCAGCACAAGGTTCTCTATTCGGCCCCTTTTAATGTGTTCACCGAATATATGTTCCATTTACTCAGTGCCGAAACATAACTATGCTGATGACAATACCCTATAATGTGCAGGATAGGACTATGGTAAGGTAAACGATACACTTGTAACGAACGTTAATAAAATGATAGTTTGGTTTGAGCAAAATCATATGAAAGTGAATCCTGAAAAATTTCAATGTATTGTGTTTGGTATACAAATAATCAGGATATTTTCACGATCAATGGTAATGACATTGTACCAGAAAAACATGTTAAGCTGCTGGCTCTTTATGATGACAACAAGCTGAGTTTTAACTATCATTTTTCGCAAATGAGTCAGTGGCTGCACGTCAGGTAAAAGTTCTATGTAGGCTAAGTCGGATATTAAATGAGTCCAACAAAATGCTGCTGTATAACTCCTTCATAGAACGCTATTTTATGTATTGTAACACCATATAGCACTTCTGTAGCAACTCGGATACCATGAAAAATAAAAAAAAATCAGGAAAAAGTCTTAAGATTTATAACTCTAAACTTCTCAGATGACTATAAGAGTCTACTTCCAATGTGTAATAAGTCATGTCTGTATGTAAAAAGGCAAAGAAAAAATAACTGAGCTTGTATACAAAATTGAAAATGATTTGTGTCCCAGTTATCTGAAGCAGACTGTAACATTTAAGAGTAACCAATTTATCTTAAGATCAGAAAGTAATGTATTGGTTCCAGAATTTGAGACTATTAAATATGGGAAAAATCTATTTCATACCTATCACCAGTATTGTGGAATGGGTTGAATAATGATACTTGTAATGCAAATTCAAGCGTATTCAAACCTATAATGAATGATTGGACAGGAATGAAATGCAAATGTGGTTTTTGTATCCAGTTTAAATATTTAATATTTAATATGTATATGCATGATGTTCATCTACCATTTGTATATTTTTCCATTTATCATATCAGTTTTATTTATTGCAACATTGTCGATTCAATAGCACTTGTCTGCTAATGTTATTTGTTAACCACTCCATGTCGACATAAATAAACTTTTCTTATCTTATCTTATCTTATCTCATCTTAACATGGGAAAGTCCCATCTGGCCAAGTTTGGTCCAGAATGATTCGCTTCAAGCAATTCAAGCGTAACAATGTCACAAAGGTACATAAGGGGAATCTTTTGAAACAAAAATCTCAAAACTGTCTAAATAATTTTATTCAGAAAATGGCTGCCAAAGTCAGAAATTGGCCATTTTTGGTCGAAAACGGTCACCATTTTGAAAAAAAATGTGAGAATCAAAATCTGCCTAAAAACTAGCCCAAGGTCTAAGAGAAGTTACTGGACAATTTTGGTTTGAGCTGCATGTGATATATGACCTTGAGATTTAATAGTCAAGGTCATCTTTTTTAAAAAATCAACTGCAATGGCACCATTTGCTGTGATGTATAAGACGTTCAATGTGTTCATAAGTCAAACATAAGAGCTTTATCAACGAGTATTTTGTCTGTAGATGCCAGTTTACACATTTCATGACAGGCGAGACTTCGAGATTTAGCCTTCACAATTGTCTATGGTCAATTTCAAGGTCACCAAAAGATATGTCGAAATATCTATATGACTTCTTATCAGCTTATAGTAACACAATCCTCACCTCTAGATGCAAGCGTTTAAGTTTCAGAGGTCAATTTACACAATATACGTCAGACATTCAGCACTCAAGGTCTTGGGTTCATTGACCTGAAAATACCTCCCTCTTAAAATATTTGTAGGTATTCATGTGCAACAGTTCAGAAAGATTTGAGCGTAAACTTTATAGGCAAAAATGTTGACGACAGACGAATGGACGGACGGATGACGGATGCAACGCCAAGACAATAGGTTATCGGATCATAGGTCAGGTAATCTAAAAATTAGCCCAAAGACTAAGGAATTAAGGTCACCGGACTAGTTTATGAGAATATTCGTCATAATGAGATTCCTGTTTGCCACCAGGATCGCCACCATGTAATTCGGGTATAGATAAACCATAAAAACAGTCTAATGTGCCATATAATACAAAAACGTAATAATGCTGCATAAAAATTTTGTCATGTTTGTTTTTGCATAATGCAGACAATGGACATGACGTTTTTTTGTACTTTTTAGGCATAATAGACTGTTTCAGAGCCCCAAAAGCACATGGCATCAGCAGGTACCCCATTATGTTATTTTCTATATGTCCACACTTGATTGCTAAGTTGTAAATTCAAGAAAAATATAGTAGCAAATCATTCCGTGACCTCGAAATGAAGTCAAATATCAAATTAAAGGCCATCAGAATATTCGACATATATCGTTTCATGTATGTCCACAATTGATTCCAAAACTATTACATCGATAAAAAGCGAGATATTATAGCCATTCTGTGCTCTGACCTTGAAAACAAGGTCAAAGGTCAAGTTCAAGGTCATGACAATATTCAGCATATAACATTTCCTATATTCCACAATTGATTCCTAAGCTGTAAATTCAATAATAAGAGAGATACTAGCAATTTTGTGCTCTGACTTCAAAAATGAAATCAAAGGTCAAATTATGTCATGTCATTTCCTGTATGTCCACAACTGAATCTCAAGTTGTGAAGTTGACAATGATTGAGATATTTACCATTTCTTCCTGTGATCTTGATAATAAGGTCAAAGGTCAAATTCTAAGTCACGGGAAATTCAGCGTATATTATTTCATATATGTGCACAATGAGTTCTAAGCTATAAAGTCGACAAAAAGCGAGATTTTAGCGTTTTTGTGCTATGGCCTTCAAAATTATGTCAAATGATCAAACTCAAGGTCATCAAAATATTCGGCATATAATAATAATAATAATAATAATAATAATAATAATAATAATAATAATTTATTCAACACCTCACATGATACAAAATATATACAATTTCGACAATACAAGGCAAAGGGTGTTGGGAGTTACATGGCCGAAGCTGTCTTCCTGTGACCCCCTTGCAATGAGAACATAGCAACAGTAAAAAAATAGAAAGATGGACGGAAAAACAACACGTATGTATAATGGATGAGCTAATGTAATGATTATGTACACGAGGTTTTGCTGATATGCTGTGATGTGCCCCTGAGACGCGAGTGGGGACGGCGCAACAGCGCCTGTCCAACATGGCCAGTGAGCCGTGACCTTGCTCTAAAGGCGATTTGTGGTATTGTCAATAAATCCAGGTGGTCACAGCGGTTGGTCCAGACCAGGGACGCAAATGAAGTTTAAAGGACGCAGAACGAATGCTGAGTACAAGGAGATATATAATGATCAGACCTATACACCAGTACATTGAAGACATTGTGGATTAATACAGGATACGTTTGTTTCATAACGGGATATGAAAGAAAGTTTAATGGAGTGTTGGAATCTCCGGCGGTTTTGTTCATTTTTCAGAGTGTTCTGTATGTTATTCCATATGGCAGGAATCATGGAGTAAACGGAGGTTCTGGAAAAACATGTTCTACTTTTTGGAATATAGAGATTTTTGTGTGTGCTACGCCTTGTCATGAAATTTTGTGATTTGGGCTTCGGATACATTTCTGCGAACGACTGCGGGAGTTTATTGTAAGTGAAATCATGAGCAAATAGGGCAGCCTGCAATTCATACATGTCAGTTATTTTCAGAATTTGGAGCCTACTGTATATTGGGTCAGTATGTGCTCTGTAAGTTGATTTTGATATAATTCTAATGACACGCTTTTGTAGCTTGAATAATTTAGATATCGTTCTACTATTACCCCAGACTATAATACCGTATGACATAATACTGTGAATTAGAGCGAAGTATAATGTGGGCATTGCGGATGAGGGTAGAAAATGTTTTGCTTTGTTTAGAGCATACAGCGATTTAGATATTTTGTCACATATTTCTGATATATGATATTTCCATGTCAGATGTTCATCTACATTTATGCCTAGAAATTTTACGGATTTATTACAAAATTCATCACCGCATTGTTCTATTTCAATTCCATTTATACTCGGATTGACCGTACTTTCCACTCGTCTGGCGCCTTGGGGAGAGAAGGTCATAAATTTACTTTTGCTCACATTCAGTGAGAGCCTATTATCGCACAGCCAAGTATAAACTTTCATCAATTCAATGTTCATAGTGTTCAGAATACTGTTTAAATTATTACCAGATTTATAAGCAGTAGTGTCATCTGCGAACGATACTATGTTTAGATCAGTGCATAGAGATAAATCATTTATGTAAATAAGGAATAAAAGTGGACCTAACGTGGAACCTTGCGGCACACCATATCGGGAGAGTTTCAGTGAGGATTTTGAGGAGTTGAAATCCGTAAATTGATGCCTATCGGTCAGATAACTTTTGAACCATTTGAGAGCCACCCCCCTTATCCCATAATATTGTAGCTTATACAGGAGAATGTCGTGGGAAACTGTATCAAAGGCTTTACTCAGGTCGAGGAATACAGCGGTAGTTAGAATCTTGCTAGACTTATCATTATTATGAACGATATTTTTCAATAGATGTATGATTGGATGAGACGTCGAATGATTTTTTCTAAAGCCATACTGATGCTCATATAATATTTCGTTGGTATTAAAAAAATTGTACACCTTTTTGTACATTATTTTTTCAAGTAGTTTGGAGAAGGCGGGGAGTAAGCTGATCGGTCTGTAATTGTTTATGTCTGTTGTAGTGCCGTTTTTGTGAACCGGGATAATTTTGGCTATTTTCATATCATCTGGAAAATCCCCGTTAGAGATGGACAGGTTGAATATGTGCGTGAGTGGTTCAGCAACGTTGTGAATGGTATCTTTAACTAACTTACTGGATATGCTATCGTAGCCTTGACTTAGTTTTGGTTTAAGTAAAGCTGCCGAGTTTATAACATCTGATGGACAAATCGGGGATAGGTATATATTCTGATTGTTTGGATCTTTTAGATGTCTGGTGAAAGAAGTATTGGGTTTGTAAATTTTACTGTCCATGTTTAGGGCGATGTCCGCGAAGAAGTTATTAAATTCCTCAGCAATGCTATGGCAATCTGTAAATTCTTTGTTATTCACAATTACAGTTCAATTAAAGTGTTTGTTTCTTCCGTGATTTTTTTATTATTTCAGACAGTACGGACCAAGTTCGTTTCATGTTATTTTGACATTTAGTCAAGGTGTTAGCGTAATACTGTTTCTTTGCGGATTTACAGACGATGTTATATAGATTTAGGTATTTTTTGTACTTTATAGTATTTATATCACTCGGACTTTTTAATTTTTTCTTCAGAAGTTTTGTCTTTTGACGTGAAGATACCAAGATTCCCGTTGTTAGCCACGGATTACTTTTTACATATTTAGAATGATTGTGGAGGCGTTTCAATGGGAATGACACGTCAAATGCCCCTTGGTACAGTGCAATAAATCGGCCGTATGCCGTGTTCGTGTCGGAAGTGTTATTCACAGTAGAAAAATCGATATTTAACAGCAGTTGATTGAAATGGGCGATATTATCAAGTTTGAAAGACCTTGCGTACTGGGCCTTTGGAGATTTATTTTGTTTAACACAACGCGTGATGGTAAAAATTCCGAAGTGGTCGGACACATCCGAGATCACGATACCTGAAGTGTGAACGTTTCCATTCATGTTAGTCAATATATCATCAATCAGTGTGGCAGAATTGTCGGCCACTCGGGTCGGTTTGGTGATTAGTGGAACCAATCCATTACAGAATATATCACTGATAAAGTCTGCCGTTTTTGAATGTGTTTGGTGCTTGAGTAAATCTATGTTGAAGTCACCCATAAGTATGATATGCTTGTTTTCATCATTCACCTGAAGGCATATGTCATTTAAATTACTCATGAATATATCTATATCGGCTTTTGGTTGGGTATTAGGTCGGTATATGTTTCCGATGACGATTTTTTTCCTATGTGTTGTCTCAACTTCTATAAAGATTGTTTGGGGTATGGGGTATGAATGGGGTATGAATACAGATAAATCTTTTCTTATTTTAAATGCTATATTTTCCTTTATAAACAGACGCACCCCACCCCTCCCATCATCATTTTCTGGTCTGATATTGGATTGAAATTCATGATACCCTTCTAGCTCATATGTCATATTGGGAGATATTTTATAAATTTCAGACAGTCCAATGATATCGAATGCAAACCTATCGGAACTCATTTCGCTTATTAACAGATTAATGGCATCCCAGTTAGCAGTTAAGCTCCTGCAGTTAAGGTAGTCCGCTCCAAACATTGAGGGAAGGAGGTCAAAGGGTTTTTTAAAATAAATACCTGTCTCAACATTATCTAGAGCTTCAAAATGATATATTTTATAGAGTAACTGTTCAGCATCCTAAAACTGAAAAGAAAAAAAGGGGTCACCGTATCCGTTCGCATGGAACACACGATGCAAGATGTGAAAATGGACAAAAAAATGTGCAAAAATGCCAGAATTTATGTCATTTTAGGTCAATATGTGTGATTTTGATCGAATATGTAGAAGAAACGAGCACGGTGACCCCCTATTCTCTTTTCAGTATTAGGATGCCGATCATGGTATGTGTCCACAGTGCTGGTATGTGTCCACATACCAGCACTAAGCATGCTTTATGTAGGTTGGTATGTCATCAGAAAACATGCAAATCACATATTTAACACACATACTGCAGAATATTTGTACAGGGTCAGACATCAACAGATCACACAAGAGTCACAGAGAGAAAACACATCAATATAGTTTTATAACTGATGTGTCCACATACCAGCACTAAGCATGCTTTATGTAGGTTGGTATGTCATCAGAATACATGCAAATCACACATTTAACACACATACTGCAGAATATTTGTACAGGGTCAGACATCAACAGATCACACAAGAGTCACAGAGAGAAAACACATCAATATAGTTTTATAACTGATGTGTCCACATACCAGCACTAAGCATGCTTTATGTAGGTAGGTATGTCATCAGAAAACATGCAAATCACACTTTTAACACACATACTGCAGAATATTTGTACAGGGTCAGACATCAGCAGATCACACAATACTCACAGAGAGAGAGAGAGAGAGAGAGAGAGAGAGAGAGAGAGAGAGAGAGAGAGAGAATACCACTATATTAAAATGATAAGTCCATATACCATGTATACTATCCATGAGCATGCACTATTAACATGATGTTTGGTATGTCATCACATAGCATGTTCATCACACATTAAGATTGTTTTTCACATACCATAGAATCCTGCACTTTGAAGACAGATTGATTATATTTGTTATTATACCCAATTTTTAATGCTGTATGTTAGCTTATTTATCTAACTTCTCACACACATACACATATTCATGTACATACACACATTCATGCACCTCTACACACACACATACACACGCATATCTCCTATATGTCCACAATTGATACCTTGTCTCTGATCCCATAATTAAATAAGATATTAGCCACATGCAGACCGCCGATTGAAGGGCAATGAAACTTATACAGAACACAAAGGTACAACGGGAATCTTTGGAAACGAAAGTCTCATAACAGTGTAAACAGTTTTTTTTTTGGAGAAAATGGTCGCCAAAGTCTGAAATTGACTGTGTTTCATCGAATATGGCCGCCATTATTTTTTTCAAAAAAGTTCGAAAATTAAAAAGTAAAAACTTATATGTACCTCTGCTTTGAAATATTTTCAGGCAAAATTTTTCGAAAGATTTGATAGTAAACTTTAAAAATGTATACCAACGACGCACGCAATGCCATGGCAATAGGTTATCGGACCAAAGGTGCGGTAACCTAAAAATACATTTCTCATGTTAAATCTAATGTTGTGTCAGATGTTCACATTTGTGAGCAATTGACAAAAACCGTTTTCACATATGTGGGCATTTTTGACATTAGAGCGTTGGGGGCGAAGCCCCCAACCCTCTACATGTCTATGTGCTGACTTTTTCATGGAGGTTTCATGCCAACCTATCGACGCCCGTTTTGGCATGTAAACGTTTAGAAACCTACTTCAAATGAGAATTTTCTTCGTCCTTGACATAAAATCTCTCGAATTGATGGCAAACTTTGAATATTCCACAGATGTATAATGCATAAATCGTAAACCCAGGTGTCCCACTCTCTCGAACGCCGGAGGCGTGAGTGGGACACAGGTTCAAGCTGTCACAGGTGTCGTACCGTTTTACACTTCGAGTGTGACCAAGCGTCAGATTGCATGACCAGACATCTACCTGGCACCAGATTGTCCTACGATCTCTTCTGCATCAAATTATGCAGTACAATTCCTTGGTCACACCCAGTGGAATCCAATCTGAGCATCATTTCAAATCTACAAGATAATCCACAACTTCTGATTTCGCCATTCCTGGGCGATAACTGGGCGGATTGTGTGTCTGCGCATGTGCGGCCACACTACTGAGCACGGCAAAAGAATATATATAGTATTCAGTTATTTTTTGCCGTGCTCGGTAGTGTGGCCGCACATGCGCAGACACACAATCCGCCCAGTTATCGCCCAGGAATGGCGAAATCAGAAGTTGTGGATTATCTTGTAGATTTGAAATGATGCTCAGATTGGATTCCACTGGGTGTGACCAAGGAATTGTACTACATAATTTGATGCAGAAGAGATCGTAGGACAATCTGGTGCCAGGTATATGTCTGGTCATGCAATCTGACGCTTGGTCGCACTCGAAGTGTAAAACGGTACGACACCTGTGACAGCTTGAACCTGTGTCCCACTCACGCCTCCGGCGTTCGAGAGAGTGGGACACCTGGGTTTACATAAATCGATGTGTTAGGTTTGAGAAAATTACGCAAAATGCTGTGATTGTTTTGGAAACGTCAAAATGGCGGAGCCGATGGAAATTGACGTTCCCAGAATGCAAAGCAAATTTTACCGCAATGACGCGTATTTTGGAGCACACAATTTTCTGTGCAGCAATTCGTGCATGCATGTAAGCTTGCGTATGTCGTGAGGCATTCTTCGGTGTTATGAAGTGAACACAACGATACGTCTGCGATGCCACGGCTACATTTACCTTAATTTGACGTACCTTATATGTCAAGGTGTTGGCTTTGCGAAGCCTTCGTACAATCATTTATATTTTAAACTGGTCTTTTCATTAGCCCAGTGTAAATATGTTATTTATTACTGAGTATGATATCAGATGCAGATATTCCTTATAGTTTCCAATATTTCTAAGGATATTTTATTAAGGTTCAATATCATTTTAGCAGGCGTACAAATGTATCTGTTTCATTGAGTTCAAAATGAATGTTTACTTATGAGGCCTATGCTTTCATCATAATATACGGGAATGAATTGGAATCGTGTGGGGAAGGATATGGTAGCGTTTGTTGTGGGGGGGGGGGGGGGGTAGGGGGAGTAACGTTGAGTAGTATACATTCAGCTGTCAGGGTGCTGATGATGTGCTCGAGCTCTAATGTCGACTCTCGCAGTTAGCTGCATTTTCTTGTTTTTTACATTTGTGGGTGATTTACAAAATTTGTTTCCGCCTTTAATTTGTGGGTTGTCACATTTGTGGCCAATTGTGGGCGTTTTAACATTTGTGGGTTCAAAATATAAGCAACTACAATTGAGAACCCCCGGATTAACTATGGAGTTGAATCTGTTGCCCAGGAACCACGGTGCGAGAATTGAAATGTGAAGGCCCAGTCACACATAAATCCACTAATCTAATAAAATCTAATTTCAATAAATCAACAATTCGGAGGTCAGGACGATTTGTTTCGATGTCCGGCGATGATCCAATTTGTGCCATAGATATATGAAGTTAAAACGTCTATTGATATTTCCAAGAATATGCATAAACCAGGCGTTTTTGTGTTATGAAAGGGATAGGCTCAGAAGCCATCGATGAACCAGGTAACAACTCCCAAGTCGAATTTAGATCGATTTTCTACTGAGGAGAACATCTTTGCAACATGCAGACTGTCGCAGGTATTGCTAAAGGAGAGCTACACTGCTAATGTTAGTTAATATTCAGCAGTACACGTGCGAACCACTCAACTTCAAATCTTGAATGAATTTACAAATCGCGAACATCTGTTGATGAACAGTCACTGTAACACGGGGCGGGCGCATGCCGTTCAATACGTATGAAGAAAGCATGCTATCACGAATGGTGACCGCGCCAAGCTGAGACAAGTAGAAGACATGCTGATATCGATTTCCAAAGCAAATACCAAGAGCCGTAAATCAGAAAATGCCACGGAACAGAAGACGCGACAAGTGTGTAACTTACTGTGCCGAACACCGTGACTCATACATGACGGTCATTTGCAGTGTGTATAGCATGTTGTGAACGCATACCGGATGCTTATATATATATATATATATATATAATTGCCGCTATGTGCCTACTGTCGCGATAGTGGCCTAGATATACTGTTATCAACTTTAGATGCATGTATATGCCGGTATCTAGATAATACAGGAGGGACAATGTTTACACTCCGTCCACGTGTGCGCCATATAATACAAACTTACTGTAAAAAGTTTCGGATACCTGCCACTGTTCTCTGTGTGATATTTATCGTATGGCTGTTATCGCATCATATTACTAGTAGAAATTCGAATGAGCGGTATGCAAAGTATCAGGCGGAAGAAGGCCGCCGCCACGGACCTGGCGAGATGGGGAAAGCAGCCCAACTGTCCGCTGAGGAGGCCCAGAAATATAAAGATATTAATGAGAAAGAAGGTTTCAATTTCGGGGTCAGTGAGCTGGTGGCTCTGGACCGGTCTCTACCTGACACCAGATCTCAAAAGTGAGTATTCAAGAGGCCCTCGATCAGGAGTCGCAAACATTCTTAGGCGAAGCTTATCTGTTTCCACTTCATTTCCGTTTTGGCACCTCTCTAATCATTACGCACCCGAAAATTACTTGTGCACACCACACTAAGAATCATTACGCATTCAGTGCATACCAATGATAAGTTATAGGCAGAAGGCCACATTCGTGATATCAGGAACCAAGGTTTATATGTGATTCTGCTCGTGTTCCTCTTCCTCTGGCTGTCCTCAGCTCAAACAGCTGCACCTAATTATCATCGGCCAACTTTTAGATAGGTTTGGTCCACGAACTAGTCAATGGTCTCTCTTGGGTCAGGAGTTTGGGTGAACTAGGTTGAGAGTCTTTACTAATATCAAGATGTCCACGGCTGTCCAGAGTAGTACCAGAGAAGTTTCAAATATGTTTCGAATTTTGGCTTTGTCGTAGCTCTGTCGGGATTGCTGGAGCTGGGCTCTTGAGGGCTCTGTCGGGATTGGTGGAGCTGGGTTTATAAGGGCTCTGTCGGGATTGCTGGAGCCGGGTTTGTGGTGGCTCTGCCGAGATTGCCGGATTTGTCGGGGCTCTGTCAGGATTGCTGGAGCTGGGTTCGTGAGGGCTCTGTTGGGATTGCTGGAGCTGGGTTCGTGAGGGCTCTGTCAGGATTGTTACAGCCGAGTTTGTCGGGGTTCTGTCGGGATTGCTGGAGCCGGATTTGTCAGGGCTCTGTCGGAATTCCTATAGCCGAATTTGTCGGGGGTCTGTCAGGATTGCTGGAGCTGGGTTTGTGAGGGCTCTGTCGGGATTGCTGGAGCCAGGTTTGTCGGGGCTCTGTCAGGTTTGCTAGAGCTGGGTTTGTCAGGGTTCTGTCGAGATTGTTGGAGCTGGGTTTGTGGCGGCTCTGTCGGGAATGCTGGAGCCGGGTTCGTCGGGGCTCTGTCGGGAATGTTGGAGCCGGATTCGCCAGGGCTCTGTCAGGATTGCTGGAGCCAGGTTTGTCGGGGCTCTGTCGGGATTGCTGGAGCTGGGTTTGTCGGGGCTCTGTCGGGTTTGTTGGAGCTGGGTTAATGGAGACTCTGTCAGGATTGTTACAGTTGGATTTGTCGGAGCTCTGTCGGGATTGCTAGAGCCAGGTTTGACGGGGTTCTGTCAGAATTGCTAGAGCTAGGTTCGTCGGGGCTCTGTTGGGATTGCTAGAGCCGGGTTCAACGGGGCTCTGCAAGGATTGCTGGAGCTGGGTTCGTGAGGGCTCTGTTGGGATTGCTGGAGCCGGGTTTGACGGGGCTCTGCAGGGATTGCTGGAGCTGGGTTTGTGGGGGCGCATTCGGGATTGCTGGAGCCGGGTTTGACGGGGCTCTGTCGGGATTGTTGGAGCTGGGTTTGTTGGGACTCTATCAGGATTGTTGGAGCTGGGTTCGTGAGGGCTCTGTCTGGATCGCTAGAGCCAGGTTTGTCGGGGCCGTGTCGGGGTTGCTGGAGCTTGGTCTGTTACAAGGTGGTGCAGGGTTGTCCGTGTAGTGACTTGACATTGTCGGGATGGTCCGTGACAGTGCTTACTACTATCGGGATGATTCGTCGTGGCGACTCCCCCCCCCTTCCCTCCTCGTAAAAAAATCGCTTCCCTCCTCTCCATGTTCAACTGATCAGCCCAGTTTGCCGAAATGGTCCGGTGTCATTCGTAGTCACCCGGAAAGGCCCGATACTGTTGATGTTTAGAGAAAGCAGGTACCGGTATTCTATTCAGTCTGAGTAATCAAACATGCTCGAGATAATGCATTCCACAAATCTTATCAAGTATCGTTAAAATATATCAGTGACAATTTAGGTCACTAAATATGCTTATGTTGATATCATTTTTTACAGATGCAAAGCTAGAACATATCGGACAGATCTGCCGAAAGCCAGTGTGATAATTTCATATTTCAATGAAGCGCCGAGCGTGATATTGAGAACGGTCCATAGCGTCGTGAACAGGTCTCCACCTCAGTATCTGGAGGAGGTGGTGTTATTAGACGACAACAGTGATAGACGTTCGTATACTCTGTAATAGCATTTTGTTACATCACAATAATTTATCATTTGGCAATGTAAGTTGACCTTTTGCAGAGTAGATGCACATGAAACTTTCGGTAAACTCCTATTGGCTATCGTGTATTTTATTGTATTGTGTATTGTATTGTGTATAATATATATCTATATATCAACAGTGATCATGTAGAGATAATATGGCACTAATTAGGCTAATGACTTCAGCCAGGTACGTCAAATTATAAGGTACTTAAGATAAATGAACTAATTATTTATAGCGGACGTGTTGGAGCCGATGCACGAATACATCAGCCGAACGTGGCCTGACGGTCTGGTGAGAGTGGTCCGTACGCCCGAGCGCTATGGGCTCATCAAAGCCAAGTTGTACGGGGCACAGGCGGCTCGGGGTCCTGTCCTCATCTTCCTAGACGCCCACTGTGAGGCTGCTGCCGGCTGGATCGAACCAATCCTCGCTGAGATCAGGGAGGATCCCACTAGGGTCATATGTCCGTCCATAGGGAATATAGACCCTAACAGTTTGAAGTTTGATCACTCCGGTGGCTCAAGTAGAGGCGGGTTCAGCTGGAGCATGTTCTTCACTTGGGAAGCACGACCGAGGACAGAACTTGACAAATCCAAGGGTCCTGAATATGCTTATCCGTAAGGATTTCACTAAGGAAGTTCCAATGAGTTATCTTCAACATTTTATATTTCTGTAGCCTATTTCCATTTCCGTCAGTTCGCCAACGATGGCTGGAGGGTTGTTTGCTGCAGACCGAGATTTCTTTTTCCGGATCGGGGCGTATGACGGGGAGATGGAGATTTGGGGCGGCGAGAATCTGGATCTGTCCTTCAGGGTGAACTCTCTACTGGATCTACCTGATCTGATTAATTATCCGAACATCCTCAGTACACGTATTCGTTACTTCGTATTTCGTTCCCACAGACATGGATGTGTGGAGGTTCTCTGCTGTTTCATCCGTGTTCAGTCGTTGGTCATATTTTCCGACCCACTCATCCTTATGGATTTCCAGGTCAGAAGACGAATTTCACTAAAGTAGCTTTTCATCCACATATGGGTAAATTGAAATAGTGCATACAGTCACAGTTACACTTCCTAAAACAGACAAGAAGCGAGACTACCATGGAAGGAACACAAAGCGTTTCGTCGAAATTTGGCTGGACGAGTACAAGAAATACTACTACCTTCATCGTCCTGATCTGCCGGTCTGTGCTTAGATTGCATTTCAGCCTGTCTGTCATGTATTGTGTATAGAGTACACGGTGCCAGGGTAATTCAAGTGATATGTAGGTACGTGTTTGCCCCACCAGGCTGTGGATGTAGGGGACTTGTCCGAGAGAAGAGCCATTCGGGAACGGGAACAGTGTAAGAGCTTCCAGTGGTACCTTGACACCGTCTACCCGGAGAAATTCAAACTCGATATCGACGTCGAACATTTCGGAGCTGTGAGTTGATCTGCCGGAATTGTGCTCCTTCACTTTCAACGGGTTGTCGTGGTCACACAATCAAGTGATGCCACTCAATGAATCAAAGGCTTACTAGTCTTTTTAATTTACAGAGCAATTTACCCGTTTTTCATATTATTTCAAGTTGAGGAATCCGAGCACGAATTTCTGTCTGGATATTCTCGGGAATAACGAACGATCCACTTACAAACACGGAGTATATTACTGTCATAATGTCGCTAGTGTGAACCAGGTGAGCTGTTTTCATATTAGTCGTCTAAATTTTGCATTGTATTCGTATTGATTTTTTTTTGCCATCAGTTTATCCGAATTTTTGTTGAAACCAACGTTCCTGTGTTATAGTTACTTTCTGCATCGAAAGACGGCTGGATACGAACAGAATATGCCTGCATGACGTTTAAGAACAAAAATGAGATTGTCATGGACGTCAATTGCAAAAAGGACGACAAGGCTCAAAAATGGATTCTTCAATCAGTGAGGAAGAATAGTTACTCTGATATTGGCGTTTTCATCTTGTTTTGGCATAGTTATTATACTAAATATCACGATGTAAATCCCTTTTTTCAGGACACGGGACAACTTGTGAATGAGCTTTCAGGTCAGTGTCTCGATGTCAAAGGTCTCAAACATTCACAGCCCCTGAAAACTTCAAACTGCGATAGCAGCGACACCCAGCGGTGGGAGTGGGTGACATTCTAAGGCGCAGTGAAATCCGTTGGATGTCGTTGTTTCTGAATATTACGAGTCACATTCATGGTGGTATTGTTTGTCACAAAATTCAATGTTGCTCTATTTTTCTATGTATGTGAAATTGACAAGTGGCTTGTTTACTTGACTGGTGGCACTATTCATGCGGGTTGATGTCAGCAGTTTGCGTTCATTATCTGATTACGTCTGTTATGAAATAAATTATTATTATTACCATGTGCGTCTCGTGATTCGTTGAAAATCATGCAAAGCCGAATCCCTATTATAGATGAATTATTTGCGTTTCCCCATATATATATTTACAATGTTCAGACAAAACTCAACCGCGAACCATCCAGAAATGACCTGCGATAATGTTGTGCCGTTTTTAGTCTCGTGCTTCATTTTGTATGCTAGTTCCGTCAGGTGTACAGTAGAAACGACTACAATAACCACACTGTCTGCCCCTGATGACGCCAGTGTGTCTTTTGATAAGGTATTTGGTCGGGCTTCGTTTCTATTGCAAAAATATTGTATTTTATGTTTGTTATTGGAATCATCAAAATTGGCTGTATTGGTGGTGTATGCTAGTTCCGTCAGGTGTACAGTAGAAACAACTACATTAACCACACTGTCTGCTCCTGATGACGCCAGTGTGTCTTTTGATAAGGTATCTGGTCGGGCTTCGTTTCTATTGCAAAAATATTGTATTTTATGTTTGTTATTGGAATCATCAAAATTGGCTGCATTGGTGGTAATAGATTGATACTTACATTAACACATATAGACCTAAAAGTGGCAGACCTACAGATAATTCCGATAATCTGTATCCGATAACCTACTGTCGTGGCATTTTATCCATCGTCCGTCCACATTTTTATCTTCAAAGTTTACAGGCGAATCTTTCTGAAATTTTGCACAAAAATATCTAAATATATTTCAAGAGGGTACGAAGCCCCTGAGATGCCCACGAATTGGTAACCAATCCGTGGGCGAGAAATACTAATTCTGTACTGGTTTGGTGGTAATAGATTGTTACTTACACTAAATCGTGCGCACAAATTGGTAAATCGTGCGCACGAATTGTTGAATCGATCGCACGAATTAATAAATATTTTCGGTATGTCACCTCAGGGGCTCCGTAATAGGGAAATATTTTCTACTTTCTTATTTTTGCACTTTTCCGAAAAGGCGGCCATTTTGGACTTTGGTGGCTATTTTCTAAATAAACTGTTCAGGCAATCTTGAGACTTTTATTCCAAAAGATTTCCCTCATGTACCTGTGTGTTGTCAAGTTTTGTTGCCCTTGAATCATGGTTTGCAGGTTTGCGACCATTTTAATTTTTCGTCGACCTGTCAAGAAATTCAAATGACCGCCACGTGCAGACCGGCGATTCGCGTGTCACGATCAGTGTCTGGTGTCCTTGTGTTTGCTAGTGACCAGTACTGTAGTTAGTGTTCAGGGTATTTTCCTGTTGATGTTTTTGTTTACAGCGGGACGGTTTCAGTTGGAACAAAATTTTGGCAAAAACCCTCCCAAAAACATTTGTTTACGACTAAAAAGTTTCCATCGCACCAAAAAGATTTTTGTCATTGATAAAAGTTCTATGTCACCAAAATAGTTTTCGAGCCCAGTTCTTGCGAAAAAGTCTATGGCTACAAGAAGCCACAGTGTAACTGTTTAAGTTAAACTGTCATCTTCATAATAAATCGATGAATTGTCGAATACAATTTGCTGGAATTATCAGCAAAGTACAACTGCGCTCAAATTCCCCCAATTTCTCAATACGTAATTACATGTAAGCATCAGACGTTATTAAACGTCAAATATGATTGGTATGACTTGATAAGATAAAATGTCCATCATAATTTAGTGAAAACTATCCATGGTTAGCCCAGAGGGAAATGCAAGTATCTTCCCCAATCTTAATTGACATTCATTCACATTTCTACTTTCGAAGTAGAGTCTAGATGGATATCTTTGAACAACCAAAAGTATTCGTTTTCTTTTGTATGACAAGTCATACCAGATTATCAAACGAATTAATATCATGTAACAACATCGAGTTTTCATACTGGACTCACTTTCATCAACTGGCCAACAGAGATGTTAAACCTCAATAAAATGGTGATGGATCAGTGCAAAGTAATAAATCTTGCCACTGGCCTATGTAAAGTATCTCACGATGGCGTGAAATTATCCAGGACAATACATTGTATTTTCTGGTGATAACATTCCTAAAGTGGTCTGTACGTTTTCTTTGATGTTTTTCTTACTATCGGCAAATGTGTGCCTATTTTTGACCGTTTGTTGGTTAATAATGAACTATTTCAAGGGTTTATTTGTTCACGATTGCATGTCCTCCCCAAATTTAATCAATGATGTCGTATTGACAAATCATAGCCATTGATTACACATCATGCTATCGAAGAATGGCTTCCTGTCGCGTGTTCCTTCTCTAACGAGTCAGTAATTGAAATGCCAGGACACGTTTGTGTGTGCAAGTTGAAATGTTAGCCCTGCAGACACAGCCTATATTTACTTACTCAGATTCGGAATGTGCTAAGTTGTAAATTCAACAACAAGAAAAATATAGTAGCAATTTATTCCGTGACCTCGAAATGAAGTCAAATATTAAATTAAAGGTCATCAGAATATTCGACATATATCGTTTCATGTATGTCCACAATTGATTCCCAAACTAATACATCGATAACAAGCGATATATTATAGCCATTCTGTGCTCTGACCTTGAAAACAAGGTCAGAGGTCAAGTTCAAGGCCATGACAATATTCAGCATATAACATTTCCTATATTCCACAATTGATTCCTAAGCCGTAAATTCAATAATAAGAGAGATACTAGCAATTTTGTGCTCTGACTTCAAAAATGGAATCAAAGGTCAAATTATGTCATGTCATTTCTTGTATGTCCACAACTGAATCTCAAGTTGTGAAGTTGACAATGAATGAGATATTTGCCATTTCTTCCTGTGACCTTGATAATGAGGTCAAAGGTCAAATTCTAAGTCACGGGAAATTCAGCGTATATTATTTCATATATGTGCACAATGAGTTCTAAGCTATAAAGTCGACAAAAAGCGAGATTTTAGCGTTTTTGTGCTATGGCCTTCAAAATTATGTCAAATGATCAAACTCAAGGTCATCAAAATATTCGGCATATCTCCTATATGTCCACAATTGATACCTTGTCTCTGATCCCATAATTAAATAAGATATTAGCCACATGCAGACCGCCGATTGAAGGGCAATGAAACTTATACAGAACACAAAGGTACAACGGGAATCTTTTGAAACGAAAGTCTCATAACAGTGTAAACAGTTTTTTTTTTGAGAAAATGGTCGCCAAAGTCTGAAATTGGCTGTGTTTCATCGAATATGGCCGCCATTATTTTTTTCCAAAAAGTTCGGAAATTAAAAAGTAAAAACTAAAATGTACCTCTGCTTTGAAATATTTTCAGGCATTTGAGCGCAAAATTTTCGAAAGTTTTGATAGTAAACTTTAAAAATGTATACCAACGACGCACGCAATGCTATGGCAATAGGTTATCGGACCAAAGGTGCGGTAACCTAAAAAGACATTTCTCATGTTAAATCTAATGTTGTGTTAGATGTTCACATTTGTGAGCAATTGACAAAAACCGTTTTCACATTTATGGGCGATTCTTTATATTTGTGGGTGGTTTACAAAATTTGTTTTTACCTTTGTAGGTTTTCACATTTGTGGGCGTTTTAACATTTGTGGGTTCAACATATAAGCAACTACAGCTTGAGAACCCCCAGATCAACTATGGAGTTGAATCTGTTGCCCAGGAACCACGGTGCGAGAATTGAAATGTGAAGGCCCAGTCACACATAAATCCACTAATCTAATAAAATATAATTTCAATAAATCAACAATTTGGAGGTCAGGACGATTTGTTTCGATGTCCGGCGATGATGCAATTTGTGCCATAGATATATGAAGTTAAAACGTCTATTGATATTTCCAGGCGTTTTTGTGTTATGAAAGGGATAGGCTCAGAAGCCATCGATGAAACCTACTGGACCAGGTAACAACTCCTAAGACGAATTTACTGGTAGATCGATTTTCTTACTGAGGAGAACATCTTTGCAACATGCAGACTGTCGCAGGTGTTGCTAAAGGAGAGGTAGACTGCTAATGTTAGTTAATATTCCAGCAGTACACGTGCGAACCACTCAACTTCAAATCTTGCATGAATTTACAAATCGCGAACATCTGTGGCAGAACAGTCACTGTAACAGGTATTGAGGATAGATATATTCTGATGAAAATGATTATAGTATTTTAATTAGATAGCCACGGGGCGGGCGCATACCGTTCAATACGTATGAAGAAAGCATGCTATCACGAATGGTGACCGCGCCAAGCTGAGACAAGTAGAAGACATGCTGATATCGATTTCCAAAGCAAATATCAAGAGCCGTAAACCAGAAAATGCCACGGAACAGAAGAGGCCGTGACGCGACAAGCGTGTAATTTACTGTGCCGAACACCGTGAATTATACATGACGGTCATTTGCAGTGTGTATAGCATGTTGTGAACGCATACCGGATGTTCATATATATACTTGCAGCTATGTGCCTACTGTCGCGATAGTGGCCTAGATATACTGTTATCAACTTGAGATGCATGTATATGCCGGTATCTAGATAATACAGGAGGGACAATGTTTACACTCCGTCCACGTGTACGTCATATAATACAAACTTACTGTAAAAAGTTGCGGATACCTGCCACTGTTCTCTTTGTGACATTTATCGTATGGCTGTTATTACATTCAACTAGTAGGAATTCGGATGACTTTGTTCTGTCGAGGAATGAGCGGTATGCCAAGTATCAGGCGGAAGAAGGCAGCCGCCACGGACCTGGCGAGATGGGGAAGGCAGCCCAACTGTCCGCTGAGGAGGCCCAGAAATATAAGGATATTAATGAGAAAGAAGGTTTCAATTTCGGGGTCAGTGAGCTGGTGGCTCTGGACAGGTCTCTACCTGACACCAGATCTCAAAAGTGAGTATTCAAGAGGCCCTCGATCGGGAGTCGCAAACATTCTTAGGCGAAGCTTATCTGTTTCCACTTCATTTCCGTTTTGACACCTCTCTTATCATTACGCACCCGAAAATTACTTGTGCACACCACACTAAGAATCATTACGCATTCAGTGCATACCAATGATAAGTTATGGGCAGAAGGCCACATTCGTGATATCACGAACCAAGGTTTATATGTGATTCTGCTCGTGTTCCTCTTCCTCTGGCTGTCCTCAGCTCAAACAGCTGCACCTAATTATTATCGGTCAGCTTTTAGATATGTTTGGTCCACCAACTAGTCAATGGTCTCTCCTGGGTCAGGAGTTTGGGTGAACTAGGTTGAGAGTCTTTACTAATATCAAGACGTCCACGGCTGTCCAGAGTGGTACCAGAGAAGTTTCAAACATGTTTCGAATTTTGGCTTTGTCGTAGCTCTGTCGGGATTGCTGGAGCTGGGTTCATGAGGGCTCTGTCGGGATTGGTGGAGCTTGGTTTATAAGGGTTCAGTATAAGGGATTGCTGGAGCCGGGTTTGTGGCGGCTCTGCCGAGATTGCCGGATTTGTCGGGGCTCTGTCAGGATTGCTGGAGCTGGGTTCGTGAGGGCTCTGTTGGGATTGCTGGAGCTGGGTTTGTGAGGGCTATGTCATGATTGTTACAGCCGGGGTTGTCGGGGTTCTGTCGGAATTCCTATAGCCGAATTTGTCGGGGGTCTGTCGGGATTGCTGGAGCTGGGTTTGTGAGGGCTCTGTCGGGATTGCTGGAGCCAGGTTTGTCGGGGCTCTGTCAGGTTTGCTAGAGCTGGGTTTGTCAGGGCTCTGTCGAGATTGTTGGAGCTGGGTTTGTGGGGGCTCTGTCGGGAATGCTGGAGCCGGGTTTGTCGGGGCTCTGTCGGGAATGTTGGAGCCGGATTCGCCAGGGCTCTGTCAGGATTGCTGGAGCCAGGTTTGTCTGGGGCTCTGTCAGGATTGCTGGAGCCGGGTTTGTCGGGGCTCTGTCGGGAATAATAGAGCCAGGTTTGATCGGGCTCTGTCGGAATTGCCAAAGCCGGGTTTGTTGGGGCTCTGTTGGGATTGCTAGAGCCGGATTTGTTGGAGCTTTGTCAGGACTGCTGGAGCTGGGCTTGTCGGGGCTCTGTCGGGACTGCTGGAGCTGGGTTTGTCGGGGCTCTGTCGGGTTTGTTGGAGCTGGGTTTGTGGGGGTTCTGTCGGAATTGCTAGAGCCAGGTTCGTCGGGGCTCTGTTGGGATTGCTAGGGCCGGGTTTGACGGGGCTCTGCAAGGATTGCTGGAGCTGGGTTCGTGAGGGCTCTGTCGAGATTGCTGGAGCCGGGTTTGACGGGGCTCTGCAGGGATTGCTGGAGCTGGGTTTGTGGGGGCTCATTCGGGATTGCTGAAGCCGGGTTTGAAGGGGCTCTCTCGGGATTGTTGGAGCTGAGTTTGTCGGGACTCTATCAGGATTGTTGGAGCTGGGTTCGTGAGGGTTCTGTCTGGATCGCTAGAGCCAGGTTTGTCGGGGCCGTGTCGGGGTTGCTGGAGCTTGGTCTGTTACAAGGTGGTGCAGGGTTGTCCGTGTAGTGACTTGACATTGTCGGGATGGTCCGTGACAGTGCTTACTACTATCGGGATGATTCGTCGTGGCGACCCCCCCCCCCCCTCCTCGTAAAAAAATCGCTCCCCTCTTCTCCATGTTCAACTGATCAGCCCAGTTTGCCGAAATGGTCCGGTGTCATTCGTAGTCACCCGGAAAGGCCTGATAAAGAGAAAGCAGGTATTCTATTCAGTCTGAGTAATCAAACATGCCGAGAGAATGCATTCCACAAATCTTATCAAGTATCGTTCAAATATATCAGTGACAATTCAGGTCACTAAATATGCTTATATTGATATCATTTTTTACAGATGCAAAGCTAGAACATATCGGACAGATCTGCCGAAAGCCAGTGTGATAATTTCATATTTCAATGAAGCGCCGAGCGTGATATTGAGAACGGTCCATAGCGTCGTGAACAGGTCTCCACCTCAGTATCTGGAGGAGGTGGTGTTATTAGACGACAACAGTGATAGACGTTCGTATACTCTCTAATAGCATTCTGTTTTATCACAGTCATTTATCATTTTGGCAATGTAACTTGACTTTTTGCAGAGAGGTGCACATGAAACTTTCAGTAAACTCCCATTGGCTTTTTTGTGTTGTATTGTATTGTGTATTGGGTATTGTATTGTGTATAATATATATCTATATATCAACAGTGATCATATAGAGATAATATGGCACTAATTAAGCTAATGACTTCAGCCAGGTACGCCAAATTATGAGGTGCATAAGATAAATGAACTAACTATCTATAGCGGACGTGTTGGAGCCGATGCACGAATACATCAGCCGGACGTGGCCTGACGGTCTGGTGAGAGTGGTCCGTACGCCCGAGCGCTATGGGCTCATCAAAGCCAAGTTGTACGGGGCACAGGCGGCTCGGGGTCCTGTCCTCATCTTCCTAGACGCCCACTGTGAGGCTGCTGCCGGCTGGATCGAACCAATCCTCGCTGAGATCAGGGAGGACCCCACTAGGGTCATATGCCCGTCCATAGGGAATATAGACCCTAACAGTTTGAAGTTTGAGCACTACGGTGGCTCAAGTAGAGGCGGGTTCACCTGGAGCATGTTCTTCACGTGGGAAGCACGACCAAAGACAGAACTTGACAAATCCAAGGGTCCTGAATATGCTTATCCGTAAGGATTTCACTAAGGAAGTTCCAATGAGTTATCTTCAACATTTTATATTTCTTTGAATGTAGCCTATTTCCATTTCCGTCAGTTCGCCAACTATGGCGGGAGGGCTGTTTGCTGCAGACCGAGATTTCTTCTTCCGGATCGGGGCGTATGACGGGGAGATGGAGATTTGGGGCGGCGAGAATCTGGATCTGTCTTTCAGGGTGAACTCTCTACTGGATCTATCTGATCTGATCGTCATTCTAATAGTCCGAACATCATCAGTACATGTATTCGTTACTATTACCTGGTATTTCGTTCCCACAGACATGGATGTGTGGAGGTTCTCTGCTGTTTCATCCGTGTTCAGTCGTTGGTCATATTTTCCGACCCACTCATCCTTATGGATTTCCAGGTCAGAAAACGCATTTCACTAAAGTAGCTTTTCATTCACATGGGTAAATTGAAATAGTGCATACAGTCACATTTACACTTCCTAAAACAGACAAGAAGCGAGACTACCATGGAAGGAATACAAAGCGTTTCGTAGAAATTTGGCTGGACGAGTACAAGAAATACTACTACCTTCATCGTCCTGATCTGCCGGTCTGTGATTAGATTGCATTTCAGCCTGCCTGTCAGGTCATGTATTGTGTATAGAGAACACTATGCCAGGGTAATTCAAGTGATATGTAGGTGCGTGTTTGCCCCACCAGGCTGTGGATGTAGGGGACTTGTCCCAGAGAAGAGCCATTCGCGAGAGAGAGCAGTGTAAGAGCTTCCAGTGGTACCTCGACACCGTCTACCCGGAGAAATTCAGACTCGATATCGACGTCGAACATTTCGGAGCTGTGAGTTGATCTGCCGGAATTGTGCTCCTTCACTTTCAACGGGTTGTCGCGGTCACACAATCAAGTGATGCCACTCAATGAATCAAAGGCTTACTAGTCTCATAATTTACAGAGCAATTTACCCGTTTTTCATATTATTTCAAGTTGAGGAATCCGAGCACGAATTTCTGTCTGGATATTCTCGGGAATAACGAACGATCCACTTACAAACACGGAGTATATTACTGTCATAATGTCGCTAGTATGAACCAGGTGAGCTGTTTTCATATTAGTCGTCTAAATTTTGCATTGTATTCGTATTGATTTTTTTTTGCCATCAGTTTATCCGAATTTTTGTTGAAACCAACGTTCCTGTGTTATAGTTACTTTCTGCATCGAAAGACGGCTGGATACGAACAGAATATGCCTGCATGACGTTTAAGAACAAAAATGAGATTGTCATGGACGTCAATTGCAAAAAGGACGACAAGGCTCAAAAATGGATTCTTCAATCAGTGAGGAAGAATAGTTACTCTGATATTGGCGTTTTCATCTAGTTTTGGCATAGTTATTAGATTTATCACGATGTAAATCCCTTTTTTCAGGACACGGGACAACTTGTGAATGAGCTTTCAGGTCAGTGTCTCGATGTCAAAGGTCTCAAACATTCACAGCCCCTGAAAACTTCGAACTGCGATAGCAGCGACACCCAGCGGTGGGAGTGGGTGACATTCTAAGGAGCAGTGAAATCCGTTGGATATCGTTGTTTCTGAATATCACGAGTCACATTCATGGTGGGATTGTTTGTCACAAAATTTAATGTTGCTCTATTTTTCCATGTATGTGAAATTGACATGTGGTTTGTTTACTTGACTGGTGGTACTGTTCATGCGGGTTGATGTCAGCAGTTTGCGTTCATTATGTCTATTATGAAATAAATTATTATTATTACCATGTGCGTCTCGTGATTCGTTGAAAATCATGCAAATCCAAATCGATGTTATAGATAAATTATTTGCGTTTCCCCCATATATGTTTACAATGTTTAGACATAACTCAACCGCCAACCATCCAGAAATGACATGCGATACTGTTGTGCCGTTTTTAGGTTACCTGTAAGAGACGTTATGATGAGTATTATTTTTGGTAGTCGGGTTTTAGGAGACGCCCGGAAGTTCGGTTAGCGTCGATTTTGTTTGGAACGGCAGAAACCTACAGAGATTTCATGACAGTTGTGAAAGTTGTGGACATTGGAGAAAGATGTGTTGGAAAATTGTACAAGCTTGTGGATGTTCATGGATATCGTGGAAATATGTGTGATGACAATAAATCGTTTGAACTATAGACGAGACTCCTCGATTCCCTTACAATGAAATCTCTCCCTCTGCCATTATGAACTAGATTTCTGATCCGGGCTGCCGGGTATTGCGGGCGGCCGTGTTCTGTGTTACAACTTTACAGTGTGTAGGCTACAGTAGTGTAGACTGATTTACTCCCGTCATTGTGTCACGAGTGGATGTTGCCGTGATGCATGCATTTGACTGCCGAGTACAGTAACTGCACTGTAATATTGAGCTTGCACAGTTCAGCTACACTGTGACAGCTGCCAGACTCAGAGGCGTTCGGTGCTCTGTCTGTGCCAGAACGTGGTCATCTCTGCCAGGTGTCATCGCAGCGTGGTCGTCACAGCCTGGTGTCGTCACAGCCTGGTGTCGTCGCGGCGTGTTGTCGTCGCAGCGTGGTCGTCACAGCCTGGTGTCGTCACAGCCTGGTGTCGTCGCAGCGTGTCGTCACAACCTGGTGTCGTCACAGCCTGGTGTCGTCGCAGCGTGGTGTCGTTGCAGCGTGGTCGTCGCAGCCTGGTGTCGTCACAGCCTGGTGTCGTCGCAGCGTGGTCGTCGCAGCCTGGTGTCGTCGCGGCGTGGTGTCGTTGCAGCGTGGTCGTCACAGCCTGGTGTCGTCACAGCCTGGTGTCGTCGCGGCGTGGTGTCGTCGCAGCGTGGTCGTCGCAGCCTGGTGTCGTCGCGGCGTGGTGTCGTCGCAGCGTGGTCGTCACAGCCTGGTGTCGTCGCAGCGTGGTCGTCGCAGCCTGGTGTCGTCACAGCCTGGTGTTGATAGCAGATTTGTTGACTCTGTTTTGTATTTGATGTCATTGTATGTTGTTTCTCACATGTATGTTTGATAATTTCACGCTAAATATTATATATATGTACACTTGACTAGTATTTTGTCGATCATTGATGATATGATCTGTTTCATATACATGTGTACTTTGGATAGTATGCATTAATCTTGTTCATTTGTGTTTACTGGTGATCTCAGTAATATTGTACATGTACCAGTGACCAGTGTTGCTTATTAACATATTTGTGTTGAAGCTCTGATTGTGTTCAAGATATCCATTATCACATTCAGTAATATTGGAATAAGTATATTTCCAGTAAAATATTGCCAGTGAATTATTTTGATTGTATGTGTCATAATGTGTGTACTGTGATGACAGTGTGGTGATTATTGATTGATTACTCTTTTCATTCTGATGTTTTTCATGTGAGATCTGTCCATGAAGGTTATTGATCTTGAGTTCACAGTGTAAGACCTATGTTATGTTGAGTCTGTATTGTGTGTTTTTATAAGCTCTATTGGATTACTGATCAGCTGTTGTGGTCTGTTATGGTATTGAGCTCATTGAATAGTGTGATATTTACTGTATACCGGTAGCTATTACAGTGGTTCTGATATATTGCATTTGTAAACTTGCGTCAACATGTCTGGTACTGATCGTGAACTGAGAGATCGTGTTCCTAGCAAAATTGTGAACATGGAAGAAGTTCAGCATGAACAGTTGTTGAAGTTATCTCGCTCTAAAGGTGGTCATGCCGGTAATGTTTCTCAGAAATATAAGAAATTTGTTGAAGCTGTTAGTGAAGATGTTCCTGTAGAACAGTTGTCTGATCTGTTAGGTGAAGTTGTCAATGCATTCGGTGCATTTGAGATCGTACATGAACAATTTAAGCAAATTGCTGACCCAGACGCTGCTTCGAAAGCTGCTGTACAGTGTCAGGAACTGCAGGAATTAGTTTCAAAGGCACAACAGGTGTTTGGACAGTATGAACGAGCTACTGGACTGTCTCAGTGCAACAAAGATGACCTTGACGTCACACCTGAAGATAGCTTATCTCAGGTTACTCAGAGCACAACTGGTGCCAGAGCGAAAGCCACTGCAAAAAGAGCAGCTTTAGAAGTAAAATTGAAACTTCTGGCCAGACAAGAGGAAATGGAAAAGGAGCTATTTGAGGAAGAACTCAAGCTTCGGCGACATCAGAGAGAGAGCCAGCTGAAATGTGAACGACTCAAACTTGAAAATGACATTCATATTGCAGAAGTTGAGGAGAATGTCTTGGCCAGTTTCATGGATGGAAGCCCCCGATCAGACTATGTTGGTGATCATGTGTCCAGAGGTGGTTTACCTACACATCTGGTAGAGCCATCTGGTGGTGTGAGGGACTCTATCCCAAGGTTACCCAGGGTAAATGGTGAGGTTTTACCAAACAATGAACCAGTTGTACATGGCCATGCACCAAATGATGGTGAACAGCATGTGAGAAGCCATGCCGCAGCCAAACATACACCCAGTCACGACCTGATGATGCCTCAACGGCAGCCAGTACAAAGTACGGCAATGAACTTTGCTCGACACTTGCCCATGTCGGAACAACCTAGAATGCCCATTTGGTCAAGTTCACCAGTGAGAGCCCCAGATTTCCCTGCCAGTGCATGCGACCTCAATAGCAGCCTTCAACGTCAACTCATAGATGTGATGAGTTTGCCGAAGGGCAGTGTTTGTCAGTTTGACGGTGATCCACTGAGATTTTGGACCTTTATGGTGTCATTTGATAGCTGTGTGCATGACACCTTGGTCAGTGATGGAGCAAAACTCAGCAGATTGTTTGAATGCTGCAAGGGCCAGGCCGCTAATGCTATACGAGGATGTGCTGGTGTCGATCCATCAAGAGGGTATCTCAGAGCTCGGAAGATCCTTCAGGAGAGATTTGGCAACAAATTTCGAATATCCAAAGCTTGGGTTGACAAGTTGACGACGGGAGCATCTGTGAAGTCGAACAGTGGAGATGCTCTTCAGGACTTGGCGGACGATTTACGCAGCTGTGTTGAGACACACGCAGCCATGGGCATGATGGACGAAATAGATGTTCGAACTATGTTGGCTCCACTGGTGAAGAGACTCTCAACTCCTATTCAGTTTCGTTGGAGGAAAATTGTCCAAGACAGTCTTCACGCTACTGGACAATATCCAAAAGCTCATGAACTGTTGAACTTCCTGGAGAGGCTAGCCGATGAACTGAATGATCCATTCTTCGGCATTGATTCCACTGAGAAGGGTACTCATGAAGGAAGCAAAACATCATTCAGCCGAGATTCCAAGAAAAAGACAAGGACACATGGCTCAAGTTACAGTGTTCAAGCTGAGGTGCAGAGTCAAGTTGGCTCCAGTGAACAAAAGACGAAGTCAACTTCAGTGGCCTCAGAGGGAAAGGAGCTGACTTGTTGTCTGTGTGGGGGGAAACATACCCTAGACAACTGTAGCAAGTTTATTGCCATGTCAAGCCAACAGAGGTTTCAAGTGGTGCAAGAAAACAAGCTGTGTTTCAACTGTATAGCAGCTCGACATTGGGCGAGACGGTGCAAGGAACCCAAATGTCACTGTGGCCGAAGGCACTCAAAGCTGCTCCACGATGCGAGTCTGGTGAAGGAGAGCAATACAGAATCAAACAAGGCAACCAAGGCTTCAGAAACCAGCTGTGTGGTAGAATCAAACCAGCAAGTATCTCTTCCCATCGTCTCTGTGTTCGTCAAGGCCAATGGAAGGGAGGTGAAGACAGCGGCATTGCTTGATCCTGGTGGAAGCCGGACATTCGCCGATGTACGTCTTCTGGAAGACCTCCATTTGGATGGTACGAAGGGAACGATTCAACTGGATACTTTACATGGTTCGCACAGTGTCACTGGAGTTGAAGTTTCCTTGGAAGTCTGTGGTGTTGGTAGACGAGCGAAGCCCATCCTGCTCCATCGAGTGTTTGCCACGAACTTGCCAGACTTGAGAAGCGAAGAGTGTGATGTCACCAAATGGGAACATCTTCAGGGAGTAGACATATCCAAGAATGCTGAAGTGAGGCTGTTGATAGGACAAGACAACCCCTTCATCTTGAGACCTCTTGAAGTGCGATCTGGTGGCATGGATGATCCATATGCTGTTAGGACTGTCCTGGGATGGGTTGTTAATGGACCCATGGGAAGCAGCAGACCTGGGGTTGCGACAAGTGCCACAATCAGTGCCTTTCTAAAGGCCAGTGATGAAAGCCAGCTGACCCAACAAGTAGAACAATTCTGGAAGGTTGATATGGGCGAGTTGTCTGATCTCAAGCGATCATCGTCTGTGGAAGACAGACGTGTGCTGGAGTTATGGGATGAGACTACCATGTTCCAGAATGGTCACTATGTGATAAAAATACCGTTTCGTGATGATCCACCAGAATTACCAGATAATCGAGTGGTGGCAGAGCAGCGACTGATATCCCTGCGCAGGCGCCTGAAGCGTGATTCCGTCCTCTGCGAGAAGTACAGATCTGGTATCGATGATCTGGTTGCCAGTGGATTTGCCGAAGAAGTACATCATAAGGGTGGTGTCGGCAAAACCTGGTACCTTCCTCATCACCATGTGATCAACTCAAACAAGCCCGGCAAAATCCGTATTGTATTTGATTGTGCAGCCAAGTATCACAACACGTCTCTCAATCAAAGATGCTTGCAAGGTCCGGACTTGACGAATAGCCTTCTCGGAGTTCTCCTCAGGTTTCGAGAGAACTCTGTGGCAATCATGGGTGACGTGAAGGCTATGTTTCATCAGGTAACTGTGGCCACTGAAGACCGGGATGTACTCCGTTTCCTGTGGTGGAAGGATCCTGAGATGACAGAGATTGTTACCTTCCGTATGACTGCACATTTGTTTGGAGGGGTATGGAGTCCCAGTTGTGCGCAGTATGCGCTGAAACGAACTGGAAAGGATCACAAGGATGGTTATCCCCCGGACGTAAAAGGGGTTCTAGACGACAGCTTCTACGTAGATGATTGTCTAATGTCAGTTCCAGATGAAGATACAGCCATCAGGATGGTTGCCCAGGTCTCGAACCTACTACAAGAGGGAGGATTCCTATTGACAAAGTGGCAGTCAAACAGCAAGGAGGTATTGAAGAGCATACCTCAAGAGCGTAGAGGGGATAGAACTGAACTACGAGTTGGATGTACACTTCCAGTTGAGAGAGCGCTTGGAGTGCACTGGACTCAGGAAGACCAACTGGGAGTCAACATCAAGCAAAGAGAACCAGTCTACACAAAACGTGGATTGCTAAGTCTTCTTAGCTCTGTGTATGACCCTCTTGGAATGGTTTGTCCCTGTGTGTTGTTAGCCAAGATCATCTTTCAAGATGAATGTAGGCGTGGCCAGGGGTGGGACGAAAGGCTGTGCCCGGAAAATTCCAAGAAGTGGTCCAAGTGGCTTGACGAGCTCAATATCTTGCAGAAGTTCAGTATTGAGCGTTGTCTGATACCTCAGATATATGATGGCTCTGTAGTAGATATCCATCATTTCTGTGACGCATCCATGAAGGCATATGGATGTGTGTCATACTTGAGAGTTGCTCATCCATGTGGTCAGGTTGTGTGCTCCTTCGTCTTGGCAAAATCCAAACTCGCTCCACTCCGAGGAATGACGGTTCCCAGGTTAGAATTGGCAGCAGCACTTTTGGGGGTTCAGATAGATGGAATTCTGCGTGAAGAGCTAAGATTGAAGATTCAATCAAGTACGTTCTGGACAGACAGCACGATCGTATTGCACTACATCCGAAACACCACGAGTCGTTACAAGACCTTTGTAGCTAATCGGTTAGCAATGATCCGTGAAGCTTCTGCACCTGAACAGTGGCGTCATGTGCCGTCAGAAGAGAACCCTGCTGACGACGCTTCGAGGGGGTTGACTGCGTTGCAGATCGTCTCCTCAGAAAGATGGACACAGGGGCCGGCATTTCTCACTCAGGATGAGTCGACATGGCCTCCAACTGACCTTGAAGTGAGCACTCTTCCCTCGAATGACCCGGAAGTGAAGAAGGAGGCAAAATCCTGCACTGCTCTGGTCGATGACAGAGGGGACCCAGTGGACAAGCTGTTGGCTCGATACAGCTGTTGGGTTCGTCTCAAGAAAGGCGTTGCTTGGTTGCTCAGGTTCAGAGTGTGGCTGCAGAAACACCGCGCTGTGAGATTCAGCAGATTTATCACAGTGTCAGAGATGAAGGAGGCTGAACTGGTTGTTGTGAGATATGTGCAGAAGAGGACCTTTTCTGAAGAGCTCGGTCGACTGATGAACCACGACCGGATCCCAAGTAGGTCGCACATATACAATCTTGATCCCTATCTGGCGTCTGATGGTGTTCTCAGGGTTCTTGGTCGACTTGGTTCATCTAACATAGATGCAAGTTCGAAACACCCTGCCATCCTTCCACGACATAGTCATGTCGCACTGTTGATAGTTCGCCACATCCATACTGTGGAAACCGTGCACTCTGGGAGAGAGCATGTCCTGAGCAACTTGAGACAGCGTTTCTGGATACCCAAATGTAGACCACTGATCAACCAAGTGACACGAAGTTGTGTGACGTGTAGACGGAGACGAGCAGAACCATTGGAACAGAGAATGCCAGATCTGCCCAAGGACCGAGTGTTGCCAGGAAAACCTGCCTTCTGCCAAGTAGGCATTGACTGTTTTGGGCCATTCTTGGTGAAAAGAGGACGAAGGCAAGAAAAGAGATACGGATGCCTGTTCACGTGTCTTGGAGTCCGTGCCATACACATTGAGAAGCTGGAGTCGATGGAAGCAGATGCATTCATCAACGCCCTGATCCGATTTTCTGCCAGAAGAGGGACTCCTGATTTGATAAGATCTGACAATGGGACGAACTTCACAGGAGCTGAGCGAGAACTCCGTGAAGCCATGCGTCTATGGAACCAGGATGCAGCTGTGCAGAAACACTTCCAGTGGAAAGAGATACAGTGGCTCTTCAACCCACCTGCATCTTCCCACATGGGTGGAGTGTGGGAGCGAATGATTCGCACTGTCAGAAAGGTGTTGTCCAGTGTGATCGGCTCCCAAGTCCTCGATGATGAGAGACTCTCTACTTTGTTCTGTGAAGTAGAGTCTGTAGTTAATAGCAGACCATTAACTACTGTGTCAGATGATCCTTCTGATTTGCTACCTTTGACGCCTGATGATCTTCTGCTACTGAGGAAAGGTGCAAGAGTTCCGCCTGGAGACTTTGAAGAGAGAGATCGTTACCGCAGACGTTGGCGACACGTCCAGTTTTTGTCCGACCAATTTTGGAAGAGATGGGTGAAGGAGTACCTACCGACGATTCAGCTCCGGCAGAAATGGCGAGAACTGCGGAAAGACCTGGCTCAAGGTGACATTGTCTTGGTCATGGATGAAGTGACACCTCGCAAAGATTGGCCTCTTGCGAAGGTAGTGGAGACCAAAGATGGAGAAGATGGTCATGTACGGTCAGCCATTGTGAGAACAGCAACCAATGTGCTTACGAGACCGATTCGGAAACTCTGTCTGTTGGAAGGCATGACCACCGAGTAATAGGTAGAATCACCTGTGGTAAACTTACCTGTGGTATACTTACTCTGTAATCAGCTGAGTTAGTATTGTTCATTTGATGTAAATTTTGAGTAAATGCTCATTTGTGTTTCGCATTTAAGGGGCCGGTGTAAGAGACGTTATGATGAGTATTATTTTTGGTAGTCGGGTTTTAGGAGACGCCCGGAAGTTCGGTTAGCGTCGATTTTGTTTGGAACGGCAGAAACCTACAGAGATTTCATGACAGTTGTGAAAGTTGTGGACATTGGAGAAAGATGTGTTGGAAAATTGTACAAGCTTGTGGATGTTCATGGATATCGTGGAAATATGTGTGATGACAATAAATCGTTTGAACTATAGACGAGACTCCTCGATTCCCTTACATTACCGGACATATGGTCCGATAACCTATTGGCATGGCGTTGCGTCCGTCGTCCGTCGTCGTCGTCGTCGTCGTCGTCGTCCACATTTTTATCTTTTTTGTTTACGGGCGAATTTTTCTGAAATTTTGCACAAAAATACTTAATTAATTCGAGAAGGAGGTATTTTTTAGTTTTTTGATTTTCGCATTTTTTCCAAAATGGCGGCCGTTTTAGACGAAAAATGCCTGATTTTGGACTTTGGCGGCCATTTTCTCAAAATCTGTTCAGTAATTTTTTTTCTTTTTGATACATAACACTCCTCATATGTACTTCTATGATGTCTATAAATTTCGTTGCGCTTGAATCGCTCGAAGTGGGCCATTTTGGTCCAAACTCGGCCCGAATGGGACTTTCCCATGTTAAATTCTCCTATGCTTTATAATGGGACACATTATGCCTAATATCTCACTTAATATTGAGATTAGAGACTAGGAATCAATTGTGGACATATAGGAAATGATATATGCTGAATATTCTCGTGACCTTGAATTTGACCTCAATTTCGAGGTCACAGGACAAAATGGCTAATATCTCGCTTAATATCGACTTTACAGCTTAGGGATCAATTGTGAACATATAGGAAATGATATATGATGAATATGCTCGTGACCTTGAATTTGACCTTTGACCTCATTTTCAAGGTCACAGGACAAAATGGCTAATATCTCGCTTGCTATCGACTTTACAGCTTAGGAATCAGTTATGAACATATAGGAAATGATATCTGAAGATTATTGTCATGACCTTGAATTTGACTTTTGACCTCATTTTCAAGGTCACAGAACAAATGGCTAATATCTCACTTATTATCGATTTTACTGCTCAGGAATCAATTGTGGACATTTAGGAAAAGATATATGCTGAATATTCTCTTGACCTTGAATTTGACCTCTGATCTCATTCTCAAGGTCACAGGACAAAGTGGCTCATATCTTGCTCCTTTATTGACTGCATGGCTTGGGAATCAATTGTGGACATATAGAAAATGATATACACTGAATATTTTGATGACCTTGAATTTGACCTTTGCCTTCATTTTCAAGACCACAGCCATATTGCTAATATCTCTCTGATTAATGAATTTACAGCTTAGCAATCAACTGTGAACATGATATATGCTTAATATTATATATGCTGAATATTTTCTTGACCTTGAATTTACCCAGTGACCTGGCTAACATCTAAAAAATTGAACATTGTCCGGTAACCTATCTTTGGCCCTTGGCCTAATTTTTCTCGTGCTTCATTTGAACACATACAGACCTAAAAGTGGCAGACCTACAGATAATAATGTATCCGATAACTTCCTTTCGTGGCATTGTATCCGTCGTCCGTCCACATTTCTATCTTTAAAGTTTACAGGCGAATCTTTCAGAAATTTTGCACAGAAATATCTAAATATATTTCGGAGGGTACGGAGCTCGAACTAACAAACCGTGTGCACAATTTAACAAATCATGGCCACGAATTAACAACCCATGGGCACGATTTACTATTTCGTGCGCACGAAATACTAAATTGTGCCCACGAATTGTTAAATTGTGCCCACAGATTATTCAAGATAATCCGTGGGCACAATCCAAATTCCTGTTGATGTTTTTGTTACAGCAGGACGGTTTCAGTTGGAACGTAGATTTTTGTCATTGATAAAAGTTTTATGTCACCAAAATAGTTTTCGAGCCCAGTTTTTGCGAAAAAGGCTATGGCTAAGAAGCCACTGTAACTGTTTAAGTTAAACTGTCATCTTCATAATAAATCAATGAAATTGTCGAATACAATTTGCTGGAATTATCAGCAAAGTACAACTGCGCTCAAATTCCCCCAATTTCTCAATACATATGATTGGTATGACTTGGAATCATCAAAATTTGGCTGTACTGGTGGTAATAGATTGATACTTACATTGATTAGATAAAATGTCCATCATAATTTAGTGAAATCTATCCATGATTAGCCAAGAGGGGAATGCAAGTATCTTTCCCAATCTTAATTGATATTCATTCACATTTCTACTTTCGAAGTAGAATCTAGCTTGATATCTTTGAACAACCAAAAGTATTCGTTATCTTTTGTATGATATGACAAATCATACCAGATTATCAAACGAAATAATATCATGTAACAACATCGAGTTTTCATACTGGACTCACTTTCATCAACTGGCCAACAGAGATGGTAAACCTCAATAAAATGGTGATTGTTCAGTACAAAGTAATAAAACTTGCCACTGGCCTCTGTAAAGTATCTCACGATGGCGTGAAGTTATCCAGGACAATACATTGTATTTTCTGGTGATAAAATTCCTCAAGTGGTCTGTACGTTTTCTTTAATGTTTTTCTTACTATCGGCAAATGTGTGCCTATTTTTGACCGTTTGTTGGGTAATAATGAACTACTCTGAGGGTTTATTTGTTCACGATTGCATGTCCTCCCCAAATTTAATCAATGATGTCGTATTGACAAATCATAGCCATTGATTACACATCATGCTATCGAAGAATGGCTTCCTGTCGCGTGTTCCTTCTCTAACGAGTCAGTAATTGAAATGCCAGGACACGTTTGTGTTTGCAAGTTGACATGTTAGCCCTGCAGACACAGCCTATATTTACTTACTCAGATTCGGAATGTGTGCTAAAATATGTTGCACCACCAACTTGCCAGGGCTTGAAACTGGAATGTTGGTTTTAAAGTTGGAAGACTTTTTTTAGAATTCCCAGTTTCAAAAATCAATAAATAATTTGTAGAACAAAGGTAAATAATGAATCAATAATTTCAATGTCCTCTATACTCCTCAATCCACCTTTGAATGGCATGAGATTTTATACCAGTTATGACGATATGAATCTAGAATTAAATACTTTTGAAGTAGAACAAAGCTCGACTATTTATATCAAAAGCCACACCACACACTGGCGTCATCAGAAGTGGACATATGTGTGAGATACAGTTGTTCTTGCTGAGCGTCTGGTGCAATCAACAGAAAGGCCAACTCAATGAGATTTTTAGATGAATAGCAGAAAAAAAAAACACTCTTCACACCAAGTGCATTAAAAAACTTAGCGCATTACTTTCAGTATTGAGCTGGGACTGCACCAAAAATGTTGCTGCAAATATATTGCTGTTAAATAACTGAGTCAATTTGGAATCTGTTGGTGTTTCGTGTATGTACGTACATCCTCATGACCACGTTGTGTGTTACACGACGACCAGGAGTATGTTTATATGAGTTTACACCAGTTACTATTTTAGCTCTGCCAGTTCTGTTCACTAGTTCGTAATGGTTTGTGCAATGATGGATGTTTTCCCCCATTATATTCCGGTATAAAATGTCTTTCTAAACGGTGATTTTGACACTGAGGGATGTTTCCCTCCAGTCTTGTCAGTTGGCTTGCTAACGAAGTCATCTAGACGGTAATGGGGTCAGAATGACAGGCCATTCCTCTTTCTGTCCCATTTTGCAAAACTCAATTTTATAGTGAATTTTTGTCCACTAAGTGGATTGACATTTGGATAATGGACATGCAAATATAGGTGTTCTTGTTTTGATAATATATATTACAACTAATTGCGAATAAACTGACCATATATGTGCCAGCCACCAACGATGACTGTTGCATTCCCAGATAAGTGCTTATTCATTGCAAAGAATCATGACCTACGGGCATATTTTATATTGAGACGCATTCTTCTGTAGTGTTCTGATATAAAGATGATAGTAATGTATCAAGACAATTACTGTGCTCCTGACTCAAAGATTTGATTCGCAGTGTTGTGATGAAACGAAATCAGGAAAGCACACAATATGGGAATGCTGGTGGCTCTAACGTAAAAGTCTCGTTCATGAAGTTGTGTGATGCAACTATGTTATTCTTGCCGCCGCTACTTGCAGAACCATTCATCATAGAAATCCAACAGCCTGGAGCATTTCACTTTCAAGCTCTGACATTTGATGGTGTATCATGTCTCTGGCGCATTTTCCTCACCTGAATAAAAGAGTATGAGCAGTGTCTACCAGGCTAGCACGTCAGTATGCATGCAAAAACGTGTCCAGACATTCCAATTACTGACTTGTTAGACAAGGAACATGTGACAGGAAGCCAGTTTTTAACAACATGATTGGAGGTATGTAAGTTAATCAATGGCTATGATTTCGAGGTTACTAGACCTTTGGGCCAATAGCTGTTGGCATGGCGTTGCTTTCATCTACATTTTTATTTTTTAAAGTTTATGGTCGAATCTGTTTAGACAGTTTTGACATGTTTGTCTCAATATATTCCCTATATGTACCTCTGTGACGTGTATGAGTTCCGTTGTCCTTGAATCGCCGGTCTGCATATGGTGGTCATTTTCATTTTTTGAAAAAAAAACCGCCCTTATCAGGGGTCATTTTTTTCACCCATTTCATCCACTTTTTCCTTCATAATGGGAACTATACAGAGTAAACTCCTATTACAATCCAAGATAAAGCCTGAATATTGGCACATTCAAATGGAAAATGATATATTACGGTTTCAGTGGTGACCTTGAATTTGACCTTCGATGATCTTGAAAGGTCAAAAGTATTTTTTTGTCAAAAAACTACGATTTTGGTACTATGGTGATCATTTAAAAAAAAAAATTATTCGGTATTTTTATTTTAATTGATGCATAGGAATGTATGTATCAACCTATTACCGCTGATAACTAGATTTTAATGATACCAATGAAAACATAACATAAAAAACTTTTGGAATAGAAACAAAGCCCGGCCAAAAATTTATATCCGAAGCCACACTGGAAAATATGGCTCTATAAATGTACCCCTGTGTGGTATATGCATTTCATTGTTCTTGAACATGAGCAGTTCACTCTATTTTTTGGTTATAAAATTCCCCGAATGGTTCGTTTGTGTTGCAACAAACAACTGATGATGATATTGCATGGAATAACTCCATTAACGCCTGCGCGTTTTTTTTTCATGTCTTTCTTATTATCGACAAATATGTGCCTATTTTTGACCTCTTGTTGGGTAATATTGAAATATTTTAAGGGTTTATTTGTTCATGATTGCATATCTTCCCCCAATTAGAAGCTTTTTACATGATTTCAACCAATGATGTTTATTGACAAATCATTGTCATTTCTTAACTTACACATCTCCAATCATGCTATCGAAGAATGGCTTCCTGTCGCGTGTTCCTTCTCTAACGAGTCGGTAATTGAAATGTCAGGTCACGTTTTTGTGTACAGGCTGACATGTCAGCCCTGCAGGCACTGCCTATGTTCAGACAAGGAATATGTGCTAAAAATGTAGCACCACCAAAATGTCGGGGCAAAGGTAAATACATTTCCAGAACAAAGGTGAATGTAAGTATCAACCTATTACCACCAATACAACCAGATTTTGATGATGCCAATAACGAATGTAAAATACAACGTTCTGGAATAGAAACGAAGCCCGACCAAATAAATCATCCAATGACTCATCAAGGGCAGACAATGTGTGAAATGTTACTACTGTACGCCTGAGGGAATTAGTATATAACTGCCCAACATGTTGAGTTTGATGTCCCTTATAGGCGTCTCTGGTCTACTTTTGACTAGCATGAAATTTTATACCAATTATGCCGATTTGAATCTAGAATGGAATACTTTTGGAATAGAAACAAAGCCAGACCATGTATATCAAAATCCACACTGACGTCATCAGAGGTGGACATATGTGTAAAATACAGTTGTTTCTGCTGAGCTTCTAGTGGATTCAGCAAAACGTAAACTAGTAAACTAATTAGCAGCAAAACATGCAATCGTTCACACCGAGTGCAAGGAAAAATTGACAGCTTTACTTTCCGTATTCAGCTGGCTCGGGGCAGTTTGATATTGAGACTGTCAGTTTGATTTTGAGGGATGTTTCACTCCAGTGGTATCAGTTTCCTTACTAACGATGTCATCTAGACGGTAAAGGGTCGAAATGACGGAACATTCCACTTGCTCTCTCATTCTGCAAAACTTTTTTTTTGTCTAATAAGTGGATTGACATTTGGATAATGGATAGGCATGTATAATAGGTCAGCATTTTTAACAAAAAAAAAATACATGCGAATTAATAGAGATATATATTATGTACCAGTCAAGTTGACCATTTCTGTGCCAGCCACTGCTGATGACTGGTACATTTCGAGATTAGTGCATAAGCAATGCAAGCAATTATGTACAGGTACGTTTTATATTAAGAAGCTGATCTTGCAGTGTTTGGAGTTTGACCCTTCCAAATAACAGCAAATATTATCTGCATAATACCAGAGTCCGATATAAGTGTGATAGTAATACATCAATGCAAAAGCCGTGCTCCTATCTCAAGGATGTGATTCACGGTGTTGTGATGAAACGAAACCTGGAAAACATACGTAACGTATACTGCGGCACGGTCACGGCGGGCGACGCGATTACTTGACCAGGTACTATGACCAGGTCCTAACTAGTCCGCCGAATGGAATCCGGCTATCATACATGAAATGCTTCATTAAAGTACTGTTAATTAGCCCTGTGTCGAGCCCGATAGCTATGGGAACTGTCGACGTAGTCGTTATTGCAAGGATTGCAAGGTTAAAATCAAATGTACCTGAAAATATTTCAAGAGGGAGACCTTTTTATAGTTTTCATTTTCACATGTTTTGTCAAAACCGTGGCCATTTGAAATAAAAAGCGGCCAATTTCGGACTTCGGCGCCCATTTTCTAAAAAAAAAAAACTGTTCAGACAGTTTTGAGTTTTTTTTCAAAGATTCCCCATATGTACACCTTTGTGACTTGCATGAGTTTCTTTGCTCTCGAATCTGCAGATGGTGGTCATTTTGATTTTTTGATGGGTCATCAAAACAAAATATATCTCAAATTGAGTCACTATTCATTTTGAGCCATTTCCAGCAAAAATAAAATTTGACAGCCTTATTTTAGATTTCATCCACATTTTCCTTCATAATGGGAGCTGTGCGGAGTAACACTTTAATAGAGCCTAAATATTTGCACATTCGATTGCAAATAAATATTACGGTTTCAGTGGTGACCTTGAATTTGACCTTTGATGACCTTGAAACGTCAAAACGGTCTTTTTTTGTTGTTGAAAAATTACAAATCTTGAAAAATTTTCTCGAAATCTATTTGCAAACTTTCTCTCAAATTGATGCATAGGACTCCTTAAATGTACCCCAGTGAGTTGTATGAGTTTCGTTGTCTTTGAGCTGCCAATCTGTATGTGGCGGTCATTTTGATTTCCTGAAGGACCAGCAAGAACAAAAGTTTTGGTCCAAAATTAAGTCTCGATCTAGATCATTTCCAGCCGGAAAACCAAACATTTTATTTTTTCCATTTTTTCCATTTTTTTTCCATTTTTATTTTTACTTTTCATATACTTTCCATTTCATAGTGGGAGCTGTATGGCGTAAATCTCAGAACACATCAAGACTTTGGCTAATTTTCATTGGAATATTTTTGATTGAAATGACGATACAAAGTTTTTTTATTCAGGGAAGCAACAATGCAATCATGAACAAACTAGCCTTGCAAATATGCAAATATAATATTCAATAAGTGGTAAAAATAGGCACACATTTGTCGACAATAAAATGGACATCAGAGAAATAGTGCATCGTACATAGAGATATTCCAAGCTCTTTCCTCGTCTTCATTGCAACACGGATCATTTGGGGTTTTTATCACTAGAAAATATGATGCATTGTGCATGAGAATGAATATCAAGATTAGGAAAGATACTTGCAATTCCCCCGGGCTATTCATGGTCATTTTCACAACATTCTGAGAAATACTTCATTTAAGTCATACGAATCATATTTTAACAATATGTCTGATGTTCACATGTAATTACGCTTCAAGAGGTATCGGATGAATGTTTGAGGATATGTGTATATTTCGGCAAATTGTAATCGACAGGTTTATCAACTTATTATGAAGATGACAGTTCAGAGCAGCTGCCTTCGAATGTATGCAATATTTTTTTTTCAAAACTAAGTTTCAGTTCAAATCATCTAATACGATATAACAAAACATAAGCACATTGATTTTGATGATTACAGCCCGTCCGAGTCGTTTTTCCATCCGTTTTAACACACTTTTTATGCCAGGTTTGTATATATGAACAAACGAGATGTATCCATCAAGCACGAATGTTAACAAATGTCCAAATTGTCTATAAAAGTCCAAATCGAGCACATTTTCCCGTTTGTATCTGCATATATAGTGTAATTATGAGAAAATAATCAGTGATATACGATGGTGCGCGTGGAATTGTCAGTCCATTTTGAACTTTTATGCTTTGTTTACATCTGCGTGTGATGGATACAGTTCCTGTATTGACGTGTGAACCACCTGCTCAAATGAGCAAGATTCCCCTAAAAGACTGGTTGTAGCCATAATATTTGATGTGAGTAGGTGTCATTCAGTTAATTTCACATGTTTATTGTGAAATATAGTTTTAAAAAAAATATTGGCTGTTTTCGAAGGCAGCAGCTTTAACTGGAACAGTCACAAAATGTCCCCTTGTAGCCATAGTTTGTTTCTCAAGAAATGAGCAATGCCAAAACATTTTTGTTGCAATAAAACCTTTTGATTCGTGAGGAAAGTTCTTTTTAGGTTACCGGACCTATTGTCCGATAACCTATTGGCATGGCGTTGCGTCCGTCGTCCTTCGTCGGTGTCTGCGTTGGCGTCGTCGGCGTTTTCCGTCCACATTTTTATCTTTAAAGTTTACAGATGAATCTTTCTGAAATTTTGAACAACAATGCCTGAAAATATTTTGAAAAGAGGGTATTTTTTTTTTGTTTTTTTTATTTTCGCATTTTTTGTCAAAATGGCGGCCATTTTCGACGAAAAATGTTCGATTTCTGACTTTGGCGGCCTTTTTCTCAAAAACTGTTCGGACAGTTTGGAGATTTTTGTTTCAAATGATTACCCTCATATACCTCTGTGACATGTATAAGTTTCGTTGCCCCCGAATCGCCGGTCTGCCTGTGGCGGCCATTTTCATTTTCTCGACTGGCCCCAAATGGGACTTTCCCATGTCAAACACTCCTATGCTTTATAATTGGACACATTATGCCTAATATCTCACTTAATATTGAGATTAGAGACTAGGAATCAATTGTGGACACATAGGAAATGATATATGCTGATTATTGTCATGACCTTGAATTTGACCTTTGACCTGATTTTCAAGGGCAGAGCACAAAATGGCTAATATCTCGCTTATTATCGACTTTACAGCTTAGGAATCAATTGTGCACATATAGGAAATGGTATAGTCCGAATATTTTGCTGACCTTGAATTTGACCTTTGACCTCATTTTCAAGGTCAAAGTACAAAATGGCTAATATCTCACTTAATATCGACTTTACAGCTTAGGAATCAATTGTAAACATATAGGAAGTGATATATGCTGAATATTCTCGTGACCTTGAGTTTGACCTTTGACATCATTTTCAAGGTCAGAGCACAAAATGGCTAATATCTCGCTTATTATCGACTTTACAGCTTAGGAATCAATTGTGCACATATAGGAAATGGTATAGTCCGAATATTTTGCTGACCTTGAATTTGACCTTTGACCTCATTTTCAAGGTCAAAGTACAAAATGGCTAATATCTCACTTAATATCGACTTTACAGCTTAGGAATCAATTGTAAACATATAGGAAGTGATATATGCTGAATATTCTCGTGACCTTGAGTTTGACCTTTGACATCATTTTCAAGGTCAGAGCACAAAATGGCTAATATCTTGCTTATTATCGACTTTTCAGCTCAGGAATCAATTGTGGACATATAGGAAATGATATATGCTGCACATTGTTGTGACCTTGAATTTGACCTTTGACCTTATTTTCAAGGTCAGAGCACAAGATGACTAATATCTTGTTTATTATCGACTCTATAGTTTGGGTATGGGTTGTGTACATGTAGAAAATTGTATATGCTGAGTATTCTCATGACCTTGGACTTGACCTTTGACCTTATTCTCAAGATCGGAGCACAAAATGGCTAATATATTGTTAGTTATCAACTTAACGGCTTGGGAATCAATTGTGAACATATATCTACTTGTCATATATCTGTTTCATGGGGCTTGTTTCGGATTTCCAAGTTATTTTCATAGGTTGTTGGGCAGTTGTATACTGATTCCATCAGGTGTACAGTAGAAACAACTATAATTAACACACTGTCTGCCCCTGATGACGCCAGTGTGTCTTTGGATAAACTATTTGGTCGGGCTTTGTTTCTATTGCAAAATGTTGTATTTTACGTTTGTTATTGACATCCTCAAAATCTGACTGTATTGGTGGTAACAGATCGATACTTACATTCATACCACTGAGTCGGTGTCACTGCTGGCGGACGTTAAATCTGTCCCCGAGGATACCATCAACTCAGTAGCCTTCGGGCTTGTGATTAGGTACTTATGTACTTGTCATATATCTGTTTCATGGGGCTTGTTTCGGATTTCCAAGTTATTTTCATAGGTTGTTGGGCAGTTGTATACTGATTCCATCAGGTGTACAGTAGAAACAACTATAATTAACTCACTGTCTGCCCCTGATGACGCCAGTGTGTCTTTGGATAAACTATTTGGTCGGGCTTTGTTTCTATTGCAAAATGTTGTATTTTACGTTTGTTATTGGCATCCTCAAAATCTGACTGTATTGGTGGTAACAGATCGATACTTACATACATGAAATAATATATGGTGAATATTGTTATGACCTTGAATTTGACCTTTGACCCCTTTTTTCCTTCATGATCAGTCAGCTCGGAAATGTTTCTAGGTCAGGTCAAGTTGTATAAACAAAACGTTCATACGCGCCAAGTTCAAACGTGACGCGGTGAACTCGTAAACAAAGTATTTAATATTGAACTGGTATTGTGTTGGTGACAGTGACTCGACAATGGTAGCGGGACAGCATGGATTGGCTATGTTTATACCACTTGACCCTGACCCAATTCCACTTACCTAACCTGAAAACATTTCCGAACTCACGTATGGAAGCTGTATGAAGTAAACTCGTAAAACACTTCAAGATAGACCTTAAATATTGACAATATCAAATGGGAAATCATATTGCAGTGTCAATGGTAATCTTAAATTTCACCTTCAATGACCATGAAGGGTCAATATGACAATTTTGATAAAAGAAATGTTTTGGTTTAAAGCTAAGCATTTCTCCGGTAACCTTTCTTAGCCCTTGGGCTAATTTTTATTGTTACTAATACCATGAATACTTCTACTCCAACTAAAGCTTTCCTGTTGTGACAAAAACGCTTCTCATTGTGGCTAGGTCCTTTAGGGTGTGGGAGAGTATGGCGAAATTCGTGTTCTGTCACTTTGATACCTTTGAACTGACTTCCTTCCTAGATTACGAGGTGGAGCCCACACAACTTGCGTCTCAGATGCTCATTCCATGACCTCCGACTTATTCTTGGTGGCATTTCTGTGGTTGATTACTTGGTTCTTCTCCGAATCAACATGTAACTTGTCCCTTGCCCCTGTTACTGTCTTATTAGCGTTGTTCAGCTTCCTTCATTATTGGTATAAGTTGTTTCCGTCTTCCAATTCTCGTGGCAGCTGAATGTGTGCACTGTATGGCTTACCATCGAGATTTTGCTGATTTTGCATCACTATGGTCACACTACTCTTCTCGAATCGGGCGACGATGGGTTGATGTGGACCAGTTCTCCCCATCATGTGTGCCTCGGTGAGACCATTTTCATGTCTTCGTCTCCTATCTCCATGGTATTTTCAGTAAGGGCTTGAACTTATAATGTGTCCTTGGATGGTTTCTAGTGTTTCTGTTGGAACTATATTGTCGCACATACTACGCGCAGCTGCAGAGAGTGTGTATTCTCTAAGGTCACTGGTGACCTTTCCGCCCGTGTCAACCATTGATCCAGGAGTTCTGTACACTCTTGCAAATGTTTATTTGCAAAGGGGAGTTCTTCAATCTTCGTTGATTGATCGGTCAATTTGTGTTGCGTGACGTTCAGTTTTACTCCAATTTGACCGATTTTTTGGAGAATCTCTGATTTGGACTCACAGTTTCACAAATTACGTTCACTATGTTTTTTAACAGGTTGTATATTTCCTTCACACCATACGAGACACTGTTGACTACAGGATCTCTGCTATCACCTAGATTCATTGGCGAATTCGTTTTTCTTTTTCGTACATTGGACTGTGGGGTGCTGTGAGAAACAACTGGATATAACAGACTGAACCTGATATAACAGGTCACGACTAGAAGTTTCTATTGCACCAAAAAGATTTTTGTCCTTTGCTGAAGGGTTTTGCGTCACCAAAATAGTTTTTGAGCCTAGTTCTTGAGAGAAAAAAAACATGGCTACAAAAAATACTGTGTAACTGTTTCAGTTAGACTGTCGTCTTTATAATAAGTCGATAAAACTGTCGAATACAATTTGCTGAAATTATCAACAAAGTACAACTGCGCTCGAATCTACCTAATTTTGTCGAATAACTATCGATACGTAATTACACGTAAACATCAGACGTAACGTTAACGAGAAATATGATTGGTATGACATAATTAGATAAAATGTCCATCAGAATTTAGTGAAAAAATATCCATGATTAGCCAAAGGGGGAACTGCAAGTAAGATTTGCAGTATGCGTGTAAGTGAATTGCAGTGTAATCTTTACATTCAATCGCATTTTTACTTTTGATGAACACGTTCATTCTTTCTCATATTTGAACTAGAGTCTAGCTTGATATTTTTAACAACCGACACCCCGTGTCTGCATTGGTGTTATGACACAATCGTACCAAAATTTCAAACGAAATAACAGCGTTTAATAAAATTAATAACACTACAAAAACCATACTTTTCATACTGGACACACTTTCGTCAACTAGTGAGCAGAAATGAAATCTTCACAAGCAGAATCTTCCCAAAGTAAAGAACCTCATATCCTGATTTTAATCAATTATGTTGTATTGAATCGACTAACATATCTCCATTGAAGAGTGGCTTCCTGTCACTCTTACATTACCTACATTCTTACATTACATTACATACTTACATTACATTCATACTTACATTACTTACATTCTTATTCTTACATTACATCACATACATTACATTCTTACATTACATACTTACATTTCTGTCGCGTGGTCCTTCTTTAACGTGTCGGTAGCGTAATTGAAATGACAGGACACGCTTTGTGCGCAAACATGTCAGCCGGTAGATGCAGTCGAATTTTACTTATTCAGAATGGAAAATGTACTAAAAACTTTGCACCACCAAAGGGTCGGGGCTAAAAAGTGGAATGTTCCTGGCTGTTGGTTTTGAATAAGTAATTCCCAGTTTAAAAAATCAATGAATAATTGAGTATACCCTGAATCAAATAAGTGTGATGTCCCTTATAAGCTTGTCCAGTCCACCTTTGACTAGCATTGTACCAGTTATGTTGATATGAAATCTAGAATGAAATACTTTTTGAGTAAAAACAAAGCCCGACAATTAATATCAAAAGCTACACTGACTTAACCAGAGATAGACAAATGTGTAAACTACAGTTTTTTTCGTGCTGAGCTTCTGGTGAAATCAGCAGGTTGCCGGTTAGCTCAGTTCGTGGGTAGGGCTAATGGTACTTTGCGCAACGCAACGCAACGCAATGAGAAATCGAGGGGGGCAGGTAAATTCATATTCAATCCAGTAATCGAATGACCAGCCCCTTCCCTGCAATGGTTCGGGCCTACCTCTATAATTATTTTTCATTTTCCTGCATGATACAGCCTTGTAATTAATAATCTTCACTGCACTGACCAGAACTGTCGCGTGGTGTGTTCACTATCAGGCTCTGTGAAGCGGTTTTATTATGCTATTGTGAAAAGATATCATCATTTACGGTACGGTGGGAGGGGGCGAAGTTGCAGGGGCATGAGAAGCATTCAATACATCCTCAAGGTAATATAATGGCTGAAAGGAACCGAAATAGAATGATCAGAATAAAACAACACACCTACACCCTCCTTCAATGTATTCATTTTTCGTACACGTAATTACATTACTTCAAGGAAAATGTCCTTGAAATACTAGTATGTCATTGCTTTGTGTTAGGCAAAATACCAATGACCCCCCGGTATTTTGCGCAACGCATCACAATGATGATTAACCTATATTGCAGTTTAGGGTAAGCCGTCATTGAAGTGATTTGAAAAAACAAAGCACTCAGTACATCCATTCCTTTGGCTCTGGAGTCTGGATATTATATCTGGATATGGTGTTGAACTTATAAATTATGTGGATATGAATGCAGTTTCAAATGTTGTTTCACTGATGGCCATGCCATGTAACCACAATTGGTATTGTTTTTACAAATATATTTGTAACACCTACGTTCATGTATTGAACACAATACTAGTACATAAATCATCTGCATAAATTAATGAGGCATGCACCATTGGTTCCTGATCGGCTGGCGCACTGTAGGTGTTGGATTTCTCGCTGGTGTGTTACACGGTTTATATGTGTCAAGTTGCACCTTGACCAATAGGACTGGAGTTTTACATGGTACTTTCGACCCATATCCACTGGAATATTGTGGAGTTTCGAAATTGCACGACGTACACATATAATATATATATTCTTGTAAATATATATTGAACACCCTTACTGAAGACCAAATAATTTATGGCTACATTGACATTAGAAAATAAGAAAATCACCAGCTGCTTTGACATCAGCAGTTCATCAATTCGGGTCCTTGCTATCTTTTTTTTATTGCGTTGCGCTTTTTACCATTATAACACTGGGTAATGGTACTTTGCAACGCAACGCAAGATTGCATGTATTGATGCATGATCGATGTACAATATACATACATTAAAAATCATTAATTCAATTAATTTAATGGTTAGTGGTAAGGATAATTATGTTACTCAACATGACCAACCACCCAACATAATATGGACATGAGGGTTCACTTTTTAATAGTAAACACACTGTAACGGGTTTGCACCCTTCTGTGACGTCTTGATGAACCGGTTTTCTTGGGAGGTGGGTGAGTTGTTATTTAACCGGAGCTGAAACGGTAAAACTCCGGGATACTGCTACTGCTGTACGGTTGAACTCCGGCTAGAAGTCTCTAAGGTTGGTAGCGTGGTCTGGAATGGACCTCTTAACCGTTGTCCGACTGCTAATCTGCAACTGCACCTGTAACGTAAGAATCCGGAGGCGTTTCCGTCTCCGGGTACTGCAACTGCTCCGTCGGGATACCGCTTTACTGCAACAGCTCCGTCGTTTTCCGCCTTACTGCAACTGCGACTGCACCTGGAATGAGAATCCGGGAACGTTGCCGTTTCCGAATACTGCAACCGCTCTGCCAGGTTCCGCCTCACTGCAAACTGCTCCGGTTGGCTCCGCCTCACCGCAACCTGCGACTGCACCTGAAATGGAGTATCTCGGAAGTGTTCTCACTTCCGGTTACCGCAACCGCTCCGTCAGGTACTGCCTCTGCAACTCCGTCGTCCGGTACCGCCTCTGCAACTGCTTCGTCGTTCCCGTCTCTGCAACTGCTCCGTCCGATACCGCCTCCGTAGTTGCTCCGTTGAATACCACCTCCGTCTCCGTCTCCTTCCTTGGTGATCTGGGTTCTTGGATCACCCTAAGACGTCGTTACAACTTGGTCTTAACCGACTGTGGACTTATCTCCCTTTTCTCCGTATTACTTTCTTTTCCGGTGAACTAACTTTGTTATAACTTCCAGTTCCCTAACGAACACGGAAAAACAACTCGGTTGAAGTTTTCATGTTTATTTTCCAAGTGCACAGTCAGAAGACTTAACTGCTATCATCTGGATGACTCTATCCGGAACAAGGGAGTACTCTGCTATGGGAGAAGGGGTCTGCACAGGTCGACGTCAGGACACCAACTCCGCCGTCCGCTGTGAAGCGGGGGCTTTTATAGACCTGAGACCCACGTCACGTGACCAACCTATTGTGACGTCATAGTCCGCCAAAACACTGATATTTTCCGGATTTCTAAAAACACTCTAGAACCAATCAGTGGCTGACACGTCACCTTTTAAACCGAAAACGAGGCTGATCACATGACCTTCCGGAAATAACGTCATTATGTTTTTGTACTCCATTGTTCCGGCTCCGTCTCCGGTTCCGTCTCCGGTTCCGGCTCCGTCTCCGGCTTTACCAACATACAAATATACAAAGTTCCGAGACGGAAAACCTTTTAAACATCAACAATACGGAAACGTATGGACCTTTAAACACATATACATTTTAATAAACGGTTATTTAACCATAATATCACAAAACCTAACAGAATTACCTAGGGGAAACTTTTGGGTACGCCCCAAAACCGTTACACTCCCCTTTCCTTAGACTCTGTTCGTCCCGAACAGATCAATATCACATATATACAAATTGTCAACCGTTAAACTGTCCGTAAAATCAAACACAACTGTTTCCGTGATCCGGGTACTGGTATCTCTTAACTAGTTTACCGTCACTGTACCCGGATATCTTGCTTGTTCCGTTTCCCACTTTTTAACTCTTAATTATACTAGAATCCGGGAAACGGTTCTTCTTTCTTCTCCTTGCGCCGACTTGACTTGCGACGACTTGCTGCGACTTGCGACGACTTGCGACGACTACTGCCCACCAGTATCACGGCGCGAACTGCTCCCCGACGGCGGACGAGGTGGAATGGTATTTGGTACCAACGGTCGTCCGAAGCTTGTTCCTCTGGCATCAACCGGAAGAAGATCGGGATCATGGAGGCTCCACTGGGGCGGGACGTAGAACCCATTCCTGAGGCGTTCGTCCTGGATGGACCAATCTGGAATCCGGACGATCTGACGGGTCGGGACGAGACCAAACAGTGACTCTCTCTGCTCCATGATCTCCACGTAGACGCCGGAGTCTCTCATCTCGGCTGGCCCCCCCTGCTCCGGTCCCCAACGTACTGCATAGTATCTGGCATGCTCCGGGACTGCAGGTGCAAAGATGGAAGCGCTCCGTCCTCCAATATTCACCGGGAAACAATGGGACGGACACGGTTGAGTTGAAGGACCGTCAAATGGGTAGAATGTGTAGGGTGGACTCTGGGTTGGTGCTCGGACTTGGCTCCTTCCGGACCGCTCACTGGAAGACTGTCGAGGCCGGGTCTCCACCGGAGACAGGATTCCGGGTGTAGCTCTGGCTTGATCTACCAGGATACTCCTCCGGGCTCTCTGCACGTCCGCATGGCTTCGGTCAGACGCGGAAGACTCCATTCCGTCATCCCTAGCCGCTGAACTGGTTCTGCTTCCGGCTACTGATTGAATGGTTGCCGGTAAAGTTCTCTCCGTGGATCCTCGGGTCTCTGTCTCACTGACAGCTCTGCTCCGGGTTCCGCCTTCCGCTTTGGTCTCCGGTCTGCCTCCGGATCTGCCAATGGGTCTGCTGTCCGCTCGGCTATCTGCTCTGCTATCTGTTCTGCTATCGTCTGGCTATCTGCTCTGCTATCGGCTCGGCTATCTGCTCTGCTATCGGCTCGGCCGCTGGATCTGATTTCTGCTCCGCCTCCGGGCCGGACAATCACGCTGCTCACTGCTCTGCCACTGCTAGTCGTTCTCAGAGGTGGGCTCTGGAAAAGGTCTTCCTCATCGTCTCTGCTCTGCATTTCCGCAATGTCTGCTACTCCAACTTCTGCCGCTGCTCCGCTGGAACCTTCCTCCAACAGCCGGAACTTGTAGTCATACACCGCCTTGCCTTTTCCCTTGACGATGCCTCCTGAAGACTTGGATGGGGTGTGTCGTTTCTCCTCTCGGCCACGTTCTCCGCCTCGGTCCTTGGCGCGCTCCGGGCTCTCCTTCCTATATTCCCGGCGTTGATGGCGACCGGATTTATCCGGCGAACGGCTGCGACTCCGCTTCTTTCCGCGGTCTCGATCTGCTCCGGTACCTCGAGATGGGTCTGGGCTGTTTTTCCGGGAGGTGTTCCGGGAAGAACTCCGGGTCACTGGCGGCTTAACCGGCTTCGGGTCTTCCGGGTCCTGTAACTCGTCTTCACTTGCCATGATTTTCAGCTCTGCTAAGGCGGCCACCGACTGGGTACCGGAACGGTACCGGGTCCGGGACGAAACCGAACCTCCCGACTCCGACTCCGTATCCGACAACTGGTCAAGCTGTGTTACCGGCTTCTTGCTTTTCCGTGGGGTCATCTTGGACCGGAGGCTTTTCTCCTCAAACTGCTCTCTGCCAACCCTTAGTCGAATCGGGTTCGCGTCCATTGCATGTCGGGACTGCAGATGCTTCTGTGTCCCCTCTTTCCGTCTGCTCCAATGTTCACACTGCGGACAGGCGAAGACGGTGACTTCAATCGTGTGCTGCTCCGTGACATGCCGGAGCAACGTGTGCTTGCTCTTGAACTCTAGGTTGCAGTATCCACACCGGTGAGGGCGGGGCTTGCGGGGTGTTGTCTTTACTTTCGGCATTCTGATTCTCTGCTTTGTGTCGATGTTGACTCAGCTACAGCAAACTGCCTTCTGCATCCGGTAACAGCTATCTGCCCCTTTTTATAGTCTCTGGAAGTCACGTGACTGGCTTATCTGCTTGATGATTGGCTGCTCAGCAAACTGCAACTCCTCCTGGTGGTCTTCTTGGATAAATAATATTTTTTTTTTTTTTTTTTTTTTTCCGTGTTGTTGCTGCTAACTGCCACCGCTTCTTCCGTCTCCGCCAAACTGCCAACCGCCTCCGTCTACTGCCACACTGCCATCTGCCTCTGCTACTGCCACACTGCCTTCGCTTCCGTCCAGGATTCCTCATCTGCCGTCACATACTCCGACTCATCCGTCTCCGGTTCCGAGGTGGGAGAGGTGGGAGGCCGGTATTCTCTGGCACGGATTTCCGCCTCCCAATCCTCCGCTTGGTCTTCTTCGGCGGCCCGGAGACAGCCCTACGGGTCCGGGGCCCATTCCGGTAGATCTAACCACTCCGGTTGTCCGATGGGGGCGGCTGCTCCGGCATCCCAGTCAGGTCCGAACGGAAGCTGGTCCGCATAAGTCTCCGGAACTGGTTTCTCCCTGGGAGACTGTGTGCAGAATCTCCGGAACCGCTTCCGCCGAGACTGCGTTGCTGTCCCCCGCCAGGCCGAATCGAAGGTTCCCACATGGTTGAGGGTTGCCTCGTCCTCAGGAGGACGATTCCCGGAAGGGTACTTCCAGCCGTGCATCTCCCGGAGATGCCGCCTAAGGTCGTTCGCCCGGTTGCCGTAGAAGGCACACAAACAGCAATGATACCTCTGGGTTGGGCACACATGCCGTCTCCTGTCCATCTCACTCTCGAACAGCCGGTCACACCGCTTACACAGCCGGCTATACTCCAGTGGCTGAGGGCTTGCCCAATCTCTGCTCCGGCCGCGATCTTGTCTTCCAAGGAACGCCGAGTAGGCCATTCCGGAAAGCCGGGAAACTGAAGTTGTCGATCTACTGCACCGCTTTTACTGCACCGCTTCTGCTGCACCGCTTCTCCGGACTGGTGGTCTTCCGGGAAACACTTAGTCGTTTTTCACTGCAAAATCTGCCGCTGCCGGAAAATGCTGGACTTGATTCGATTCCGCCAAACTTTAACAGCGATGTGCACAGCTCGAGGTCTGCTCTTAAACTGCTCTCAGAGCCCGATTTCAAGGCCCTTTTATACCCTTTCTGCTCACGTGACTTGAAAAGCTCCACGCTGATTGGCTGCCTCAGGAGTGACGTCACAATTATGCAAAAACTCAACCGTTAACCGAGAGGTGTCCGTCTCCGGCTCAACCGGCTTCTCCGGGTTTTTCCGGCTCCCTTTCAACTACTTCTCCGAGCGAAGTGTCTGCAATTTTGAAGTATCTCTGCCATCAGGAGGGTTGAATAGAGTCTCAGCCAGTTGAATCTGCCTGTCAGACGAACATCTAGACTGCAAGTTGGGCGTTTCCGCCATCTGTACTGCTTCGTCAACTGCATATCCGCTCACTGGTATTACTGCTTGTTGACACTGGAAACTGCATACATTCTGTCCAGAAGGAGGCGCCTTCCTATCTGGGGTGATGTTTCTCCGTTTCTGTCAATCTGCAGTCGGTTTACTGTCTCTGCTAAGTGGAAACTCCGGTTGGATGTCTACAGCCGGAAAACTTTTCCGTCTTAATTCTCCGAATACGGAAGACGTGTAGCTGCTTCTCTGGATATACTAGACCGCTAACCCAGGTTCTTCTGGACCCCTGGCCACTACCCTGGACTGGTTGACTATGCTCTCAACCCAGTCAGAACCTCTAGGATGTCTCTATCCGGTCTCTGCACCGCTTTTCCGCTCTTCTTCCTTTCTCCGCCCTGTTTCCGGAACCAGCACTAGCTCATTGTTCCAACTTCTTGCGGTCGCTCTCTGCCGGAACTCAACGTTTTACCAGGGTCTCAGCTATCTCCTTCTCCTGCTCAACAGCTCACTCCGTCTTCTCATATTTCTGCGTCCTCAGCGGCTTTACTCCGAGTCCGTATCCGACTCAGAGACCGTCTGTTTCGACTCTGGAACACTACTCTGCTTCGGCGGCTCTGTCTGCCTCCAGGAATCCGCCATTCTCCGCTTCATCCATCTCGGATGCTTGACACCATTATACGGTTTCAGCAAATCGAAGTGAACCACCTTCTGCCGAGTTTCACTCTCTGCAATCTCGTAGGTCACGTCGGTAAATCTGCTCAGCACTAGCTTTGGACCGCTCCACTTCCTCTGCAACTTGGGTGCCTTGCCCTTCTTCCGTGTTTTGACCGCCATCCAAACTCGGTCTCCTGGCTGGAACTGATTGTCGACCTTCCTCCGGTCGTACAGCTTCTTCTGCCGTTCCATCTCTCTGCCAGATTTCGCTCGAACCGCCTTGTATACTGCTTCTAGTCGCTCCCGGAGCTGACTGCCATACTCTGTTACTTCTGCTGTCGATTCTCCCGGCGGCCTGCCAATCAGTAACTCTACCGGAGTGTTGACTTCTCTGCCCAGCATCAGCAAATCGGGACTCTGCCCGGTTGTCTCCTGCGGGGTACTCCGGTAAGCTGCCATCGCCAACGGAACTAGCTGATCCCAGTTGGTCTGCCGCTCGCTTACGTACAGGCTCAGGATCTGCTGCAGCGTCCGGTTGAATCGCTCAATGAAACCGTCCGACTGAGGTCGGAAAGTGGTTGTCCGTGTCTTGTGAATCCCCAGGATTCTGCAAACATTTCTCAGCAAGTCGGACTCGAAATTTCTGCCTTGGTCGGTGTGGATCTCCATCGGGATACCGTACCGCGCTGCAAACTGGTTGACGAATATGTCCGCAACCGTCACCGCTTCCTGATTCGGCATCGGGTAAGCCTCTACCCACTTGGTGAAGTAATCATCGATTACTGAGATGTACCGGTTCCCCCGGGTGGATTTAGGTAACGGACCCATCACGTCCATTGCCACCCTCTCCATGGGCGCTCCAACCCGGTATTTCTGCATCGGAGATCGTTTCAAGTTCTGCATACTTCTTGACGCACATTCGTCACAGCTCAGCACTGCTTTATGTCCCGCATCATAGCCGGCCAGAAATACCGCCTCCGAATGCTAGCCGCCATCCTTCTGCTTCCGAGGTGTCCTCCCATCCGGCTCTGATGGGCCAGACGGAAAATCTCCTGTCTCAGCTCCTTCGGGGTTATTAACTGCATTCGGCTGGTTCCTTCTGCCGTTTTCCATTTCCGGTAGACTACTCCGTCGACTTTCAGCAAGGTCTTCCGCATCCCGTACAGCACTTTCTCCTCGCTGCTCATGCTGGAAAAGTCTGCACTGTCAGCTGTACCGCCCCCGTCGATCAGCGACGTCACCAGTGGGTACCAAGGTTCTGCTTGCTGCATTCTCCGCAAATCATCTGGTCGATATTTCTGCCCCAGCACAGTATCCTGGTCCGCATTTTCCGCCAGCCTAATCTGCTCCGCAACCGCATCCGCTTTTCCTGGAACTGCCTTCTCCGTCACCGCAACCGCAACCGGTTTCCGGGACACTGCTTTCTCCATCACCGCAACCGCAACCGGCTTCCGGGACGCTGCTTTCTCCATCACCGCAACCGCAACCGGCTTCCGGGACGCTGCTTTCTCCGTCACCGCAACCGCAACCGGCTTCCGGGACGCTGCTTTCTCCGTCACCGCAACCGCAACCGGCTTCCGGGACGCTGCTTTCTCCGTCACTGCAACCGCCTTCCTTGGGACTGCTTTCTCCGTCACCGCAACCGCAACCGGCTTCCGGGACACTGCTTTCTCCGTCACCGCAACCGCAAACGGCTTCCGGGACGCTGCTTTCTCCGTCACCGCAACCGCAACCGGCTTCCGGGACGCTGCTTTCTCCGTCACTGCAACCGCCTTCCTTGGGACTGCTTTCTCCGTCACCGCAACCGCAACCGGCTTCCGGGACGCTGCTTTCTCCGTCACCGCAACCGCAACCGGCTTCCGGGACACTGCCTTTTCCGTCACCACAACTGCAACCGGCTTCCGGGACACTGCCTTGTCTACTACTGCAACCGCCTCCGCCAACGGCACAACACTGCAACCGGCTGCTAAGGTGGTCATCGTCGCCAACTGCGCTCCTTTCTTGATGATTACCGGCTCCGCCATCACATTGATCACTCGAACCGGGACTGTTCCTTGCTTTATCCGGGATAAAGTTCTCCCGATCAGCCAAGGTCTTTTCTCAGTAGGCTCCTGTGGCATTTCTAGTACTCCTTCTGCTTCACGGACACTCTCTGCTTGTCCTATTATCAGCTGTTCCGTTTCCGGCGGAATTTGGTAATCTGCTACAGCGTTGATCGGAAACGGCTCCCTGGTCTGCTCGAACATGGTGAGGAACACCTCCTGGCTGCCCATCTGCATGGTCATTCGGTCGAAATTTATGCCGGATATCCGGGAACGGATGAAATCCATTCCCAGTATTCCTTCGTCTTCACAGTCTGCAATCTCGAACGTCACGGTCTCAGCTACTCCTGCGATGTTGAGTGGGAGTTCTTTCCGGCCATGCGTCCGTATGTTACTTCCGTCAACCATTGAAAGACGAATCGGCGACCGCTTCAGCTTCATTCCGGGCTTCCGGATCCGTTCCCAGGTTTGTAGGTTGAGCATTGTGACAGTGCTGCCGGTGTCGATTATCAGCGTTACTGGCTCTCCGCATACTCTGGCTGTCACACACATGCCCACCTCGCCCCTGGGACCGGGTCCGTGAACCACCTGCCGGTTATGGGGGTGTCCTCTCTTCCGGGTCCCGGATTTCCCCTTTTCCGCGACCCGCTCTAGTTTTCCGGCTGCTGCTGCTGCTGTCGTGGCTGCTGCAGTTGTTGCTGCTGCTGCGGCTGCTGCTGCTGCTGTTGTCGCGGCGACTGCTGCTGTTGTGGTTGACGCCGCTGCTGCTGCTGCTTCGGCTGCCTACAGTCTCTGGCAAAATGCCCTTTCCGGCCACAGTTGAAGCATTCTAAATCCGCTCGGGAACTGCGCTGCTGCTGCTGCCGGCTAACCGCTTCCTTGACCTGAGTCATCAGATCCGCCAACTGCTGCTGAGTCTGCTCGGCTTGCTTCTGCAATTCGTTCACCTGCTGGCTCCACTCCGGCTCCGTGTTCAGCTGCCTCGTCCGGTGTCGCTCCGCTGGTCTGCTGTTGTCCGTCTTCATAATACTCTCATACTCGGTAGCGAAAGCCAGGGCCTGCGACAGCGTTTCCGGGTGGCTTTTCAATACCGACAACCGCATATCTCGGTTAGTCAGACTGTTGCAGAAATGCATCTTCATGAGCACTTCTGTTGTTGCCGGATCCGCTTTTGGGTAAGCTAGCCGCGTCTTGCTCCGTATGTCTCCTCCGGCTGCAATTTCCGTGTCTGCAATTCCGCCTGGAAAACAAATGTTTTCTCCCCCGGACAAAACTGCTGTTTTAATGCCGCCACAACCGTATCAAAGCCGTATCATGAGCACTTCTGTTGTTGCCGGATCCGCTTTTGGGTAAGCTAGCCGCGTCTTGCTCCGTATGCCTCCTCCGGCTGCAATTTCCGTGTCTGCAATTCCGCCTGGAAAACAAATGTTTTCTCCCCCGGACAAAACTGCTGTTTTAATGCCGCCACAACCGTATCAAAGCTGCGTCTCTGCTCCGCGGACAGATCCAGTAGTATGCTGCGGGCGTTACCCCTCAAACTGACACATAAGTTCAGCGCCTTTTCCTCTGCTGTCCAACGGTAGTACCGAGCGTATTGTAACGGGTTTGAACCCTTCTGTGACGTCTTGATGAACCGGTTTTCTAGGGAGGTGGGTGAGTTGTTGTTTAACCGGAGCTGAAACGGTAAAACTCCGGGAAACTGCTACTGTTGTACGGTTGAACTCCGGCTAGAAGTCTCTAAGGTTGGTAGCGTGGTCTGGAATGGACCTCTTAACCGTTGCCCGACTGCTAATCTGCAACTGCACCTGTAAAGTAAGGATCCGGAGGCGTTTCCGTCTCCGGGTACTGCAACTGCTCCGTCGGGAAACCGCTTTACTGCAACAGCTCCGTCGTTTTCCGTCTTACTGCAAACTGCGACTGCGCCTGGAATAAAGAATCCGGGAACGTTGCCGTTTCCGAATACTGCAACCGCTCTGCCAGGTTCCGCCGCACTGCAATCTGCTCCGGTTGGCTCCGCCTCACCGCAACCTGCGACTGCACCTGAAATGGAGTATCTCGGAAGTGTTCCCACTTCCGGTTACCGCAACCGCTCCGTCAGGTACTGCCTCTGCAACTCCGTCGTCCGGTACCGCCTCTGCAACTGCTTCGTCGTTCCCGTCTCTGCAACTGCTCCGTCCGATACCGCCTCCGTAGTTGCTCCGTTGATTTCCACCTCCGTCTCCGTCTCCGACTCCTTCCTCGGTGATCTGGGTTCTTAGATCACCCTAAGACGTCGTTACAACTTGGTCTTAACCGACTGTAGTCTTATCTCCCTTTACTCCGTATAACTGTCTTTTCCGGGAAACTAATTTTATTATAACTTCCAGTTCCCTAACGAACACGGAAAAACAACTCGGTTGAAGTTTTCATGTTTATTTTCCAAGTTCACAGTCGGAAGACTTAACTGCTATCATCTGGATGACTCTATCCGGAACAAGGGAGTACTCTGCTATGGGAGAAGGGGTCTGCACAGGTCGACGTCAGGACACCAACTCCGCCGTCCGCTGTGAAGCGGGGGCTTTTATAGACCTGAGACCCACGTCACGTGACCAACCTATTGTGACGTCATAGTCCGCCAAAACACTGATATTTTCCGGATTTCTAAAAACACTCTAGAACCAATCAGTGGCTGACACGTCACCTTTTAAACCGAAAACGAGGCTGATCACATGACCTTCCGGAAATAACGTCATTACGTTTTTGTACTCCATTGTTCCGGCTCCGTGTCCGGTTCCGTCTCCGGTTCCGGTTCCGTCTCCGGCTTTACCGACATCATAAATTACTAAGTTGCGAGACGGAAAACCTTTAAAACATTAACAATACGGAACCGTATGAACCTTTAAACACATATACACCCTAATAAACGGTTATTTAACCATAATATCACAAAATACTAACATAATTACCTAGGGGAAACCTTTGGGTACGCCCCAAAACCGTTACACTCCCCCTTCCTTAGACTCTGTTCGTCCCGAACAGAACAATATCACATATATACAAATTGTCAACCGTTAAACTGTCCGTAAAATCAAACACAACTTGTCTCCGTGATCCGGGTACTGGTATCTCTTAACTATTTTACCGTCACTGTACCCGGATATCTTGCTTGTTCCGTTTCCCACTTTTTAACTCTTAATTATACTAGAATCCGGGAAACGGTTCTTCTTTCTTCTCCTTGCGCCGACTTGACTTGCGACGACTTGCGACGACTTGCGACGACTACTGCCCTCCAGTATCACGGCGCGAACTGCTCCCCGACGGCGGACGCGGTGGAAAGGTCTGTGGTACCAACGGTCGTCCGAAGCTTGTCCCTCTGGCATCAACCGGGAGAAGATCCGGATCATGGAGGCTCCACTGGGGCGGGACGTAGAATCCATTCCTGAGGCGTTCGTCCCGGATGGACCAATCTGGAATCCGGACGATCTGACGGGTCGGGACGAGACCAAACGGTGACTCTCTCTGCTCCATGATCTCTACGTAGACGCCGGAGTCTCTCATCTCGGCTGGCCCCCACTGCTCCGGTCCCCAACGTACTGCATAGTATCTGGCGTGCTCCGGGACTGCGGGCGCAAAGACGGAAGCGCTCCGTCCCCCAATATTCACCGGGAAACAATGTGACGGACACGGTTGAGTTGAAGGACCGCCAAACGGGTAGAATGTGTAGGGTGGACTCTGGGTTGGTGCTCGGACTTGGCTCCTTCCGGACCGCTCACTGGAAGACTGTCGAGGTCGGGTTTCCACCGGAGACAGGATTCCGGGTGTAGCTCTGGCTTGATCTACCAGGATACTCCTCCGGGCTCTCTGCACGTCCGCATGGCTTCGTTCAGACGCGGAAGACTCCATTCCGTCATCTCTAGCCGCTGAACTGGTTCTGCTTCCTGCTACTGCTTGAATGGTTGCCGGCAAAGTTCGCTCCGTGGATCCTCGGGTCTCCGTCTCACTGCCAGCTCTGCTCCGGTTTCCGCCTTCCGTTTTGGTCTCCGGTCTGCCTCCCGATCTGCCAATGGGTCTGCTGTCCGCTCGGCTATCTGCTCTGCTATCTGCTCTATCTGCTCTGCTATCGACTCGGCTATCTGCTCTGCTATCGGCTCGGCCGCTGGATCTGATTTCTGCTCCGCCTCCGGGCCGGACAATCACACTGCTCACTGCTCTGCCACTGCTAGTTGTTCTCGGAGGTGGACTCCGGAAAAGGTCTTCCTCATCGTCTCGGCTCTGCATTTCCGCAATGTCTGCCACTCCCACTTCTGCCGTTGCTCCGCCGGAACCTTCCTCCAACAGCCGGAACTTGTAGTCATACACCCCCTTGCCTTTTCCTTTGACGCTGCCTCCGGAAGACTTGGGTGGGGTGTGTCGTTTCTCCTCTCGACCACGTTCTCCGCCTCGGTCCTTGGCTCGCTCCGGGCTCTCCTTCCTATATTCTCGGCGTTGATGGCGTCCGGAATTATCTGGCGAACGGCTGCGACTCCGCTTCTTTCCGCGGTCTCGATCTGCTCCGGTACCTCGAGATGGGTCAGGGCTGTTTTTCCGGGAGGTGTTCCGGGAAGAACTCCGGGTCACAGGCGGCTTAACCGGCTTCGGGTCTCCTGGTTCCTGCAACTCGTCTTCACTTGCCATGATTTTCAGCTCCGCTTCCTCTTCCGAACTGCTCTCCGCCTCCGTGGACGAAACGTCGGCTGCTAGTGTGGCCACCGACTGGGTACCGGAATGGTACCGGGTCCGGGACGAAACCGAACCTCCCGACTCCGACTCCGTATCCGACAACTGGTCAAGCCGTGTTACCGGCTTCTTGCTTTTCCGTGGGGTCATCTTGGACCGGAGGCTTTTCTCCTCAAACTGCTCTCTGCCCACCCTCAGTCGAATCGGGTTTGCGTCCATTGCGTGCCGGGCCTTCAGATGCTTCTGTGTTCCCTCTTTCCGTCTGCTCCAATGGTCACACTGCGGACAGGCGAAGACGGTGACTTCACTTGTGTGCTGCTCCGTGACATGCCGGAGCAACGTGTGCTTGCTCTTGAACTCTAGGTTGCAGTCTCCACACCGGTGAGGGCGGGGCTTGCGGGGTGTTGTCTTTACTTTCGGCATTCTGATTCTCTGCTTTGTATCGATGTTGACTCAGCTACAGCAAACTGCCTTCTGCATCCGGTAACAGCTAACTGCCCCTTTTATAGTCTCTGGAAGTCACGTGACTGGCTTATCTGCTTGATGATTGGCTGCTCAGCAAACTGCAACTCCTCCTGGTGGTCTTCTTGGATAAATAATTTTTTTTTTTTTTTTTTTTTTTTTTTTTTCCGTGTTGTTGCTGCTAACTGCCACCGCTTCTTCCGTCTCCGCCAAACTGCCAACCGCCTCCGTCAACCGCTATACTGCCAACCGCCTCCGTCTACTTTCACACTGCCTTCGCTTCCGTCCAGGAGTCCTCATCTGCCGTCTCATACTCCGACTCATCCGTCTCCGGCTCCGAAGTGGGAGAAGGTGGTCTATATTCCCACACCCGGATCTCTGCCTCCCAGTCTTCCACCGGCTGATCTTCCTCTTCGGGTTTCTCCCAATCGTCTGCTTGATCCGGCATAACTGCTCTGACCGCCTCTGCAATTAGCTCCATCTCCTGATCCCAGCTTTCCGGAGGAGCGTCGTCGGCGGCCCGGAGACAGCCCTGTGGATCCGGAACCCATTCCGGGAGATCTAACTGCTCCGGTTGTCCGATGGGGGCGGCTGCTCCGGCATCCCAGTCAGGGCCAAACGGAAGCTGGTCCGCATAAGTTCCCGGAACTGTATTCTCCCTTGGTGACCGGGTGCAGTATCGCCGGAAACGCCTATGCCGGGACTGCGTTGCTGTTCCCCGCCAGGCCGAATCAAAGGTTCCCACATGGTTGAGGGTGGCCTCGTCCTGAGGAGGACGGTTCCCGGAAGGGTACTTCCACCCGTGCATCTCCCGGAGATGCCTCCTAAGGTCGTTCGCCCGGTTGCCATAGAAGGCACACAAACAGCAATGAAATCTCTGGGCTGGGCACACATGCCGTCTCCGGTCCCTCGCACTCTCAAACATCCGGTCACACCGCTTACACAGCCGGCTATAATCCAGTGGCAGCCGGCTATAATCCAGTGGCTGCGGGGTTGCCCAATCTCTGCTCCGGCCGCGATCTTGTCTATCAAGGAACGCCGAGTAGGCCATTCCGGAAGGCCGGGAAACTGAAATTGTCGATCTACTGCACTGCTTTTACTGCACCGCTTCTGCACCGCTTCTCCGGACTGGTGGTCTTCCGGGAAACACTTAGTCGTTTTTCACTGCAAAATCTGTCGCTGCCGGAAAATGCTGGACTTGATTCGATTCCGCCAAACTTTGTCTGCGATGTGCACAGCTCGAGGTCTGCTCTCCAACTGCTGTCAGAGCCCGATTTCAAGGCCCTTTTATACCCTTTCTGCTCACGTGATTTGAAAAGCTCCACGCTGATTGGCTGCCTCAGGAGTGACGTCACAATTATGCAAAAACTCAACCGTTAACCGAGAGGTGTCCGTCTCCGGCTCAACCGGCTTCTCCGGGTTTTTCCGGCTCCCTTTCAACTGCTTCTCCGAGCGAAGTATCTGCAATTTTGAAGTATCTCTGCCATCAGGAGGGTTGAAAAGAGTCTCAGCCAGTTGAATCTGCCTCTCAGACGAACATCTAGACTGCAAGTTGGGCGTTTCCGCCATCTGTACTGCTTCGTCAACTGCATATCTGCTCACTGGTATTACTGCTTGTCGACACTGGAAACTGCATACATTCTTGTCCAGAAGGAGGGCCCTTCCTATCTGGAATGATGTTTCACCGCTTCTGTCGATCTGCAGCCGGTTTGCTGTCTCTGCTAAGTGGAAACTCCGGTTGGTTGTCTACAGCCGGAAAACTTTTCCGTCTTAATTCTCTGAATACGGAAGACGTGTAGCTGCTTCTCTGGAGATACTAGACCGCTAACCCAGGTTCTTCTGGACCCCTGGCCGCTACCCTGGACTGGTTGACTATGCGCTCAAACCAGTCAGAACCTCTAGGATGTCTCTATCCGGTCTCTGCACCGCTTTCCGCTCTGCTTCTTTTCTCCGCCCTGTTTCCGGAACCAGCACTTGCTCGCTGCTTCGACTTCTTGCGGTCGCTCTCTGCCGGAACTCAACGTTTTACCAGGGTCTCAGCTATCTCCTTCTCCTGCTCTACAGCTCACTCCGTCTTCTAATATTTCTGCGTCCTCTGCGGCTTTACTCCGAGTCCGTATCCGACTCAGAGACCGTCGGTTCCGTCTCCGGAACACTACTCTGCTTCGGCGGCTCCGTCTGCCTCCAGGAATCCGCCATTCTCCGCTTCATCCATCTCGGATGCTTGACGCCATTATACGGTTTCAGCAAATCGAAGTGAACCACCTTCTGTCGAGTTTCACTCTCTGCAATCTCGTAGGTCACGTCGGTAAATCTGCTCAGCACTAGCTTTGGACCGCTCCACTTCCTCTGCAACTTGGGAGCTTTGCCCTTCTTCCGTGTTTTGACCGCCATCCACACTCGGTCTCCTGGCTGGAACTGATTGTTGACCTTCCTCCGGTCGTACAGCTTCTTCTGCCGTTCCATTTCTCTGCCAGATTTCGCTCGAACCGCCTTGTATACCGCCTCTAGTCGCTCCCGGAGCTGACTGCCATACTCTGTTACTTCTGCCGTTGATTCTCCCGGCGGTCTGCCAATCAGTAACTCTACCGGAGTGTTGACTTCTCTGCCCAGCATCAGCAAGTTGGGACTCTGCCCGGTTGTCTCCTGCGGGGTACTCCGATAAGCTGCCATCGCCAACGGAACTAGCTGATCCCAGTTGGTCTGCCGCTCGCTTACGTACAGGCTCAAAATCTGCTGCAGCGTCCGGTTGAATCGCTCGATGAAACCGTCCGACTGAGGTCGGAAAGCGGTCGTCCGTGTCTTGTGAATCCCCAGGATTCTGCAAACATTTCTCAGCAAGTCGGACTCGAAATTTCTGCCTTGGTCGGTGTGTATCTCCATCGGGATACCGTACCGCGCTGCAAACTGGTTGACGAATATGTCCGCAACCGTCACCGCTTCCTGATTCGGCATCGGGTAAGCCTCTACCCACTTGGTGAAGTAATCGCCGATTACTAAGATGTACCGGTTCCCCCGGGTGGATTTAGGTAACGGACCCATCACGTCCATTGCCACCCTCTCCATGGGCGCTCCAACCCGGTATTTCTGCATCGGAGATCGTTTCAAGTTCTGCATACTTCTTGACGCACATTCGTCACAGCTCAGCACCCACTGCTTTATGTCCCGCATCATAGCCGGCCAGAAATACCGCCTCCGAATGCTAGCCGCCATCCTTCTGCTTCCGAGGTGTCCTCCCGTCCGGCTCTGGTGGGCCAGACGGAAAATCTCCTGTCTCAGCTCCTTCGGGGTTATTAACTGCATTCGGCTGGTTCCTTCTGCCGTTCTCCATTTCCGGTAGACTACTCCGTCGACTTTCAGCAAGGTCTTCCGCATCCCGTACAGCACTTTCTCCTCGCTGCTCATGCTGGAAAAGTCTGCACTGCCAGCTGTACCGCTCCCGTCGATCAGCGACGTCACCAGTGAGTACCAAGGTTCTGCTTGCTGCATTCTCCGCAAATCATCTGGTCGATATTTCTGCCCCAGCACAGTATCCTGGTCCGCATTTTCCGCCAGCCTAATCTGCTCTGCAACCGCATCCGCTTTTCCTGGAACTGCCTTCTCCGTCACCGCAACCGCAACCGGCTTCCGGGACACTGCTTTCTCCGTCACCGCAACCGCAACCGGCTTCCGGGACGCTGCTTTCTCCGTCACCGCAACCGCAACCGGCTTCCGGGACGCTGCTTTCTCCGCTACTGCAACCGCCTTCCTTGGGACTGCTTCCTCTGTCACCGCAACCGCAACCGGCTTCCGGGACGCTGCTTTCTCCGCTACTGCAACCGCCTTCCTTGGGACTGCTTCCTCCGTCAGTTCTGCTTCTCCGCCCGATCTCCTTGACCGCTTCCGGCGTCCCCCCTTCTTTGGCTTGGGCTGAGGAGTTTCTTCACTTCGTGTCTGCCGGATTCTTTCTCCGTAGTTCCAGGCATCTATCTTGGCTTGTTTCCAGTCGATTTTTCCGCATTGGCTGCAAGGGGATCTGGACAAGGCGTCCGCATTATTATGGATTCGCCCCGGACGATGTTCGATGTCGAAATGAAACTCACTCAGGAGCTCAATCCACCGGGCTACCTGCCCCTGGGGCTCCTTGAAATTCATAAGCCAGGTCAGACTGCCATGATCCGTGCGAAGAAGGAAGTGTCGTCCCAGCAAGTACTGCTTATTCTTTTGTACCGCAAACACAACCGCCAGGAGCTCCTTCCGGGTGACACAGTATCTCCGTTCTTCTTTGGTTAGGCTGCGGCTCAAGTAGGTTATCACCCGCTCCTGGTTGCCCTGCTTCTGTGACAGTACTGCTCCCAGCCCGGTGTCACTGGCGTCCGTGTCCAGGATATATCGGCCTTGCTCCCTTGGGTACCCGAGTATCGGTGCCGATACTAGGCGGTTCTTCAGCTCTGCAAATGCTTGTTCTTGCTCCGTCTGCCACCGGAACGGCACCCCTTTTTCCGTCAAGTGATTCAGCGGCGCTGCAATCTCGGAGAACTTCGGCACGAACTTCCGGTAATAGGAGCAAAGTCCCAGAAAACTGCGCAGCTCCGTCAGGTTGGTGGGTGTCCGCCACTTCCGTACTGCCTCCGTTTTTGCCGGGTCGGTGCGGATACCGTCTCTGCCGACTATGTGACCTAGGAAAGACACCTCCGGCTGGAAGAACTTGCATTTTGACGGTTTGACTTTTAGGTCTGCCTCTCTCAGCTTGCTGAACACCTCCTGAAGATCACGGATGTGATCCTCCAGGGTCTTGCTGTAGACTATGATGTCGTCCAGATATATGAGGCAGGTCTTCCAGGACAAACCGCCTAGCACCTTCTCCATCAACCGCTCGAACGTACCCGGAGCATTGCACAAGCCGAAACTCATCACTTTGAACTGGTAAAGGCCGCCAGGAACACAGAAGGCCGACTTTTTCCGGGCGTCTTCATCCATCCCGACCTGCCAGTAGCCACTGGTCAGGTCGAGAGTGGAGAACCATTTAGCGTCTGCACAGGCTGCTATGGTGTCGTCTATTCTCGGCAACGGATAAGCATCTTTCTCCGTGACTGCATTTAACCGCCGGTAATCGACGCAGAACCGGGTGGTCCCATCCTTTTTCTTCACGAGGACAATCGGTGAAGCCCACGGACTGCTACTTTCTTCAATGACGTTCTTGCCTTTCATCTCCTGAATCAGACTGCTCACCAGCTCTCTCTTGTCTGGCGGAATTCGTCTGGTTGGCTGCTTAATCGGCCGGTGACTGCCCGTGTTTATCTGATGTTGTACCTCGTTGGTCTGCCCCAGTTCTCCGGCATCATTACTGAAGGTCGGCTTATTCCGAAATAGGAGGTCGGTTACTCTCTCGCGGAAATGACTCGGCACTGCATCCTGGGTCTGCTCTGCTAACTGCCGCAGCTTCTCGTACCCGCTCCAATTCCGCCCGGCCTCCGACTCCGTGGAAATCTGCACCTTCCGGCTCCGCTCCGCCAACGGCACAACACTGCAACCGGCTGCTAAGGTGGTCATCGTCGCCAACTGCGCTCCTTTCTTGATGATTACCGGCTCTGCCATCACGTTGATCACTCGAACCGGGACTGTTCCTTGCTTTATCCGGGATAAAGTTCTCCCGATCAGCCAAGGTCTTTTCTCCGTAGGCTCCTGCAGCATTTCTAGTACTCCTTCTGCTTCACGGACACTCTCTGCTTGTCCTATAATCAGCTGTTCCGTTTCCGGCGGAATTTGGTAATCTGCTACAGCGTTGATCGGAAACGGCTCCCTGGTCTGCTCGAACATGGTGAGGAACACCTCCTGGCTGCCCATCTGCATGGTCATCCGGTCGAAGTTTATGCCGGATACTCGGGAACGGATGAAATCCATCCCCAGTATTCCTTCGTCTTCACAGTCTGCAATCTCGAACGTCACGGTCTCAGCTACTCCTGCGATGTTGAGTGGAAGTTCTTTCCGGCCATGTGTCCGTATGTTACTTCCGTCAACCATTGAAAGACGAATCGGCGACCGCTTCAGCTTCATTCCGGGTTTCCGGATCCGTTCCCAGGTTTGTAGGTTGAGCATTGTGACAGTGCTGCCGGTGTCGATTATCAGCGTTACTGGCTCTCCGCTTACTCTGGCTGTCACACACATGCCCACCTCGCCCCTGGGACCGGGTCCGTGAACCACCTGCCGGTTATGGGGGTGTCCTCTCTTCCGGGTCCCGGATTTCCCCTTTTCCGCGACCCGCTCTAGTTTTCCGGCTGCTGCTGCTGCTGTCGTGGCTGCTGCAATTGTTGCTGCTGCTGCTGCTGCGGCTGCTGCTGCTGCTGCTGCTGCTGTTGTCGCGGCGACTGCTGCTGTTGTGGTTGACGCCGCTGCTGCTGCTGCTTCGGCTGCCTACAGTCTCGGGCAAAATGCCCTTTCCGGCCACAGTTGAAACATTCTAAATCCGCTCGGGAACTGCGCTGCTGCTGCTGCCGGCTAACCGCTTCCTTGACCTGAGTCATCAGATCCGCCATCTGCTGCTGAGTCTGCTCGGCTTGCTTCCGCAATTCGTTCACCTGCTGGCTCCACTCCGGCTCCGTGTTCAGCTGCCTCGTCCGGTGTCGCTCCGCTGGTCTGCTGTTGTCCGTTTTCATGATACTCTCATACTCGGTAGCGAAAGCCAGGGCCTGCGACAGCGTTTCCGGGTGGCTTTTCAATACCGACAACCGCATATCTCGGTTAGTCAGGCTGTTGCAGAAATGCATCTTCATGAGCACTTCTGTTGTTGCCGGATCTGCTTTTGGGTAAGCTAGCCGCGTCTTGCTCCGTATGTCTCTGGCCAGCTCGGACAGCTCCTCCTCCGGCTGCAATTTCCGTGTCTGCAATTCTGCCTGGAAAACAAATGTTTTCTCCCCCGGACAAAACTGCTGTTTTAATGCCGCCACAACCGTATCAAAGCTGCGTCTCTGCTCCGCGGACAGATCCAGTAGTATGCTGCGGGCGTTACCCCTCAAACTGACACATAAGTTCAGCGCCTTTTCCTCTGCTGTCCAACGGTAGTACCGAGCGTATTCAAGGAGGTGAGCCTCATATTCCGGCCACGGATCAGTTCCGTCGTATGTCATTAATCTGGCTACTCCTGCCCTTGGTGCTGGCTGTTGTACTGCTTCTGCCTGCTGCTGCTTTCCGGTTACTGCCAGGTGCTGCTGAAACACCTCCATTTGGGTCGCCAATAATCTGGTCAGGTTGTCGACTAAGTTCTCTCCGCCTTCCGGGTCCGCATCCGGTTCCCGATCGCCAGCCTGGTCCGGAAAGTTAACTTCCGCCTCTGCTAACTGCTCTGCAGGCTGTTCTCCTTGAGGAACCCGGAGGGGCTCGTCTGCAACTGCTTTCTGCATTTCCGGCTGCAACAGCTTCCGCTCGGCAGGACGAACCGCTTCCTTTTCCGCAACCGGCATCTGCAACGGCTCAGCTCCTACTGCTCCTACAGGCTGCTCCGTGTCCGACACGGCTGCCTTCAGCTGCTGTTCCGCCAATTTGCCCCGTCTAGTAGTCATACTGCAGATGATCCCACCGCTGCCACCAAAAAGTTGTAACGGGTTTGAACCCTTCTGTGACGTCTTGATGAACCGGTTTTCTAGGGAGGTGGGTGAGTTGTTGTTTAACCGGAGCTGAAACGGTAAAACTCCGGGAAACTGCTACTGTTGTACGGTTGAACTCCGGCTAGAAGTCTCTAAGGTTGGTAGCGTGGTCTGGAATGGACCTCTTAACCGTTGCCCGACTGCTAATCTGCAACTGCACCTGTAAAGTAAGGATCCGGAGGCGTTTCCGTCTCCGGGTACTGCAACTGCTCCGTCGGGAAACCGCTTTACTGCAACAGCTCCGTCGTTTTCCGTCTTACTGCAAACTGCGACTGCGCCTGGAATAAAGAATCCGGGAACGTTGCCGTTTCCGAATACTGCAACCGCTCTGCCAGGTTCCGCCGCACTGCAATCTGCTCCGGTTGGCTCCGCCTCACCGCAACCTGCGACTGCACCTGAAATGGAGTATCTCGGAAGTGTTCCCACTTCCGGTTACCGCAACCGCTCCGTCAGGTACTGCCTCTGCAACTCCGTCGTCCGGTACCGCCTCTGCAACTGCTTCGTCGTTCCCGTCTCTGCAACTGCTCCGTCCGATACCGCCTCCGTAGTTGCTCCGTTGATTTCCACCTCCGTCTCCGTCTCCGACTCCTTCCTCGGTGATCTGGGTTCTTAGATCACCCTAAGACGTCGTTACAACTTGGTCTTAACCGACTGTAGTCTTATCTCCCTTTACTCCGTATAACTGTCTTTTCCGGGAAACTAATTTTATTATAACTTCCAGTTCCCTAACGAACACGGAAAAACAACTCGGTTGAAGTTTTCATGTTTATTTTCCAAGTTCACAGTCGGAAGACTTAACTGCTATCATCTGGATGACTCTATCCGGAACAAGGGAGTACTCTGCTATGGGAGAAGGGGTCTGCACAGGTCGACGTCAGGACACCAACTCCGCCGTCCGCTGTGAAGCGGGGGCTTTTATAGACCTGAGACCCACGTCACGTGACCAACCTATTGTGACGTCATAGTCCGCCAAAACACTGATATTTTCCGGATTTCTAAAAACACTCTAGAACCAATCAGTGGCTGACACGTCACCTTTTAAACCGAAAACGAGGCTGATCACATGACCTTCCGGAAATAACGTCATTACGTTTTTGTACTCCATTGTTCCGGCTCCGTGTCCGGTTCCGTCTCCGGTTCCGGTTCCGTCTCCGGCTTTACCGACATCATAAATTACTAAGTTGCGAGACGGAAAACCTTTAAAACATTAACAATACGGAACCGTATGAACCTTTAAACACATATACACCCTAATAAACGGTTATTTAACCATAATATCACAAAATACTAACATAATTACCTAGGGGAAACCTTTGGGTACGCCCCAAAACCGTTACAGTATTCAAGGAGGTGAGCCTCATACTCCGGCCACGGATCAGTTCCGTCGTATGTCATTAATCTGGCTACTCCTGCCCTTGGTGCTGGTTGTTGTACTGCTTCTGCCTGCTGCTGCTTTCCGGTTACTGCCAGGTGCTGCTGAAACACCTCCATTTGGGTCGCCAATAATCTGGTCAGGTTGTCGACTAAATTCTCTCCGCCTTCCGGTTCCGCATCCGGTTCCCGATCGCCAGCCTGGTCCGGAAAGTTAATTTCCGCCTCTGCTAACTGCTCTGCAGGCTGTACTCCTTGAGGAACCCGAAGGAGCTCTTCTGCAACTGCTTTCTGCATTTCCGGCTGCATCAGCTTTCGCTCGGCAGGACGAACTGCTTCCTTTTCCGCAACCGGCATCTGCAACGGCTCAGCTCCTACTGCTCCTACAGGCTGCTCCGTGTCCGACACGGCTGTCTTCAGCTGCTGTTCCGCCAATTTGCCCCGTCTAGTAGTCATACTGCAGATGATCCCACCGCTGCCACCAAAAAGTTGTAACGGGTTTGCACCCTTCTGTGACGTCTTGATGAACCGGTTTTCTTGGGAGGTGGGTGAGTTGTTATTTAACCGGAGCTGAAACGGTAAAACTCCGGGATACTGCTACTGCTGTACGGTTGAACTCCGGCTAGAAGTCTCTGAGGTTGGTAGCGTGGTCTGGAATGGACCTCTTAACCGTTGTCCGACTGCTAATCTGCAACTGCACCTGTAACGTAAGAATCCGGAGGCGTTTCCGTCTCCGGGTACTGCAACTGCTCCGTCGGGATACCGCTTTACTGCAACAGCTCCGTCGTTTTCCGCCTTACTGCAACTGCGACTGCACCTGGAATGAGAATCCGGGAACGTTGCCGTTTCCGAATACTGCAACCGCTCTGCCAGGTTCCGCCTCACTGCAAACTGCTCTGGTTGGCTCTGCCTCACCGCAACCTGCGACTGCACCTGAAATGGAGTATCTCGGAAGTGTTCTCACTTCCGGTTACCGCAACCGCTCCGTCAGGTACTGCCTCTGCAACTCCGTCGTCCGGTACCGCCTCTGCAACTGCTTTGTCGTTCCCGTCTCTGCAACTGCTCCGTCCGATACCGCCTCCGTAGTTGCTCCGTTGAATACCACCTCCGTCTCCGTCTCCTTCCTTGGTGATCTGGGTTCTTGGATCACCCTAAGACGTCGTTACAACTTGGTCTTAACCGACTGTGGACTTATCTCCCTTTTCTCTGTATTACTTTCTTTTCCGGTGAACTAACTTTGTTATAACTTCCAGTTCCCTAACGAACACGGAAAAACAACTCGGTTGAAGTTTTCATGTTTATTTTCCAAGTGCACAGTCAGAAGACTTAACTGCTATCATCTGGATGACTCTATCCAGAACAAGGGAGTACTCTGCTATGGGAGAAGGGGTCTGCACAGGTCGACGTCAGGACACCAACTCCGCCGTCCGCTGTGAAGCGGGGGCTTTTATAGACCTGAGACCCACGTCACGTGACCAACCTATTGTGACGTCATAGTCCGCCAAAACACTGATATTTTCCGGATTTCTAAAAACACTCTAGAACCAATCAGTGGCTGACACGTCACCTTTTAAACCGAAAACGAGGCTGATCACATGACCTTCCGGAAATAACGTCATTACGTTTTTGTACTCCATTGTTCCGGCTCCGTCTCCGGTTCCGTCTCCGGTTCCGGCTCCGTCTCCGGCTTTACCAACATAGAAATATACAAAGTTCCTAGACGGAAAACCTTTTAAACATTAACAATACGGAACCGTATGGACCTTTAAACACATATACATTTTAATAAACGGTTATTTAACCATAATATCACAAAACCTAACAGAATTACCTAGGGGAAACTTTTGGGTACGCCCCAAAACCGTTACAATACATTTTAAAAAAGCATTGATTCAATTATTTTCAGTGAATGAATGGTTATAATTAAGGGTAATTATTGGTCTCAACTTGACCAATAGGACTGGATTTCTAAATGGTACTTTTGACCCACATCCACTGGAATATTGTGGAGTTTCCAAATTGCACAACGTACATATATATATTTTCTTGTTAATATATATTGAACACCTTTACTGAAGACTAAATAATTTATGGCTACATTGACATTAGAAAATAAGAAAATCACCAGCTGTTTTGACATCAGCAGTTCATGAATTCGGGTCCAGATTTTTAGTATCTTTTTTTATTGCGTTGCGTTGCGTTGCGCTTTTTACCATTATAACACTGGGTAATGGTACTTTGCGCAACGCAACGCATGATTGCATCAATGCATGATTGATGTATAATATACATACATTAAAAAAATCATTAATTCAATTATTTTATGGTTAATGGTAAGGATAATTATAGTACTCAACATGATCAAGAACCCAACATAATATGGACATGAGGGTTCACTTTCTAATAATAAACATACATTCAAAATCTTTGATTCAATCAATTTCAGTGAATGAATGGTTATAAATAAGGTTAATTATGATACTCAACTTGACCAATAGGACTGGATTTCTACATGGTACTTTTGACCCACATCCACTGGAATATTGTGGAGTTTCCAAATTGCACAACGTACATATATATATTTTCTTGTTAATATATATTGAACACCTTTACTGAAGACTAAATAATTTATGGCTACATTGACATTAGAAAATAAGAAAATCACCAGCTGCTTTGACATCAGCAGTTCATCAATTCGGGTGTAATGGTACTTTGCGCAACGCAACGCAAGATTGCATGTATTGATGCATGATCGATGTATAATATACATACATTAAAGAATCATTAATTCAATTAATTTAATGGTTATTGGTTAAAGCCCATGGTTATAAATAAGGATAATTATTGTACTCAACATCATCCACATTGATTGAGTTCGCTTCTGCATTTATCATCGTTTTGCATACGCCAAGTCTCAGTGACAGTACATATGTCATAATTATTTCCGATGACATGATGGAGGAACTCATCAGTTTTATTCCTAATTGAGTGTACATTGACAGTCGAAATGTTGATGTTATTATCCTGTATGTAATCCACACGAGCGCGAGGAAGAGATCGTAGATTGCTGTGAAAGACATCTGGGTATCGCCGCGTTTACGACCAGCATGACACCCTCTGAATGGTTTCTAATGCCCAATTCATTGATTAATTCGAAAGTATCGACAGGTAAAAGTACCTTCGTGGGCAATAGCTTACCATTATTAGGATTTGTGACATTTCCACAGCTAGGATTTGTATGGTGTACGATGGCGGCCATATTACATTCTCGCTGTCTCGACTTGTTTTTTCACTCGAGGTTGCGATGCAAGAACACGAGTTTTACACCTCGTGACCTCGCAGTCTCGTGGCCTCGCATCGCCCTCTCATAACCTCGCATCGCAGCCTCGCAACCTCGCATTGCAACCTCGCATTGCAACCTCGCCTCAATCCCACACAATCTTCCATCAACCCTTGCAACCTTGCAGCCTTTCATGCATGACAGTTTTAAGGCAAGGTTGCGAGAGTGTGATGCGAGGTTGTGAGAGGGCTATGCGAGGTCGCGAGAGGGCGATGCGAGGTTATGAGAGGGTGATGCGAGAGGGCGAGGTGTAAACCTCGTGTTCTCGCATCGTAGTCTCGTGACCTTGCATCGGCCTCTCGTGGCCTCGCATTGACCCCTCGTGACCTCGCATCGCCCTCTCGTGACCTCACATCACAACCTCGAGTGAACAAACAAGTCGAGACAGCGAGAATGTAATATGGCCGCCATCGTACACCATAGATTTGTATAGTGTCCAAACTATGGTCGAGATGGCTGACTACTAACCGTAGGGATTGGCAGCGTAGGCTTGTCCGTCCGGCTTCATGCAGTTCTGTTCGTCATCTGAAATGTAGCTGTTTACGCGCCTTGCACTTGGTGACGACGACAGGCGGCGCTGCAGGTCCACGGTGGGCGAGCAGTACAGCGTATCCACCACACTCTCCCTCTGCTTCTTCTTTGGACGAAAACATGGCGTCAGTACAAGCAACGTTACAATGTAGGGTTTTACATCATTTGCTCCTGGACTGTCGAACTTAGCGAAAAGACTGCTACAATAACTTGTAAAACCGCGACACTAAAAATACGGCTACATAAATACAGGTCCCTTAGGCTTCCCCCTCCCTCCTAAAAAAAAGGCTGCTAACCAATCAGCGTGTTAAATAGCTAATTAAATCCCCACTATATTAGGCTAGATCTGATACATGAGCAGATATTTACAGATGTTTACAGTTGGCTCCCCCGAGACAAGCCCGAGAGTTCCAATGCTTCTAACGTACCATAAACTGTATGTATATACAAAATGTACATATCCATCTCCAGAGCAAGCCCGAAGATAGAAACAAAGTGAGAAGCTATACAAGCATACATACAAACAAATACCCTAACCTTATACATGCACTTCCCCCAGAGCAAGCCCGAGGAAACATGCATAGGAACATTGGGTGATAACATCGAAATATCTACACTAAACAGTCCACTAAACGGTCCTCACTATAGCCGAAAGAACCTGGCCGCATTCAGGCTCCCAAACTCTAGAACATAAGTGGAGGGCAACCCCAGCCACTCGCCAAGGAGGGAAGCGACTCCGGCCAACTTCCACGGATTGTCCAGCTGATATGGGGCGTCGGACTCCAAGAGCAGCCGGCTGTGACCCAGCTCCTGGATGAGCTCCTTCAGATCCTCCCGCTGAGCTCGGCGCCCGAATCCAAAGTGGGTCCGTGGGAAGGCCGCAATCCACTCCCGTGCGGCGGCTAGGTCGTCGCTAAAGTGGTGCACATACACCGGATGCTGGCGGTCCAGGTGTCTGGTCATGGTCTCGATGCAGAGGCGTCGAGCAGCATCCGGGTCCTCGCGGTCGGGGCGACAGTGGATCACCATCGGCTTGTTCAGTGTGCTGGCCAGCTGACAGGCGGACTCCAGGTAATGGACCTGGTTGCTGCGCTTGGCGGCCGATGTTGAACGGTGGTGGTCAATCCCGACCTCGCCCACTCCAACACACGAGGGGTGCGCCGACATTTCCTCCAGGTCCTGCCGGAGATTCGCGGGTAGGGTGGCGTGGCGAGCAGCCTCGTGGGGATGCAACCCAACAGTCAGCCGGAGCAACGGTTTCCCCACCAGCTTGTGGAAGCAGCTGAAACTGCGGGCGAAGCTGATGGAGACCACCAAATGATCGATGGCGATGGACGCCGACCGGTTGAGGTGCATCCAGTCACGCAGAGAACCAGATCCTGTGATCCGCAGGCGCTCCAGGCAGATGTCCAGGTGCAGGTGGCTGTCGGTGGTGACGCGTGAGTAGCGGCTGACAGGTGGGCCCGGCTGAAGACTACGTAAGGCTTCCTTCGTGGCGTCGGACCGCTGTGCCACTAACATCATCACCACTTTCCACTGCAGTACCGCTTCTGGCACTTGAGGGGGGTCAAAGCGGTACTCCGTCAGCTTCTGGTGGCGACCTGGGTCGATGACGCTCCCCAGCACCCGGAGCCCGACGAGCTGTTCCTCGCTATAGTGCAGCCCGGGGTCGATCTGATGGGCCCGCGCCTCCACCACGTGGGCTAAGAGCTCCGCAGCGGTGCTGACTCCTGCCAGATCCATCAGGAAATGCAAGAGTGTGAGCATCCCGCCCACCCACTGCTGGAGTCTGGACTCGGTGAAGGCAGTGTCGTGGTCCCGCTGGGTGTGCTCCATCCGTAGTTTGCACGGCGTCGACTCTCCCTTCCGACATGTCCAACAAGTCTTCTCCGGGGAAAAATACCACGGGAGGTGGACTTCCTGGGCGTGGCGACCAACCCTGGCAACGGTGGCATCGCAGACGGGACACTGGGTGCCACGGGCCTTCTTCCGTGGCTTCGGCGCAGGGGACTCCACCGGTTGCTTACCACGGAAACCAGAGGCAGTGTGACCCCCAAGGCAAGCCCGAAGGTCACGACCTCCAGTGGCCGCGGAAGGTCCCGGTTCCTCCAACTCCTCCTGATAGTCAGGTACGAAAGTACTTTCGTCCTCCATACTCCTAGAAAGACATACATACTGAGCCCCTACACTTCAGTTTCGTCCCTCCCACAGTGATCCCCGTCAAGGTTAGGGTTAACCTTACGTAACGGTGCGACATTACTTAATTACGCTAAGTAATCTCGTTGCCAGGCTGGTGGTCGAACTGTGCGCCCGGCCCTGGTGGTACTGGTTGTGGGTTGCCGCACTTCTGCCGAGATCCTGTCAGCATCCAGGACCTTACTCGGGGTTGCCGCCGTCACGGTGTTTCTGGCAGTTGGGGTGGAAGATTCCTCAGCGAACAACGCTGGTAGACCCCAGTCAGTCTCCTCAGCATCCAGAGGCTGGTGTTCTGGTTCTGGGTCTTGGTCTGCAACGTTGATCAACTGATTCCTCTTCCTACGCACCCACATCGGGACCACCCGATCCTCACAGATACGGAGGCGGTCATGGTGTGATACCATCTGCTTGCGGCGACCCTCGATCCTGTATAGCACTGGCGACAATACCTCAGTGACAAGGAACGGTCCTGCATATACTGGTTTGAGTTTGCTACTCAGACCGACGCGGTGAGTTGTGTCCAGCCGGTATACCAGGTCGCCACGGTCAAATCGTCGTTCTCTCAGTTTCTGGTTGTAGTACCACTGTTGTCTTGCCTGTTGATCTTGCAGGTGGGAACGAGCGACTTCGTGCGCTCTCTGCAGTTTTGACAACAGCTGGCGGACGTACTCCGGGGCCCCCTCAGTGTTTGAACGCGGACGAACTCCAAACAATTCATCCGGAATGGAGATCTCCCGGCCCAGCATCATCATGTTGGCAGTGAACCCTGTCGACCTGTTCACCATGCTGCGCATTGCCATGCCGATGTACGGCAGATGCTGGTCCCAATCACGTTGGTGTTCTCCAGTGTAGCACCGCAGCATTTGCAGAACAGTTCGGTTGAAGCGCTCCACCTGAGCATTGGAGCAAGGCCGGTACGGTGTAGTCCTCGTCTTGGCAATCTCCAAAGCTTTGCAGGTCTGCTGGAAAATCGCACTCTCAAACTGCCGCCCTTGGTCGGAATGGATGGTGTGTGGAATCCCAAATCGCACCAGGCACTGGGAGACTAGCACGTCCGTGACAACCTGTGCGGTCTGATCTGGAACTGCATGACACTCCAACCACTTGGTAAATTGGTCCACGATCATGACGATATACTTATTGTGGTCCTGGCTCTCGGTAAACGGTCCTAGGATGTCGATGTGAACTCGCTCCATCGGGTTACCGGCCAGGAAACTACCTAGTTTGGCTTTGGGCTTCACTGCTGGCTTCTTACTCTTGCTACAGGTGTCACAGGTCCGGACGTACAGGTGAATATCCTGACGCATCCTCGGCCAATAGAAATGCTGTTTCAGCCGATCGAACGTGCGGTGCTGTCCTGGATGTCCAGCTACTCGGACGTCATGTGCCGACTTCAACAGTTCCTCCCTGAGGCTGATAGGCACCACCAGTTTCTCAACCTGGTCCTCCTGTTCCAGCCACATGTAGTGCAACACCTGATCTTTGAGTCGCAGTTGACTTTTATTTTGCCACAACTTTTTAGTGTCGATGCTGTAGGCAGACAACTCCTCATGATCGGGATCACGGTCTTCCTCAAGCCACTGGATCACAGGCTTCAAAGTTGAATCTGCTTCCTGTTGCTTCCTGAGGTCTTCCATGGAATAGGTGGGCAATTCCACAGTCTCTTCTCCCCCATCTTCTTCACGTTCTTCTATGTTCACTACAGAAACATCCCCGATCTCCAATGGATAGTTAGGTTCCCCAGTACAAGCCCGAGAACCTTCCACCATGGAAACCGGCACAGCAAGCTCGGAGTCCCCAGAGTAAGCCCGGGAACCCTTGCTCGCTGCCGTAACATCCATGGGGTCTGCGCCTCGGATGGCGATGGGCATGACGTCGTCCACGTCCTCCTCAAACCGATGCCATTGGGCGTGCGCCCGCTGACAAAATGTGCATCCTCCACACGGGAGGCTTCCTGGAGTGGCTCCGGCCTGGTAGCAGTTGCAGTATGGCGTTTCATCCGGCAACCTTGACAAGACGTCAGCGTTCACATGTTTCACACCAGCCCGGTGGAGAATCTTCATGTCATACTGTGTGAGTTCCTCCAACCATCGGGCTAGCTGTCCTTGTGGCTGTTTGAACCGCATCAACCAGGCTCTGCTGCTGTGATCGGTCTGTACCGTGAATGATCGTCCCAACAGGTAGTGCCGATACTGTCGTGTGAATGTGACCACTGCGAGCAGTTCTTTCCTCGTAGTGCAGTATCGACGCTGGGCATCCACAAGTACCTTGCTGGCGAACGAGACTGGTCGTTCACTAACGTCCTGGATCTGATACAGTGCAGCTCCGATGGCGATGTCAGAGGCATCCGTGTCGAGCACAAACTCTCCAGTTTGCCTCGGGAACACCAAGAACTGTGAGGGTGTCAAGATGCCCTTCAGGCGCTTAAAAGCTTCCTCGTCAGCCTCCTGCCACTGGACCTTTTCCGGTGATTTCTTTGTCACATGCTGGTAAAGTCCATGTGAGATGGTGGCATAGTCCCGGATGAAATCCCGATGGTAGTTGAGAAATCCAAGGAAAGAACTCAGCTCTTTCTTGGTGGTGGGTCTCTCCCATCTGTAGATCTTCTCCAGCTTGTCTTGAGTGACAAATATTCCCTGTTTGCTGACTCGATGTCCCAAGAACTCCACTTCATCTCGGAACAGGAAACACTTTTTAGGTTTCAGTTTCAGATTGTGGATCCGGAAACGTGTGAACACTTCCCTAAGCTTATTGATGGAGTCTACGACGTCCTTGCCCAGGATTATGACATCATCAAGGTACGCAAGTACCTGGCGCCATACCAACCCGTTCAACACCAGATTTATGATCCTGGAGAACGTCGCAGGAGCGTTACACAGCCCGAAACTCATCCTGTTGTACTCGTACAAGCCGTACCGTGTTATAAAGGCGGTCTTGTAACGGTCAGCCGGATCAATCTCGATCTGCCAGTATCCTGCTGCGAGGTCTAGCGTGCTGAATGACTGGGTGCCATCCAAAGCGTCCAGACAGTCCTCGATCAGCGGAATTGGGAAAGTGTCTTTTACCGTCCGAGTGTTGAGCTCCCGGTAGTCGATACAGTATCGTACAGTACCATCTTTCTTCCGTACCAGTACTGGCGCAGAAGCGTATTCATATTGATAAGCAAGTACAAATTGTTTTTTTTTTTTTTTTTTTTTTTTTTTTATAATGATAACGCCCCCCGGTGTAAACCTGAAGGCTTACACTAAATATTGACAAATTATTACACAATCACATACAATAAATACTCTCTAATGCAGATGCCCCTGTATAAACCTGAGGGCTTACAGTACTGAATAAATTACCCTTCACACACACAATAAATACTTTTATACACTTGACTAATATTTATTAACTAATTATCCTGAATTAGAGCTAGATCTAACTATGTTTATTCACTTTACCCCACACCTAAGCAAGCCCAGGTGAGATGATCAGTAACTATTGTTATTATCCAAGCAAGCCCGGATAAAATAAATTGACCTAGACCAGAAATAAAATTCAACACATGTATCAATGTTATTGTCCAAGCAAGCCCGGACAATATTATCAGGAAAAAACAAAGAAAATTAACACTCAGTCAATTCAAGTATGGAAATATCTGAAATTGTGTATTGTATGTGTGTATACCGATTTCAATGTATGATCTTTCCTAATCCTAGCCGTGCCAAGTCTACATTAGAAAACTTAGTGCTAAATTAGAAAATTTTCACAATTACAATCCGCCCAAATATTGCAATGTCACACGAAAAATATGATTAATATTGAATTACTAGATCATACACTTTCAATTATTTAGGAAATATTGATGGATGATTGTGTATTACATCGGATTTCAATCGATAATATTTTCAAATTTTACGGGTCGACCTACCAAGATGGCGTCGCTCACCCTGGAAAGTCGATCACCCGAGAAGGAGAGAAGTCCACAGTTTGTCTGTCAAAGAAGAAAGTCGCTCCCTCGATCAGAAAATGATTCGATCCGAGTTGCGTTGGCTCGTCTTCGACTTCTGACACCAATATAGTGTCCAAACTATGGTCGAGATGGCTGACTACTAACCGTAGGGATTGGCAGCGTAGGCTTGTCCGTCCGGCTTCATGCAGTTCTGTTCGTCATCTGAAATGTAGCTGTTTACGCGCCTTGCACTTGGTGACGACGACAGGCGGCGCTGCAGGTCCACGGTGGGCGAGCAGTACAGCGTATCCACCACATTTGTCTTACATTTTATGAGTGTATCAGGTATATATGATTAGGTGATTATGTATACGATTTCATGTATATGTCGACCGATTACCACATGTTATTTCAGTAAATTATGAACATCATCAAAATTTCATATTTGTTCGACCTGGGCAGCTTTACACCATTTACCATAATCGTGCTCATGAGGACATGTTCCTATATTCGGCATGTATGTCTACTTATATTCGAATATTTAGGTAGAGAAATGCGAGATTTGATCATCCGATATAGACAAGATGGCCACCAGCAGACAGAGATCGCGACCTTGGTGGGATTCACTCAGTCAGCAGTGTGTTAGGTGCTCAAAAGAGACAGGAACACAGGCAATTCAGCTCCTGACAAGTCGAGCGTGCGTCCACGCACCTCTACGGACCGTGTTGACCGCGTTCTGATGCACATGATGCGTGAAAACCGACGCCCGGCTGAGTTTCTGGCAAACGACTGGTCATGCCGTCTGGATCGGGCTGTGTCCAGGGGCACTGTGAGCAGAGGGTTGACGTTCGCTGGTTACAGAGCCAGGAGATTGATCAGGCGACTCCTCCTTCAGCAAGACACCGCGTGGTACGTTTGCAATGGGCTAGACAGCATGAACCCCAGATCTTGCAGCACTGGCTCCACGTGGTCTTCACTGAAGAGCCGTGTCACCCTGGACACTGTGGATGGCTGGCTCAGGGTGCGTCGTATGGACGGACAAGCCATCCAGGATGACCATATACTGTCTGTGAGACAAGGGGCAGGGGGATCCGTTCATGTCTGGGGCGCTATTCACCATGATGGTAAATCGGCATGGTGATCTTGGAGCAGAACGTCACTGGCGCCACATATCGGGAGCTGATGGCGAACACGTCTCTTCCGTATGTAAGAGCTAGGTGTGTATGGTGATAACTTTGTGTTGCAACACGACAATGCCCCAACGCACCGATCTCGTCTAGTTGCTGATTTTCTGGATCAGGAAGACGTCACTGTGTTACCATGGCCAGCTTGCAGTCCGCATTGCAACCCCATTAAAAACTACTGGGATCGTCTGAAGAGGGAAATTCATTCCATGGACCCAGCGCCTCAAAATCTGCGTACATCAACAACTTGGTAGACAGCATGCCCAGACGATCGCCTCTGTGATCCGGGAGAACGGGCGTCAATTCGCATATTAACGATTATATTCTGAATTTTGGACTGTACTAGTATCACATATAATCAGTCTGTCAATGAATTGGTCCGAAATGTAGATAGCATCGAAATGGTGTTTGTTGTTATTTATTGTTGCAGTAAAATGTACGTTTTTGTTGCACTTTCTGTACACGCAAAATTGGAAATAGCGAATTGCCAAATTTGTCTCTATTTTGTCCCATGCATGCACAGATATTACATACAGTAATAGTTTTTGCTGCTCGATATCGTTTTGTACATTTACATCCCACCATCTGCACCGATTAAAGTGCAAACTTATTGGCCGACCCTGTATTAGTATATAGCGGCCCTTTAAACATTTCAAACTGAATCAACGTCAAAATCCAAATCAAGAGGATAGCCCATATACAACTACAATGCTAAGACAAGACAAGACTTTGGAATGATTTGACGAATAGGAAGTCGACCAAAAGTAATGAAAATGTAGACTGTGATTCAACAAATCAAAGATTCACAACAATCGTTCAAAACAAATAGGGCCCACGCTAACAAATGCAAGAAATCCCTGAAAGCATGGCATATCTTTCACTATTTAATCACAAACAATCATTAAAATCATTTATGAAATGATAATTTTGACATTCAACAAAAACACTTAACAAATATTTATTGTCCGAAACTACAGGCTTTTTAACAATAACATATATTGAATATGCAATCTGCATACATTTACATCAATCAATGGGGCCTAGATTTTGCCTGATGGTGGCTTTTCTGTCTTCTCCAAAGTGTGCAGCATTTGAAATTGATAACAGTCCACTACAGAAATACGAATGATTGACAATCAGGCATTGTTTCCTGGGACAGTAGTATCTGGTTGCAAGTTTTTTAAATGTCGCTTTTTGCACGATTTTGTTGTTGTCTTTGTGAGGATAGAAATATCTTTCTCTACGTGAAATTATAATATCCATTGGATGTGTGCTACGATTTGAAATCGGGGAAGACTTGCACTGTTCACACACAATCAATCTTTTGAGTTTGGCTACATCTTGGACTAAAATAATAATGAATGGTTCATCATTATCATATATTTCTGTGTTTTGGAAATGATGTGGTGAAGGGTCACTTGTTATTTCTTCTGTTATCGCAACACGCCTCTTCGCTGGTCTACCTTTTCTAGGTTTTTTGTTCTCTTCTCTCCGGTTGATTTTGGTTGTCTTTTTGGAGGACGCTCTTTGTACTTGAGGTGTAATTGGACAAAGTCGCTGCGAGCATATCTTTGGTATCAGGTACCACAAGGATATGCTCGCACAATGTAACTTGTTGATACGTTTTGCAGTGACACTGTGTAGTTCCGTTACCCTTCAAACGGACAACAAAGGCGGCATCATCCTGCATTACACAGGTTCCTCTCTCCAACTCTTGAATTGAGCCTGGTTTTGACAATATTGCTGCGGCAACGTTCCAAATATTGCTCACCGTTGATAGGGGCAGGTTTGACAATTGGCTTTTGAAATCCTGGGGCTCTATGCTCAGTTGTTTGGTGTGTATTGTTGGCTGATGAGCGAATACACTTTCCATGTTAGGTTGAAGAAATTTGTTGGCTTTCTTCCTTTTTTGTTCCGTCGTCATTTGATCCCATGTTTTAGGATCGACATGAAGATGATTGAAATCTTCTTGCAGTCGGTACTCTCCCGTACCTCTAACTGCTTTCAAAATCTCATTTTCCTGTTGCATTATCACGTTGTCATTTTCCTGTTGCATTATCACCAACTTCATGAAGGTAGCTTTGGGCCAGTTGTTGCCCTCGAAAAAATGAGGGCAAACTCTCTCTCTCTATAAATATATTATATATCTATAAGCATCATACAAATACAATTCAGAAACAATACAAAATGGTCACAATTGTGTTGTAATGATGATGGTGCCAGCAAAACACTTGTCACCCAGTGCACATGCCATATATAAATGTATCAATTTTATCCCCAATCAAACACTGCAGTCATCAACCCGTCTCTCATTAGACACAATTCTCGAGTGATTTCACCGTAGATCTGACAGTCTGATTCGCATGCAAATTTCTGCATCAGAAACCGTTATAGTGGGAGAAGATCATATTCAAATACAGGATCGTCATCCATGTAATTTATACAATAAGAACCTCCCGCCTGACAGCCTCCCGCCTACACCTGACAGCCACAGGTGTATCGAGATGGGATACAGCACATTCTGACAATATAAATTTGACTTTTACACGCTTTATGATAGGATGTGAGAAACCCATTCAAAAGATCAAATTCAATATTTAAACCACTCAATAGATGTGTCAAAACCATCCCATGAGTTTTTCATGGTATATCCTATTCCTTACTGTTTACAGTCGGTTGACATTATTATTGTGAATCTTCCACAAGGCACTGTTATTGTATGCAGTACAAAACGTTTGAATCATGAATGACTTATTAATAACCTCAGAATTACAACTGCTGAGCCTTAAGGCAGCAAAGCTTGATCGATGATATATGTCGCTCACTGCTCTATTGATTGTAATATTAATACAGTTCATACCAATGGGATGTCCCAAATCTATGGCCTCATTTGACGTTTTCAGGACATTTCCGCTCAGACTAATATTAGCAGAATTAGCTCCGTTGAAGATCAATAATCGAGCTTGCATCGAAATTTACATCATAGCTTTTACCATATTTTTTTCACAAATCTTAAGTAACATATTGATAGTATTTCGACTTGGGGCTAGCAGACTGACAGCGTCATAACCTATGCCCCACAAAACATGTTTTGGATATAGCAGACAACACCAGCTAAACTAAATTCGGAAAATAACAATGAATTAGCACATTGCTTTTGCGAGCAAACTGCACCAAAATTGAAGAGTATGGTTTCGGCTTACTGACGAGTGAATTTGGAAGTTGTTTCTTATCTACATATACGTACATCCTCATGAAAACCTTGCTTGGAACACGGCGGCTAGGAGTATGTTCATATGGCTGTGCACCAGTGATTATTTTAGGTTAGTTCTGGTGACCAACGCCTAATGGCTTGGGCAATGATAGATAATTTCCCCATTAGCTTCCGATATAAATTGTCTTTCACAAATGGTGAATTTGATACTGTGGGGATGTTTCCTTTTCAGTGGTGTCAGCTATCTTGCTGACGGGATATTCCACTTGCTGTCCCATTTTGAAAAGCTCAGTTCTATATTGAATTTTTGTCCAATAAGTGGATTGACATTTGGATAATGGACATACATATATAGGTCCGCTTTTTGAGCAAAAAATATTGAAATTAATTAAAATTTTCTGTTCCATCCACCGTTGATGACTCATACATTTCCAGATTAAGTCGTAATCGATGCAAATAATCGTGTAAGTGTAATCGAGTAAGTTTTATATTAAGCAAATATTTTCTGCTTAATACAAGAGTCCAATATAAAGGTAGTAGTGATGTTTAGACTTTGGTTGTCATTTTCTATTCTATTTTTCCGATTGATGCACAGGACTGTAAATGTACCCTCGTGAGGTGTATGAGTTTCTTTGTTCTTCAACTGCCGGTCTGTATGTGGCGGCCATTATGATTTTTCAAAGGGTCGGCGAAAAAAAGGTTCGGTCCAAGATTAGGTCACAATCTGTTTTGAGCCATTTCCAGCCAAAAAACACAACTTTTTTTTCGTCATTGTTCGGAAAATGTTTGGTGTTTCATCCACTTTTCCTTCATGATGGGAGCTGTATGGGGGTAAAGCCAAGAGCACTTCAAGATAGAGCTCGAGTATGAAATATTCAAATATGTACCTTGATTTTGGCCTCGACTAACATTGAAAGGTCAAAATGGTAATTTAAATGATAAAAACACTTGTGAACGATCACTATAAATTTCTCAGGTAAACTTTCTTGGCCATTGGGTTAATTTTTGATAGAACATTATTTATTAAAATAATGATACAAAGTTCTTTATTCAAATTTTTGAACAAATTTACCTCACAATTATTTCAATATTGTCCAATAAGTGGTCAAAACCAGGCACACATTTGTTAATAATAAGGAGGTAATATTTTCACCAGAGGTCTTTTGCAACTCGTACGGACCATTTGAGAACTTATGGCACCAGAATATACAATGTATTGTGCATGTGAATGAATATCAAGATTAGGAAAGATACATGCTATGCCCCCGGGCTATTTGTGGCGATTTTGCCCAAAGATCACGGTAGGAGATTCTTTGTAAACACTACTCTTGTTTCTGGCCACTTCACATTCGAAGCACGCTAATAGTGACGTATTGTCTTTAATCGATCCACTATACTGTGACAATGGCTTTACGTCATCTCTCGTGCTCACGACTCTACTATAAATACTGTGGCCGCACTTTGTGTGTCCGGAGTTGTCACAGAGCGAGAGCACGACAGGTGAGCTCACGCCATGTGCTCCTTGTCCCTGTTCGGCTGGGGAGGCCCATAAGGCCTCAGGGACGACTTCCAATAGGGGGCCCAGGAGGGGGACCGTCGCTCACTCGGGGCTCGTCCCTGGATCACAGGTCCCTCGCCCTGGGATGGTGTGACACAGGCTCTGGCAGACCATCGGGCTGTCCAGGGTTCTATCCCTGCGGCAGTGCCATCGGCGAGGCCGGCCAGCAACATGCCCACGTGCGCGAGTTCTGTGGTGCCGCTCCCATGGCATCTCAGGCTCCACACACGGCTACATTGCCATAACTAATGTATATGTTGTATGGTGATGGTGATTATGATGTGTTATGATGTGATGTATGACGGCCGGACTCATCTGGACGGACTGTTACCTGGTTGTAGTTCCAGTGATTACGACGCCCGCCGCGTGCGCCCTGTCCGCCGTGGCCGTCGAACGTTACATTGTTCATGGGCAATTTTCACAAAATTCTGATGAATGTTCCACCTAATTAGGTCATACGAATCACACTTGATGTTAATATGTCTGATGTTAATGTGTATTTACGCTTCAAGATTTATTAAATGGAAGTGAGAGGACTTGAGCGAAGTTGTACTTTGCCGATCATTTCTGCAAATTATATTAAAAGCTATCCATTCGTGATGAAAGTTCTCTTTGTTGTTACTAATACTTCTGTTCCAACTAAAGCGTCATTTTGCAAAACTCAATTCCATATTTATTCTTGTCTAAAACGTGGATTGACATTCGGATAATAGACGGCCATATGAAAAAATAATTACAAATTAATAGAGAGATATACGTAAGTCAAATTGACTATCTCTGTGCAAGCCACCACTGATGGCTGGTGCATTTCTTTTTAAAGCAACTGCCTTCGAAAACAGGCATTGTTTTTTTTTCGAAAACTATATTTCATGTTGAACATGTGAAAATAACTGAATCAGACGTAATCACATCAAATGTTATGACTACAACCAGTTCTTCAGGAAAGTTTGCTCATTTGAAGAGGCGGTTCACGCGTAAATACAGGAACTGCACTCATCACAGGCAAATGTAAACAAAGCATACATGTAAAAGTGCAAGCTGGACTGACGATTCCACGCACATCACCGTATATCATTGATTATTATCTCATATCTACGTTATATATGCAGATATGAATCGGAAAACTTCTAAGGGCAATTTGGACATTTGTTTACATTCCAGTTTGATGAATACACCTCGTTTGTTTATAAACAACACTGGCATAAAATGGGGGTTAAAACGGATGAAAAGACAATTCGGACGGACTGTAATCGTCAAAATCAATGTCAAAAGTTTTATTATCTTGTAGTAGATGTGTTGCACTAAAATTCGGTTTGGAAAAAATAGTGCCAACATCGAGGGTAGTTGCGTTAAGTGCATAATCAATGCAACGAATCAATAAAATTTTGTCTTATGATCATACTACCAGAAAGTTATCTTTGTAATATTTGATTATCATGACTATTTGCAGTGACATATTGCTTATACATGTATCTCATGCTTGGTATAGGAGGTGATTGTTTTGTGTTTCGTCAACATGTGACACCGTTAAGTTCAATCATTGAAGGCCAGCTATAATGTACATATGTGGATTTTGAGGGGCACACAACTAGCCCTAAGGGCGATGACAGTCTCTAGACTTGTGTGTCCCGAGGCTGTATGCAACATATAGTGCAATGGAATGTAAATATATCATGTAATATGTCTCGAATAAATACATCAATCAATGTACGGGTACATTTCTTATTAAGACGATGTTCTTGTGTAGTGTTTGAAGTATCACCCTTCCAATAACAATAGACGTGGAATCAATACCCAGTATTAAGTATTCCGAGCAAACAAAACAGGGTCCGTTATCCAATCTCATAGTCCGGGGACAGAAAGTCATATCAGGCATACGAAGTGAGAGAAAACAAAAATGAAAGTACAGCAAATATTATCTGGATAATACCAGAGTCTGGTATATAGTAATACATCAATAGAAAAGCCGTGCTAACTCAAGGATGTGATTCGCGGTTTTGTGACGAAACGAAAGCAGGAAAACCCGCTATATGAGGAATGCTGGTGGCTCTTATTTATGGGTGTCGATTATAACACGTTCACCTGTGGTGCACTTCAAAGCACGACATTCGATAGAAGTGTATGACATTTTTGAAATCCAACAACCGGGAACATTTCAGTTTAGAGCTCCAACACTTGGGGTGCAACATTCTTTGGGGCGTTTTTTCCCCCAAGCTTGAGTAAGTGGAAATAGTCTGTGTCTTCTGAGCTAACATGTGAGTTTGCACACAAAAACCTCTCGTGGCATTTCGACAACTGAATCGTTAGAGAAGGAACATGCGACAGGAAGCCATTCTTCGATAGCACGGTTGGAGATATGTGTAAGATAATCAGTAGTTATGCTATTCAATAGCACAGCATTAAATGAAATGATGATACAAAGTTCTTTATTAGGGGAAGCTGTGTCATCATTAACAAGTTAGACCTGAATATTTCATTATTATTCAATGAGCGGTCAAAAATAGGCACACATTTGTCGACAATAAGAAATACATCAAAGAAACAGTGCAGGCGTTTATATAGTTATTCCAATCAATGTTGTCACCAGATGTTTATTAGAGTCTGGGAAGACACTTGCAATTTCCCCCTTGGGCTAATCATGGGTAATTTTTACTGAATATTGGTGGACATTTCATCTAAGTCATACGAATTATGTTTAAATTTTAACGATACGTCTGATGTTCAGTTGTAATCACGTTTCGAGAGTGTGAAGGTTTGAGCGTTGCAGTACTTTGCTGAACTTGAGCAAATCGTATTGGAAAGTTCGATCGACTAATTATGAAGAAGACAGTTTAACTGGATCAGCTACGAGAACCGAGCACACACAAATATTTTGGTGATGCAAAACTCTAGCAATGACCAAAAAAAACATTTTTGTTGTAATAAAAATTTTGTAGTCGTTCTTTGTTCTTGTCACTAATACTTTTCTTCCATCTTGAACCTTCTAGCTCTGTCAAAAAACGCTTTTCGTTGTGACAACGAAACCTTTTTTGCTGCAACATGAACCGTTCAGTCTTGAAAATACGATATGTGTTAACGAAAAGGTGAAAGTCGTTTATGTGGTACCCAATGTCGGAGAGTGTAGGGCAAAATTTGCTTTCAAAAGATACCACAGAACATCTTGACTGTATATCTCCACAAGACTGACCATATCTCAAAGGTTTAAGTCCTTCGATTACAAACACACCAGCAATTACAGTATTCCAAATGGTGAGTAAATGCAATTAACCCGAATTCCATGGCTGTTATTCGTCAATTTGGTACAAATTTATGTGGCCAATTTAGCAGAACTAATATCTGGGTTTTTTTTATTCACGAGTGAACCCCGCACACTGCATGAGATAAGCATCTCTTGATGTCTACATTGAGTGTTATCCTAATAAAATGCAGCTATCATGGCACTGCAAGCAAGCTTTTTTTATATACAGCGCTTTTCCATGTACAACATGCTCAAAGCGCTTTACAATTATTACCCCTGGCAGACCTGTTCATTCCGACACATTTTCAACCTCCCGGGAGGCATACAGCTGTAACTTAGGCAAACATCTCTGGTGCACATACAGTATTCATACACATTGCCATCTCTGTCTATAGCCAGGTACCCATTTTACTGATGGGTGAAACAGATCCCCCAATGAAAGTCTTTCAGCGCCGGCGCCAAGGATTGAACCCGGTACCTCCCGCACTCAACCCTGACGCCTTAACCAATTGAGCTATCATGGCTGGATATAAAAAAAAAGCTTGCTTAAAGCTTGCACTGTATCAACCTGTTCAAATTCTACTTCAGCTTATTTGTCTCATTCCGATGTCGTAACATTGTCGTTAGTTTTATTGAAGTAACACACACATATCCATTGAACAAATTTGGTGGATTCTCAACTACCTCTTTGAATGATCCATGTTATGATATGAGTGATTTGTCGGTCCAGACAATTAATCTTTCACCGCCTCAAACATCTCACCTACCAGTTTATGGGAGGCTCACACTGAGTGCATATATCGAGTCGGATGAATATCGCACATTTCAACACATCAATAACGCTCTGTGATCTCTGGGATATATAAAAATCACAATCATGCAAATGTACATCCATGATATCCGCCTACAGGGGAGCTGAAATGCTGAAATGTCGATGATTTGTGTATTGCAACGCTATGTATATACTACCCCTCTCGAATCAGGCAATGATGGACCGACGTTTAGGACAATTTCTCTCCATCTTGTGTGCTTGAGAGATATGAGAGATATCTTTTACATGTTTCCGTCTCCTATCTCAAAGGTATTTTTCCAGGAAGGTCTTGATCACTGCCGCTCTGTCTTCTTTTTCCAGGGATTTGTTGGAACACTATGCTGTGGCTTTTACTGCGTGCAGCTGCAGAGAGTGTATCTCCTCTATTAAAAAAGGTCATTAATAACTTTGTCAATCATTCCTCAAGCAATTCTGTACGCTCTTGCACGTTCATCCTTTTTCAGCTTTGGAACAACTACATTTTACACACTGTCTGCTCCTGATGACACCTTGCATAAACTATTTGGTCGGGCTTTGTAGCTATTCCAAAATGTTGTATTTTGCATTTATTATTGGCATCATTAAAATTCAGTTGTACTGTTTGATTGAAACTTACATTGAACTAGACTCTACCTTGATAATATATGGTATTTCCTGGTGATACAATTCCCCGAGCGGTCCGTACGTTTTCTTTAATGTTTGTTTTATTGTCGACAAATGCGTATTTATTTTCGAACTCTTGCTGGGCAATATTGAAATATGTTAAAGTTTAATTTGTTTATTATTTTTGTTATATTATCTTCCCTATGTGGAAAACTTAGTATCATTATTTTTTTTATGACTTTGTGTTGACAAATCATTGCCATTGAATAACTTACACTACTATCGAATAATGACTTCCTGTCGCGTGCTCCATATCTAACGAGTCAGTCATTGAAATGTCAGGACACGCTTTTGTGTGCGAGTTGACATGTCTCAGACACAGTCAATGTTTACCTATTCAGATCTGTAAAATATGCTAAAAAATAGTTCACCACCAATATGTCGTGCTTCAAAACATGGAATGTTTCCAACTATTGGTTTTAAATTACGTAGTTCCCGACTTTAAGAATCAATTAATGTTTTTTTTCTGAAAAATGTAAATCTGATTTAAATGTGTTCGACGTCCCTTTTAAACTCATCTTTGACTGGCATGTTTTCTGTCGATATGGAAGGTAGAATGAAATACCTTTGGAGTAAAACCAAAGCCGACCTTTCATATCAAAAGCCACACTGGTGTTACCAAAGGTGGACAAATGTGTAAAATACAGTTGTAATTTCTGAACGTCTGGTGGAATCGGAAGATCTGATACAATAATTTTCAGTAAAGCCTGCAATCTTTCATACCAAGTGTGCGAAAGACAAATAGAGCATCACTTTTTGTATTGTGCTGGAACTGCACCAAAACTATGCGTACTGTTCCTGCTAATTTACGTTTTAGGTTGTGTTAGTGTTTCTCGTATGTAAGTGCATCCTCATGACCACATTGCGTGATACACGACGACTGGGAGTATGTATGAGTTTGCACCAGTGATTATTTTAGCTCCGCCACTTCTAGTCACCTACACATCATGACTTGTACCTCCGAAACAAACCCTCGGTGTTGGAGGGTAGGGCAAAGTTTTTTTTCGAAACATATCACATCACATTCTACTGCAGATCTTTACAATACCGAACAATCAGAACTTGTAGTCCGTCGATTGCCCTCGCAAACATCAGGGGCGGGTAAAGGATTTTGGGAAGGGGGGGGGGGGCGAAAAACATTTGATCGACAGGGCGGCGAGCGAAGCGACGCTGAAGGTTTATGCACCCCAATGGTGTGTTCTAGGGCTCTCCTTGGACCAATTTTATGACCTTGTAGAGTTTATGAATGCCTGATCTGGGGTGGATCGAGGGTTCTGAAGGAGGGACAAGATATGAAATGTTGCAAAGCAAGTTGGCGTAGGCCGAGGGTCTGAGGCACGTGTGCGAGGCGAGTCCATGTCGGGCGGGGGTCTGGGGCCCGCCTAAGGGCCCCAGACGCTGAAGGTTTATGCATCCCCAATGGTGTGTTCTAGGGCTCTCCTTGGACCAACTTCATGGCCTTGGAGAGTTTATGAATGCCCGATTTAGGGTGGATCGAGGGTTCTGAAGGAGGGCCAAGATATGAAATGTTACGAAGCAAGTTGGCATAGACCGAGGGTCTGAGGCCCGTTTGTAAGCAAGCCCATGTGGGCGGGGGGTCTGGGGCCCGCTTAAGGGTCCCAGACGCTGAAGGTTTATGCATCCCCAATGGTGTGTTCTAGGGTTCTCCTTGAACCAATTTCATGGCCTTGTAGAGTTTATGAATGCCTGATCTGGGGTGGATCGAGGGTTCTGAAGGAGGGCCAAGATATGAAATGTTGTGAAGCGAGTTGGCGAAGGTCAAGGGTCTGAGGCCCGGTTAAGGGCCCCGGAAGCTGAAAGGATATGCATGCCCAGTGGTGTTTTTCATCGGTTTCCTTTGGTCCATTCCCCTAAGAGTTTTTTGCATGACTAATTCGGAGCAGATCTGGCGTTTGAGGGAAGGTCCATCTATGAAATGTTACTAAGCCAGGTGAAGCAAGCCCGTGTCGACCGGCCAGATGCCGAAGATTTATGCATCCCAAATGATGTGTTCTAGGGCTCTCCTTGGTCCAATATCCATGGCCTTGGAGCGTTTATGAATACCTGATCTTGGGTGAATCCAGGGTTCTGAGGGAAGGCCAAGATATGAAATGTCGTGAAGCGAGAACCGAGGGTCTGGGACCCGCTTGAGGGCCCCAGAAGCTGAAGGGATATGCAGTGGTGTGCAAGGCCCCATTGGCCCCCCCTCCCCTAAACCCGCCCCTGAACATACCAGTGATTATTATATTCCAAATAATGATTAAATCCAATTAATCTGAGATTCTATAGCTTGCCATACTCTATAGCTGTAACTGTGTTTATCGTTCATACATGACTGTCTGTATTTAAAAAGACATCCGAAATTGTTATTATATGTTCTTTTATTGATTCAATCACGACCGTGAACTTCCGGCTAGAACTGGACAGGCATTTATGGCATATTTCCTGGCAACATGTATAAGCAACATAATTTTCCACCATCAAATAGCATCAAATAGTATCTCCCCAACTACTGACAGAAAAATAACGTTTGACGTTAGATAAGATTAGAGCATGCAAAATAATGAGAAAATTTGAAAGTAGTTTCGAACAATTTTGGAACTAGCTACTACCAGAAACCCATGGAACTCTCTTATGGTTTTCTGCTACTACTCAATTTATCCACGAAGAAATATGGTCATTTATATGGCCGTCATTCATCAGTCCGATTTTACGCGCTTGGGAATATACCGTGTAACGTTGTTAAAAGATACTTGTCAAGGTCTCTAATCATTTATGGCAGCCTATTAGGTTTTCACTTAGTCTCGGGTGTTATTGCTAGTGACCAGAGTTCTGTTGTTTTATACCTCCATTTTACTAGATCATCGGTCATGAGCTGGACTTTTTTCATCTCGTACTTTCCATCGGGTGACTGCCCATACTTTTGTGTTTTGCTTACGTTTTGTAGTTTCTGCCTGCTCACAAAGTTGTAAAATATTGTGATTAATGTGCGTACAAGTTTTTTTCCCCTTTTCACATCTAATGATGTAACACAATCTGTTTTATGTTATATATAACGGAACCGAATATGTGAACTAGTCATTAGAATATCAAGCATTGAAGCACATCAATCTATCTAATACAAGTACCCGATGGTAATTTTTAATATCACCGTGTGTCTCGACACGACATTTCTTCATAACAACTGACTACAAAACGTTGTCTTCAAAATCAAACTCGTTTCAGTTTTGTTTTTGTAACAAGTGTTGCTAATTGAAATGTCAAGTAGTTTTCATGAGCCAACGCGGAACTATCCTCATTCCCAGTACGGGACTACTAATGAGCTCACCGTCGGCTTTTTGCAGAGCAATGCATTGGAGGTTCAAAATTCAATGTTTCATTTTTACGTTTATCTCGGAATGTTGAGGACGTAGAGACCTTCACTCAGTGAGTTAGAAATTAAATGTTAGTATTCCCTATCAGACGTCTGGGTCAATATAGAAGACCGAATGAAATAGCAGCAAGAGTTTCCAGGGCACTTACTAGAGACACTATGTCAGTCGATCAAGATATATGAAAGCATGTCTTTACGCTAATTAAAAACGACTCTGAGTTGTGAAACTGTTCTTTACTTCGGTTATTGATCGTCGTTTTCAGTACGTTGTTGCCACCAGATTGTAATTTGAAAAATATAAGATAAGAAAATTGTGTAGTGCAATTGATAAAAGATACACCATTATCCGAATAAAAGCTAAGCGGCATGTTGCTGCTGTGTTGATTCTGATCGTACGGTGAATAGTGAATGTTCATGAATATTCATGATCACCCATCAGGAATGCATACCGTAAGTTCTAGTGATTGATGGCATGTCCCATTCTTGCTCTTGGTAGCCAGTCCTCGGGGGATCGTCCAGGATATTGGATTCTAAAGTGATAGTAACTATGTACGGGGTGAAACCAACCGAATGTTCAATATCGATTACATATATTCTACTATATGTATGATTTAAATAGGTTAGAAATGGATATTATCTATATTATAGTTTACACATTGAAATGAACGTGAATATACAGACCTGACAATATGTGTGCACTATATTATTGACACAGTTACGCAACATGTTGATGCACTAGTCAACCAGTCAAGTGTTTGTTGTTGTTTTCTTGAACGAAGGCAATTACCGGAATTCAATAAACATGAGCAAACAATTATGAGCTTTTAAAATATACATTGGTACTCCATTACCCGAAACGAATCATACAGAATCTTTGGTGTGAGGCGTGAGGGTTGGGTGGCCATTTAAATATATATATGAAAAGTGTTACTACTGTTTCCAATGACTTTGAAAACGCTGTCCTTCATCCCCATATATTATTGTATATATTACATTTGAAGGTACCAATACGTTTTGTGAAATTGTACTTTGTGAAATGGAATAAATTCCGTGGCACTGAAGAATGTCAACAAAGGAAGCTTTAACTACGCAGCACCCACCATCTGGAATGCAGTTCCCCGGCATATTCGGAAGCTACCAAACATCAACACATTCAAGAGACAATTGGGAGGTCATTTTACACAATTTAGTTTAACTGAACGTGTTCTTCTACAACTCTGTTCTTCTTCTCTAACCTTATATTCTTATAATATGTACTTATGTTGTTAAGTACTTTGAAAAAGAGTGTTATATAAAATATAGTGAATGAAAATAATAATATGCAAACACAAGATGTAATGATTTCGCCCCTATGAAAGTTGAATAATTGTGTGCTTTCAAGCTACGGGCGAGTAGCAATTAATCAGAAAAAATTAAATTGTGATATTATTCCACTCCAATGCAATATGTACAAGAAGTTGTCTGGACTTCTTCAATGATGGTATTTCAACCAAATGAAGACAAATTCGCTAGTGATTCAGAGCAGTAAGACATGTAATCAGTCAGGAGTAGATAGATGGCGCATCACTGTCACGTGACGAGACTGGACTTTATAGGGGATGTTTTCTAAAACAAGATCTCAGCGTCCGTGTGTTAAAAAGTACATTATCTGTATTCAATTCATGATTTATTTGTGACATATTTATACTTGATATATACGTGCATTCTATGGAACTAAATTAAGGCCAATGATCAAGTATAACGGAGGTATAAAACAACATGGTGTAGTTTGACAAGATATATATCAATCGGAATCGAAAGTTTGTAGACACTGGTACGATACGTTTGCCCTATGCCCATGATCATATACTACTCAAATAAAAGATATTGAACTTTGAGAACGGCTCTTGTTCACATGTTTTATACGCAATTCCAATTCAAGTTGAATTGTGAACTATATCCTTAAAATATAATTCATTACATAATAGTTCGATTTTGATAAAGTCTGGCTTCGATACTTTAATATATTTGAAAATTTTACTCAGCTCCAACAAATTTTCATAGATGTGACGTTGTTCTTATGGGAAAATACGCATATCATGACCAGAATTAAGTCAAAGTAATACAGATATGTAATGTGACCGGAAGGACTGACATTTGTGTATCCTGATCAAGAGCAGTACCATGAGCACTATCAGCCTGCTGCGATGGTGTCAGGAGGTGATCCACTGACACAATCTCGAGTACAGTGTAAGCAGCACTTATCTGTATTGGATGAAGGGTGGTGTTTTGACAGGTCCCATTACAATCACAGGAATTTTTGCAAGAATATTTTTATTATTACTGGTTTTTTCACAATATGATTGCAATATACTGGACATTATGCTCATAGAGTATAATTCAACGAAGCATAACATGGTGCATATAGGTGGACAGGAACAGAGCAAACACAATTCTTCGGCTCTGATTGAAGACTTTAGCAGCCAGCAGAGGCGACTGTTGAATGAATGTTAAAATGAACCGAGTAAAAAACCTGCTTCTAATCAAAATACATGTAGTGGGTATGGCATGTTTTGCCATACACTCACATACTATTTTGTTGTTGTTATAAAAATAGCTACAATAAAACCAAGAAGGGTGAACAGCACAAAATAATGGAAACATATATGGTGTTGTTGGATTACAATTTTCGTTCAGATAGAATACTTTTCGTGCAACGATCCAGAAGAAAAAACGTTATGATAGCAGAATCTTCATCACACCTCCATGATTACAAATCCGTTGTCCGAGGCACCTATGAATGTATGTATGACATACCCTTTGTGCCCACTTCTCAAATTCACAGTACAACCACTGTAGCACAAACTCATACAGTGTGCTTTCTTGGTTGTTCTCAACAGATTAAAATGTATTCATGTGATACGGCGCTATGAACATATTGCTGACACTAAATTGAGGTAGCTCATCACAGGCTATCCGTGTATTCTTTGTGCTCGTGTGAACAACGATGATAGGTTGAGGATAACAGCATTTTTCGAAATTATACATGTTGAATATTATGTTTCATATTTAGTATAGAAAGTGCTGGAATAATTGAAAAGTAAAGGAGTAGTACGATTCAAACTGGAATCATATAAGCTACATAAAGTGAGAGAAAAGAATCCTCCACTGACGTCAGTGACATAAATCAGTACCTGGTTTAGCCGGCATAGTCCAGTTCCTGATTTCCTGATGACAACTCGTCTTCATTTTGACTGGCGGTGCCTCGTCTGACTCTAAATGTGGATGTATGACAGGGCCATGAGCATTGAACAGTAGTAAGATGCTGCTGCCGGTTTCAAGAGCATTATTGTATGAATGTGATGAGAATAATCAATGGTGACAGTTTTGTACCTGCAAAACGTCGTACTGATAAAATGAACTAAATATTGTTAATTTTGGATATCTTGGCAGCCTACAACTGCCATCACAAAATGTTGGCAGAATGTCTTGAGCACCATATTGACACCATGTGTGCTCTTTCTCCACCTAGGGTTAAATGGGTGCTGGTTTTTCAGCGCCGGATTGAAGCAGATGTAGTTCATCCTAGACTGGGGTAAAATATACAGCAGCTTTGAATAAAAATATATTTTAGAAAAGCAGCATTTGAAAATGTTCGGATCAAAACCATTCTGATTGCAAGTCCAATCATATTTATCAGCTGACACGTGATCGTGTTTAGTTTCATTGTGGTATAATGAAAAATAAAATTTGATAAAAGCCAATATGGTCCTATTCACGTGGACAGAAATTGAGTACAAGCAGGTTTCCATCTTCTCTAATCGATGCTTTCAGCAGAGTTCGAATACCAGAGGGAGCCTGGTTCATAGAGAATAACGAAAATAATGGATCGACTTGTTCCTATGCAATTTCTCATGTGGACAAGCCTAATGAGACCCTGTCAGTGTTGTCAGGCTGTCAGTGAGGGAATCTGATGGCTAAATGTTAAAACAAACTGCCGCTGAAATACTGCCGCTGAAACACTGCCTCAGTAGCCTTTTGGTTTGTGATTAGGTACTTATGTACTTGTCATATATCTATTCCATAGGGTTTGTTTTCGGATTTCTAAAGTATTTTCATAGGTTGTTGGGCCTTCATCAGGTGTACAGTAGAAACAACTACATTTAGCACTGCCCCTGATGACGCCAGTGTGTCTTTGGATAAACTGTTTGGTCGGGCTTTGTGTCTATTCAAAATGTATTTTACGTTTGTTATTGGAATCATCAAAATTTGGCTATATTGGTGGTAATCGATTGATTCTAACACTGCTCTTTAGAAACTGTGTAGTGAGGGTTGTGAGCGAGAGTGATAGTGTCTTCTTGCAAACACAAAATACCTTGTGATGAACTCTGATTGGAAATTAAACAGGTAGTAAAAGTGAAACATCGCCATTGAAAATTTTGTTGACTACACATGTTGTATACATGGAAGAATATGATATAACATCAGTCGAGCTGTCAGTTTGAACAAGTATTCCAAAATACTCCAGTGGCAGTCGTGCAAAAATAGGACACACAATACATTTACATATACGTCTCTACCATAATTATGAACTATGAGACGATACCTGGCATCATGAGATTACTTATGCTGTCAGTTTCAAAAGGTGGCACTTGATAACAGCCTTTCTGTACGAGATCCATGACCAAGCTTCACGGTATCACGTGATATAGCTAAATGCATCTCTGTAATTTCAACTGGTATACTATATAATGCTCAATGTTTTATTATTGCATTCGATAGCCAAATTACCAATTCCCTAGTTAGTTATACGCACATATCTAGGTCATAAATGCCTATTTCATAAATTATAATCATTATGTAACTCCAATTCACACTTGATTTGTAAACACATACAACCTTTCTCATATCGCATGTTTGAGTTGCCAAAAGACACATACTATTTACAAGATATTCCCTAGACCACAGTGGAAGGGTTGTCATGGTGATCTATATCACTATCACGGTGGTTGCCGTGTATCTCCATCTCTGACATGGAGCCCATAGAGGCGGATCTATTGAGCAGGTGCGATGGGCCGCCTTCTTGCCCATGTGGTGGATGGGGCATAGCGGGGATTGGGTGCTTTGGGAGCGTTGCTATAGGCGTGCTACTTTTGTAGTTTTGTTCGTTCTCCTGGGCCAGAACTTTTTGTTTCTCTTTAAGCTCATGCTGACGTAATTTCATCTCAACACGCATCTGGTCCTTCTGGTAGTACACCCCCCGCAAATATGAGAATGTTCAGGAAGAGCAGGGTGCAATCCACGGCGATTGTTACAGAGGGGGCAAGAGCGGCCCAATGAGGGATGATGAGGATCCCTTGATGGTCTCCCTCTCAGCGCTGTTGTGGTACCGTAAAACGGGTAACATTGAACAGCAGGGTAACATTGAACATTTTCAAAAAGTTTTTCTTCATTGTAATGTGCTTTCATGATGCATGTATCACATGTCCAATGGTGCCTTGAGAGCTTGCCTGAAGGGTCAAGGTTATTTTGGAGCATGGTCGTTACTGTCACATGTGACATGGCATTAGACCATTCGTTCTGCAGTGTGTCAACATCAGCCTGTTTAGATGGTGTACAAGTTTCAATGATACGGTAAGTACGTGATAAATTGAATCAATATTTTTGTCCAATTCCCATAGAAATCCCTTCCAGTTCATGATAATAGGAAGAAATCATCTTTATATCTTATATATGTCCCTCAATATGGTGTTCAATGTTACCACACACAGGGGTGACAATTTGGGGCAACTTTGAACAGGGAAAATTTCACTGGGTAACATTGAACAGTCTGTGATTCATGGGGGTAACATTGAACACACTCAATCACCATTTCCAGTGTGTAGCTTGTAATAAATAGTCTTTTGTAATCTTGGTATACATATTACATATATGTATGTATGTATGTATCAGTTCCAATCTAATGTGATCCCAGCTTTCCAAATGTATGTGTGATTGCAATTATAACATGGTACTATAGTATCTACATGCCTTTGTATGCCATATCCCTGACCCACCAAACATGTACCAGTAATGCATTAAACATGGGCATTTTATCCTTGTTCCAGACAATCCTCTAGATCTACATGTAGCTCAACTTAGCAGCATAAAAAGTTAGAACACTCTAATAGATCTAGTTAATGAACCTCATTCATGTATGAAAGGACCATTATTGAAAACTCATAACTGTCCTGTCTACGTGTACAATTAACCCATGCATTTGAAACTGAATTAACCCAACTTTATCATGGGTAAAGTAGATACCGGTACCTTAGTTTTTATTTTTCTGGGGTTTGAGTGATTTGGCTGCAACTCATGTACATATACTAGTATACTGGGTAACTAAGGTTCTACTTGAGTTGCGGCGGGGTGGACTGCCTAGATGTAAAAGGTGTACGAGGGACTAGATGTCAGCGCCTTTGGGAAGGAGGTGTCACTTATTTCCAGTTGATCTATGAAGTGAAATACCTTGTAATTATAGTTATTTAATCAATTTCAGAACACCATGCCTCCAAATATAATTCAAAAGGAAAACGTCCCTACAAACGTTACTCGGATTTGATGGTAGAGAAAGCCTTAGAAGAAATTCAAAATGGAGAAATGACAATGCGGTATGATTAAAAATTGTATAGTATTCCCTTAGGCACCCTGAGCAATAAAAAAAACAACAAACATATGTCATCTGTCGGGCGCTCCCCTGCCCTATCACAAGAAGAAGAAACGACTTTCATCGGTCATATTATCACTCTCAGTGAATGGGGCTTTCCGCTGGATACAACTGATATTCGATTCATGGTCAAATCATACCTGGACAGGATGGAAAGGCATGTGGTTCAATTTCGCCACAACCACCTCGGCCATGAATGGGCAGTCTCCTTCTTGGCGCGTCACAAACAGACGCTAGCGTCCAGGATGTGCCAGAACCTCACAGTAGGGAAAGCTAAGGTTTCACCAGCTGTGGTCAACAAATTATTCGATAATTTCGAGAACAGTACATCAGAAATCCCCAAAACCAATATCTTCAATTACGATGAGACAACCCTCACGGATGACCCTGGAACAAAAAGATGTGTATTTCGTCGGGGCGAGAAGTACCCTGAGCGAGTCATGACGACAACGAAAGCCAGTACCTCCATCATGTACTGTGGAGCTGCAGATGGCACAGTTTTACCACCGTTATGGTCTACAAAGCGGAGCATTTGTGGAGCACCTGGATAAAAAATGGGCCAGAGGGCTGCAGTTATAATAGGAGCTCATCTGGCTGGTTTGATTCTGTGTGTTTCACAGATTGGTTTGAACATCATTTCCTTCCCCACACACGAAGTCTGCAAGGACCCATTGTCCTGATAGGTGACAAATTGGCGAGCCATTTCACCCCGAGAGTCATCCAGCTTTCTGAAGAGCACAACATCTAATTCATCTGCTTGCCTAAAAACGCAACACATTTAATGCAACCACTTGACGTGGCTCTCTTTCGGCCCTTGAAGATCAAATGGAGAGCCATCCTGACGAAATGGAAAACTCAAAAAGGGAATCGAAGTAAAACAGTGTCAAAAGATCGTTTTCCAAGCTGGCTAAAAGAGCTGCACCTGGATATCTGTGGTACAGAAAACAAGGCTGAAGCACTGTTCAATGGTTTCGAAAAGTGCGGTCTTCACCCAGTGGATAGATCAAAGGTTTTGAGCCGATTGCCTAAAAATCCTGATCCACCATCAACTCCAGAACATGATGCTCAAGCTAACCAGGATCAGGTTCCAGTGAATAGTCCACAGCAACTTATTTCAGATATCCTGGTTGATATGTTGAAAGATATGCGGTACAAGGATGAGAAAGCTGAAGGTGAGACAAAGAAATCTAGAGTTCCCGTGAGCCCAGGCAAAAGCATTCGTGTTGAGGACCTACCGGTACCAGCGACAAACAAGAAGCCAAGAAAGGATATGCTGAAGCGCAAAGCCGAAACCAGTGACATGGAAAACTTCCTGGGCAAGAGTGACGCGCAGAAAAAGAAGCGACGTAAGTCAGTTCGCGGGAGGAAGGAGACCGAGAGTGCAGAGTCAGTTGAGGAGCAAATAAAAAAAGATGTAAAGTCTGCAACAACATGGGATGAACTCGCAATGTCATTCAACCAATGTGGTACCTACACTGAACTGGAATCGACAATCTTGAACACATGCCCACTAATCAAATCTGACCAACAACATACAATAGTGTCCACAAATTCCACAGTGGACAAAACAGCACTCAAACTCTTGCCATCAAGCCTCAAAAAAGAGTTGCCACATCACCTCCCAGCCTCGGTTCTTGGCGACGGGAACTGCTTTCCAAGAACACTCTCAATGATACAATATGGAGATGAGGAACATCATCAAGAAATGAGAGCTAGATTGGTTGCTGAAGCCATAGTGAACAAACACCACTACCTTGATGATAAACATCTACTACAGGGAGCAAACAGCCTGCCTCCCAAGAAACACACTCCCCTGAGGTTGAGGTATGCACAGTATTCCTCACAGTTTGTCCCAAGGAAGGTCTTTGATCTCAACGATGAAGCTGTTGAGGAAATATATGAGGCGGAAGTCCTGAATATGGCCAAACCAGGTGCCTACATGGGGATTTGGCAGTTTTTTCAGGCGGCAAATTATTTGTAAGTCCTCATAATAGCCTATTATCCACAGTCAACCAACAAAGCCATCTGGGCTGATTTCAACCGCACATTTTCCCCAATCCAACCTACGTCTAGGCCTCAGGAAGAAGTGTACCACATTATGTGGACATACTGTATCCAAATCACTTTGTACCTCTGCTGCCTCTCCACTCAGTTGACACTTACGATCAGGAGGAATCTTCAGAATCTTCCTCAACTCAAGCTTGATGAAGCCCCAGATGATGATGCAGGCTGTAATGATCCGGACCTGCAGCTTGATAGCAATATCCTTTTCATATATAAAGTGAAAACACATGGTTCCAGTAGCAGTAAAAAAAATTTCATCATACTATGGTACTAGTGTACAGTATTAAAGCCAGTCTTATACCATGTATACCTACCTGATAATTGATCAGTGCAACAAAGTAAATCTGATAGATTCAGTCATACAACCTCTTTATATTATTTTAGCCTTAATTAATTGATTAGGCTTTTCTGATGCCTGTGGATGTGATGTTGAACTTTCGAGTTCGTTCATCACAGAAGTGCTCAAAAGCGTCAGCAGCGACACGTGAGTGACATGTTCCAATACCAGTACATTTGTAGATATGTTTGTGCATTTATCCCAGTAGTAGTATCGGGATAGTAGTATTATTTTATTGACTGTCACGTCCCATGAAGCAAGAACACACACACAGTATTCCACAGTACATAGTTGTGGACGCGATGAGCATTAAATACCGTGGCCTCACAACACGGTATTTTCATTTCATTTTCAGTATACCTCTCTACATAGTACATTCCTATTCAATTCTCGGAGATTAGCATTGCAAATGTATACCAGTTGAAAAAAAAAATTGGTTCCAGTACCATTCCAAAGTTTGAAAGCGTTGATACATGTATGTTAGCAGGAAATTTGTATTTTTTATAAGAAAAACCTTTGTAGAAATTGTATTCCTAATATAATACATATAATACTTATTAGTATCCCAGTACGAGCATACATATTGGTCAAACATGGCCAAAATGACATTCCAGCTGTTGTGAGTATATTTCAGAATACAGAAGTTATTCCCCTATTTTTATTTTGTTGTGTTTCTGGGTTTGTTCAATAACTACCACAAGCCAAATTCTCTCAATTTGGTTCATGAAGACACCCATTCATAAGCACATGTACCCGATACATGAATTCCATCAGTGCAGTAAAATTTCACAACATACCGTGATACGTTTTTTAAATATCATTTTAAATATCAAGATTAAATATCACTTAACAGTAAATATGTCAAAAAGTAAATTTCATGCCATTGTCCACATAGAACTGAAGGTGATTGAGAACTGCATAATGTTCGATTCATTAGTAACTTCTCACAACAACCTGTAGGAGAATAGACATAGTGTAGCTGCACAAAATACTTGATCCCAAATTCCTGTCTTAATTGATTTAATTTTGTGTGCACTGCAGGTTGTGGAGCGTCCAGAGGGTCGAGTACCCGAACAAGTGAAAAGGCGCGGCTACTGGGTCCAATTCTTCAAGCATGCCAAAACCGCTTGGCAGCTCCAGGATAAAGTTTTCTTTATTCTGGACTGTGACATTGTAAACACTTTGGACACCCCTACGATCAATGTGAATGGGAGGTTAGGACGGATCGAATACACTTTCTGATTGCTACAACATTAGGATTGGCATGATCAGTTTTTGGTTGTTCATGTGATTTTGAGTGTGCGTTGCCTGTAGTACCACACACGTGTTCTACATGTTCGATCTCAGCTTTGTCAAAAATTCACAATGTGCACTTAAGTGTGACTCTCCGCATAGTATCGCATGAAAATGTTTCAATGCAGTGATACAAGAATAATATAAATGTAGAAGATTCATAGTTCCATTTTTTGTAACTTGTATACTTGTATGTAAGCAGATATGTATGTTATAGTGATGATATCCAAAATATTCAATTCGAGTCTGGTAGATGAAAATATGTATGGTAATGTTTCTGTCTGAAATGTAACTGCACATTTGCTCTTGTGCTTGTCTTTATGATGCTTTGAAACTCTAAAGTGAAATCAATGATTGTGTTCGAAAAAGTTAATCATGTGTTTGAAAAGTTAATCAATAAATAATGTGAGAGAAATCATGCTCAGTATTTTTCTCTTGAATTTGGGGCTTCTACGTAGCACTGACTCTGCGAGCCTTTCGGTTTGTCAGTTTTTTTTATTAATTAATTAATTAATTTATTTCTGAATACAATCACGAAATATACATGAACCTTAAAAAATGACACAAAAGAAGTTTCAAAATATAAATTGATCCACGGGGGCTAACTACATGTAGTAGTTATTTTATCAATCGCGCCACCATTTACATGAGTATGTTGAGTGGATTAATCTTTGTCGTCCCATGGAAAGCCATTGCATATCAGATGAATATTTTTTCGAAGTATATCACTGTCATGGGTTATGGAAAAGCATGATACCAGTTGAAAAAAAAAATTGGTTCCAGTACCATTCCAAAGTTTGAAAGCGTTGATACATGTATGTTAGCAGGAAATTCGTATTTTTTATAAGAAAAACCTTTGTAGAAATTGTATTCCTAATATAATACATATAATACTTATTAGTATCCCAGTACGAGCATACATATTGGTCAAACATGGCCAAAATGACATTCCAGCTGTTGTGAGTATATTTCAGAATACAAAAGTTATTCCCCTATTTTTATTTTGTTGTGTTTCTGGGTTTGTTCAATAACTACCACAAGCCAAATTCTCTCAATTTGGTTCATGAAGACACCCATCCATAAGCACATGTACCCGGTACATGAATTCCATCAGTGCAGTAAAATTTCACAACATACCGTGATACGTTTTTTAAATATCATTTTAAATATCAAGATTAAATATCACTTAACAGTAAATATGTCAAAAAGTAAATTTCATGCCATTGTCCACATAGAACTGAAGGTGATTGAGAACTGCATAATGTTCGATTCATTAGTAACTTCTCACAACAACCTGTAGGAGAATAGACATAGTGTAGCTGCACAAAATACTTGATCCCAAATTCCTGTCTTAATTGATTTAATTTTGTGTGCACTGCAGGTTGTGGAGCGTCCAGAGGGTCGAGTACCCGAACAAGTGAAAAGGCGCGGCTACTGGGTCCAATTCTTCAAGCATGCCAAAACCGCTTGGCAGCTCCAGGATAAAGTTTTCTTTATTCTGGACTGTGACATTGTAAACACTTTGGACACCCCTACGATCAATGTGAATGGGAGGTTAGGACGGATCGAATACACTTTCTGATTGCTACAACATTAGGATTGGCATGATCAGTTTTTGGTTGTTCATGTGATTTTGAGTGTGCGTTGCCTGTAGTACCACACACGTGTTCTACATGTTCGATCTCAGCTTTGTCAAAAATTCACAATGTGCACTTAAGTGTGACTCTCCGCATAGTATCGCATGAAAATGTTTCAATGCAGTGATACAAGAATAATATAAATGTAGAAGATTCATAGTTCCATTTTTTGTAACTTGTATACTTGTATGTAAGCAGATATGTATGTTATAGTGATGATATCCAAAATATTCAATTCGAGTCTGGTAGATGAAAATATGTATGGTAATGTTTCTGTCTGAAATGTAACTGCACATTTGCTCTTGTGCTTGTCTTTATGATGCTTTGAAACTCTAAAGTGAAATCAATGATTGTGTTCGAAAAAGTTAATCATGTGTTTGAAAAGTTAATCAATAAATAATGTGAGAGAAATCATGCTCAGTATTTTTCTCTTGAATTTGGGGCTTCTACGTAGCACTGACTCTGCGAGCCTTTCGGTTTGTCAGTTTTTTTTATTAATTAATTAATTAATTTATTTCTGAATACAATCACGAAATATACATGAACCTTAAAAAATGACACAAAAGAAGTTTCAAAATATAAATTGATCCACGGGGGCTAACTACATGTAGTAGTTATTTTATCAATCGCGCTACCATTTACATGAGTATGTTGAGTGGATTAATCTTTGTCGTCCCATGGAAAGCCATTGCATATCAGATGAATATTTTTTCGAAGTATATCACTGTCATGGGTTATGGAAAAGCATGATAGCTGAAACATCTAGTGTCTGATGTAGATTTTAAAAGCTTCGGTAGCCTGTTCAATGTTACCCTTATTATTATCAGGTGTTCAAAGTTACCCCGTCACCAGGGGTAACTTTGAACACCCCTTTAATTTGTTGTAAAATTATGCTAAGCCTGCTAATTCAAATATAATTTTTGCTAATCTGTTCTATGTATTCATCCCCTCCTTTCTGTGTCTTTAACCGGGTTGTATATGCCCTTAAAAACTCTTGTATTCTGGATTGAAGTTTGAAAGCGTTCAATGTTACCCCGTTTTACGGTATGTATGTGGACTGGAAGGGCCTGGGAGCAGTGGTTGTGCATCTGGATGTGATGGTGGTCGGGGGCAACAGGGTGGTCTTGGTAGGCGTTGTTGTGGTGGGTGGTGGGGTGGTCGAGGTCGTCGTCATGGGGATCATGTTTTCGAGGTTGGGTTCACGGATGTCTATGGCTTCGAAGGCCGAGGCATTGTTATAGTCAGTGAGACTGTAAATGTGGAACTCTGGAGGCAGGCCGTCTGGGACATGCATCTTGGGTATGAGGTCCAGGCAGAAAGCGATATCATCAGTGGGGTAATGATGTCAGGCAATAGGGCACATGTCTGAAACACAGTTATGATACGAGGGCACGATCATGTTATATTGGAATGTGGTAATATTGTGTGATATCATGAGGTATCATATGTCTGTCTGTACAAGTTATGGATGATATTAGAACATAAATGAGCTACTCGGTACAACATAAGTTGTGTCATCATGTTTTGCTCATGCAAATCTTAACGTGCTTTCCTCTCACTTCATATTTCTAATGAAGTTTTCCCGTTAGTGATCTGGTGAAGAATGAGTGATTACTTTACGGTTTTAATAACCTCCAGCTTTAATCCATAACAAGCAGGCGTGTTCCATAATTCAGACAAAAACTGACTAATTTACCGTTAAACTCTAGTTTGTATTGGAAGGAAAGTTATCCCATAATTTATTTAAAAAACAATATGGACACTGGCGTACTAATCAGTCTTACAGCTTGTCACCAACTGTCACTCTGGATGACTGATGTCTTTGATCTAGCAATAAAAGTCTGCATTAAGGACGTATTAGGTTTACCTGGAGAAACAGATACAAGATTACATGATTGGTACAGTGGATGTCATAACACAAACATCCCTTTGAAATAATACCATACATGTTGTCATGTTTAGAATAATTTGGCCACTAAGACCTTAATATTGGTGTATGTATTGACACCAAATCACCCCGCACTGCTCATCCGGTTTTGATGAAGTTGGTCCTTTAGAATAGCTTCAATCAGCTTTTTTGCCTTGGTAGTCCCTGTTTTGACCCCAGAGATCTGAGCAGTTAACTTTCTTGGGGAGTTCGCAACTATAGCGTAGCGGGTTCCTACTGATCGCCCACGTACTAAAGCCAGAGCCCATCTCTATTATCACTCGCTTGAACAAGTTAGAACCTGGAGATTAAAAGAAGTTTTAATACTTTATCAGTTAAATGAACCATCTCAGTCTACCTAATTTATCATAGATATTATTCCATGATGTCACAAGTATGTGTACGTGTGGAGATGTAGTTTGTAGATGGATGAGCATCTCTCATTGATACTGGGATGTATACACGGAAACAATTCTTGATGTCCGTAAATGTCTCTTTGACATTGTAGATTTTGTCTCCGAAAGCAAAGTTTCCGCCTGATCAGACCAGCTCTTGATCACACTGGCTGCGAGGTGCTCCTTTGAGAGCCTCATGCACCAAAGCAATCGCTCTGTGACGAAGAATACAGATGATGCCTTAGTCTGGGGCTAACGAGTCGACCACTGGCGCAGTCAAAAGATCCATCTTTTTTCTTCACTCAGCAACTGTGTCCTTTCTGCCCGCTTTACTCCCTATTTCAGATTCTTCGCACAAGACGAGGCGGTTTCTTCAGGGATACTTTATCAAATTTGACAACAAAGTGATTTCCAAGGGAATTGTCCTGTGTGATTATTTTATTTCGGGTGTGTATCAACTTGAGTGCTCCAAGGAGTGAGCAGAATCAGCGGTTAAGGAAGTAACGATGGTTTAACAAACTGCCATCATAGCATCGCCACTTTTGTCAATTGTGAAGCATTAGGAACAAAATTGTTAGGCAGAACCACAGGAAGCCAATTGAACTTGATGGAATTGAAAATTGAATGGAACGCAAAGTAGTTGCCTGAGCACACACTATCTGATCAAATATTAGCAACATGAATCATGTCTAAGTGCCTGAAATTATAATATAAGTCTGAATCGTTGTGACATCCGGTGATTCAATGATTGTTTGCATTTCATTTCATAAACGTGGAATACCTCCCCTCCCAAAACTGAGAAAAAATCTATTTTTCATTGTCATTCTCTGAGGTAGGGAAAACTAGGGCAGTTTCCCATATAGGCATGCAAAATCAACCGCAATGTCGGACAAATATTCTCGGGTAAATGAACATTCTCTTGCCATTTGTGACCCCCGAAAGCTGGGTCAAGGATGTTTTCCTTGACCCAGTGCAGGGCAGCCACCAGGTCTAGAACAGCGTAGTTGCCGGGAGCATTACTGTCCCCATACTGAGGAAACCTGAAGAGAATGGGAGGATAATGTTGTAAAAAACGTATGTATACAAAGCACTATTAAGTAATTGTCTGGGGTGTTTGCATGTGTAAAACTGTTGTATTTGTTTAAGAGTAATCATTTAAATAATTTCAAAGAATAATTTTACATTCATGGGATTACCTAAGACGCCCAGTCTATAATTGACCGTGATAACAATGACTTTCCCAATGGTCGCCATGACACTTTCGCCATAGGCGTTTCCGGTTCCGATTTCATATGACTCGCCATGTATGAACAACACCACAGACATGGGTTCTGTGTCATTGCCGGCTGGTACAGAAATAGACACAATCAGTTTACAACACGACATAATACACGCATCATAATATAGCCTATATTAGTATTTGGTGCTTGAGGGACTGTGATGAATAATGTTAACTGGTAAAGCAAAATTTCAATTTCCACACTTCTATTCGAAACAACATGATAATTTAAAGTAAAACCACATCCTAGTGGCATGATAAATTTTTGGTCAAATCTAAATATACATAGAGAGACCAATCTAATAATAAACCTTGTACATGTTGAAACAGACAAACAGAATTTTTTAAGACATCACACACAATGAGCGTCACATCTTGCATTTCCACCATTTCGAGACGGTTTAATATTCCAGCCTGTGATGTGATAGATCCCAGTGAAGGACCGGAAAGCGGGAATTACACGTATCCATAGTCGTTAACAGAGTTATATATGTTCCAATAATGGCCGCTAAAATGACTGACAATAAATCCTCCACCGCCGTGGATTAGGCCTATTCCATAGCAGCCATGTAACAGCGACAGTGGTATTGTCATTCAGCCAACTGAGGCTTATACGAAGCCACTCGCCTTATCTAGATTAACCCTTTCACTGCCGGGGGCGACTTTAGTCGACCAGAACTAGGGGGAATCAGGTCAAACTGACACATGATAAGGTAGCATTAAATTTATGTTCCAGTAGTGATTTTTTGAAACTTATATTGCATACACTGTACTGAGAACAAACCCACTTGATATTTTAGTATAATTGGAAACATTTTACAGTTAATATGTCATTTAAAAATTTACTTTATAGTTTCTCCAAAATAACTTGGCAACGGGGGACAGTTTCTGAAACAGTTTTTGGCAGTGAAAGGGTTAATGGACATGACAACGAACTCTGTACAGAAAAAGAAGCAAATGGCATCCCCTGTCGAATCAACCACCTCAGGATGGAATGTTGTATAGCTTTAGGCAGCTTCTGCGGGATGTTTGGGCAAAGGGAAAGAAAGTTATTTGGGGTTTGCCAAATCGACCATGAAAGATGTGTTTTGTTGTCGTAACAGCCAGTGGGTCGTGAGGATTGCACTTCGTGCTGCTCATCCATACTTGATCTATTCTCACTGAAAATGTATTTCACTTTCATGTCAGGATATAAAACATTTATGCATCTACTGTTGCTGCTATTATTCTGCATGCATATCCATCTTTTTCTCGATCTAATTACTTTTTTGTAAGTTTTCATGCTTGATTTATCCATCTGATCAAGTATAGTTTGTTTTGTAACCTATTTTTCTGAGACCACATGCATATATGTAATTGATTTGGAAAAAATAGTTTTCCTGCTAATATCATTTTAATGGTGGCTTTTGTGAACATACTTTAGCAGCGACGAATTGTTATAGAGATGAGTCTAAGCAGCTTACCTGGATTTATTGTATCCTATTGTGAAGGACAATCATGTCCAGTTGACAGCATTCCTCCTAATAGGCAAATAAACTTGCTTTTTGTGTGATTAGATTTCCTCAGATTCCCCTCACGAATTATCCCCTTATTATGGCACATTATTACCGCAGTCATCCATTGTGAGAGCTCAGTGCGCACGCACTCTCACACGCCATTCCTGTGTGCTGTGCAAGAGTGAGAATAATCTGCCATCATGCTTGATTTCCTTGAAGATACTTCTAGCTGCAAATTGTTATGCACTATCTAAGAATGAATCGGTTGGCCAGTACTGACAAAGTCACCTTTCCACATTTGATGTCGGGGTCAAGAGAATGCCAAGGTCGGAATCTTTGAGTTCTGGTTGATGTAAATTGCTACCGACACCAGTACATTTGATCATGATGGGTGCATGGAATACATCTAGGTTATGCGGATCCATACATGTACCTGATGCCTTTCCCATTTTAATTCGAACCTGAGATCATATCGTACATACCGGTAGTAATTGTATCCGTTTCTGACATAAGTGTCAGTAAATTGTATGCTCTCAAACGAATAGAGAACATTCTTGTTTACTTCATTTTCTGATTACAGTCATTATCAGCACAGATTTCATGTGGAGGAAGTCGAAAAAAAATCACATTAGGGTCAATGTTTGTGTGCAATAAAACAAAACTACAAGCGAGAACTGAGCAACCCTCTGGGCAGTGGGGCTAGCCGTCACGTGACACCGGGAGAAACCTCTCCAGACAAAGGAGTTTGTGTTCGGATATATTGGCGGCTCGTTTTTCACAACACTTTGGTCAACCTTGATGCTGATATTATGTGTTATTCTCACTGATATTATGTGTTTCTTCTACTGACCTTGACTCAGAATCAGATGTGTTGATGTTGTATATTGATCATATATTTTGATTTTACATACATGTCCGTTGATTGATATATGTTTGATATATATTCACAATGCTCACCCGGTTTTGATGAAATTGGTCCAATAAGTTAGAACAGTTTCAGTCAGCATTTTTTCCTTGGTAGTGTAGAGTGATATGAAAGATGATATCTCCCTGTTTTGACCCCAGAGATTTGAGCAGTTGACTTTCTCGGCAAGTTCGCGAAATATAGCTTAGCGGGTTCCTACTGATCGCCCACGTACTAAAGGCAGAGCCCGTCTCATTATCGCTCGCTTGAACAAGGTAGAACCTGGAGATTAAATGAAATTTCAATACTTTGTAACTTAAAGGAACCATCTCAGTCTACCCAATTTATCACATATATTATTCCATGATATCACATGTATATGTACGTGTGGAGATGTAGTGTGTAGATGGATAGATATTTCTGTCTCTCATTAGTACTGGAATGAATACACCGAAACATTTCTTGATGTCCGTAAACGTCTCTTTGACATTGTAGATATTGTCTCCGAAAGCAAGGTTTCCGCCTGATCAGACCAGCTCTTGACTACACTGGCTACGAGGTGCTCCTTTGAGAGCCTCATGCACCAAAGCAATCGCTCTGTGACTAAGAATACAGATGGTGCCTTAGTCTGGGGCTAACGTGTCGACCACTGGCGCAGTCAAAATATCCATCTTTTTACTTCACTTAGCAACTCCATCCTTTCTGCCCGCTTTACTCCCTATTTCAGATTCTTCGCACAAGACGAAGCAGTCTCTTGAGGGATACTTTATCAAATTTGACAACAAAGTGATTTCCAGGGGAATTGTCCTGTGTGATTATTTTATTTCGGGTGTGTATCAACTTGACCGCTCCAAGGAGAGAACGGAATCAGCTATTAAGGAAGTAACGATGGTTTAACGAACTGTCATCATAGCATCGCCACTTTTGTCAATTGTAAAGCGATGGGAACAAAATTGCTGGGCGGCACCACAGGAAACCAATTGAACGTGATGGATCTGAAAATTGAATGGAACGCCTGAGCACACACTATCTGATAAAATATCAGCAACATGAATCATGTCTAAGTGCCTGAAATTGTTGATATCAGTCCTGATGGTTGCGACATCCGGTGATTCATTGTGACACGAGTACATACGTGTACACGCCTATATCATGTTTGGCCATGCATCATACGTTCATAGCAGATCAGCTCGGAGCATCAAGGTTTATTTACAGTGGTGGTAGAATTTCAATCTCACACATGTTATGTTAGTAGTGTTTAGTGTTTAACCCCTACCCTGGGTAACAGGTGACACCATCAGTAGGTTGACCATGGCGCCTCCATACCCGCCCCAGCAGGGTAACTTCCTGCGGGTTACCCCCAAATGCCGGGATGTTTTCCTTGACCCAGCGCAGGGCAGCCACTAGGTCTAAAAGAGTGTAGTTGCCGGAGGCATATAACGGTCGTCCATACTGGAGAAACCTCAAGGAAATGGGAGGATAATGTTGTAAAAGACGTTTGTATACACGAGCACTATTCACGAGTCATTGTCTGGTGTGTTTGCATGTTTAAAACTGTTGTATTTTTTTCTTCTAGGAGTGATAATTTAAATGATTTCAATAAATAGTTTGACATTCACGGGATTACCTAAGACGCCCAGTATATAATTGACCGTGATAACGATGACTTTCCCATTATTGACACTTCCGTCTTAGGCGTTTCCGGTTTCGAATTCATATGACTCGCAATGTATGAACATCACCACAAACATGGGTTCGTTGTCGGCTGGAACAGAAAGAGACACATACAGTATACAACATGACATAGTACACGCATCATAATATAGTGTATATTTATATTTGGTGCTTGTGGGATTGTGATGAATAATGGTAATGAAACACTTCAATTTCCACACTTCAATTTGAAGCAACATGATAATTTCAAGGTAAAGCCGCATCCTAGCGACATGATAAATTGATGGTCAAATTTAAATATACATAGAGAGATCAATCTAATAATAAATCTTGTACATGTTGAAACAGAAAAACTGAACATTTTTTAGATATCACACACAATGAATGTGACATCTCGCATTCCCACCATTTCAAGACAGTTTAATATTCCACTCTGTGATGTGATAGATCCCAGTGACGGACCGGAAAACGGGAATTACATGTATCCGTCTCCGTTAACAGAGTTGTATATGTCCCAATAATGGCCGCTAAAATGGCTGACAATAAATCCAGCGTCGCCGTGGTTTAGGCCAATTCCATGGCAGCCATGTAACAGCGACAGTGGTATTGCTATCTTCCAGCCAACTGAAGCTTATATGAAGCCACCCGCCTTATCTAGATTAATGGAAGTGACAACGAACTCCATACAGAAAAAGAAGCAAATGGCATCCCCTGTCGAATCAACCACCCAGGACGGAATGTCGTATTGCTTTAGGCGGCTTTTGCGGGATGTTTGGGCAAAGGGAAAGAAAGTGATTTGGGGTTTTCCAAATCAACCATGAAAGATGTGTTTTGCTGTCAAAACAGACGGTGAGTCGTGAGGATTGCACTGCGTGCTGCTCATCCATACTTGATCTAATCTCAGTGGAATTATATTTCACTTTGATGTCAAGAAATTTTTATGCATCTACTGTTGCTGCTATTATTCCCCCTGCGTATTAAATTATATCCTTATCTTATTTTCAATCTATATACGATATAATGAAATATGTCAGGTATTTATAGTATTTATAAAACAGAACGGTTTACAAGAGTTCAATGAGACACCACCGAGTTACATTCGATAGGCGGCGCCACCACCGTAGCGGGCAAAACGTTTTTGTCAGCCCTGCGCTATATTCACCGAGAAAATTAGCGTCATCTGTGTTCTGTTTTTCTCACGATGTCGGAGTCTATTTCTTCGAAATTTGCACATCTTACCCTTGTAGAGTTGAAGGAAGAATGTAAGAAAAGAGGAGCATCGTGAACTTGTTGAACGGTGAGTCTGGGCGATAATAGGGATGTTTTGATGGTTTGGCGTGAGTTATCACCTGCACACCGGTGCTTACGGAAACCCGTTAGTGCCACATTTGGAAATATATTCATCTGGCGGCTGCCACTTATTAACTATAGTATTAACCATTTGTTACATCTACTTAAAGTAGCGGCCGCCATAACCCATATAGGCCTAATTAAGTGATCAAACACTTCTGATTGTTGTTAAGTTTTGTTGGTTATGTAATCAAGGCTTTTGTTTGTTATGAGATTTCAGTGGATCTGTCTTGATGTTGGACACAGTAATTGACTTTCAGTGTCACTCAGTACTGAAAGACACAACGGTGAGTAGAAACCTTTCTTACAAAGTAATATGACTTGTGGAATACATCTGTAGCGATTTTACGATTGATGGTTATTTGGTGCCGTGGTTGTTTCTCGTTGTGTTTATTTTTCGTATAGTCTTTTTGTAGTACCTCTCGTCTCTGTGTCCGAACGCTATAGACAATTAATAGTGAGACGTCCGCAATTCCATAGTATTTCTCTGGTTAGAGAAAAGTGCTGAAGACATATTAATTCAAAGACACGGGTTTTATTACCAAATTCGACAAGTTACTCACTCACAAAATATATGAAATGTTTCCCCAAATTACACAGTGACCAGGTTTAGACTAAGTCACCGGGCTTTACAATAATAAAAGGTTACACCGGGTCCAGGTTTAGACTAAGACCCTGCTTTAACTTTAGGCATCAGAACTAGCGTCAGTCTCGTCATGCGCGAAGTCCATGCGGAGGTGAAGGTTCCCTGGCTCCGCAATTCTTCCGTCTCCGGAGGTAGATACTTGCGGAGGTCGTCTCGACGTCGTCCGCGGAGGTGTTGTCGGTGCGGAGGTCCTCACTTCTGCGGAGGTACTGTGGCTCTGCGGAGGTCTTCCGCGCTGCGGAGGTCCTCTCTCTGCGGAGGTCTTCCGCGCTGCGGAGGTCCCGAGGCTCCGCAGAGTCTCCTCGCCCTTGCGGAGGGTCCTCCGTACGTCTGCTACACCTCCCTCGTCCGCGGGTGCGGAGGGTCGTCACCTGCGGAGACTGGGTGTCTCCGCACGTCAGGAAACTTCCCTCGCCACTCCGCGGGTGCGGAGTTTCGTCAGAGACGTCCTTCACAAGTCCGCGGGTGCGGAGGTTCGTCTAATGCGGAGACGGAGTGTCTCCGCACATCGGGGAACGTCCCTCACAGGTCCGCGGGTTGCGGAGGTCTACCAGAGACTTCCCTCACGCTTGCACCAGTGTGCAAGAAGAGATCGCCGCCTTGCCGTCAGCTGCAAGTGAAGAGGGCCGGGGTTCATAAATTGAAGGGCCGTTGGACCGGATTCATACGATTGTCTTCATCTGGGACCCACACCCTTCCCGTTGAAATTTCCCTTACATGGAGTCCAGGGGCTCCGCACTGCGGAGGTCAATATGTGCGGAGGTACGGCAAACTGCTAAGTCCTCTCCCTCGCCTGTCCAAAGGACAGAACCGTCTCAGGGTGATGTGTCTCCTCTGGTACCTTGCCCCGACTGACTCCCAGAGAGCTGTGGCTGCCTCCTTATATTGGGCTCTCCACCGGAAGCTGTTCTGCGCATGTGCATGCCTGGTCTTCCGCAAGCACGTGGCCGATCCTCCGCATGCACGTGGTCGAACCTCCGCAAGAACGTGATCACTCCTCCGCGGGTGGTTTTGCGGAGGAGGACGGTGGTTTTATGAGTTCGTTATACATGAAGCAGAAGCGTGATTGAACTACGAGCCATCCGTCCTAAAATCACCGCATTCCCAAATTCGCCAACGTGGATTAAACTAACAAATTAGATCGTCAATCGAGACTTTGATACCCAATCTTTGTTCCAGTAATTTAATTATCACAAAACACGTTTCTAAGTTCTGATAATATGATATCGAGTTGGCGAATTTTGGGATGCGGCGAATTTAGGACGGATGGCTCGTACATACTTTGTACTACAGTCCCTCCAACTGACTGTTTATGAAAGCACGCAATGTTCACCACAGTTCAACTTCCACATCAAAGATGTAATTAACAGATGCAATTACTCTTTAAATTGTATATGTTGATCTTACTGCAATGGAAGTTTTGTATTGTTGTGGTGAATACTGTTGATGTTGTTTAAATAAATTCCTGACTAACAGGTATACATAGCCAATGATTACTGAAAATATGAAAATACCTTATTTACATTTTTTGTCTTTCAGACTCCTGGCCTACGAGAGGAACAGGAACTTCGGGAGAGACCTCAATCCGGACACCCGTGACTTTGAGATGGTGCTTCCTCCTCTAACAACCTATAGGGACCTTTCAACCATGGCAAATGCGACGGGCGACACAAAAGTTACGCGAGACATGGTCGAGTCATTCCTGAAGTCCAATGACAATGCTGATACTCTTTCATCAGGGACTAGATTGTATGATGAAAGGTGAATGTTGTTAATAATTTGCTCAAATTTTGCTTGTAACAAAAACTGTTTGAAGTCCAGGTGCAGTCGATATAAAGCATGGCTCCATGATCACACATGTGATAATGTTTTCCCACCATGTTGATTACTCAGCATGTTAAATCACTGTGGTGATGTTTATGTGTGTTCCCAGTAAGCCTTTCATTGTGACGAGTCATCATATAATAACATGTTCACTATACATTTGCTGTTCAAGGACAAGTAGCCAATTGGAGCTCTTGATATTTGATTTGTGAAATCATTAAAAGTCAATGAAAGTACTTTTTTCTGGTAATAGATATAATGCTGATGAATGTAATGCACCTTTTAGCTATTGTTGTGGTTTTTCATTTGGTGTCTAGCCGTTTGTCCCTCCATCGTCCATACGGCAAATACATTTTTTGCCTTGATGTATTTTTCTGGAAATATACCAAATAATTTCTCGGGTTAATACCCTGCGACATTTTTCGGTTTTTTATTTAAACATTTTTGCCAATTTGATGGCCATTTTCCCCCCAAAATGTCCAATTTTGCACTTTGTTCTCCATTTTTAGGTTACCGGACCTTTGGTCCGATAACCTATTGCCGTGGCGTTGCGTCCGTCGTCGTCGTCCGTCAACATTCATATCTTTAAAGCTTATGATCGAATCTTCCTGAAATTTTGCACAAAAATGCTTAAAAATATTTCGAGAGGGAGGTATTTTTTAGTTTTTTGATGCCCAAATTTGCACCTTGTCTGTCTTATCTCGAAAACTGTCTGATCAGTTTTGAGATTTTTGTTTCAAAAGATTCCCCTTATGTACCTTTATGATGTGTATAATTTTTGTTGCCCTTGAATCGCCGATCTCCGTGTGGCGGCCATTTTGAATTTTTGACGAGTCGGCGAAAAAAAAAATTTTCGCCCCAAATCGCATTATTATCCATTTTGGGCCATTTCTAGGCAAAAAAATTTTTTCACCCTTTGAAAAAAACTTTTGGACTTAGAAATTTTTCGGCACTTTTTTCCTTCATAATGGGAGCTGTCAGGACTGTTCTCATAGAACACTTGAAGATACAGCTTAGAAATTGGTACTTTCAAATGGGAAGTCATGTATGGCAATTTGTGTGGTGACCATGAATTTGACCTTCGATGACCTTGAATGGTCGGAACAGCCATTTTGGGGTAGAAAAATGCCCAGATTTGCCTCTATAGATGAAATGCTTGCATATAGAACTCATGTTTGCATTATGAACATATAGCAAGACATATATGGCACAACTAACGATGACCTTGATCTTGACGTCAGATGACCTTGAGTGCCAAATGTCTGACTCGTAATGTGTAAATTGACCTGAGCGGCCTGAACGATTCCAGCCAGATATATCTTTGTATTATGAACATATAGAATATCAAATGCCGCACACATACATGTAATGGTGACACCGAAGTTCACACAGATGACCTTGATTGGTAAATCTCAAGGTCATTTGTTCACACTGCGAACCTTGATTGGTAAATCTCAAGGTCTGTTACCTGCCAATGCTGCCATGGCCAAACCAAAATTGTCCGGTAACCTGTCTTAGCCTTTGGGCTAATTTTTTCAAAAACTGATAAGTTTTGAGATTATTGTTTTGAAACGAACACTCGAAAGGCCCAAAATATAGGATAAAATGGCCCAAAATTAAGTTTTCTGCTATTTTCTGTACAATCGGTTTTGAGATTTTTGTTTCAAATCGGTTCTGAGATTTTTGTTAGGATCCTTGACAACATGGACAATGCTAATTAGGGTCCTTGACAATTGACATTGTGTATCAAGATGGATTGCCTTGAATCACTCGAAATACTTGGAATCTAGGCTCAAAATCCCAAAATTCATTTTTTGGCCATTTTGTCGATAACTATCTGATCACTTCTGAAATTTTTTGTTTTAAAGCATGCCAGTGGAAGCCCTTGACATTGAGTATAAAAATTGAGTGCCTTTAATCACCCAAAAGGTCCAACACGTGTGCCCAAAATGGACAAAAAGGCCCTATATGCAATTACCTACGAAGTGAAAATGCTTGTACATAGAATTTAGGTTTTTATTGTAAGCATATAGAAAAGTCATGGTGCACCTTTGGTGACCTTGACGTTGACCTTGGATGATCCTGAGCCTCTTTGGCTAAAACACTCGCACATAGAGCTTAGGGTTGCATTATGAACATATAGGAAGTCATAGTGCATCTTTTAGTGTCACTATGACGGTTGACCTCAGACGACTCGAGTAGTCAATGAAAAGGTGACATCTGACCTGAAATGTAAAATTTGGACACTGCAGACAAAATGATGACATAATGTGGCAATTTTGCCCAAAGATCGCGGCAGGAGATTTGTTATAAACACTATTATTGTTTTGGCCGCTTTGTGTTCGAAGCATGTGCGCTGCTTAGCAACGCTCTCTAATCCTCTCGTTCCACGATACTGTAACAATGGTCTGACGTCATCATTTGTCTCTCCTGCGCTGGGAGGGGGACCGTCATTGACTCGGGGCTCGTCCCTGGATCGCAGGTCCTTCGCCCTGGGATGGTGCGACACATATGTTATGGTTGTTTTACTGGCATATAGGGAACCATATATGGTGGAACTGTTGGTGACCTTGACTTGACCTTCGACCACTTTCAGTATTATAGTTCAATACATGTAGCATGTTTGCCGGTAAGCTACACCACCCTTAGTGCTATGGTTTGTTAACAGTATGATAGACTGTGTGTCTATAACCATGTTTTGTTTGACATATATCTTTTATTGATTTTGCAGATTTTTGAGATATGTTCGATGGGCTCAGGAGGATGACAGCACATTCTACATGGGTCAGTGTCGCGCTGAGATGAAGAAAACTGTCACGTATGTGGTTCATCTGAAGCTTCAGGACAAGGAGGTCGCTGAAACACAGTGTGAGTGTGCTGCGGGCATGGGGCCATCCGCCTGCTGTAAGCATGCCCAGGCACTGATGCTTGCTCTGATCAGCGTCAGTGAAGGCAAGGAGCCCAAGCTGGAGCTTTCCTGTACGGATAAGTTGCAGTCCTTCCATCGCCCAAAGAAACTGCACTATGGAGCCCCTGTGGAAGCTGCTGACATCCCTATCAAGAAGAAACCTGTGACAGCTGTATTCGATCCTCGGCCCAAGTGTTACCGCGCCAATGCCGGGTATGCTGACTTCCTGAAAAACTGTACAGTCAACTTCTGTGTGAACACAGGAAGCCGACATGCCTTGCTGCAGACAGTATCACAAGCTGACATGTATGGTTTCCAAAATGACCATGACTACGGTGTGAAAACTCCAGCTGATGACTTTTTGGATCGTCTCTTCATCACTTCCATCAATCCAGATGAAATCTTCAACATCGCGCATCGCACAGCCAGTCATGATGCAACCTGGAAGGCAGAGCGATTGAAGAGGCTGCCATCATCAATGTTCGGGAGGATCCTCGGTACCGTGTCGTCTGATGCCAAGAAAAACCTTGCCAAACAGCTTGTCACAGGGAACGACTTCTCCAGCAAGTACACAGCACATGGACACCAGTATGAACCAGTCGCCATCAGGAGCTACGAGAACATGTGTAAGGCTCAGGTTGTCCCTAGTGGCATCGTTGTCTGTTTTGACCGGCCCTATCTTGCCACAACACCTGACGGTCTGGTTGGACAAGATACTGTTGTTGAGGTAAAATGTCCATACACTGCACGACAAAGAGTCATCTCCTCCGTTTCTGTACCATACCTGAGGCCCTCCAGTGGTGGCTACCAGTTAGATCCACGACATGACTACTTTGCCCAAGTCCAAGGACAGATGTACATAACTGGACGAAGTGTTTGTCACTTTGTGGTTTACACGCTTGTTCCAGATACAGTGCTGGTCAAAGTGCCTTTTGACAAGAAGTTTGCGGACGACATGGTTGCCAAGCTTGAGGACTTTTTCTTGCATTATTTCAAACCTGAATTCCTCAAACAACATTTCTACAAGTCATGAACAGTGCTCAAATGATGGTTTTTCTATCATCCAAACTGATATGGGCAAGAACTCTTGTACATACTGTAAAGTTTTAGTAAATCAGAATTGGCCATTGCTCTGCAAGTGTGTGATTGTACAGAGTTAAGTGTACTTAATCTTGAATCTGTTACTGGAATGTATTCAAATGGATAGTCCTTATTTGTGTAAATGTTTTACTTGTATTAATCGACACCATTGTATATGTATTGGAAGAGTTCCTTGAATGCCTAACTGATATGCACATTACTGGTTTTCAACTTGTTAGGCTAAATGACGCTGATGTGTAATTAATGTTATTTTTTGTGTATACCAGTATTTATTGGAAATATTCTTTGAATGCTTGATTAATATGCTAATAAGTTATCAATGTGTTGTTAACTGATTCAAATGTTTATTCATGCTTGTTAGGCAATACCATTGTACATATCTAGTGGAAATATTCCTTGAATATCTGATCAATTTACACTAATAATTTAAGTATACCGGTAAACATGAGTGGTTAAATGAATGAAATGTCCAAATGTGTTGTGTTGTATGCACTACCTTAGTATTTATTCCGTGTTGCATGTTCCTTGAATGCCTGATTATGCTAATAAGTTGTTCCCTTACAAGTTTGACTATGTAATGCAAATTGTTCTCTATTCAGTTATCAGTGTATGTGAAGTGGAAATGTGCAAATTGTTTACATTTAATGTGTTGATGTTGAAGCAATACAATTACAGCTAGTCATATTGTGTTATCATTTTTCCTGTGTCAATTAAATGTATATCAAACAATGCCCATTGCATAACTAAATCCAAGCAAAATATTCACATAGTGTGCAGCACTGACCTACCAGTACCTCAAATACAGTATATTTTTTAGGGAAAGAAAGTCTGGACACTTAGGAATATGTTGCTTGGCCTTAGTAGCATGGTAGTTAATTGGAATCATAACGCGAAAAAAACAAATACACATTAGCTGCACATGACATGGCTTGTTATTCACAAAACATTTGACAAATATAATTGATACATGTACAAAAATATGTAGGTGCCAATCATGTGAAAGCACAAGTAACAGGTACAACACTGATGTGGTTATGCTGACAGAGGCACAATGCATTCCCGGAAGTTGCACAACATTGCACAGCAGAAAGAGATTTGAGTGCCAAGGCTGACTTCTTGTGGAGACAATGGTTGAGTTAGAACTTTGTATGTCTTTGTAAGACCAATGAGCCGTTCTATGTGAACTCTTTTGCTTGCGATTCGCTTGTCATTCTGTCTTGAAGAAGGCAGGAACTGGTTTCGCTTCCTCAGGAAAGTTGGAATTGATAACTTGAGGTCATATGGGGCCAAGATGTCCTGTATGTTGAACCCTTTGTCCACCATGACGTCATCGTTAGGGTCCAGTTTTTTCACGAGGTCACTGACCTCGACCAAAGCACGATCACTGGCTGAGCCTCCATACGCAGGTGGTATGTGCGATATCAGTCCTCCAGGGGTTGCACCTATAATGACCTTCAGCGTATTTCTGTTCTTGTAGGAGGAGTACGAGACCTGTTGTGCAAACGGATTCTTTCGGGTCAGTTCCTGTAAAGAATATACAATAATATAACATATAACAATACTGAATACAAACCCTATAAGCCATCATTAGACCTAACACTTTAACTTGATATAAATTACAAAACCATGTGCACCTTCATAGATCTAAGCCGATGGAGATAGCTTTCAGTGGTCAATATTGTGTCATAACAGAATGTGCCTTTTTGGGTACATTATGATTTAGCTAAATATGTTATAAAATGACGATCAGAAATTGACCCCACTACATTCTACACGTATTTCAAAATTTCTACCGAATCAGCACACAGTATTCAAATATAGCCCTCCAGAGATACAAAATTACGAATGGCTTGGGGAGGGGGTACTGAGTGAGTGGGGGTGTGGCCAGGTAGGCTAGGTGGTAAGGACTATGGTGGGTGTGCCATGATAGATCGACTTGTCGGTCAAGAGTCCAGGTCATGGGAAAAATCAAATGCATCAAAAACATAGACAAAATGTTCAATGGGTAGATACATTCACCCACCGTGATAAGTCTCAGTTGAGTAGTCTGTAGGTGTGAAATGTCGTTTGCACACGACGCTGTTGGCGCTTGGCTCCCAAATGTCAATTCCTACAGACTTCGACTTATTCCTACGGATTGCGTACACCCATCGTTTCTTCAGAGAAGGGTCTCTCGGGAATGAGTGTCCACCTCTAGTGCTACATAAAGGCACACAACACTGCGTATGTGGCATAATCGCACATAATTAGTGATTATGTTGAAAGAAGTTTGACAGTTCGCAGTGTTGTCAACGACGCTATTTCTGTGTGACGGAGATAACGCTTGCCCCTTACAGTAGTGGCGCTCCCTAGCGAACGTTTTTTTACGTGATATTCTCATTTAGACTGTACTGATCTGAATCTACATGCTTCGGATATATTCCAAGTCGGGAGTGTTACGGTGACTTTTGTGAACATACACTAGCAGCGACGAATTGTTATGGAGATGGGTCTAAGCAGCTTACTGGATATATTGTAACATATTGTGAAGGGCCGTCATGCCCAGTTGACAGCATTCCTCATAATACACTAATTAACTACCTTTTGGTGTGATTAGATTTTCTGAAATTCCCCTCACGAATTATCCCCTTATTATGGCACAATATCACCGCAGTCATCCATTGTGAGAGCTCAGTGCGCACGCACTCTCACACGCCATTCCTGTGTGCCATGCAAGAGTGAGAATAATTTGCGAGTATGCCTGATTTCCTTGAGGATACTTCTAGCTGTAAATTGCTTCATGCTATCTAAGAATGTATGGGTTGGCCAGTACTGACAAAGTCACGCTTTCACATACACCATGCATTATTCTCCAAAGATATGGCGAATAGTATGCAGTTCTAGTTCTTGAACATAATCGAAATTCACCCCCTGTATATATGACCAGTAACACCTTCATCCAATTTCCATTTTACAGTGACAGTTGCTATCGGAAAAATGGTGTGATCCCAACAATTTGGTCAGAGCTCCACTTTACCTACATGTGCGCAATTTGAGAACTACAGTAAACACACGAAATTATATATTCAGAAATTCTAATGAACATGAAACCAGTGGTGAGACTGAAAATATGAATTCATGATAAAAATTTTGAGTATCAATCATTATTTTACAAGTGCAATAACAACGATCTATGGCTCTCTGAAAACGATGTGGACTTTCTGGACGTTAAACCACGGACCCATCACATCAAAGCTTATGTACTCAAAAGGGTTATTTGGTTAAAGGCAAATAATAAAATAATTCAAATGAACAATGTTTGCATGTGAGTTCGGTCCAGTTGTCAATGACTGATCTACACATAAAACAAAAAAAGAATAGCAAATATTCATGCCTATACAACGATTCCAATACTTTGAGGAACAACACAGTGAATCAGTGATCCGACAATATAAAACAGTGAAAATTAGCCCAAAGGCTAAGATAGGTTACCGGACAATTTTGGTTTGGCCATGGCAGCATTGGCAGGTAACAGACCTTGAGATTTACCAATCAAGGTTCGCAGTGTAAACATATGACCTTGAGATTTACCAATCAAGGTCATCCGTGTGAACTTCGATGTCACCATTACATGTATGTGTGCGGTATTTGTCATTCTATATGTTCATAATACAAAGATATATCTGGGTGGAATCGTTTAGGCGCTCAATTTACACATTCCAAGTCAGACATTTGTCACTCAAGGTCATCTGACGTCAAGTTCAAGGTCATCATTAGTTGTGCCATATATGTCTTCCTATATGTTCATAATGCAAACATGAGCTCTATCTGCAAGCATTTCATCGATAGAGGCAAATCTGGGCATTTTTGACCCCAAAATGGCTGTTTTGACCTTTCAAGGTCATCGAAGGTCAAATTCAAGGTCACCACACAAGTCGCCATATATGACTTCCCATTTGAAAGTGCCAATTACTAAGCTCTATCTTCAAGCGTTCTATGAGTACAGTCCAGACAGCTCCCATTATGAAGGAAAAAAGTGCCGAAAATTTTCTAAGTCCAAAATTTTTTTCAAAAGGTGAAAATTTTTTTTTGCCTAGAAATGGCCCGAAATGGATAGTAATGCGATTTGGGACGAAAAATTTTTTTTTCGCCGACTCGTCAAAAATTCAAAATGGCCGCCACACGGAGATCGGCGATTCAAGGGCAACAAAACTCATACACGTCACAGAGGTATATAAGGGGAATCTTTTCAAACAAAAATCTCAAAACTGATCAGACAGTTTTTGAGAAAATACAGACCAGGTGCAAATTTGAGCATTTTTCGACCCAAAAATGGCTGTTTCGACCTTTCGAGGTCATCCAAGGTCAAATTCAAGGTCACCACACAAGTCGTCATATATGACTTCCATTTGAAAGTGCCAATTTCTAACTCCAAGCGTTCTATGAGTACATTCCGGACAGCTCCCATTATGAAGGAAAAAAGTGCCGAAAATTTTCTAAGTCCAAAATTTTTTTCAAAGGGTGAAAATTTTTTTTTGCCCTAGAAATGGCCCAAAATGGATAGTAATGCGATTTGGGACGAAAAAATTTTTTTTTGCCGACCAGCCAAAAATTCAAAATGGCCGCCACACGGAAACCGGCGAATTTAGGGCAACCAAACTTATACATATCACAGAGGTATATGAGGAGAATCTTTTGAAACCAAAAACTCAAAACTGATCAGACAGTTTTTGAGAAAATGGCCGTCAAAGTCCAAAATTGAGCGTTTTTCGACAAAAACGGCCGCCATTTTGAAAAAAATACGAAAATCAAAAAACGAAAAAATACCTCCTTCTCAAAATATTTTTAGGCATTTTTGTGCAAAATTTCAGAAAGATTCGATCGTTAACTTTAAAGATAAAAATGTTAACACCGGACGGACGGACGGACGGACGGACGCAACGCCATGCCAATAGGTTATCGGACCAAAGGTCCGGTAACCTAAAAAATGGGGATGTTGTGGAAGGTCTACATCGCACACTGAACATTATATATCAATCTGCTATCAGCAGAATTCAACAAAGCTGTTGACTAGTGCTCACTTCCCGTATTTTTTACAGCCTATGGTGACGAATATAATTTAGGGCAATGGTCCCACAGCTCGCAGCTTACAACGAGCACAATTACACATAAATGTTGGTTTAGGGCAGAACGGTAATGAGAATACGAACGCTGCAGACCACTTATAATCATTTGAATTACATACTCACATATCATACTATTACATGTCAATATACTCTCACCTTTTCGCCACTTATTCAACTGTATCCAATTATATGTATATATATATATATATGCATGATCAATGTAGTGTGTACATGAGTTTTTCAGTATAATGTTGAAAGCTTATGTGGTGTCGACAGATTACAAGACAGTCACAAATATATTATTATTACTTTTATTATGGGTGACATTGTGGATTTCAAGGAGTATTTCACCTCAAACTGGCCAGTTTGCATCTGAATTTTGATAGCAGTAAGTCTGCATCTTATGACACACTTCCTCCAGTTGTTGAATTGTTATGCAGATTATTCTAAGCCGATTATGAGATGTTTTGTAGTCTGATGTAAAGTGCATTCATCTCAAGCTGTAAATAGGCATCTCAATGGCCATATAACCCAGCTTTATTTGTGGTTGTATTTTCCTCTGATATATCAGTCAAGATGTATGATGCTATGTTGGTATGGTATTACCTTGTGAAAACTCATATATATACACGTGACAGATTATATGTGACAGATTTTGTACCTATATACACACGTATACAGGTGTGAGAGTAATCATAGTTTCACACACCTCTAGTTGCCGCCGCCGGTCTTGACAAGGTCACCCTGCTACATATACCAACGGGACCCAATTTAGTTCTGTAACTCCATTGTGTGCCATTGGCAGAAACGGTTTAGGAGAAGTTAGGATTCTGCGAATTGTGAGTTGAGGTTAAAGCCATCACCCATTGTGTATGTTAGGAATAGGTAGCAAATGAGGATCTTTCTTTTAGTCTTCAGCAAACTCAGTTAAAAACTGTTAGAAAATATCCCGGAAGACGTGAATTGGAAACTTCCTGCAACGAGAAAATGATAAAGAGGAATTTTGGCGCTTACCACAGACTTATAGAATGTAATACAAATGTACATAATTAGTCTTGTTTTCTTTTAAAACCAAATAATTCAAAGTGTCTTCAGATAATTAGTAGTTAATAAAGCACAAATGGATACAGACAAATTCCAATTCCAAGACCGAATCCATGGACGAAGTTTACACGTTCACTGTAAGTGGTCAAATCCGAGGGATACTACCAGTATCATAGTCAGAGTCATGTGAATATCACAGGTAATTAAAGAGGCATGTAATTGAGTATATTGAGCCAGTATTGCAATCGCTTTCTCATGCCGAAAAAAAAAAATAGATTTGGCAATTTCCGTAATCGTGACGTCATTTAAGGCAAAATGTGATTTGATAGCTTGCCAATCACGTAAAATACGTAATTTGGTGGCTAGCTCAAAAATGAAAAATATTCCAAAATGTATACGATTCAAAAGAAAACATGCTAAAACCAGTAAATAATGGACATCTTGCAGTTCAACAAACCTCCGTTCTGGGTGAATAAATAGTATTGATTCTAAATATCAAGACAAGAAATCTGGTATTCCCGCCATCTCACCCGTTCATTTGAGTTGTCAAACAGCATCTTGCTGGCTACATGTACTTTCAGTTTTGCCTCAACTGACGTCATCCATACTAAAATCATGATCAAAATCTTCGGCAATTTAGGAAGGAATGGCTTATTAGATTCAATATCTCGAAACCCATTGATTGAAAACCCACTTGTTTGAATTCATGGAAACATATTCATAATAGACTAGATGAAAAGCACTTGCATCGGCATGCTACTAGGTTTTTAGCTCCTGAAACAACAACATGAACAAGGAAGTTCAGAGTGCTATTTCATGTACATGTTCATAAGTAGACACAAAAGAACACTGTTACAAAGAAAATTTTTCGTGCAGCATTGCTGTGCCAAAAAGTCCATATTAACACTGTCAGTCAAATTTAATTTCCGGACTGCACAACAATGGAGATTATATTCCGAGACTTATAAGTTGAAAATCTACTATATATTGAAAAGAATATCAAAGCGCCCTTGGGGATTGGCCTTTCACCGTGTGGAAAGGATAGACTGACTAGGGTAACATTATGTGATGGGACATAGGAATCCACCGTATGAATCCTTTATGAATCATTTATTCGTTCCAAGCGAAATTGAAATGCAGTGGATTTGACACTGTCTTAAGTGCCGTGAAGTTGGATAGTTGAGTAATGACCAGGACATTGATGTTGGACTTCAATTAGGCAGAGTCATTATGTGATGGATGTTTGATATGAACATTTGGATTTAAAAAAAAAAAAAACATCGTGACCATTGTTGTTGCAAAATTACTATTTTCAAGTTCATGACACAATATTTCCTTTATTCTCATAATACATATGTACAAAGCCATGCTTTGTATCCAGACATTTTCCTCATAAAACGTTTGAGGAATTTGATCAAATGACAAATTTTCATGTGAATTTCAATGTCAACATATGTGCACAAGATATAGGACTTCCTATATGCTCAAAACACAACCTTTGTAGTTTGAAATGTTTAATGTACGCATGTTGAGGCCATATAGTCTGAAACAAAGCACATGTAACAGTTTCACTTAATGAAGTGAGACTTTACTTGCAAAGTGAATACATAATATGTTCTACATCTGATTGTATAAATTAGCACTAAAAGAAGAAAAAACAATTACCGAACAGCGATTTTCAACTTTTTGAAATTCTCCTTCTTATCTGTAATCAATTTTTCCCTGGTACATTCTCGGTGATTAATAATAAATTTTAACATGTGTATAGTATATCATCACCATCATTTTATACATGTACATGTATTATAACTTCAGCTGGTGTACTGTACTGTGTATGACAGCGAGGAGTCAGGGTAATAATTCGCCATGGGGGATTCATATGAATACATTTTATGATGGATACTTTCATCAATAAATCTGGCGTCACCAGGTATTAGGCCAGTAGCGCTGTGCATGTATGGGATATAGAGGTGTAGTTCACTTCCACCCAAATGAGGCGTCTACGGAATTTACATGAAATGCTCCTAATGAAAATAACATCAAATTACCTACAAATGAAACAGCAAACAACACCTGGATGGTGAAACAGATACCTCAGAGAAGCGATATGACAAGGGAAAGATAAAGTCATAAAGATCATTGTTATTGTCACGATGACCAATGAACAACGCTACTATATTGATTTCACCATCTGTTTAATCGAACCACATAGCTGATGTTTTTTTCGTATATCATTTATATCTACTAGATATATCCTTTTTATCCCAATCAAAATTAATTACAAAAAAAAATTGTTATCTGACATGACACTTTCATTTGAATTCTTCATATCTACAATTCATGCGCAGAATTCGTGGCATGTTTTCGTGGCATGTTTTGTGTCAGAAATTTTATATTCCAAATATTTCACAAAATAATGACTTACCGAACAATTTGTCCGCCCGACCATTACGCCTCTTGCACGAATTTAAACGGTAACTAACAGTTATGAAGATATAAACACACCAGTTGATTCATTATGACCCATTGTAGAAAGCAAGTAAGTCAACTTGACAGCATTCCCACCATAGTTATGTATGCCTCTAGGGGAGTAATTCAGTAATAAGCCACGTAGTAACTGAAACATGCTTTTGCTTTTTGAATTCCTCATTTCAGGGACAGTATCTGTGTGGCTACATCATAAAACTGTTCGCTTGGTGGAGCATTCGGCCACAAACAAACCCATATAAATGGTTTGTTACCCACTTTAATGTTTGATGTCAGGAGGAAGAGAATGGAGCTACCGTATGTGGGAAAAAGTGTAGGTTCGGAATTGACGAGTGATGTAATGCATCTAAATGCAAATTATGTTCCATACAAGTTGTTCGATCAAAGCCATACAACAATGAAATATTCCAAAATCTCAGTATTTCAGTGAATATGTTAGGTATCACTTTTAGTCATGATTTTTTAACGATTCATCACATGAAAGAATGTGGGATATCTTGTGCCACGTAAGTACTTTGTTCCACCTTTATCTCTGACGGGCACGGTACTACCGTTATGTATCATGGAATACAGCGAGTGAATATCCTCATGTAATACTCGAAGCAAATAGAGAGGTTTCTATGGAAAAGAGAAGGGACCATCGGGTATTGGCTTTCCACTTCAATATACAGATATATACAGACAACTGTTATATCATTTATGACTGAGATAATAATCTATAACTACAATAATTCATTGAACACAAACCATTATAGAAATATATAAGAAATTCGTATAATATTACCTATGAGCTCAGTATTGTTTTTGTTTTTATTTCACTAAACGTTGGACTTTTCTTTGGTTATATTTGGAGTGGTAGGCAAGCATGACAAGCATTCCTGTAGCAAGGGTATGCTGATGACTGGGTTTAGTTTACCACTCTGAATCAAGCTCGTATGCGCCTCGGTGTGGTTTAGGCATTATCTGACTGGGGTGATTCAGGGAGGGGTCATACAGGATGAATAACATGAATATTTCATTGCGAGAGGTGGTGATCTCACTTAGGTTTGTGACCCAGAACTGTATGATATATTGCTTTATGGTGCCATGGATTGACGGGATATATGTTGCCGCATAAAGACTGCTGTCAATTACTGTAGATTAGGCATCAAATTACTTTAAATCTGTCTGGTGTACGTGACCAGCGAACGTCGGTACTCGATTGGCAACTGCTGTTATACAACTTCTGAGGCAAGTATATCTGTAACAAGGTCATATTGCAAAATTGAGAAAATCCTCATTGCAGCTCATAAAGTATCATCTACTCATTTCATGACACACTATGAGGAGTAACAATTCAATGGTAGATTGTTCAATTACATACTAATTCCAGAGCTGTTTGTAAATGATCCTTAACTCATATGCATAAAACTAAATAGCATTTCTGAATCAGTATTTGAATGGTCACTTTTCTATGTATTATTGATAATAGCGGGTGCTTGGTATGTCATTCGAACACGATTCGGAGTTAAAATTTCAATGGAAACAGTTTTGGTGATTTGATATTGTGTTATGGTATAGTGAGGGGTACTAAAGTCTCCTTTTTGGCGGTGTTTTCAGTCGAGTGAATATGCTCTCCAAAATGTTTTTGATCAATTTTTATTCCTTCTTTATTCAACGATGAATTGGTTTTTACATAAAGTAAATTGAGGTCATGGGTACACGGGTAATGGGGACATGGTGACACTCAAGGGGGGGGGGGATGACCTTTCACTACGTGTGAATGTTGTTTTGATGAGTCGAAACAAGTTACTCTATGCAGGGACCTTTCAAGCCTTTCAGATGAATTTCAAATATTTTTACCCCACACATCCAATGGTGCATTTTTGATAGACAATAATTACATTTAACCATAGGATATCGGTCTGTTTGACAGTTGAATTGACACAACATTGAGTTTGGAACTTTCATAGTGTTCAATGTCACGTTCAACGTCGGCACACGGGAATGATTAGCAAAAATAACTGACTGTGTACTGCCCTAATTGTGGTGATTATGTTACCGGGTATGAAATGACTTATTTAATGAGATGAATGTTCACACCAGTGTGCAATACAGATGTTGTTGAATAATATTGTATTTACACCACTGCTTGATATTGATATGTTACTTATATTTCCGCAATTCGACATATGAACAACAATCAATTTAGACCAAAGAAAAACTATTTCATGTATACACTGCACATATTACTGATGATAGTTCAACAAATTCAAATAGTGGTATAATATTTTTTTGTGGTTGTAATTTAGACGAGCCCATACTACAGCATATATAGTCAGCTCTGCTATCCCCTGGGAGCCCCTTCTACAACATATATAGTCAGCCCCCGGGTCCCTTCTACAACATGTATAATCAGAGGAGTTCTTTCCATAATATGTGCCTTCCTCATGGGATCTCCTTCGCAACATAGACATAGTTTTCCCAATAGGGTCCCTTCCACATTAGGCCTATGTTTAATCGGGCCCCCTCCCCAACTCCTCCCGCCTCTCTTAGGGTTTCTTTTTGGACCAATGAAAGCCCAGGAATTCGTATGTGTTCAGACACGTCGACACACCCCACGCTTTTGTAATTTCAAAAGTGTAAGATCAGATAAAATGTAGTAAACATAGTAAATTGATGACAAAAAAAACATTACCTGATTAAAAGCTAAGCAACATGTTGTTAGTTGATTCTGATCGTGTAGTGATTATTGAATATTCATGAATATTCATGATCACCGATCAGAAAAGTATACGGTAAATAGGGTCTGTAAGTCTCGTGCCGTCACGGTGTGATTCTGGGGACCAACAAACATACACCTTTTGTGTTGCCTGAGTAATTTGAGTTCTAACTGGAGTTCTACTCATATTTAACAAAAGGTGTATGTTTGTTGGTCCCCAGAATCACACCGTGACGGCACGAGACTTACAGACCCTATCCCAGTGACTGATGGTATGTCCCATTCTTGCTCTTAGTATCCAGTCCTCAGGGGATCACTCCCGTCGACTCGTGCAGGATATTGGATTCTGCAGTGACAGTAACTACGCACAGGGTGAACCCAACCAAATAATATTTGGCAAATATTCACACATATGTTTTTAAACATTGAAGTGAGCACACAAGCCCTGATAATATGTGTGCTCTATATTCTTGACACAGTTACGCAATACGTTGTTGCACTAGTCAACCAGTCAAGTGTTTGTTGTTGTTTTTTAGAACAGAGGCAATTAACGAAATTCAATAAACACAAACAAACAATTATGAGCTTTTAAAATATACATTGGTCCTCCATTACCCGAAACAAAACATATAGAATATCTGGTGTGAGGCGTGAGGGTTTGGTGGATTTCATTTAAATATATATAATAACTGTTAATATATATGAAAAGTGTTACTACTGTGTTACAATGACTTTAGAAACGCTGTCCTTCATCCCCATATATTATTGTATATATTACATTTGAAGGTAACAATACGTTGTGAAATTTTACTTTGTGCAATGGAATAAATTCCGTGGCACTGAAGAATGTCTTCAAAGGAAGCTTCAACTATGGAGCACCCACCATCTGGAATGCAGTTCCCCGGCATATCCGGAAGCTACCAAACATCAACACATTCAAGAGCCAGTTGAAAGTATACATTTACACAATGTACTTTAACTGAACGTGTTCTTCTACAACTCTGATTTTCTTATCTAACCTTATAATCTTATAATGTGTACTTTTGTTGTTAAGTACTCTGAAACAGAGCCGTATATAAAATACGGTGAATGATCATAATAATAATAATATGCAAACACAAGACGTAATGATAACATCCCTATGAAAGTTGAATAATTGTGTGCTTTCAAGTTACGGGCGAGTAGCAATTATTCAGAAAAAAATAATAAATTATGATATTATTCCACTCCAATGCAATATGTACAAGAAAGTGTCTGGACTTCTTCATTGATGGTATTACAGCCAAATGAAGACAATCTCGCTAGTGATTCAGAGCAGTAAGACATGCAATCAGTCAGCAGTAGATAGATGGCGCATCACTGTCACGTGACGAGATTAGACGTTATAGGGGATGTTTTCTCAAACAAGATCTCAGCATCCGTGTGTTGAATAGAACATGACTTGTATTCAATTCAGGGGATTTATATGTGACATATTTATATTTGATATATAAGGGCATTCTATGGAACTAGATTATGGCCAATGATCAAGTAAAACGGAGGTATAAAATGTATAATATATGTATAATATATCAATCGGAACTGAAAGTTTGTAGGCACTGGTACGATACGTTCGCCCAATGCCAATCATCATATACTACTCAAGGTAAAAATATTGAGCTTTGACTTTTTTCATTTATATGATTTAGACGCCAAGCGAATCCAAGCGTTATCGAGTGTGTTTTTATTTTGCAATTCCAACTCAAGTTGAATTGTGAATTATAACCTTAAAATATCGTTCATTACACAATGGTTCTATTTTCCTTGTTAGAAGTCTTTTTATGTATTTCTTGAATCAAAAAATATTTTTATATCCTGAAGTTTTGCTTTTTCGGGTCTCCAGATTCCATACTCCAGGCCCTATTCTCACGACTGGGTATCTATCGGGATTTGAATAGAATTTGCCACATAACATAAAAATTTGCCCAAGGGCTAAGAAAGGTTACCGGACAATATACATTTGAGATATTAGCCTTTTGTCCAGTGACCTTGAAAATAAAGTCACTGATAATTTCAAGGCCATGAAATTTTCAACAAATATATCACTTCTAGTATGTCCACAATAAATTCCTCAGCTGTAAAGTCGATAATAAGTGAGACATTAGCCATTCTGTGATGTGACCTTGAAAATGAGGTCAAAGTTCAAGTTCAAGGTCATGAAAATATTCAGTATATATCATTCCTCTATATTCGTAATTGATTCCTATGCTGTAAATGTGAGTATCAATCTATTACCACCAATACAATCAGATTTTGATGATGCCAATAAGAAACGTAAAATACTACATTTTGCAATAGAAACAAACAAAGCCCGACCAAATAGTTTATCCAAAGACACACTGGCGTCTTCAGGGGCAGACAATGTGTTAAATGTAGTTGTTTCTACTGTACACCAGATGGAATTAGTATACAACTGCCCAACAACCTATGAAAATAATTTAGAAATCCGAATCTAACCCCATGGAATAGATACATGACAAGTACAAAAGTACCCAATCACAAGCCCGAAGGCTACTGAGTTGATGGTATCCTCGGGGACAGATTTAACGTCTGCCAGCAGTGACACCGACTCAGTGGTATAAATGTAAGTATCAATCTATTACCACCAATACAATCAAATTTTGATGACGCCAATAAGAAACGTAAAATACAACATTTTGCAATAGAAACAAAGCCCGACCAAATAGTTTATCCAAAGACACACTAGCGTCATCAGGGGCAGATGTAAAGATGATAATAAGCGACATATTAGCCATTTTGTTCTCTGACCTTGAAAATGAGATCAAAGGTCAAATTCTAGATCACCAAAATATTCAGCATACATAATTTCCTATATGTTCACTATGGACCCCTAAGCTGTAAATTTGATAATAAGCGAGATATAAGCCATTTTGTATTCTGATCTTGAAAATAAAATGACTAACCTTGAAATTTAGGTCAAGGGTCAAATTCAAGGTCACTAGAATATTCAGCATATATCATTTCCTATATGTTCACGATTGATTTCTAAGCTGCAAAGTTGCTAATAAGCAAGATATTGGCCATTTTGTCCTGTGACCTTGAAAATGAGGTCAAAGGTCAAATTCAAGGTCACGAGAAAATTCAGCATATATCATTTCCTATATGTTCACAATTGATTCCTAAGCCGTAAAGTCGATAATAAGCGAGATATTAGCCATTTTGTCCTGTGACCTTGGAAATGAGGTCAAAGGTCAAATTCAAGGTCACGAGAATATTCAGCATATATCATTTCCTATATGTTCACAATTGATTCCTAAGCCGTAAAGTCGATAATAAGCGAGATATTAGCCATTTTGTCCTGTGACCTTGGAAATGAGGTCAAAGGTCAAATTCAAGGTCACGAGAATATTCAGCATATATCATTTCCTATATGTTCACAATTGATTCATAAGCTGTAAAGTCGATAATAAGCGAGATATTAGCCATTTTGTCCTGTGACCTTGAAATAGACGTGGAATCGGCCAAAGGTCAAATTCAAGGTCACGAAAATATTCAGCATATATCATTTCCTATATGTTCACAATGGATTCCTAAGCTGTAAAGTCGATAATAAGCGAGATATTAGCCATTTTGTCCTGTGACCTTGAAAATGAGGTCAAAGGTCAAATTCAAGGTCACGAGAATATTCAGCATATATCACTTCCTATATGTCCACAATTCATTCCTAGTCTCTGATCTCAATATTAAGTGAGATATTAGGCTTAATGTGTCCCATTATAAAGCATAGGAAAATTTAACATGGGAAAGTCACGTCTGGGCCGAGTTTGGGCCCAAAATGGCCCACTTCGAGTGATTCAAGCGCAACGAAATTTATACATGTCACAGAAGTACATATGAGGAGTGTTATGCATCAATAAGAAAAAAAGTTACTGAACAGATTTTGAGAAAACGACCATCAAAGTCCAAAATTAGCCATTTTCGACGAGAACGGCCGCTATGACCTTGAAACCAAGGTCAGAGGTCAAATTCAAGGTCACGAGAATATTCAGCATATATCATTTCATATATGTCCACAATTGATTCCTAGTCTCTAATCTCAATATTAAGTGAGATATTAGGCTTAATATGTCCCATTATAAAGCATAGGAGAATTTAACATGGGAAAGTCCCATTTGGGCCGAGTTTGGGCCAAAATGGCCCACTTCGAGCGATTCAAGCGCGACGAAATTGATAGACATCTTAGGAGTACATATGAGGAGTGTTATGTATCAAAAAGAAAAAAAGTTACTGAACAGATTTTGAGAAAATGGCCGCCAAAGTCCAAGATTGGCTGATTTTCGACAAAAACGGCCGCCATTTTGAAAAAATTGCGAAAATAAAAAAAACTAAAAAATACCTCCTTCTTGAATTATTTTTGTGCATTTTTGTGCAAAACTTCAGAAAGATTGGTCCGTAAATAAAAATGTTGACGACGCCGACGCCGACGCTGGGCGCAACGCCATGCCAATAGGTTAGCGGACCAAAGGTCCGGTAACCTAAAAAGGCTCTGGCTCCTGGCGCCCTTCAGAAGACACAGACCGCAGGCTGCATAGGCTGCTCATTTCCGCCGCCACCCCCTAAATCCTAGATCCGCCTCTGAATACGTCCTCGGCTTGTACGCAAACAATGCCAAACGTGGCTACTGTTGTGATAAATGTTCATCATATCTTGATGGTTTATCATTTCAAACCAGTACTTATTTGTAAATTTACAGTGCGAAAAACTGTTCTGTTTGAATCTGCAACTTCTCGCGTGCAGAATTCAAAGAATGAAGACAAATAGTCGATTCAGAACATTGAGACGTATAATCATTCACCGGCATTGTCCGGCAGATGGATGGATGACCATCACAGAACACATAACATGGCTTGACCTTAAGATTTGTATTATTATACAATTATAAGATTTGTATTGTGTTCACACAAATTCTGATAAACTCTGTCTTGGATACTTGAATATATTTGATTTTTTTTTTCAGCTCCAACAAATGCGCATAGATGTGACGTTGTTTGTATGGGACAATAGGCATTTCATGACCAGAAATAAGTGAAAGGAATACAAATATTGGAAGGGAAGAAGAAACTGACATTTGTATATCCTGATCAAGAGCAGTATCAGGAGCACTATCAGCCTGTTGACAGGTGATATATGCATACACAATCTCAAGTACAGTGTAAGCAACAATTGTTCATACAGGATGATGGTGGTGTTTGACATGTACCATTCCAATCACAGGAATTTTCTAAGGGAACATGCAATAACGTTTTCCTGTTAGTGATCTGTTAGTGATCAGTGAGACTGTAACTCTGGAACTCTGGAGGCAGGCCGTCTGGGACATGCATCTTGGGTATGAGGTCCAGCCAGAAAGCCATATCATCAGCGGGGTAACGATGTCGGGCAATAGGGCACATGCCTGAAACACAGGGTCATGTGGTATTGGAATGTGGTAATATTGTATGGTATTATGAGGTATAATATGTCTGATAGTACAAGTTATGGATGATATAGAACATATATGAGCTACTCGGTACTACATGAGGTGTGTCATCCTGTCCTGTCCATGCGAATCTTAAGGTGCTTCTCTTTCATTTCATATTTCTAACGCAGTTTTCCTGTTATTGATCTGGTGAAGAATGATTGATTACTTTACGGTTTTAATAAACTCCAGTTTTGATTCATAACAAGCAGACACGTTCCATAATTCAGACAAAAACTGACTAATTAACCGTTAAAAGTTTTTATTTGAAGAAAAGTAATTCCATAATTTATTGAAAAACCATATGGACACTGGCGCCCTAATCAGCTTGTCACCAACTGTCACTCTGGATGACTGATGTCTTTGATCTAGCGATAGAAGTCTGGATGTCTGTATTAAGGACGTATGGGCGCGAGGCGTATTAGGATTCCTGGAGAAACAAATACAATATTACATGATTGGTACAGTGGATGTCATGACACAAACATCCCTTTGAACCAATAACATACACGTTGTCATGTTCAGAATTACATGTACCTGAGCCTTTCCCATTTTTAATTCGAACCTGAGATCACATAGTAATTGTATCCATTTCTGACATAAGTGCATGTAAATTGTATGCTGTCAAACGAATAGAGAACTTGTGTACTTCATTTTCTGATTACAGTCATTATCAGCACAGATTTCATGTGGAGGAAAAAATCAGATTAGGGTCAATGTTTGTGTGCACTAATACAAAACTACAAGCGAGAGAAACTCTGGGCAGTGGGGCTAACTGTCACGTGACACCGGGAGAAACCTCTCCAGACACCAAGGAGTTTGTGTTCGGATATATTGGCGGCTCATTTTTCACGACTACCGGTCAACCTTGATGCTGATATTATGTGTTATTTCCACTGATATTATGTGTTTCTTGTACTGACCTTGACTCAGAATCAGATATGTTAATGTTGTATATTGATCATACATTTTGATTTTACATACATGTCGGTTGATTGATATATATTTAGAATACTTTTATCACTAAGACCTTAATATTGGTGTATGTATTGAAACCAAATCACACCACACTGCCCACCCGTTTTTGATGAAGTTGGTCCAATAAGTTAGAATAGGTTCAGTCAGCATTTTTTCCTTGGTAGTGTAGAGTGATATGAAAGGCGATACCTCCCTGTTTTGACCCCAGAGATCTGAGCAGTTAACTTTCTCGGGGAGATCGCAAGTATAGCGTAGCGGGTTCCTACGTACTAAAAGTAGAGCCCGTCTCTATTATCACTCGCTTGAACAAGTTAGAACCTGGAGATTAAAAGAAATTTCTATAATTTGTAAGTTAAATGAACCATCTCAGTCTACCCAATTTATCACATATATTATTCCATGATATCACATGTACGTGTACGTGTGGAGATGTAGTGTGTAGATGGATAGATTTTTCTGTCTCTCATTGATATTGGGATGTATACACGGAAACATTTTTTGATGTCCGTGAATGTCTCTTTGACATTGTAGATTTTGTCTCCGAAAGCAAGGTTTCTGCCTGATCAGACCAACTCTTGATTACACTGGCCATGAGCCATCGCGATGTTTGGCCAGATGTCACAATCTCGGTGCTCCTTTGAGAGCCTCACGCACCTAAGCAATCGCTCTGTGACTGAGAATACAGATGTTGCCTTAGTCTGGGGCTAACGTGTCAACCACTTCGCAGTCAAAAGATCCATCTTTTTTCTTCACTTAGCAACCCCTGCCTGCTTTACTCCCTATTTCAGATTCTTCGCACAAGACAAGCGGTCTCTTGAGGGATACTTTATCAAATTTGACAACAAAGTGATTTCCAAGGGAATTGTCCTGTGTGATTATTTTATTTTGGGTATGTATCAACTTGACTGCTCCAAGGAGAGAGCAGAATCAGCGGTTAAGGAAGGAACGATGGTTTAACGAACTGCCATCATGGCATCGTCGCTTTTGTCAATTGTAAAGCGTTGGGAACAAAATTGCTGGGCAGCACCACAGGAAACCAATTAAATGTGATGGATCTGAAAATTGAATGGAACGCAGAGTATTTGCCTGAGCACACACTATCTGATAAAATATTAGCAACATGAATCATGTCTAAGTGCCTGAAATTTTGATATCAGTCCTGATGATTGCGACATCCGGTGATTCAGTGATTGTTTGCATTTCATTTAATAAACGTGGAATACTTCCACTCCCGAAACTAAAAAAAAGATTTCTCATCGTCATTTTCTGAGGTAGGGAAAATTAGGGCAGTTTCCCATATGGGCATGCAAAATCAACCCCAATATCGGACGAATATTCTGGGGAAACGAACATTGGCAATTGTGACACGAATACATATGTGTACACGCTTATATCATTACCCGCCTATATCATGTTTGGCCATGCATCATACGTTCCATCATAGCAGATCAGCTCGGAGCATCAAGGTTTATTTACAGTCGTGGTGGAATTTCAATCTCACACGTGTTATGTTTATAGTTAGTGTTTAGTGTTTAACCCCTACCCTGGGTAACAGGTGACACCATCAGTAGGTTGACCATGGCACCTCCATACCCCTGCCCCAGCAGGGTAACTTCCTGGTGGTTACTCCCAAAAGCCGGGATGTTTTCCTTGACCCAGTGCAGGGCAGCCACTAGGTCTAGAAGAGCGTAGTTACCGGGAGCATTACTGTCATCCATACTGAAGTCTGGTGTGTTTGCATTTTTAAAACTGTTGTATTTTTTTCTTCTAGGAGTGATAATTTAAATGATTTCAATAAATAGTTTGACATTCACGGGATTACCTAAGACGCCCAGTATATAATTGACCGTGATAACAATGACTTTTCCAATGGCCGCAATAACACTCATAACACATCATAGACGTTTCCGGTTTCCAATTCATAAGACTTGCCATGTATGAACAACATCACATACATGGGCTCTGTGTCGTTGTCGGCTTAACAGCAAGAGACATAATCAGTATATAACATGACATAATACACGCATCATAATATAGTGTATATTTATATTTGGTGCTTGTGGGATTGTGATGAATAATGTTATGTGGTAAAGCAACATTTCAATTTCCACACTTCAATTCGAAGCAACATGATAATTTCAAGGTAAAGCCGCATCCTAGCGAAATGATAAATTAATGGTCAAATCTAAATATACATAAAGAGATCACGTTGAAACAGACAAATTGAATATCAGACATCACACACAATGAACGTCACATCTTGCATCTCCAAATTTTTTCAAAACAGTTTGATATTCCGCTCTGTGATGTGATAGATCCCAGTAACCGACCAGAAAACGGGAATTACATGTATCCGTCCCCCTTAACAGATTTATATATGTCCCAATAATGTCCGCTTAAATGGCTGACAATAAATCCACCATCCTCGTGGATTAGGCTGGTTTCCATAGCAGCCATGTAAGAGCCACAGTGGTGTTGCTGTCTTCCAGCCAACTGAGGCTTATGCGAAGCCACTCTTCTTATCTAGATTAATGGAAGTGACAACGAACTCTATGCAGAAAAAGAAGCAAATGGCATCCCCTGTCGAATCAACCACCTCAGGATGGAATGTCGTATAGCTTTAGACGGCTTCTGCGGGATGTTTGGGCAAAGGGAAAGAAAGTTATTTGGGGTTTGCCAAATCAACCATGAAAGATGTGTTTTGTTGTCGGAACAGCCAGTGAATCGTGAGGATTGCACTACATGTTGGTCATCCGTACTTGATCTAATCTCAGTGAAATTACCTTCTCAATTTAATTAATTTTCTGTATGTTTTAAGGAACGAATATGTATATAATGAAATATGTCAGGTGGGTAGTATTCATAAAACAAAACAGTTCACAAACATTCAATTTAGAGTACTCATCTGAAACTGCATGCCTTCGGATATATCCCAAGTTGGGAGCATTAAAGGTGGATTTTGTGAACATACTTTAGCAGGGAAGAATTGTTATGGAGATGGGTCTAAGCAGCTTACTGGATTTATTGTGTCCAATTGACAGCATTCCTCATAATAGTCAAATAAACTGGCTTTTTGTGTGATTAGTATTCCCCAGATTCCCCTCACGAATTGTCCCCTTAATATGGCACAATATTACCACAGTCATCCATTATGAGAGCTCAGTGCGCACGCACTCTCACACGCCATTCCTGTGTGCTGTGCAAGCGTGAGAATAATCTGCGACCATGCCTGATTTCCTTGAGGATACTTCTAGCTGTAAATTGCTTCACGCTATCTAAGAATGTATCGCTTGGCCAGTACTGACAAAGTAACGCTTCCACATACACCGTCATAATAAGTACGCCTGATTGACTACTTCAGTCCAAGAGAGCGCCCACTGTTTGGGAGCCACTTCGATCCTCTAAGCAGATATTCCGTTCGATGTCGGGGGCAAGAGAATGCCAAGGTCGGAATCTTTGGGTCAATGATGTAAATTGCTACCGACACCAGTACATTTGATCATGATGGGTGCATTGATTACATCTAGGTTATAAGGATCCATACAATTGACTGTGTTGAAACATTTCTTATTCAATAATGTTCACAAAGTAGTCCGGGATAATTTGGTAATTTTCTGCAGACATTGAAACGTTGCTGATCAGTAAGTTTGACTACCCGATAGAATGGTACGCAGATAGGAAATCATTTCCGTATTGAAATGACCAGACTTTCTGATCCACACCAACTGACTCCGCTTCTTGAACATTTCACATCATAGATTCATACACGTTAAGATAACCTGACAAATTCACATTCCATGGGAAATAAACATGGACTCATCCCACACATAAATATTAATGTCGTGGAAGACGCTGATGCTGTTTGAGAGAAGAGCAGTAGGCCTACTTTGTGCACTGCAGTGTTGTGTACTACATCCACATTTTCAATTAATGGTAATTTTGAGAGTATATTTTGTAATACATAAGGTGGAATACTACAGCTTTCATGAATCCTATGTTCAGTCCGGAAGAACTTTCATTAAATTTTAAGAGTTTTATGGTTTTACCCCTCGGCGGTTCAATACCACTCACTTTTAGAGAATGACATAAGCAATGGTTGGTCTAAATGTAAGTATCGATCTATTACCACCAATACAGCCAAATTTTGATGATTCCAATAACGAACACACAACATTTTGCAATAGAAACAAACCCCGACCAATCACGTTATCAAAAAGCCACACTGGTGTCATCAGGGGCAGACAGTGTGGTAAATGTAGTTGTTTCTACTGTACACCTGATGGAATTAGTATACAACTGCCCAACAACCTATGAAAATAATTTAGAAATCCAAAACAAACCCCATGGAATAGATATATGACAAGTACATAAGTACCTAATCACGAGCCGAAAGGCTACTGAGTTGATGGTATCCTCCAATAATGTATTTCAATGGGTTTCTCGGTATATGGTTGACACTGTAGTTAATAATTGTAATCCTAACCGTATTTTAGAATCTGGGCCTGGGTATTCACTCCAACAACATACAATAATAGGACTTCATTTAAAGGACTCTTACATATATCATGTATTATATGTATATTTTTGGCCCAGGGTTCGAAAAAAAAGTTCCGTCCGGGATCAGTCTGGTTTTTATTGCTTCTACGAACACGCCTTATGTTTCAACATAAACCCCAATTGAATATGTCAGTGTTGCATGTAACGTAGAGCGTATTTAGAAAATATTTTGGAAACGCTATATGGACCTGTCTGTGGTGATCAGACTGATGGCCTGGTTCTGAAAATCATGTGAATAGCGTGATGCAGCTCCGAGGAAGCGACATGCTTAGATGGGATATATGAATAATATTTGGTGATGGGTGATTGTAATTCCTAGGTTTTAGCAAAATATAATATGTGGAAGTGTAGAACCACGGACTGGGCAGACACAGGGCTGCATTCCACCTGCGACATATTATCTTATGTTAGTAAAGTGATTGGTTCACCCCTGTGAAGCCATCCTGGTGAAGGACCATGCAGTGAATGTTTTAATCTCCAATGAGATGGTAAATAGTATGCAGGGTTCTTGAACATAAGCGAAATATACCCCATGTATATTACCAGTAACACCTTCATCCAATTTCTTTTATGCAGTGACGATTGTTATCGGAAAAATGGTGTGATCCCAACACTTTTGTCAGAGCTTCACTCTACCTACATGTGCGCAGTTTGAGAACTACAGTACACACATACAAATTCAGAAATCCTAATGACAATGAAAACATTGGTGAAGCTGAAAATATGAATTCATGATCAAAGTTATGAGTATCAAACGTTATTTCCCAAATACAACAGCAACGATCTATGGCTTCCTGAAAATGATTGGAATTTGTGGACGTTATAACCACCGACACGTCACATCAAAGCTTATGTACTCAACAGGGTTATGTGGTTAAAAGCAAATCATAAAATAATTCAAATGAACAATGTTTGCACATGAGTTCGGTCCATTTGTCAATGACTGATCCATACATAAAACAAGAAAAGAAGAATAGCCAAGATTCATGCCTAAACAACGATTCCAACACTTTGAGGAACAACACAGTGAATTTGTAAACAACCAATATAAAACAGTGGAAAAATGTGAATGTTGCGGATGGTCTACATCACACACTGAATACTATCTATAAATCTCCTATCAGCAGAAGTCAGCAAAGCTGTTGACTAGTGCTCACTTCCAGTATTTGTACAGCGTGTGGTGACGAATATAAATGAGCGCAATGGTCCCACAGCTCGCAGCTTACAACGAGCACAATTACACATAAATTTTGGTTTACGGCAGAACGGTAATGAGAATACGAACACTGCAGACCACTTACAATCATTTGAATTACAGACTCACATGTGCTTCTATTACATGTCAATATATCCACCTTATCGCCACATATATACCTGTATCCATTGAAATGTATATATATGTGCATAATAAATGTATTGTGTACATGCGTTTTTCAATATAAATCTTGAGAGCTTATGGGGTGTCGACAGATTACAAGACAGTCGCGAATAACTCTCTGCACTGTATGTTACATGTTTTTTTTTATATTATGAGTGGTATCGTGGATGTCAAGGAGTACAGTGCCATCCATTAATTTGGAGCCACTTTAGTGAGGTCTTGACTATCACAATTTGGTGTTGCAGTCACATCATTATGAGTGTATATTTTCAATAAGCCCAGTGATAAATATTACAGGATGCATTGGTTACAATAAAAGTGATAGCCATAACGATTTGACGGGAACCTCCCCTTGTTCTGGATCATCTATCACATAATTTGGGGGAACATACGTTCGTGGAAACCCTTTCTTTGGGAATATATTCATTTCTAAAACATTTGCTGCTCAGAATCTTACAATGTGGATGACGATATTGGATAAAAAACATTAATGAAAAGAATTTGAGGTCCGTGCTCGCCCACAGATCAGGAAGAAAAGTCCTAGATCCGGAAGCGCAAATCCGGATCACCTGCATGGTCATATGACACAACAAAATCTGTATTGTGTAACTAATTGATAGTTCAGAACCTCAAAATGTGAAAACATAAGAAACAAGTATATCATACATCAATATCCCATTGGCTGCATAACAGTTTGAAATGTGTCACTACTTTTGGGTGGCTCCAAATTAATGGAGGGCACTGTATATCACCTCACACCAGCCAGTTTGCATCTGAGTCTCGATATCGGTGAGTCTGCATCTTATGACACACTTTCTGCAGTTGTTGAATTGTGGTGCAGATTATTCTAAGCCGATTATGAGGTGTTTTGTAGTCTGTTGTAAAGTGTATTCATCTCAAGCTGTTAATAGGCATCTCAATGGCCATATAATCCAGTTTTATGTGTGATTGTATCAGTCACGATGTATATTGCTAAAGTGTAAGATATTACCTTGTGAAAACTTAGCGCTCATGTACTACTGTGACACATTTTGTACCTATATACACACGCATACAGGTGTGACAGTAATCATAGTTTCAAACAACTCTAGTTGCTTGAGCCGGTCTTGACAATGTGTCCTTGCTACAGATACCAACGGGACCCAATTTCGTTCTGTAACTCCATTGGGTTCCATTGGCAGAGACGGTTTAGAAGAAGTTATGATTCTGCGACTTGTGAGTTGAGATTAAAGCCATCATCCATGGTGTATGTTAGGAATATGTAGCAAATGAGGATCTTTCCTTTAGTCTTCAGCAAACTCAGTTATAAACTGTCAGAAAATATCCCGGAAGACGTGATTTGGAAACTTTCTGCAACGAGAAAATGATAAAGAGGATTTATGGCACTTACTGCAGATTTATCGTAGTAGTAGTAGTAGAAATGTACATAATCAGGCTTATTTTCTCTTGAAACCAAATAATTCAAAATAAGTATCTTCAGGTCATAGAAGCACGGTACCATTATATGGTTTTATTCCTGTTCAGATAAAAACATTGTGGACATTTGATGATAGAGATGTTCGCGTTAATTGGTAGTTAATAAAAGAGACACGTAATCGAGTATATTGAGCCAGTATTACAATCGCTTTCTCATGCTGATGAAAAAATAGCTTTGGCAATTTCCGTAGTCGTGACGTCATTTGAGGCGGAAATGTGCTTTGAGAGCTTGCCAAAAACGTAATATACATAAATTTGTTGGCCAGCTCAAAGATGGAAAATGCTCTAAAATGCTTAAGATTCAAAAGAAGACATGCTAAACCCAGCAAATGCTGGACATCTTGCAGCTCAACAAACCTCCGTTCTGGGTGACTAAATAGTACTGATTCTAAAAATCATACAAGAAATCTGGTATTCCCGCCATATCACCCGTTCATTTGAGTTGTCAAACAACACCTTGCTGGCTACATGTACTTTCAGTTCTGCCTCAACTGACGTCACCAACCACGTGACCCATACTGGAATCATGATCAAAATCTTCGGCAATTTATGGAGGGATTGCTTATTAGACCCATTGATTGTATTTGCAAAACTCGTTTGAATTCACATTGTATTTGCAAAACTCGTTTGAGTTCACTCGTTTGAATTCACAACTATTCATAATAGACTAAATGAAAAGCACTTGCATCGGCATGCTACTAGGTTTTTAACTCCTGGAACAGCAACATGAACAAGGAAGTTCAGAGTGCTATTTCATGTACATGTTTATATGTAGACACGAAAGAACACTGTTATAAAAGTAATTTTGCGTGCTGCATTGCTGTGCCAAAAAAGCCCATATCAACACTGTCAGTCCAATTTAATTTCCGGACTGCACAACAATTGAGATTATTTTCCGAGACCTATAAGTTGAAAATCTCCTATTTTGAAAAGAATATCAAAGCACCCTTGAGGATTGACCTTTCACCATGTGAAAAGGGTAGCCCGACTGCTGTAACATTATGTGATGGGACATAGGAATCCACCGTATGAATCCTTTATGAATCATTTAGTCATTCCAAGCGAACTTGAAATGCAGTGGATTTGACACTATCTTAAGTGACGTGAAGCTGGATAGTTCAGTAATGATCAGGACATTGATGTTGGACTTCAATTAGACACAGTCATTATGCAAAGGATGTTTGATATGAACATTTGGATTTTAAAAAAAAATAAAACATCGTGACCATCTGTGGTATTGTTGTTGCAAAGTTACTATTTTCAAGTTCATGATACAATATTTCCTTCATTCTCCTAATACATATGTACAAACCCATGCTTTGTATCCAGTCATTTCCCTCATAGAACGTTTCATATTTCTCGTGGAACATAACCTTGAATTTGATCAAATGACAAATTTTCATGTGAATTTCAATGTCGATATGAATGCACCAGATAGGACTTCCTAAATCATCAAAACACAACCTTTGTAGTTTAAAATGATCAATGTACACATGTTGAGGCCATATAGTCTGAAACGAAGCACATGTTACAGTTTCGCTGAACGAAGTGACACTTTACTTGCAAAGTAAATTCATATGTTCTATATCTGATTGTATAAATTAGCACTAAATAAACAAACTACCGAACATAGATTTTCAACTTTTTGAAGTTCTACTTCTTATCTGTCATCAAATTTTTCCCTTGTACATTCTCGGTGATTAATAATAAATTGTAGTTCACTTGCTTCTACGGAATTTACATGAAATGCTTCTAATGAAAATAACATCGAACTATCTACAAATGAAACAGCAAACAACACCCGGATGGTGAAACAGATACCTCAGAGAAGCGATAGGACAAGGAAATGATAAAGTCATAAAGACCAGGACCAGTGAACAATGCTAAAAAATTGATTTCACCATCTATTTAATCGAACCACATAGTTGATGATTTTTTCGTATATTATTTATATGTACTTGTACGTCCTTTTTATCCCAATCGAAATTAATTACAAAAATTTGTGTCAGAAATTTTATATTCCAAATCTTTCACAAAATAATGAAAATAATGACCAGAACATTTGTCTGGCCCGACCATTACGCCTCTTGCACCAATTTGAATAGTAACTAACAATTATGAAGATATAAGCACACTAGTTGATTCCTTATGACCCATCGTAGGAAGCAAGTAAGTCAATCTGACAGCATTCCCACCATAGTTATGTATGCCTCTAGGGGAGTAATTCTGTAATAAGTCACGTAGTAACTGAAACATGCTTTTGCTTTTTGAATTTCTCATTTCAGGGACAGTATCTGTGTGGCTACATCATAAAACTGTACGCTTGGTGGAGCATTCAGCCACAAACAAACCTATATAAATGGTTTGTTACCCACTTTAATGTTTGATGTCGGGAGGAAGAGAATGGAACTACGGTATGTGGGAAAAAGTGTAGATTCGGAAAATTGACGAGTAATGTGATGCACCTAATGCAAATTATGTTCCATACGAGTTGTTCGATCAAAACCATACAACAATGAAATATTCCAAAATCTCAGCATTTCAGTGAATATGTTAGGTATCACTTTTAGTCATGTTTTTTTGTAACGATTTATCACATGAAAGAATGTGGGATATATTGTTCCACGTAAGTACTTTGTTCCACCTTTATCTCTGACGGGCACGGTACTGCCGTTATTTATCATGGAATACAACGAGTGAATATCCTCATGTAATACTCGAAGCAAATAGAGAGGTTTATATGGAAAAGAGAAGGGACCATCGGGAATTGGCTTTCCACTCCATGGAAATAGTGTGTTTGCTGCAGATCAGAGCATACAGACAAGTGTTATATCAGTTATGACTGTGATAATAATCTATGACTACAACAATTCATTGAACACAACCCATTAGAAAAATATAAGAAATTCGTATGATATTACCTAGGAGCTCACTATTGTTTTAGTTTTTATTTCACTAAACGTTAGAAAGTTTCTTTGGTTCTATTTGGAGAGGTAGGCAAGCATGACAAGCATAGCTGTAACAAGGGTATGCTGATGACTGGGTTCAGTTCACCTCTCTAAATTAAGCGCTTATGCACCTCGGTGTGGTTTTAGGCATTGTCTGACTGGGGTGGTTCAGGGAGGGGTCATACAGGATGAATAACACGAATATTTCATTGCGAGAGGTGGTGATCTCACTTAAGTTTGTGACCCAGAATTGGATGATATATTGCTGTATAGTGCCATGGATTGACGGGATATATGTTGCTGCATAAAGACTGCTGTCAATTACTGTAGATTAGGCATCAAATTACTTTAAATGTGTCTGGTGTACTTGACCAGCGAACGTCGGTCCTCGATTGGCAACTCATGTAATACAACTTCTGAGTCAAGTATATCTGTATCAAGGTCATATTGAAAAAAATCCTCATTGCACCTCATAAAGTATCATCTACTCATTTCATGACACAGTATGAAGAATAACAATTCGAAGGTAGGTTGTTTAATTGTATCCCCCATTCGGTGGATACAAAGTTCGGTGGATACTATGGATTTACGATCAACACGCCGCCGCCGCGTCCGCAGACACTTTCTTGTGAACGCGCTACAGCTTACAAATCTGAACCGATTTTGATAATATTTTATATGGACATGTCTTATGGTGAGATCACGACACCTATCGATTTTGGTTGCCACAGCAACCAAAATGGCCGATTGGCGACACATTTTGTGACAAAATCAAGCATTTCAACACCCATGGCTTGTGAACGCTCTAGGAGTTGTAATTTTACAGGAATCACTACAATATTGAACAGGCCTGTTGAGCAATGCTCAGGCACGAAACCTATTGTTTTTCGGAAAGATTGAAAAAACATTAATAAGTTTCTGAGATAACTTATTACAACAATGTGAAATATCCAGTTTGAGATGTATGATCATTTCATTTGGTTGATATCTGCAAACAAATCACACTGAGCATGTGTACCAATTTACAGGTGATGGTTTTGTGTGGAGAGATTACTTTTACTGAATAAGTTAACAGAAAATCTGACTAGTTAACGTTAGTTTTACTAGTTAAGTTTATTACTGGCCAAAGGAAAAATAGTCAGGCAAAGAAACATTTATCATTGGGCTCAACAAGGTACATGTAAAGATTGTGTCCAGTATTGACTTTATGGCTGCAGTACCATTGATATTCGTGAATAGGTTAACATTAATATTGCTAGTTAAGTCTATTTCTGAGCACAATAAAAAAAGTTAAGGCAAGGGACATTTATTATTGGGATCAATGAGGAAAAGGTTGTCCAGTAGTGCTCTTATTGTGAAGTATCATTGATATTACTGAATAATTTAACATTAATTTGGCTAGTCAAGTCTATTATTGACCACAATAAAAATAGTTAAGGTGAGGAACATTCATTATTGGGCACATATTATGAGTTAAATTATAACTTGTGGTGAAAGTTAGACCTGGCTCCAATTTCGACATCTGGAAAATTAATACAGTTTTGGTCAACTTTTACTTTGAATTTCAACTTGAAACCAAATTTGTCAGATATTCCGGGTTGAAATATCAGTTTTGGTCAACTTTTGCTTTGAATTTCAACTTGAAGTTTGTCAAATATTCATCAAATATAACTTTTGATGAAAAGTTTGATCTGACTGTGATTTTGGTATCTTATTGAACATGATGAAATGGAAATTCATATGCACTGATTTCAGTGGTGACCTTGAATTTGACCTACCATGACCTTGAAAGGTCAATGCAGCAATTTTGGTGGAAAAAAACAGTTTAATATTTGGGGCGACATGAACGATGGGGTTTCGGGGGATACACTCAATACTAATTCCAGCGCTGTTTGTGAATGATTCTTAGCTGATATGCATAAAATTTGCATTTCTGAGTTAGAATTTGTATGGTCACTTTTCTATGTATTATTGATAGAAACGGTTGCTTAGTACATGTATGTCATTCGAACACGATGAAGTCTTTTTGGAGGTGTTTTCAGTCGAGTGAATGATGCTGTTCAAAATGTTTTTGATCAATTTTTATTCCTTCTTTATTCAACGATGAGTTGATTTTTACATAAAGAAAATTTACGTTCCACGAGTAGCAATATTCGTGCAGTAAAATACTGTCTCACACCTACGTCTTCTGATTTCTGGCCAGCGAACATTCCGAGTAGATACATGACGGGAAAACAAGAGGACATGGGGTCATGGGTACACGGGTCATGGGGACATGGTGACAATCAAGGGGGGGGGGGGGGTACCTTTTACTACGTGTGAATGTTGCTTTGATGAGTCGAAACATGTTACTCTATGCAGGGACCTTTCGAGCCTTTCAGATGAATTTCAAATATTTTTACCCCACACATCCACTGTTGCATTTTTGATAGACAATAATTACATTTAACCATAGGATATCGGTCTGTTCGACAGTTGAATGGACACAATTGGAGTTTGGAACTTTCATAGTCGTTCAATGGCACGTTCAACGTCGGCAAACGGGAATGATTAGCAAGAATAACTGACTGTGTACTGCCTTAGTTGTGGTGATTATGTTACCGGGTATGAAATGACTTATTTAATGAGATGAATGTTCACACCAGTGTGCAATACAGATGTTGTTGAATAATATTGTATTTACACCACTGCTTGATATTGATATGTTACTTATATTTCTGCAATTTGACATATGAACAACAATCAATTTAGACCAAAGAAAAACTATTTCATGTATACACTGCACATATTACTGATGATAGTTCAACAAATTCAAATAGTGGTATATGTATATGTATATGTGGTTGTAATTTAGACGAGCCCATACTACAGCATATATAGTCAGCTCTGCTATCCCCTCGGAGCCCCTTCTACAACATATATATTCAGGCCCCGGGTCCCTTCTACAACATGTATAATCAGAGGGGTTCTTTCCAGAATATGTGCCCTCCTCATGGGATCTCCTTCGCAACATAGACATAGTTTTCCCAATAGGGTCCCTTCCACATTAGGCCTATGTTTAATCGGGCTCCCTCCCCAACACCTCCCGCCTCTTTTAGGGTTTTTTTTTTGACCAATGAAAGCCCAGGAATTCGTATGTGTTCAGACACGTCGACACACCCCACTCTTTTGTAATTTCAAAAGTGTAAGATTGTAAAACTTTTGTAATTTAAAATGTAACAAACATAGTAAATTGATGACAAAAAAACCATTACCTGATTAAAAGCTAAGCAGCATGTTGTTAGTTGATTCTGATCGTGTAGTGATTATTGAATATTCATGAATATTCATGATCACCGATCAGAAAAGTATACGGTAAATTCCAGTGACTGATGGCCTGTCCCATTCTTGCTCTTAGTAGCCAGTCCTCAGAGGATCACTCCCGTCGACTCGTGCAGGATATTGGATTCTGGAGTGACAGTAACTACGCACAGGGTGAACCCAACCAAATAATATTTGGCAAATATTCACACATATGTTTTTACACATTGAAGTGAGCATACAAGACCTAACAATATGTGTGCTCTATATTCTTGACACAGTCATGCAACACGTTGATGCACTAGTCAACCAGTCAAGCGTTTGTTGTTGTTTTTTTAGAACAGAGGCAATTAACGGAATTCAATAAACACAAACAAACAATTATGAGCTTTTAAAATATACATTGGTACGCCATTACCCGAAACAAAACATGTAGAATTTATGGTGTGAGGGTTTGGAGGATTTCATTTAAATATATATAATAACTGTTAATATATATAAAAGTGTTACTACTGTCTTACAATGACTTCAGAAACGTTGTCCTTCATCCCCATATATTATTGTATATATTACATTTGAAGGTAACAATACGTTGTGAAATTGTACTTTGTGCAATGGAATAAATTCCGTGGCACTGAAGAATGTCTTCAAAGGAAGCTTCAACTATGGAGCACCCACCATCTGGAATGCAGTTCCCCGGCATATCCAGAAGCTACCAAACATCAACGCATTCAAGAGCCAGTTGAAAGTAGACTTTTACACAATGTATTTTAACTGAACGTGTTCTTCTACAACTCTGATTTTCTTATCTAACCTTATAATCTTATAATGTGTACTTTTGTTGTTAAGTACTCTGGAACAGAGCCGTATATAAAATACGGTGAATGATCATAATAATAATAATATGCAAACACAAGATGTAATGATAAAACCTCTATGAAAGTTGAATAATTGTGTGCTTTCAAGTTACGGGCGAGTAACAATTAATCAGAAAAAAATAATCAATTATGATATTATTCCACTCCAATGCAATATGTACAAGAGAGTGTTTGGACTTCTTCATTGATGGTATTACAGCCAAATGAAGACAAATTCGCCAGTGATTCAGAGCAGTAAGACATGTAATCAGTCAGCAGTAGATAGATGGCGCATCACTGTCACGTGACGAGATTGAACGTTATAGGGGGTGTTTTCTCAAACAAGTCTCAGCATCCGTGTGCCGAATAGAACATGACCTGTATTCAATTCATGGGATTAATATATGTGACATATTTATATTTGATACATACGTGCATTGAGTATTTGGAACTAAATGATGGCCAATGATCAAGTAAAACGGAGGTTTGACAAAATATATAAAATATATCAATCGGAATCGAAAGTTTGTAGATACTGATACGATATGTTTGCCCAATGCCCATGATCATATACTACTCAAGAAAAACATATTGAATTTCGACAACGGCTCTTATTTACATGTTTTAGACGCAAGCGTTATCGAGCGTGTTTTGATTCATTTTGCAATTCCAATTCAAGTTGAATTGTGAACTATATCCTTAAAATATCAATCATTACACAAATGAATCTTTTTATGTATTTCTTTAATCATAGAATAGTTTTCCATGCCTCAAGATTCCATACTCCAGACCCTATTCTGAGGACTGGGGTATCTATCGTGGTTTGAATAGAATTCGCCACATAACATACAAAGGCTTTGGCTCCTGGCGCCCTTTAACAGAACCAGACCGCAGGCCGCAAAGGGCTCATTTCGGCCACCACCCCCTAAATCCTAGATCCGCCTCTGATTACGTACTCGGATCGTACATAAACAATGCCAATCGTGGCTACTGTTGTGATCAATGTTCATCATATCTTAATGTTTTATCATTTCAAACCAGTACTTGATTGTGAATTTACAGTGCGAAAAACTGTTCTGTTTGAATCTGCAACTCCTCGCGTGCGGAATTCAAAGAATGAAGACAAATAGTCGATTCAGAAAATTGAGACGTATGACCATTCACCGGCACTGTCCGGCAGATGGATGGATGACCATCACAGAACGCGTGACATGGCTTGACCTTAAGATTTGTATTGTTATACAATTATAAGATTTGTATTGTGTTCACACAAATTCTGAAAAACTCTGTCTTGGATAATTGCATATATTTGAAATATTTTTTTCAGCTCCAACAAATGTGCATGTGACGTTGTTTGTATAAGACAATAAACATATCATGACCAGAAAAAAGTTAATGGAACACAAATATGTGAAGGGAAGAAGGACTGACATCAAGAGCAGTATCATGAGCACAATCAGTCTGCTGACAGGTGATATATGCATACACAATCTCAAGTACAGTGTAAGCAACAATTGTTTGTAATGGATGATGGGTGGTGTTTGACATGTCCCATTACAATCACAGGAATTTTCCAAGGGGACATGCATTATTACATGTTTATTCACATTACGATTGCAATATATTGGACATATGGTTATAGAATATATTTCAACGAAACATAACATGGTGTATATACGTGGACAGTAACAGAGCAAACACAATTCCTCTGCCCTGATTGAAGACATTAGCAGCCAGCAGAAGCGATCGTTGACTGAATGTTAAAATGAAGGGAGTATAAAAACTGCTTCTTCTGGTCATAATACATATAGTGGGTATGGCATGTTTCGCCATACACTCACATACTATTTTTTGTTATAAAAATAGCTATAATAAAACCAAGCAGAGTGAACAGCACAAGATAATGGAAACATAGATGCTCTTGTTGGAATTGAATTACAATTTTCGTTCAGATAGAATACTTATTTCTTTCGTGCAAAGAACGGAAAAAAACGTTATGATAGCAGAATCCTCATCACACCTTCGTGAATACAAATCCATTGTCCGAGGCACCTATGTATGTATGACGTACCTCTTGTACCTCTTTATAGCTGACACTAAATTGAGGTATCTCATCGCTGGCTATCAGTGTATTCTTGGCGCTCGTGTGAGCTTCGATAATAGGTTGACGACAACAGCATATTCCGAAAATATACATGTTGAATATTATGTTTCATATTTAGTATAGAAAGTGCTGGAATAATTAAAAAGTAAACGAGTAGTACGATTCAAAGTGGAATCATATAAGCTACATAAAGTGAGAGAAAAGAATCATCCACTGACGTCAGTGACATAAATCAGTACCTGGTTTAGCCGGCATAATCCAGTTCCTGATTTCCTGATGACAACTCGTCTTCATTTTGACTGGCAGTGCCACGTCTGACTCTAAATGTGGATGTATGACAGGGCCATGAGCACTGAACAGTAGTAAGATGCTGCTGCCGGTTTCAAGAGCATTATTGTATGAATGTGATGAGAATAATCAATGATGACAGTTTTGTACCTGCAAAATGTCGTACTGATAAAATGAACTAAATATTGTTAATTTTGGATATCTTGGCAGCCTACAACTGCCATCACAAAATGTTGGCAGAATGTCTTGAGCACCATATTGACACCATGTGTGCTCTTTCTCCACCTAGGGTTAAATGGGTGCTGGTCTTTCAGCGCCGGATTGAAGCAGATGTAGTTCATCCTAGACTGGGGTAAAATATACAGCAGCTTTGAATAAAAATATATTTTAGAAAAGCAGCATTTGAAAATGTTCGGATCAAAACCATTCTGATTGCAAGTCCAATCATATTTATCAGCTGACACGTGAATGTGCTTAGTTTCATTGTGGTATAATGAAAAATAAAATTTGATAAAACCCAATATGGTCCTATTCACGTGGACAGAAATTGAGTACAAGCAGGTTTCCATCTTCTCTAATGGATGCTTTCAGCAGAGTTCGAATACCAGAGGGAGCCTGGTTCATAGAGAATAACGAAAATAATGGATCGACTTGTTCCTATGCAATTTCTCATGTGGACAAGCCTAATGAGACCCTGTCAGTGTTGTCAGGCTGTCAGTGAGGGAATCTAATGGCTAAATGTTAAAACAAACAGCCGCTGAAATACTGCCGCTGAAACACTGCCTCAGTAGCCTTTTGGTTTGTGATTAGGTACTTATGTACTTGTCATATATCTATTCCATAGGGTTTGTTTTCGGATTTCTAAAGTATTTTCATAGGTTGTTGGGCCTTCATCAGGTGTACAGTAGAAACAACTACATTTAGCACTGCCCCTGATGACGCCAGTGTGTCTTTGGATAAACTGTTTGGTCGGGCTTTGTTTCTATTCAAAATGTATTTTACGTTTGTTATTGGAATCATCAAAATTTGGCTATATTGGTGGTAATCGATTGATTCTAACACTGCTTTTTAGAAACTGTGTAGTGAGGGTTGTGAGCGAGAGTGATAGTGTCTTCTTGCAAACACAAAATACCTTGTGATGAACTCTGATTGGAAATTAAACAGGTAGTAAAAGTGAAACATCGCCATTGAAAATTTTGTTGAATACACATGTTGTATACATGGAAGAATATGATATAACATCAGTCGAGCTGTCAGTTTGAACAAGTATTCCAAAATACTCTAGTGGCAGTCGTGCAAAAATAGGACACACAATACATTTACATATACGTCTCTACCATATGAACTATGAGATGATACCTGGCATCATGAGATTACTTATGCTGTCAGTTTCAAAAGGTGGCACTTGATAACAGCCTTTCTGTACGAGATCCATGACCAAGCTTCACGGTATCACGTGATATAGCTAAATGCATCTCTGTAATTTCAACTGGTATACTATATAATGCTCAATGTTTTATTATTGCATTCGATAGCCAAATTACCAATTCCCTAGTTAGTTATACGCACATATCTAGGTCATAAATGCCTATTTCATAAACTATAATCATTATGTAACTCCAATTCACACTTGATTTGTAAACACATACAACCTTTCTCATATCGCATGTTTGAGTTGCCAAAAGACACATACTATTTACAAGATATTCCCTAGACCACAGTGGAAGGGTTGTCATGGTGATCTATATCACTATGGTGGTTGCCGTGTATCTCCATCTCTAACATGGAGCCCATCGAGGCGGATCTATTGAGCAGGTGCGATGGGCCGCCTTCTTGCCCATGTGGTGGATGGGGCATAGCGGGGATTGGGTGCTTTGGGAGCGTTGCTATAGGCGTGCTACTTTTGTAGTTTTGTTCGTTCTCCTGGGCCAGAACTTTCTGTTTCTCTTCAAGCTCATGCTGACGTAATTTCATCTCAACACGCATCTGGTCCTTCTGGTAGTACACCCCCCCGCAAATATGAGAATGTTCAGGAAGAGCAGGGTGCAACCCACGGCGATTGTTACAGAGGGGGCAAGAGCGGCCCAATGAGGGATGATGAGGATCCCTTGATGGCTCTCAGCGCTGTTGTGGTACCGTAAAACGGGGTAACATTGAACAGCAGGGTAACATTGAACATTTTCAAAAAGTTTTTCTTCATTGTAATGTGCTTTCATCATGCATGTATCACATGTCCAATGATGCCTTAAGAGCTTGCCTGAAGGTTTAAGGTTATTTTGGAGCATGGTCGTTACTGTCACATGTGACATGGCATTAGACCATTCGTTCTGCAGTGTGTCAACATTAGCCTGTTTAGATGGTGTACAACTTTCAATGATACGGTAAGTACGTGATAAATTGAATCAATATTTTTGCCCAATTCCCATAGAAATCCCTTCCAGTTCATGATAATAGGAAGAAATCATCTTTATATCTTATATATGTCCCTCAATATGGTGTTCAATGTTACCACACACAGGAGTGACAATTTGGGGCAACTTTGAACAGGGAAAATTTCACTGGGTAACATTGAACAGTCTGTGATTCATGGGGGTAACATTGAACACACTCAATCACCATTTCCAGTATGTAGCTTGTAATAAATAGTCTTTTGTAAGGCCAAGGTAAAAAAAAAATTGTTTCCTGTTGAGCTCATGGGCCAAAAATCTTTCATGAGGGAGGGAGGATTTTTTTTTTTTTTTAGAATTATATCATCTAGGCTATGTGAAATCGGCGCGTCCGTCGTGTCGACATGCTTTGAAATGATACAACAAAAGACTGAAAACCATGTAATTCTAACACGTTTATTGAACTATGACACTGTTCTCAACGAGATACATGTATCTCAACTATTCTCATTCAATAATCTTTCTTTGATTTCATTTTTCTGATTTCTTATTTGGACCAGCAAGTTTACCAGCTGCCCGCTTGGCAGCAGGGGTGTGCAGAGGCCCTTTCTTAAGTGCCCGCTTTCCCTTCTGCACACATGTGCCGCAGCAGGGAAGTACAGTTTTGTACACCTTTAGCAAGTCTTTGTCTGTGACTCCTCCTTTTTGGCCACAGTGAGCACAAGTGTCTTTACGGATAGCGGTCTTGGTTGCTCCGTAGTAGCTCCACTCGACAGGGCTGCTACACGTGATTTCACTATCTATCTCCAATTTGACAATGATGTCATCAAAAAATTGCTTGAATGTAAAGTCTGAGGGGAATCTCACTATTCTGTTCTTCAAAACGAGTTGTTTGTTCACAGAAATTGAAACACAAACCACATCATCCACCATTGCTGCAGACCCAAAGCGGGTTAGAAGCAGCACTCCTATTGGTTTAGAGGCCAGAGGCTTGGCCAATCTCAGCGCACGAAGCAATTTTGCTTTGACTTCCTGCTTGACAGGAAAAACAAAACGTAAACATTGACATGTGCTGACCGCACGGAAGGTTGGAAACGTCAGAAATACGCGAAAAAAGTCAGTTTTGTGTGTACGATATATCTGATTATGTTGTGTAAATAACTATATAACGTTCCCGGCCGGTTCAATGGGAATATGCAAGTCACCCGGCCGCTCAACCGGAAACAAGACATTTTTTTTCTTGGCCTAATCTTGGTATACATATTACATGTATGTATGTATGTATGTATCAGTTCCAATCTAATGTGATCCCAGCTTTCCAAATGTATGTGTGATTGCAATTATAACATGGTACTACAGTATCTACATGCCTTTGTATGCCATATCCCTGACCCACCAAACATGTACCAGTAATGCATTAAACATGGGCATTTTATCCTTGTTCCAGACAATCCTCTAGATCTACATGTAGCTCAACTTAGCAGCATAAAAAGTTAGAACACTCTAATAGATCTAGTTAATGAACCTCATTCATGTATGAAAGGACCATTATTGAAAACTCATAACTGTCCTGTCTACATGTACAATTAACCCATGCATTTGAAACTGAATTAACCCAACTTTATCATGGGTAAAGTAGATACCGGTACCTTAGTTTTTATTTTTCTGGGGTTTGAGTGATTTGGCTGCAACTCATGTACATATACTAGTATACTGGGTAACTAAGGTTCTACTTGAGTTGCGGCGGGGTGGACTGCCTAGATGTAAAAGGTGTACGAGGGACTAGATGTCAGCGCCTTTGGGAAGGAGGTGTCACTTGTTTCCAGTTGATCTATGAAGTGAAATACCTTGTAATTATAGTTATCTAATCAATTTCAGAACACCATGCCTCCAAATATAATTCAAAAGGAAAACGTCCCTACAAACGTTACTCGGTATTGATGGTAGAGAAAGCCTTAGAAGAAATTCAAAATGGAGAAATGACAATGCGGTATGATTCAAAATTGTATAGTATTCCCTTGGGCACCCTGAGCAATAAAAAAAACAACAAACATATGTCATCTGTCGGGCGCTCCCCTGCCCTATCACAAGAAGAAGAAACGACTTTCATCGGTCATATTATCACTCTCAGTGAATGGGGCTTTCCACTGGATACAACTGATATTCGATTCATGGTCAAATCATACCTGGACAGGATGGAAAGGCATGTGGTTCAATTTCGCCACAACCACCTCGGCCATGAATGGGCAGTCTCCTTCTTGGCGCGTCACAAACAGACGCTAGCGTCCAGGATGTGCCAGAACCTCACAGTAGGGAAAGCTAAGGTTTCACCAGCTGTGGTCAACAAATTATTCGATAATTTCGAGAACAGTACATCAGAAATCCCCAAAACCAATATCTTCAATTACGATGAGACAACCCTCACGGATGACCCTGGAACAAAAAGATGTGTATTTCGTCGGGGCGAGAAGTACCCTGAGCGAGTCATGACGACAACGAAAGCCAGTACCTCCATCATGTACTGTGGAGCTGCATGTAAAGTCTGAATGGCGGGGTGGACTGCCTAGATGTAAAAGGTGTACGAGGGACTAGATGTCAGCGCCTTTGGGAAGGAGGTGTCACTTGTTTCCAGTTGATCTATGAAGTGAAATACCTTGTAATTATAGTTATTTAATCAATTTCAGAACACCATGCCTCCAAATATAATTCAAAAGGAAAACGTCCCTACAAACGTTACTCGGTATTGATGGTAGAGAAAGCCTTAGAAGAAATTCAAAATGGAGAAATGACAATGCGGTATGATTCAAAATTGTATAGTATTCCCTTGGGCACCCTGAGCAATAAAAAAAACAACAAACATATGTCATCTGTCGGGCGCTCCCCTGCCCTATCACAAGAAGAAGAAACGACTTTCATCGGTCATATTATCACTCTCAGTGAATGGGGCTTTCCACTGGATACAACTGATATTCGATTCATGGTCAAATCATACCTGGACAGGATGGAGAGGCATGTGGTTCAATTTCGCCACAACCACCTCGGCCATGAATGGGCAGTCTCCTTCTTGGCGCGTCACAAACAGACGCTAGCGTCCAGGATGTGCCAGAACCTCACAGTAGGGAAAGCTAAGGTTTCACCAGCTGTGGTCAACAAATTATTCGATAATTTCGAGAACAGTACATCAGAAATCCCCAAAACCAATATCTTCAATTACGATGAGACAACCCTCACGGATGACCCTGGAACAAAAAGATGTGTATTTCGTCGGGGCGAGAAGTACCCTGAGCGAGTCATGACGACAACGAAAGCCAGTACCTCCATCATGTACTGTGGAGCTGCAGATGGCACAGTTTTACCACCGTTATGGTCTACAAAGCGGAGCATTTGTGGAGCACCTGGATAAAAAATGGGCCAGAGGGCTGCAGTTATAATAGGAGCTCATCTGGCTGGTTTGATTCTGTGTGTTTCACAGATTGGTTTGAACATCATTTCCTTCCCCACACACGAAGTCTGCAAGGACCCATTGTCCTGATAGGTGACAAATTGGCGAGCCATTTCACCCCAGAGTCATCCAGCTTTCTGAAGAGCACAACATCTAATTCATCTGCTTGCCTAAAAACGCAACACATTTAATGCAACCACTTGACGTGGCTCTCTTTCGGCCCTTGAAGATCAAATGGAGAGCCATCCTGACGAAATGGAAAACTCAAAAAGGGAATCGAAGTAAAACAGTGTCAAAAGATCGTTTTCCAAGCGGGCTAAAAGAGCTGCACCTGGATATCTGTGGTACAGAAAACAAGGCTGAAGCACTGGTCAATGGTTTCGAAAAGTGCGGTCTTCACCCAGTGGATAGATCAAAGGTTTTGAGCCGATTGCCTAAAAGTCCTGATCCACCATCAACTCCAGAACATGATGCTCAAGCTAACCAGGATCAGGTTCCAGTGAATAGTCCACAGCAACTTATTTCAGATATCCTGGTTGATATGTTGAAAGATATGCGGTACAAGGATGAGAAAGCTGAAGGTGAGACAAAGAAATCTAGAGTTCCCGTGAGCCCAGGCAAAAGCATTCGTGTTGAGGACCTACCGGTACCAGCGACAAACAAGAAGCCAAGAAAGGATATGCTGAAGCGCAAAGCCGAAACCAGTGACATGGAAAACTTCCTGGGCAAGAGTGACGTGCAGAAAAAGAAGCGACGTAAGTCAGTTCGCGAGAGGAAGGAGACCGAGAGTGCAGAGTCAGTTGAGGAGCAAATAAAAAAAGATGTAAAGTCTGCAACAACATGGGATGAACTCGCAATGTCATTCAACCAATGTGGTACCTACACTGAACTGGAATCGACAATCTTGAACACATGCCCACTAATCAAATCTGACCAACAACATACAATAGTGTTCACAAATTCCACAGTGGACAAAACAGCACTCAAACTCTTGCCATCAAGCCTCAAAAAAGAGTTGCCACATCACCTCCCAGCCTCATCACCTCCCAGCCTCTTGGCGACGGGAACTGCTTTCCAAGAACACTCTCAATGATACAATATGGAGATGAGGAACATCATCAAGAAATGAGAGCTAGATTGGTTGCTGAAGCCATAGTGAACAAACACCACTACCTTGATGATAAACATCTACTACAGGGAGCAAACAGCCTGCCTTCCAAGAAACACACTCCCCTGAGGTTGAGGTATGCACAGTATTCCTCACAGTTTGTCCCAAGGAAGGTCTTTGATCTCAACGATGAAGCTGTTGAGGAAATATATGAGGCGGAAGTCCTGAATATGGCCAAACCAGGTGCCTACATGGGGATTTGGCAGTTTTTTTCAGGCGGCAAATTATTTGTAAGTCCTCATAATAGCCTATTATCCACAGTCAACCAACAAAGCCATCTGGGCTGATTTCAACCGCACATTTTCCCCAATCCAACCTACGTCTAGGCCTCAGGAAGAAGTGTACCACATAATGTGGACATACTGTATCCAAACCACTTGGTACCTCTGCTGCCTCTCCACTCAGTTGACACTTACGATCAGGAGGAATCTTCAGAATCTTCCTCAACTCAAGCTTGATGAAGCCCCAGATGATGATGCAGGCTGTAATGATCCGGACCTGCAGCTTGATAGCAATATCCTTTTCATATATAAAGTGAAAACACATGGTTCCAGTAGCAGTAAAAAAAATTTCATCATACTATGGTACTAGTGTACAGTATTAAAGCCAGTCTTATACCATGTATACTTACCTGATAATTGATCAGTGCAACAAAGTAAATCTGATAGATTCAGTCATACAACCTCTTTATATTATTTTAGCCTTAATTAATTGATTAGGCTTTTCTGATGCCTGTGGATGTGATGTTGAACTTTCGAGTTCGTTCATCACAGAAGTGCTCAAAAGCGTCAGCAGCGACACGTGAGTGACATGTTCCAATACCAGTACATTTGTAGATATGTTTGTGCATTTATCCCAGTAGTAGTACCGGGGTAGTAGTATTATTTTATTTACTGTCACGTCCCATGAAGCAAGAACACACACACAGTATTCCACAGTACATAGTTGTGGACGCGATGAGCATTAAATCAAAGCATACCGGTACTTGCTGTACCTGATGACAAGTCTCTTGGCCTCACAACACGGTATTTTCATTTCATTTTCAGTATACCTCTCTACATAGTACATTCCTATTCAATTCTCGGAGATTAGCATTGCAAATGTATACCAGTTGAAAAAAAAATTGGTTCCAGTACCATTCCAAAGTTTGAAAGCGTTGATACATGTATGTTAGCAGGAAATTTGTATTTTTTATAAGAAAAACCTTTGTAGAAATTGTATTCCTAATATAATACATATAATACTTATTAGTATCCCAGTACGAGCATACATATTGGTCAAACATGGCCAAAATGACATTCCAGCTGTTGTGAGTATATTTCAGAAAACAAAAGTTACTCCCCTATTTTTATTTTGTTGTGTTTCTGGGTTTGTTCAATAACTACCACAAGCCAAATTCTCTCAATTTGGTTCATGAAGACACCCATCCATAAGCACATGTACCCGGTACATGAATTCCATCAGTGCAGTAAAATTTCGCAACATACCGTGATACGTTTTTTAAATATCATTTTAAATATCAAGATTAAATATCACTTAACAGTAAATATGTCAAAAAGTAAATTTCATGCCATTGTCCACATAGAACTGAAGGTGATTGAGAACTGCATAATGTTCGATTCATTAGTAACTTATCACAACAACCTGTAGGAGAATAGTCATAGTGTAGCTGCACAAAATACTTGATCCCAAATTCCTGTCTTAATTGATTTAATTTTGTGTGCACTGCAGGTTGTGGAGCGTCCAGAGGGTCGAGTACCCGAACAAGTGAAAAGGCGCGGCTACTGGGTCCAATTCTTCAAGCATGCCAAAACCGCTTGGCAGCTCCAGGATAAAGTTTTCTTTATTCTGGACTGTGACATTGTAAACACTTTGGACACCCCTACGATCAATGTGAATGGGAGGTTAGGACGGATCGAATACACTTTCTGATTGCTACAACATTAGGATTGGCATGATCAGTTTTTGGTTGTTCATGTGATTTTGAGTGTGCGTTGCCTGTAGTACCACACACCTGTTCTACATGTTCGATCTCAGCTTTGTCAAAAATTCACAATGTGCACTTAAGTGTGACTCTCCGCATAGTATCGCATGAAAATGTTTCAATGCAGTGATACAAGAATAATATAAATGTAGAAGATTCATAGTTCCATTTTTTGTAACTTGTATACTTGTATGTAAGCAGATATGTATGTTATAGTGATGATATCCAAAATATTCAATTCGAGTTTGGTAGATGAAAATATGTATGGTAGTGTTTCTGTCTGAAATGTAACTGCACATTTGCTCTTGTGCTCGTCTTTATGACGCTTTGAAACTCTAAAGTGAAATCAATGATTGTGTTCGAAAAAGTTAATCATGTGTTTGAAAAGTTAATCAATAAATAATGTGAGAGAAATCATGCTCAGTATTTTTCTCTTGAATTTGGTGCTTCTACGTAGCATTGACTCTGCGAGCCTTTCGGTTTGTCAGTTTTTTTTATCAATTAATTAATTTATTTATTTCTGAATACAATCACGAAATATACATGAACCTTAAAAAATGACACAAAAGAAGTTTTAAAATATAAATTGATCCACGGGGGCTAACAACATGTAGTAGTTTTTTATCGATCGCGCCACCATTTACATGAGTATGATGAGTGGATTAATCTTTGTCGTCCCATGGAAAGCCATTGCATATCAGATGAATATTTTTTTGAAGTATATCACTGTCATGGGTTATGGAAAAGCATGATAGCTGAAACATCTAGTGTCTGATTTAGATTTTAAAAGCTTCGGTAGCCTGTTCAATGTTACCCTTATTATTATCAGGTGTTCAAAGTTACCCCGTCACCAGGGGTAACTTTGAACACCCCTTTAATTTGTTGTAAAATTATGCTAAGCCTGCTAATTCAAATATAATTTTTGCTAATCTGTTCTATGTATTAATCCCTTCCTTTCTGTGTCTTTAACCGGGTTGTATATGCCCTAAAAACTCTTGTATTCTGGATTGAAGTTTGAAAGCGTTCAATGTTACCCCGTTTTACGGTATGTACGTGGACTGGAAGGGCCTGGAAGCAGTGGTTGTGCATCTGGATGTGATGGTGGTCGGGGGCCACAGGGTGGTCTTGGTAGGCGTTATGGTGGGTGGTGGGGTGTTCGAGGTCGTCGTCATGGGGATCATGTTCTCGAGGTTGGGTTCGCGGATGTCTATGGCTTCGAAGGCCGAGGCATTGTTATAGTCAGTGAGAGTGTAACTGTGGAACTCTGGAGGCAGGCCGTCTGGGACATGCATTTTGGGTATGAGGTCCAGGCAGAAAGCGATATCATCAGTGGGGTAATGATGTCAGGCAATAGGGCACATGTCTGAAACACAGTTATGATACGAGGGCACGATCATGTTATATTGGAATGTGGTAATATTGTGTGATATCATGAGGTATCATATGTCTGTCTGTACAAGTTATGGATGATATTAGAACATAAATGAGCTACTCGGTACAACATAAGTTGTGTCATCATGTTTTGCTCATGCAAATCTTAACGTGCTTTCCTCTCACTTCATATTTCTAACGAAGTTTTCCCGTTAGTGATCTGGTGAAGAATGAGTGATTACTTTACGGTTTTAATAACCTCCAGCTTTAATCCATAACAAGCAGGCGTGTTCCATAATTCAGACAAAAACTGACTAATTTACCGTTAAACTCTAGTTTGTATTGGAAGAAAAGTTATCCCATAATTTATTTAAAAAACAATATGGACACTGGCGTACTAATCAGTCTTACAGCTTGTCACCAACTGTCACTCTGGATGACTGATGTCTTTGATCTAGCAATAAAAGTCTGCATTAAGGACGTATTAGGTTTACCTGGAGAAACAGATACAAGATTACATGATTGGTACAGTGGATGTCATAACACAAACATCCCTTTGAAATAATACCATACATGTTGTCATGTTTAGAATAATTTGGCCACTAAGACCTTAATATTGGTGTATGTATTGACACCAAATCACCCCGCACTGCTCATCCGGTTTTGATGAAGTTGGTCCTTTAGAATAGCTTCAGTCAGCATTTTTGCCTTTGTAGTCCCTGTTTTGACCCCAGAGATCTGAGCAGTTAACTTTCTCGGGGAGTTCGCAACTATAGCGTAGCGGGTTCCTACTGATCGCCCAAGTACTAAAGCCAGAGCCCATCTCTATTATCACTCGCTTGAACAAGTTAGAACCTGGAGATTAAAAGAAGTTTTAATACTTTATCAGTTAAATGAACCATCTCAGTCTACCTAATTTATCATAGATATTATTCCATGATGTCACAAGTATGTGTACGTGTGGAGATGTAGTTTGTAAATGGATGAGCATCTCTCATTGATACTGGGATGTATACACGGAAACAATTCTTGATGTCCGTAAATGTCTCTTTGACATTGTAGATTTTGTCTCCGAAAGCAAAGTTTCCGCCTGATCAGACCAGCTCTTGATCACACTGGCTGCGAGGTGCTCCTTTGAGAGCCTCATGCACCAAAGCAATCGCTCTGTGACGAAGAATACAGATGATGCCTTAGTCTGGGGCTAACGTGTCGACCACTGGCGCAGTCAAAAGATCCATCTTTTTTCTTCACTCAGCAACTGTGTCCTTTCTGCCCGCTTTACTCCCTATTTCAGATTCTTCGCACAAGACGAGGCGGTTTCTTCAAGGATACTTTATCAAATTTGACAACAAAGTGATTTCCAAGGGAATTGTCCTGTGTGATTATTTTATTTCGGGTGTGTATCAACTTGAGTGCTCCAAGGAGAGAACAGAATCAGCGGTTAAGGAAGTAACGATGGTTTAACGAACTGCCATCATAGCATCGCCACATTAGGAACAAAATTGTCGGGCAGCACCACAGGAAGCCAATTGAACTTGATGGAATTGAAAATTGAATGGAACGCAAAGTAGTTGCCTGAGCACACACTATCTGATCAAATATTAGCAACATGAATCATGTCTAAGTGCCTGAAATTATAATATAAGTCTGAATCGTTGTGACATCCGGTGATTCAATGATTGTTTGCATTTAATTTCATAAACGTGGAATACCTCCCCTCCCAAAACTGAGAAAAAATCTATTTTTCATTGTCATTCTCTGAGGTAGGGAAAACTAGGGCAGTTTCCCATACAGGCATGCAAAATCAACCGCAATGTCGGACAAATATTCTGGGGTAAATGAACATTCTCTTGCCATTTGTGACCCCCGAAAGCTGGGTCAAGGATGTTTTCCTTGACCCAGTGCAGGGCAGCCACCAGGTCTAGAACAGCGTAGTTGCCGGGAGCATTACTGTCCCCATACTGAGGAAACCTGAAGAGAATGGGAGGATAATGTTGTAAAAAACGTATGTATACAAAGCACTATTAAGTAATTGTCTGGGGTGTTTGCATGTGTAAAACTGTTGTATTTGTTTAAGAGTAATCATTTAAATAATTTCAAAGAATAATTTCACATTCATGGGATTACCTAAGACGCCCAGTCTATAATTGACCGTGATAACAATGACTTTCCCAATGGTCGCCATGACACTTTCGCCATAGGCGTTTCCGGTTCCGATTTCATATGACTCGCCATGTATGAACAACACCACAGACATGGGTTCTGTGTCATTGCCGGCTGGTACAGAAATAGACACAATCAGTTTACAACACGACATCATACACGCATCATAATATAGCCTATATTAGTATTTGGTGCTTGAGGGACTGTGATGAATAATGTTAAATGGTATAGCAAAATTTCAATTTCCACACTTCTATTCGAAACAACATGATAATTTAAAGTAAAACCACATCCTAGTGGCATGATAAATTTTTGGTCAAATCTAAATATACATAGAGAGACCAATCTAATAATAAACCTTGTACATGTTGAAACAGACAAACATAATTTTTTAAGACATCACACACAATGAGCGTCACATCTTGCATTTCCACCATTTCGAGACGGTTTAATATTCCAGCCTGTGATGTGATAGATCCCAGTGAAGGACCGGAAAGCGGGAATTACACGTATCCATAGTCGTTAACAGAGTTATATATGTTCCAATAATGGCCGCTAAAATGACTGACAATAAATCCTCCACCGCCGTGGATTAGGCCTATTCCATAGCAGCCATGTAACAGCGACAGTGGTATTGTCATTCAGCCAACTGAGGCTTATACGAAGCCACTCGCCTTATCTAGATTAATGGACATGACAACGAACTCTGTGCAGAAAAAGAAGCAAATGGCATCCCCTGTCGAATCAACCACCTCAGGATGGAATGTTGTATAGCTTTAGGCAGCTTCTGCGGGATGTTTGGGCAAAGGGAAAGAAAGTTATTTGGGGTTTGCCAAATCGACCATGAAAGATGTGTTTTGTTGTCGTAACAGCCAGTGGGTCGTGAGGATTGCACTTCGTGCTGCTCATCCATACTTGATCTATTCTCACTGAAAATGTATTTCACTTTCATGTCAGGATATAAAACATTTATGCATCTACTGTTGCTGCTATTATTCTGCATGCATATCCATCTTTTTCTCGATCTAATTACTTTTTTGTAAGTTTTCATGCTTGATTTATCCATCTGATCAAGTATAGTTTGTTTTGTAACCTATTTTTCTGAGACCACATGCATATATGTAATTGATTTGGAAAAAATAGTTTTCCTGCTAATATCATTTTAATGGTGGCTTTTGTGAACATACTTTAGCAGCGACGAATTGTTATAGAGATGAGTCTAAGCAGCTTACCTGGATTTATTGTATCCTATTGTGAAGGACAATCATGTCCAGTTGACAGCATTCCTCCTAATAGGCAAATAAACTTGCTTTTTGTGTGATCAGATTTCCTCACATTCCCCTCACGAATTATCCCCTTATTATGGCACATTATTACCGCAGTCATCCATTGTGAGAGCTCAGTGCGCACGCACTCTCACACGCCATTCCTGTGTGCTGTGCAAGAGTGAGAATAATCTGCCATCATGCTTGATTTCCTTGAGGATACTTCTAGCTGCAAATTGTTATGCACTATCTAAGAATGAATCGGTTGGCCAGTACTGACAAAGTCACCTTTCCACATTTGATGTCGGGGTCCAGAGAATGCCAAGGTCGCAATCTTTGAGTTCTGGTTGATGTAAATTGCTACCGACACCAGTACATTTGATCATGATGGGTGCATGGAATACATCTAGGTTATGCGGATCCATACATGTACCTGATGCCTTTCCCATTTTAATTCGAACCTGAAATCATATCGTACATAGTAATTGTATCCGTTTCTGACATAAGTGTCAGTAAATTGTATGCTCTCAAACGAATAGAGAACATTCTTGTTTACTTCGTTTTCTGATTACAGTCATTATCAGCACAGATTTCATGTGGAGGAAGTCGAAAAAAAATCACATTAGGGTCAATGTTTGTGTGCAATAAAACAAAACTACAAGCGAGAACTGAGCAACCCTCTGGGCAGTGGGGCTAGCCGTCACGTGACACCGGGAGAAACCTCTCCAGACAAAGGAGTTTGTGTTCGGATATATTGGCGGCTCGTTTTTCACAACACTTTGGTCAACCTTGATGCTGATATTATGTGTTATTCTCACTGATATTATGTGTTTCTTCTACTGACCTTGACTCAGAATCAGATGTGTTGATGTTGTATATTGATCATATATTTTGATTTTACATACATGTCCGTTGATTGATATATGTTTGATATATATTCACAATGCTCACCCGGTTTTGATGAAATTGGTCCAATAAGTTAGAACAGTTTCAGTCAGCATTTTTTCCTTGGTAGTGTAGAGTGATATGAAAGATGATATCTCCCTGTTTTGACCCCAGAGATTTGAGCAGTTGACTTTCTCGGCAAGTTCGCGAAATATAGCTTAGCGGGTTCCTACTGATCGCCCACGTACTAAAGGCAGAGGCCGTCTCATTATCGCCCGCTTGAACAAGGTAGAACCTGGAGATTAAATGAAATTTCAATACTTTGTAACTTAAAGGAACCATCTCAGTCTACCCAATTTATCACATATATTATTCCATGATATCACATGTATATGTACGTGTGGAGATGTAGTGTGTAGATGGATAGATATTTCTATCTCTCATTAATACTGGAATGAATACACCGAAACATTTCTTGATGTCCGTAAACGTCTCTTTGACATTGTAGATATTGTCTCCGAAAGCAAGGTTTCCGCCTGATCAGACCAGCTCTTGACTACACTGGCTACGAGGTGCTCCTTTGAGAGCCTCATGCACCAAAGCAATCGCTCTGTGACTAAGAATACAGATGGTGCCTTAGTCTGGGGCTAACGTGTCGACCACTGGCGCAGTCAAAATATCCATCTTTTTACTTCACTTAGCAACTCCATCCTTTCTGCCCGCTTTACTCCCTATTTCAGATTCTTCGCACAAGACGAGGCGGTCTCTTGAGGGATACTTTATCAAATTTGACAACAAAGTGATTTCCAGGGGAATTGTCCTGTGTGATTATTTTATTTCGGGTGTGTATCAACTTGACTGCTCCAAGGAGAGAACGGAATCAGCTGTTAAGGAAGTAACGATGGTTTAACGAACTGCCATCATAGCATCGCCACTTTTGTCAATTGTAAAGCGATGGGAACAAAATTGCTGGGCGGCACCACAGGAAACCAATTGAACGTGATGGATCTGAAAATTGAATGGAACGCCTGAGCACACACTATCTGATAAAATATCAGCAACATGAATCATGTCTAAGTGCCTGAAATTGTTGATATCAGTCCTGATGGTTGCGACATCCGGTGATTCATTGTGACACGAGTACATTCGTGTACACGCCTATATCATGTTTGGCCATGCATCATACGTTCATAGCAGATCAGCTCGGAGCATCAAGGTTTATTTACAGTGGTGGTAGAATTTCAATCTCACACGTGTTATGTTAATAGTGTTTAGTGTTTAACCCCTACCCTGGGTAACAGGTGACACCATCAGTAAGTTGACCATGGCGCTTCCATACCCCCGCAACAGTAGGGTAACTTCCTGCGGGTTACCCCCAAATGCCGGGATGTTTTCCTTGACCCAGCGCAGGGCAGCCACTAGGTCTAAAAGAGTGTAGTTGCCGGAGGCATATAACGGTCGTCCATACTGGAGAAACCTCAAGGAAATGGGAGGATAATGTTGTAAAAAACGTATGTATACACGAACACTATTCACGAGTAATTGTCTGGTGTGTTTGCATGTTTAAAACTGTTATATTTTTTCGTTCAGGAGGTATAATTTAAATGATTTCAATAAATAGTTTGACATCGACGGGATTACCTTAGACGCCCAGTATTTAATTGACCGTGATAACGATGACTTTCCCATTATTGACACTTCCGTCTTGGGCGTTTCCAGTTTCGAATTCATATGACTCGCAATGTATGAACATCACCACAGACATGGGTTCTGTGTCGTTGTCGGCTGGAACAGAAAGAGACACAATCAGTATACAACATGACATAATACACGCATCATAATATAGTGTATATTTATATTTGGTGCTTGTGGGATTGTGATGAATAATGGTAATGAAACACTTCAATTTCAGCACTTCAATTTGAAGCAACATGATAATTTCAAGGTAAAGCCACATCCTAGCGACATGATAAATTTATGGTCAAATTTAAATATACATAGAGAGATCAATCTAATAATAAATCTTGTACATGTTGAAACAGAAAAACTGAACATTTTTTAGATATCACACACAATGAATGTGACATCTCGCATTCCCACCATTTCAAGACAGTTTAATATTCCACTCTGTGATGTGGTAGATCCCAGTGACGGACCGGAAAACGGGAATTACATGTATCCGTCTCCATTAACAGAGTTATATATGTCCCAATAATGGCTGCTAAAATGGCCGACAATAAATCCACCATCGCCGTGGATTAGGACGGTTTCCAAAACAGCTATGTAAGAACGACAGTGGTGTTGCTGTCTTCCAGCCAACTGAAGCTTATGCGAAGCCACTTTCTTTACCTAGATTAATGGAAGTGACAACGAACTCTATACAGAAAAAGAAGCAAATGGCATCCCCTGTCGAATCAACCACCCTGGAGGACGGAATGTCGTATTGCTTTACGTGGCTTTTGCGGGATGTTTGGGCATTTGAAGGGAAAGAAAGTGATTTGGGGTTTTCCAAATCAACCATGAACGATGTGCTTTGCTGTCAAAACAGACGGTGAGTCGTGAGGATCGCACTGCGTGCTGCTCATCCATACTTGACCTAATTTCAGTGGAATTATATTTCACTTTGATGTCAAGAAAATTTGATGCATCTACTGTTGCTGCTATTATTCCCCCTGCGTATTAAATTATATCCATCTTATTTTCAATCTATATACGATATAATGAAATATGTCAGGTATTTATAGTATTTATAAAACAGAACGGTTTACAAGAGTTCAATTTAGACTGTACTCGTCTGAATCTACATGCTTCGGATATATTCCAAGTCGGGAGTGTTACGGTGGCTTTTGTGAACATACTTTAGCAGCGACGAATTGTTATGGAGATGGGTCTAAGCAGCTTACTGGATATATTGTAACATATTGTGAAGGACCGACATGCCCAGTTGACAGCATTCCTCATAATATGCTAATAAACTAGCTTTTCGTGTGATTAGATTTTCTCAGATTCCCCTCACGAATTATCCCCTTATTATGGCACAATATCACCGCAGTCATCCATTGTGAGAGCTCAGTGCACACGCACTCTCATACGCCATTCCTGTGTGCTGTGCAAGAGTGAGAATAATCTGCGACTATGCTTGATTTCCTTGAGGATACTTCTAGCTGTAAATTGCTTCATGCTATCTAAGAATGTACGGGTTGGCCAGTACTGACAAAGTCACGCTTCCACATACACCATGCATTAATCTCCAAAGATACGGCGAATAGTATGCAGTTCTAGTTCTTGAACATAATCGAAATTCACCCCATGTATATTACCAGTAACACCTTCATCCAATTTCCATTTTACAGTGACAGTTGCTATCGGAAAAATGGTGTGATCCCAACAATTTGGTCAGAGCTCCACTTTACCTACATGTGCGCAATTTGAGAACTACAGTAAACACACAAAATTATATATTCAGAAATTCTAATGAACATGAAACCAGTGGTGAGACTGAAAATATGAATTCATGATAAAAATTTTGAGTATCAATCATTATTTTACAAGTGCAATAACAACGATCTATGGCTCTCTGAAAACGATGTGGACTTTCTGGACGTTAAACCACCGACCCATCACATCAAAGCTTATGTACTCAAAATTGAGGGCATAAGACACAATTTCGAGTTACATTCACTCCCCATGTTAAACCTACCTTACGATGAACGATGTACAGCATTCCCTGCGATACTTGGGGCTTAGCGATAAAATCCCACAAATGCCCCACCAATGTGCCTAACAAAAAATGTACATTTCATTATGGATCGACAGATTCAGTTTTTGGCTACAGTTTGTTGGAAATTACCTGATATATTGGTCAACCACTACCTCGTGTGCCAGTTCTCACAGGACATTTTTCCAAGTGCAGTACGAATATATCACTCACATTTCAGTTTCACATCGTCCATTCACACATATACTATACATTACTCACTGATATTGGCGAAGGGATGTTGTGGAAGGTCTACATCGCACACTGAACATTATATATCAATCTCCTATCAGCAGAATTCAACAAAGCTGTTGACTAGTGCTCACTTCCCGTATTTTGTACAGCGTATGGTGACGAATATAATTTAGGGCAATGGTCCCACAGCTCGCAGCTTACAACGAGCACAATTACATATAAATGTTGGTTTAGGGCAGAACGGTAATGAGAATACGAACGCTGCAGACCACTTATAATCATTTGAATTACAGACTCACATGTCATACTATTACATGTCAATATACTCTCACCTTTTCGCCACTTATTCAACTGTATCCAATTATATGTATATATATATGCATGATCAATGTAGTGTGTACATGAGTTTTTCAATATAATGTTGAAAGCTTATGTGGTGTCGACAGATTACAAGACAGTCGCAAATATATTATTATTACTTTTATTATGGGTGACATTGTGGATGTCAAGGAGTATTTCACCTTAAACTGGCCAGTTTGCATCTGAATTTTGATAGCAGTAAGTCTGCATCTTATGACACACTTCCTCCAGTTGTTGAATTGTTATGCAGATTATTCTAAGCCGATTATGAGATGTTTTGTAGTCTGATGTAAAGTGCATTCATCTCAAGCTGTCAATAGGCATCTCAATGGCCATATAATCCAGCTTTATTTGTGGTTGTATTTTCCTCTGATATATCAGTCAAGATGTATGATGCTGTGTTGGTATGGTATTACCTTGTGAAAACTCATATATATATACACGTGACAGATTATATGTGACAGATTTTGTACCTATATACACACGTATACAGGTGTGAGAGTAATCATAGTTTCACACACCTCTAGTTGCCGCCGCCGATCTTGACAAGGTCACCCTGCTACATATACCAACGGGACCCAATTTAGTTCTGTTACTCCATTGTGTGCCATTGGCAGAAACGGTTTAGGAGAAGTTAGGATTCTGCGAATTGTGAGTTGAGCTTAAAGCTATCACCCATTGTGTATGTTAGGAATAGGTAGCAAATGAGGATCTTTCCTTTAGTCTTCAGCAAACTCAGTTAAAAACTGTTAGAAAATATCCCGGAAGACGTGAATTGGAAACTTCCTGCAACGAGAAAATGATAAAGAGGATTTTTGGCGCTTACCACAGACTTATAGAATGTAATACAAATGTACATAATTAGTCTTGTTTTCTTTTAAAACCAAATAATTCAAAGTGTCTTCAGATAATAAGTAGTTAATAAAGCACAAATGGATACAGACAAATTCCAATTCCAAGACCAAATCCGTGGACGAAGTTTACACGTTCACTGTAAGTGGTCAAATCCGAGGGATACTACCAGTATCATAGTCAGAGTCATGTGAATATCACAGGTAATTAAAGAGGCATGTAATTGAGTATATTGAGCCAGTATTGCAATCGCTTTCTCATGCCGAAAAAAAATAGCTTTGGCAATTTCCGTAATCGTGACGTCATTTAAGGCAAAATGTGATTTGATAGCTTGCCAATCACGTAAAATACGTAATTTGGTGGCTAGCTCAAAGATGAAAAATATTCCAAAATGTATACGATTCAAAAGAAAACATGCTAAAACCAGTAAATAATGGACATCTTGCAGTTCAACAAACCTCCGTTCTGGGTGAATAAATAGTATTAATTCTAAATATCAAGACAAGAAATCTGGTATTCCCGCCATCTCACCCGTTCATTTGAGTTGTCAAACAGCATCTTGCTGGCTACATGTACTTTCAGTTTTGCCTCAACTGACGTCATCCATACTAAAATCATGATCAAAATCTTCGGCAATTTAGGAAGGAATGGCTTATTAGATTCAATATCTCGAAACCCATTGATTGAAAACCCACTTGTTTGAATCCATGGAAACATATTCATAATAGACTAGATGAAAAGCACTTGCATCGGCATGCTACTAGGTTTTTAGCTCCTGAAACAACAACATGAACAAGGAAGTTCAGAGTGCTATTTCATGTACATGTTTATATGTAGACACAAAAGAACACTGTTACAAAGAAAATTTTTCGTGCAGCATTGCTGTGCCAAAAAGTCCATATTAACACTGTCAGTCAAATTTAATTTCCGGACTGCACAACAATGGAGATTATATTCCGAGACTTATAAGTTGAAAATCTACTATATATTGAAAAGAATATCAAAGCGCCCTTGGGGATTGGCCTTTCACCGTGTGGAAAGGATAGACTGACTAGGGTAACATTATGTGATGGGACATAGGAATCCACCGTATGAATCCTTTATGAATCATTTATTCGTTCCAAGCGAAATTGAAATGCAGTGGATTTGACACTGTCTTAAGTGCCGTGAAGTTGGATAGTTGAGTAATGACCAGGACATTGATGTTGGACTTCAATTAGGCAGAGTCATTATGTGATGGATGTTTGATATGAACATTTGGATTTAAAAAAAAAAAAAACATCGTGACCATTGTTGTTGCAAAATTACTATTTTCAAGTTCATGACACAATATTTCCTTTATTCTCATAATACATATGTACAAAGCCATGCTTTGTATCCAGACATTTTCCTCATAAAACGTTTGATGAATTTGATCAAATGACAAATTTTCATGTGAATTCCAATGTCAACATATGTGCACAAGATATAGGACTTCCTATATGCTCAAAACACAACCTTTGTAGTTTGAAATGTTTAATGTACGCATGTTGAGGCCATATAGTCTGAAACAAAGCACATGTAACAGTTTCACTTAATGAAGTGAGACTTTACTTGCAAAGTGAATTCATAATATGTTCTACATCTAATTGTATAAATTAGTATAAATAAATTACCAATCAAGGTTCGAACATATGACCTTGAGATTTACCAATCAAGGTCATCCGTGTGAACTTCGATGTCACCATTACATATACGGGTGCGGTATTTGATTTACTATATGTTCATAATACAAATATACGTCTGGGTGCAAGTGTATAGGCCGCTCAAGCCAATGTACACATTCTCAGTCAGACGTTTGGCACTCAAGGTCATCTGAGGTCAAGTTGAAGGTCATCATTAGTTGTGCCATATATGTCTTCCTATATGTTCATAATGCAAACATAAGCCTTATCTGCAAGCATTTCATCTATAGAGGCAAATCTGGGCATTTTTTGACACAGAAATGGCTGTTTTGACCTTTTAAGGTCATCCAAGGTCAAATTCAAGGTCACCACACAAGTCGCCATATATGACTTTCCAATTGAAATGCCAATTTCTATGCTCTATCCTCAGGCGTTCTATGAGTACAGTTCTGGCAGCTCTCATTATGAAGGAAAAAATTGCCAAAATTTTTTTCAAAGGGTGAAATTTTTTTCCCCCTGGAAATGGCCTAAAATGGATAGTAATGCGATTTGGGGTGAAAATTTTTTTTTTCGCCGACTCGTCAAAAATTCAAAATGGCCGCCACACGCAGACCGGCGATTCAAGGGCAACCAAACTTATACACATCACAGAGGTCCATAAGGGGAATCTTTTGAAACAAAAATCTCAAAACTGTCTGAACAGTTTTCGAGAAAAGACAGACAAGGTGCAAATTTGGGCATTTTTCGACCCAAAAATGGCTGTTTTGACCTTTCAAGGTCATCCAAGGTCAAATTCAAGGTCACCACATAAGTCGCCATATATGACTTCCCATTTGAAAATGCCAATTTCTAAGCTCTATCTTCAGGCGTTCTATGAGTACAGTTATAGCAGCTCCCATTATGAAGGAAAAAATTGCCAAAAATCTTCTAAGTCCAAAAATTTTTTCAAAGGGTGAAAATTTTTTTTTGCCTAGAAATGGCCCAAAATGGATAGTAATGCGATTTGGGGCGAAAAAAAAATTTTTCGCCGACTCGTCAAAAATTCAAAATGGCCACCCCATGGAGACCGGCGATTCAAGGGCAACCAAACTTATACACATCACAGAGGTCCATAAGGGGAATCTTTTGAAATAAAAATCTCAAAACTGTCTGAACAGTTTTTGAGAAAATGGCCGTCAAAGTCCAAAATTGGGCACTTTTCAACTAAAATGGCCGCCATTTTGAGGAGAATGCGAAAATCAAAAAGCGAAAAAAAACTTTCCTGGGACTATTTTTAGCTATTTTTGTGCAAAATTTCAGAAACATTCGACCGTAAACTTTAAAGATAAAAATGTGGACGGACGACAGACGACGGACGGACGGACGACTAGACGGACGGACGGACGGACGCCGGACACAACGCCATGCCAATAGGTTATCGGACCATAGGTCCGGTAACCTAAAAACAATTACCGAACAGCGATTTTCAACTTTTTGAAATTCTCCTTCTTATCTGTAATCAATTTTTCCCTGGTACATTCTCGGTGATTAATAATAAATTTTAACATGTGTATAGTATATCATCACCATCATTTTATACATGTACATGTATTATAACTTCAGCTGGTGTACTGTACTGTGTATGACAGCGAGGAGTTCTACATCAGGGTAATAATTCGCCATGGGGGATTCATATGAATAAATTTTATGATGGATACTTTCATCAATAAATCTGGCGTCACCAGGTATTAGGCCAGTAGCGCTGTGCATGTATGGGATATAGAGGTGTAGTTCACTTCCACCCAAATGAGGCGTCTACGGAATTTACATGAAATGCTCCTAATGAAAATAACATCGAACTATCTACAAATGAAACAGCAAACAACACCAGGATGGTGAAACAGATACCTCAGAGAAGCGATAGGACAAGGGAAAGATAAAGTCATAAAGATCATTGTTATTGTCACGATGACCAATGAACAACGCTACTATATTGATTTCACCATCTGTTTAATCGAACCACATAGCTGATGTATTTTTCGTATATCATTTATATCTACTAGATATATCCTTTTTATCCCAATCAAAATTAATTACAAAAAAAAATTGTTATCTGACATGACACTTTCATTTCAATTCTTCATATCTACAATTCATGCGCAGAATTCGTGGCATGTTTTGTGTCAGAAATTTTATATTCCAAATATTTCACAAAATAATGACTTACCGAACAATTTGTCCGCCCGACCATTACGCCTCTTGCACGAATTTAAACGGTAACTAACAGTTATGAAGATATAAACACACCAATTGATTCATTATGACCCATTGTAGAAAGCAAGTAAGTCAACTTGACAGCATTCCCACCATAGTTATGTATGCCTCTAGGGGAGTAATTCAGTAATAAGTCACGTAGTAACTGAAACATGCTTTTGCTTTTTGAATTCCTCATTTCAGGGACAGTATCTGTGTGGCTACATCATAAAAATGTTCGCTTGGTGGAGCATTCGGCCACAAACAAAGCCATATAAATGGTTTGTTACCCACTTTAATGTTTGATGTCAGGAGGAAGAGAATGGAGCTACCGTATGTGGGAAAAAGTGTAGGTTCGGAATTGACGAGTGATGTAATGCATCTAAATGCAAATTATGTTCCATACAAGTTGTTCGATCAAAGCCATACAACAATGAAATATTCCAAAATCTCAGTATTTCAGTGAATATGTTAGGTATCACTTTTAGTCATGATTTTTTAACGATTCATCACATGAAAGAATGTGGGATATCTTGTGTCACGTAAGTACTTTGTTCCACCTTTATCTCTGACGGGCACGGTACTACCGTTATGTATCATGGAATACAGCGAGTGAATATCCTCATGTAATACTCGAAGCAAATAGAGAGGTTTCTATGGAAAAGAGAAGGGACCATCGGGTATTGGCTTTCCACTTCAATATACAGATATATACAGACAACTGTTATATCATTTATGACTGAGATAATAATCTATAACTACAATAATTCATTGAACACAAACCATTATAGAAATATATAAGAAATTCGTATAATATTACCTATGGGCTCAGTATTGTTTTTGTTTTTATTTCACTAAACGTTGGACTTTTCTTTGGTTATATTTGGAGTGGTAGGCAAGCATGACAAGCATTCCTGTAGCAAGGGTATGCTGATGACTGGGTTTAGTTTACCACTCTGAATCAAGCTCGTATGCGCCTCGGTGTGGTTTAGGCATTATCTGACTGGGGTGGTTCAGGGAGGGGTCATACAGGATGAATAACATGAATATTTCATTGCGAGAGGTGGTGATCTCACTTAGGTTTGTGACCCAGAACTGTATGATATATTGCTTTATGGTGCCATGGATTGACGGGATATATGTTGCCGCATAAAGACTGCTGTCAATTACTGTAGATTAGGCATCAAATTACTTTAAATCTGTCTGGTGTGCGTGACCAGCGAACGTCGGTACTCGATTGGCAACTGCTGTTATACAACTTCTGAGGCAAGTATATCTGTAACAAGGTCATATTGCAAAATTGAGAAAATCCTCATTGCAGCTCATAAAGTATCATCTACTCATTTCATGACACACTATGAGGAGTAACAATTCAATGGTAGATTGTTCAATTACATACTAATTCCAGGGCTGTTTGTAAATGATCCTTAACTCATATGCATAAAACTAAATAGCATTTCTGAATCAGTATTTGTATGGTCACTTTTCTATGTATTATTGATAATAGCGGGTGCTTGGTATGTCATTCGAACACGATTCGGAGTTAAAATTTCAATGGAAACAGTTTGGTGATTTGGTATTGTGTTATGGTATAGTGAGGGGTACTAAAGTCTCCTTTTTGGCGGTGTTTTCAGTCGAGTGAATATGCTCTCCAAAATGTTTTTGATCAATTTTTATTCCTTCTTTATTCAACGATGAATTGGTTTTTACATAAAGTAAATTGAGGTCATGGGTACACGGGTAATGGGGACATGGTGACACTCAAGGGGGGGGGGGGGATGACCTTTCACTACGTGTGAATGTTGTTTTGATGAGTCGAAACAAGTTACTCTATGCAGGGACCTTTCAAATGAATTTCAAATATTTTTACCCCACACATCCACTGGTGCATTTTTGATAGACAATAATTACATTTAACCATAGGATATCGGTCTGTTTGACAGTTGAATTGACACAACATTGAGTTTGGATCTTTCATAGTGTTCAATGTCACGTTCAACGTCGGCACACGGGAATGATTAGCAAAAATAACTGACTGTGTACTGCCCTGATTGTGGTGATTATGTTCAGATGTTACGGGGTATGAAATGACTTATTTAATGAGATTTATTGATATGTTACTTATATTTCCGCAATTCGACATATGAACAACAATCAATTTAGACCAAAGAAAAACTATTTCATGTATACACTGCACATATTACTGATGATAGTTCAACAAATTCAAATAGTGGTATAATATGTATATGTGGTTGTAATTTAGACGAGCCCATACTACAGCATATATAGTCAGCTCTGCTATCCCCTGGGAGCCCCTTCTACAACATATATAGTCAGCCCCCGGGTCCCTTCTACAACATGTATAATCAGAGGAGTTCTTTCCATAATATGTGCCTTCCTCATGGGATCTCCTTCGCAACATAGACATAGTTTTCCCAATAGGGTCCCTTCCACATTAGGCCTATGTTTAATCGGGCCCCCTCCCCAACTCCTCCCGTCTCTTTTAGGGTTTCTTTTTGGACCAATGAAAGCCCAGGAATTCGTATGTGTTCAGACACGTCGACACACCCAACGCTTCTGTAATTTCAAAAGTGTAAGATCAGATAAAATGTAGTAAACATAGTAAATTGATGACAATAAAAAACATTACCTGATTAAAAGCTAAGCAACATGTTGTTAGTTGATTCTGATCGTGTAGTGATTATTGAATATTCATGAATATTCATAATCACCGATCAGAAAAGTATACGGTAAATCCCAGTGACTGATGGTATGTCCCATTCTTGCTCTTAGTAGCCAGTCCTCAGGGGATCACTCCCGTCGACTCGTGCAGGATATTGGATTCTGCAGTGACAGTAACTACGCACAGGGTGAACCCAACCAAATAATATTTGGCAAATATTCACACATATGTTTTTAAACATTGAAGTGAGCACACAAGCCCTGATAATGTGTGCTCTATATTCTTGACACAGTTAGGCAATACGTTGTTGCACTAGTCAACCAGTCAAGTGTTTGTTGTTGTTTTTTAGAACAGAGGCAATTAACGAAATTCAATAAACACAAACAAACAATTATGAGCTTTTAAAATATACATTGGTACTCCATTACCCGAAACAAAACATATAGAATATCTGGTGTGAGGCGTGAGGGTTTGGTGGATTTCATTTAAATATATATAATAACTGTTAATATATATGAAAAGTGTTACTACTGTGTTACAATGACTTTAGAAACGCTGTCCTTCATCCCCATATATTATTGTATATATTACATTTGAAGGTAACAATACGTTGTGAAATTTTACTTTGTGCAATGGAATAAATTCCGTGGCACTGAAGAATGTCTTCAAAGGAAGCTTCAACTATGGAGCACCCACCATCTGGAATGCAGTTCCCCGGCATATCCGGAAGCTACCAAACATCAACACATTCAAGAGCCAGTTGAAAGTAGACATTTACACAATGTACTTTAACTGAACGTGTTCTTCTACAACTCTGATTTTCTTATCTAACCTTATAATCTTATAATGTGTACTTTTGTTGTTGAGTACTCTGAAACAGAGCCGTATATAAAATACGGTGAATGATCATAATAATAATAATATGCAAACACAAGACGTAATGATAACATCCCTATGAAAGTTGAATAATTGTGTGCTTTCAAGTTACGGGCGAGTAGCAATTATTCAGAAAAAAATAATAAATTATGATATTATTCCACTCCAATGCAATATGTACAAGAAAGTGTCTGAACTTCTTCATTGATGGTATTACAGCCAAATGAAGACAATCTCGCTAGTGATTCAGAGCAGTAAGACATGCAATCAGTCAGCAGTAGATAGATGGCGCATCACTGTCACGTGACGAGATTAGACGTTATAGGGGATGTTTTCTCAAACAAGATCTCAGCATCCGTGTGTTGAATAGAACATGACTTGTATTCAATTCAGGGGATTTATATGTGACATATTTATATTTTATATATAAGGGCATTCTATGGAACTAGATTATGGCCAATGATCAAGTAAAACGGAGGTATAAAATGTATAATATATGTATAATATATCAATCGGAACTGAAAGTTTGTAGGCACTGGTACGATACGTTCGCCCAATGCCCATGATCAGAGATTCTACTACTCAAGGTAAAAATATTGAGCTTTGACTTTTTTCATTTATATGATTTAGACGCCAAGCGATTCCAAGCGTTATCGAGTGTGTTTTTATTTTGCAATTCCAACTCAAGTTGAATTGTGAATTATAACCTTAAAATATCGTTCATTACACAATGGTTCTATTTTCCTTGTTAGAAGTCTTTTTATGTATTTCTTGAATCAAAAAATATTTTTCTATCCTGAAGTTTTGCTTTTTGGGATCTCCAGATTCCATACTCCAGGCCCTATTCTCACGACTGGGTATCTATCGGGATTTGAATTTGCCACATAACATAAAAATTTGCCCAAGGGCTAAGAAAGGTTACCGGACAATATACATTTTAGATATTAGCCTTTTGTCCAGTGACCTTGAAAATAAAGTCACTGATAAATTCAAGGCCATGAAATTTTCAACAAATATATCACTTCTAGTATGTCCACAATAAATTCCTCAGCTGTAAAGTCGATAATAAGTGAGACATTAGCCATTCTGTGATGTGACCTTGAAAATGAGGTCAAAGTTCAAGTTCAAGGTCATGAAAATATTCAGTATATATCATTCCTCTATATTCGCAATTGATTCCTATGCTGTAAATGTGAGTATCAATCTATTACCACCAATACAATCAGATTTTGATGATGCCAATAAGAAACGTTAAATACTACATTTTGCAATAGAAACAAACAAAGCCCGACCAAATAGTTTATCCAAAGACACACTGGCGTCTTCAGGGGCAGACAATGTGTTAAATGTAGTTGTTTCTACTGTACACCAGATGGAATTAGTATACAACTGCCCAACAACCTATGAAAATAATTTAGAAATCCGAATCTAACCCCATGGAATAGATACATGACAAGTACAAAAGTACCCAATCACAAGCCCGAAGGCTACTGAGTTGATGGTATCCTCGGGGACAGATTTAACGTCTGCCAGCAGTGACACCGACTCAGTGGTATAAATGTAAGTATCAATCTATTACCACCAATACAATCAAATTTTGATGACGCCAATAAGAAACGTAAAATACAACATTTTGCAATAAAAACAAAGCCCGACCAAATAGTTTATCCAAAGACACACTAGCGTCATCAGGGGCAGATGTAAAGATGATAATAAGCGACATATTAGCCATTTTGTTCTCTGACCTTGAAAATGAGATCAAAGGTCAAATTCTAGATCACCAAAATATTCAGCATACATCATTTCCTATATATTCACTATGGACCCCTAAGCTGTAAATTTGATAATAGGCGAGATATAAGCCATTTTGTATTCTGACCTTGAAAATAAAATGACTAACCTTGAAATTTAGGTCAAGGGTCAAATTCAAGGTCACTAGAATATTCAGCATATATCATTTCCTATATGTTCACAATTGATTCCTAAGCTGCAAAGTTGCTAATAAGCAAGATATTGGCCATTTTGTCCTGTGACCTTGAAAATGAGGTCAAAGGTCAAATTCAAGGTCACGAGAATATTCAGCATATATCATTTCCTATATGTTCACAATTGATTCCTAAGCCGTAAAGTCGATAATAAGCGAGATATTAGCCATTTTGTCCTGTGACCTTGGAAATGAGGTCAAAGGTCAAATTCAAGGTCACGAGAATATTCAGCATATATCATTTCCTATATGTTCACAATTGATTCCTAAGCCGTAAAGTCGATAATAAGCGAGATATTAGCCATTTTGTCCTGTGACCTTGGAAATGAGGTCAAAGGTCAAATTCAAGGTCACGAGAATATTCAGCATATCATTTCCTATATGTTCACAATTGATTCCTAAGCTGTAAAGTCGATAATAAGCGAGATATTAGCCATTTTGTCCTGTGACCTTGAAATAGACGTGGAATCGGCCAAAGGTCAAATTCAAGGTCACGAGAATATTCAGCATATATTATTTCCTATATGTTCACAATGGATTCCTAAGCTGTAAAGTCGATAATAAGCGAGATATTAGCCATTTTGTCCTGTGACCTTGAAAATGAGGTCAAAGGTCAAATTCAAGGTCACGAGAATATTCAGCATATATCACTTCCTATATGTCCACAATTCATTCCTAGTCTCTAATCTCAATATTAAGTGAGATATTAGGCTTAATGTGTCCCATTATAAAGCATAGGAAAATTTAACATGGGAAAGTCACATCTGGGCCGAGTTTGGGCCCGAAATGGCCCACTTCGAGTGATTCAAGCGCAACGAAATTTATACATGTCACAGAAGTACATATGAGGAGTGTTATGCATCAATGAGAAAAAAAGTTACTGAACAGATTTTGAGAAAACGACCATCAAAGTCCAAAATTAGCCATTTTCGACGAGAACGGCCGCTATGACCTTGAAACCAAGGTCAGAGGTCAAATTCAAGGTCACGAGAATATTCAGCATATATCATTTCCTATATGTCCACAATTGATTCCTAGTCTCTAATCTCAATATTAAGTGAGATATTATGCTTAATGTGTCCCATTATAAAGCATAGGAGAATTTAACATGGGAAAGTCCCATTTGGGCCGAGTTTGGGCCAAAATGGCCCACTTCGAACGATTCAAGCGCGACGAAATTGATAGACATCATAGGAGTACATATGAGGAGTGTTATGTATCAAAAAGAAAACAAGAAAATGCAGCAAACTGCGGAAGACGACATTAGAGCTTGAGCACATCTTCAGCACCACGACAGCTGAATTATCTTACACAACGTTACCCCCCCCCCCCCCCCCCCCCCAAAAAAAAGAAGAAGCCATAATTTCATCCCTTATGTGATTCCAATTCATTTCCGTATACTATAGGATGAAAAACATGGCCTACTTCATTCATATTACTAATTAGTAAACATTTATTTTAAAATCGATCAATGGAACAGGTACGCCTGCTAAAATGATATGGAATGTAGGTATCAATCTATTACCACAAATACAGTAGATTTTGATGATGCCAATAGCAAACGTAAAATACAACATTTTGCAATAGAAACAAAGCCCGACCAAATAGTTTATCCAAAGACACACTGGCGTCATCAGGGGCAGACAGTGCGTTAAATGTAGTTGTTTCTACTGTACACCTGATGGAATTAGTATACAACTGCCCAACAACCTATGAAAATATTTGATAAATCCGAAACAAACCCCATGGAACAGATATATGACAAGTACATAAGTACCTAATCAATAGCCAGAAGGCTACTGAGTTGATGGTATCCTCGGGGACAGATTTAACGTCCGCCAGCAGTGACACCGACTCAGTGGTATGAATGTAGGTATCAATCTATTACCACAAATACAGTAGATTTTGATGATGCCAATAGCAAACGTAAAATACAACATTTTGCAATAGAAACAAAGCCCGACCAAATAGTTTATCCAAAGACACACTGGCGTCATCAGGGGCAGACAGTGTGTTAAATGTAGTTGTTTCTACTGTACACCTGATGGAATTAGTATACAACTGCCCAACAACCTCATTAAAATATCCTCAAAACATTGGAAACTATGAAGAATATCTGCATCTGATATCATCGGATATAGCCTAACACATGCCTTTACTCAGTTTCTGGGCAAATTAAAATACCAGTTAAGAATAAAAAGACTTCGCAATCCAGCACAGAACACCAGCTTAATTGTCATGTTATAAAATACGTCAAATTACGGTAAATGTAGCCGTGGCATCGCAGACGAATCGCTGTGTTTTCTTCAAAACGCCAAAACTGTCCACACGCAGATACCCATATGCGTGTATGCATGCACGACTTGCTGAACAGAAATTGTGTTCCAAAATACGCGTGATTGTGGTAAAATTTGCTTTGCATTCTGGGAACGTCAATTTCCATCGGCTCTGCCATTTTGGGACGTTTCTAGATAATTTGAACATTTACGTTATTTTCTCAAACCTAGCACATCGATTCATGCCTGATATATCTGTGGAATAGTCAAAGTTTCCCATCAATTCGAGAGATTTTATGTCAAGGACGAAGAAAATCCTCATTTGAAGTAGGTATCTAAACGTTTAAATGCCAAAACGTGCGTCGATAGGTTGGCATGAAACCTCCATGAAAAAGTCAGCACATAGACATGTAGAGGGTTGGGGGCTTCGCCCCCAACGCTCTAATGTCAAAAAGTTACTGAACAGATTTTGAGAAAATGGCCGCCAAAGTCCAAAATTGGCTGATTTTCGACAAAAACGGCCGCCATTTTGAAAAAATTGCGAAAATAAAAAAAAATAAAAAATACCTCCTTCTTGAATTATTTTTGTGCATTTTTGTGCAAAATTTCAGAAAGATTGGTCCGTAAATAAAAAAATAAAAATGTTACGGACGCCGGACGCAACGCCATGCCAATAGGTTAGCGGACCAAAGGTCCGGTAACCTAAAAAGGCTCTGGCTCCTGGCGCCCTTCAGAAGACACAGACCGCAGGCTGCATAGGCTGCTCATTTCCGCCGCCACCCCCTAAATCCTAGATCCGCCTCTGATTACGTCCTCGGCTTGTACGCAAACAATGCCAAACGTGGCTACTGTTGTGATAAATGTTCATCATGTCTTGATGGTTTATCATTTCAAACCAGTACTTATTTGTAAATTTACAGTGCGAAAAACTGTTCTGTTTGAATCTGCAACTTCTCGCGTGCAGAATTCAAAGAATGAAGACAAATAGTCGATTCAGAACATTGAGACGTATAATCATTCGCCGGCACTGTCCGGCAGATGGATGGATGACCATCACAGAACACATGACATGGCTTGACCTTAAGATTTGTATTATTATACAATTATAAGATTTGTATTGTGTTCACACAAATTCTGATAAACTCTGTCTTGGATACTTGAATATATTTGATTTTTTTTTTCAGCTCCAACAAATGCGCATAGATGTGACGTTGTTTGTATGGGACAATAGGCATTTCATGACCAGAAATAAGTGAAAGGAATACAAATATTGGAAGGGAAGAAGAAACTGACATTTGTATATCCTGATCAAGAGCAGTATCAGGAGCACTATCAGCCTGCTGACAGGTGATATATGCATACACAATCTCAAGTACAGTGTAAGCAACAATTGTTCGTACAGGATGATGGTGGTGTTTGACATGTACCATTCCAATCACAGGAATTTTCTAAGGGAACATGCAATAACGTTTTCCTGTTAGTGATCTGTTAGTGATCAGTGAGACTGTAACTCTGGAACTCTGGAGGCAGGCCGTCTGGGACATGCATCTTGGGTATGAGGTCCAACCAGAAAGCCATATCATCAGCGGGGTAACGATGTCGGGCAATATGGCACATGCCTGAAACACAGGGTCATGTGGTATTGGAATGTGGTAATATTGTATGGTATTATGAGGTATAATATGTCTGATAGTACAAGTTATGGATGATATAGAACATATATGAGCTACTCGGTACTACATGAGGTGGGTCATCATGTCCTGTCCATGCAAATCTTTAGGTGCTTCTCTTTCACTTCATATTTCTAACGCAGTTTTCCTGTTAGTGATCTGGTGAAGAATGATTGATTACTTTACGGTTTTAATAAACTCCAGTTTTGATTCATAACAAGCAGACACGTTCCATAATTCAGACAAAAGCTAACTAATTAACCGTTAAAAGTTTTTATTTGAAGAAAAGTAATTCCATAATTTATTGAAAAACCATATGGACTCTGGCGTACTAATCAGCTTGTCACCAACTGTCACTCTGGATGACTGATGTCTTTGATCTAGCGATAGAAGTCTGGATGTCTGTATTAAGGACGTATGGGCGCGAGGCGTATTAGGATTCCTGGAGAAACAAATACAATATTACATGATTGGTATAGTGGATGTCATGACACAAACATCCCTTTGAACCAATAACATACACGTTGTCATGTTTAGAATTACATGTACCTGAGCCTTTCCCATTTTTAATTCGAACCTGAGATCACATAGTAATTGTATCGATTTCTGACATAAGTGCATGTAAATTGTATGCTCTCAAACGAATAGAGAACTTGTGTACTTCATTTTCTGATTACAGTCATTATCAGCACAGATTTCATGTGGAGGAAATAAAAAAAATCAGATTAGGGTCAATGTTTGTGTGCACTAATGCAAAACTACAAGCGAGAGAAACTCTGGGCAGTGGGGCTAACTGTCACGTGACACCGGGAGAAACCTCTCCAGACACCAAGGAGTTTGTGTTCGGATATATTGGCGGCTCATTTTTCACGACTACCGGTCAACCTTGATGCTGATATTATGTGTTATTTCCACTGATATTATGTGTTTCTTGTACTGACCTTACTAATCATACATTTTGATTTTACATACATGTCGGTTGATTGATATATATTTAGAATAATAATATTACCACTAAGACCTTAATATTGGTGTATGTATTGAAACCAAATCACACCACACTGCCCACCCGTTTTTGATGAATTTGGTCCAATAAGTTAGAATAGGTTCAGTCAGCATTTTTTCCTTGGTAGTGTAGAGTGATATGAAAGGCGATACCTCCCTGTTTTGACCCCAGAGATCTGAGCAGTTAACTTTCTCCGGGAGATCGCAAGTATAGCGTAGCGGGTTCCTACGTACTAAAAGTAGAGCCCGTCTCTATTATCACTCGCTTGAACAAGTTAGAACCTGGAGATTAAAAGAAATTTCTATAATTTGTAAGTTAAATGAACCATCTCAGTCTACCCAATTTATCACATATATTATTCCATGATATCACATGTACGTGTACGTGTGGAGATGTATAGATATTTTTGTCTCTCATTGATATTGGGATGTATACACGGAAACATTTCTTGATGTCCGTAAACGTCTCGTTGACATTGTAGATTTTGTCTCCGAAAGCAAGGTTTCTGCCTGATCAGACCAGCTCTTGATTACACTGGCCATGAGCCATCGCGATCTTCGGCCAGATGTCACAATCTCGGTGCTCCTTTGAGAGCCTCACGCACCAAAGCAGTCGCTCTGTGACTGAGAATACAGATGATGCCTTAGTCGGGGGTAACGTGTCAACCACTTCGCAGTCAAAAGATCCATCTTTTTTCTCCACTTAGCAACTCTGTCCTTCCTGCCCGCTTTACTCCCTATTTCAGATTCTTCGCACAAGACGAGGCGGTCTCTTGAGGGATACTTTATCAAATTTGACAACAAAGTGATTTCCAAGGGAATTGTCCTGTGTGATTATTTTATTTCGGGTGTGTATCAACTTGACTGCTCCAAGGAGAGAGCAGAATCAGCGGTAGGTTGACCATGGCACCTCCATACCCCTGCCCCAGCAGGGTAACTTCCTGCGGGTTACCCCCAAATGCCGGGATGTTTTCCTTGACCCAGTGCAGGGCAGCCACTAGGTCTAGAAGAGCATAGTTACCGGGAGCATTACTGTCACCCATACTGAGGAAACCTGAAGGAAAATGGGAGGATATCGAGGATATTGTAAAAAAGTATGTATACACGATCACTATTCGCGAGTAATTGTCTGCAGTGTTTGCATGTTTAAAACTGTTGTATTTTTTTCTTTTAGGAGTAATAATTTATGTGATTCCAATAAATAGTTTGACATTCACGGGATTACCTAAGAAGCTCAGTAGAAAAATCGACTGTGATAACGATGACTTTTCCAATGGCCGCAATAACACTTCCTTCGTAGGCGTTTCCGGTTCCGAATTCATAAGACTCGCCATGTATGAACAACACCACAGACATGGGTTCTGTGTCGTAGTCGGCTGGAACAGAAAGAGACACAGTAAATATACACAAAACATATACACATATCATAATATATCGTATATTTATATTTGGTGTTTATGGGATTGTGTGGAATAATGCTAACTAGTATATCAACATTTCAATTTCGACAATTCAATCTCAAGCAACATGATGTAATTTGAAGTCACATCCTAGTGGCATGATAAATTTATGATCAAATCTAAATATACATAAAGAGACCAATCTAATAATAAACCTTGTACATGTTGAAACATACCATTTGAGCATTTTTTATGTGCGCTCCTCACACACAATGAGCGTCACATCTTGCATGTCCACCATTTCAAGACAGTTTAGTATGCTGCTCTGTGATGTCATAGATTCCAGTAACCGACCGGAAAACGGAAATTACATGTATCTATCCCTGTTAACAGAGTTATATATGTCCCAATAATGGCCTCTAAAATGGCTGACAATAAATCCAGCGTTGCCGTGGATTAGGCCGGTTTCCATGGCAGCCATGTAACAGCGACAGTGGTGTTGCTGTCTTCCAGCCAACTGAGGCTTATACGAAGCCACTCTCTTCATCTAGATTAATGGAAGTGACAACGAACTCTGTACAGAAAAAAGAAGCAAATGGCATCCCCTGTCGAATCAATCACCGCAAGACGGAATGTCTTATAGCTTCAGACGGCTTTTTGGGATGTTTGGGCAAAGGGAAAGAACGCTATTTGGGGTTTGCCAAATCAACCATGAAAGATGTGTTCGTTGTCAGAACAGCCAGTGAGTCGGGAGGATTGCACTACGTGCTTCTCAGTCTTGATCTAAGCTCAGTGAAAATATGTTTCACTTCGATGTCAAGATATAAAACATTTATGGATCTACTGTTGCTGCTGTTATTCTGCATGCGGAGAAATATGTATCCATAAATACTTTTTTTCTGTTTCGAAAAACAGATACATATATAATGAAATATGTCATGTGGGTAGTGTTCGTAAAACAAAACAGTTCACAAACATTCAATTTAGAGTACTGATTTGAATCTACATGCCTCGGATATACCCCAAGTCGGGAGCATTATTGGTGGCTTTTGTGAACATACTTTAGCAGTGCCGAATTGTTATGGAGATGGGTCTAAGCAGCTTACTAGATTATGATAACCTATTGTGAAGGACAATCATATCCAGTTGACAGTATTCCTCATAATAGGCAAATAAACTGGCTTTTTGTGTGATTAGATTTTCTCAGATTCCCCTCACGAATTATCCCCTTATTATTGCACAATATTACCGCAGTCATCCATTGTGTGAGCTCAGTGCATATGCACTCTCACACGCCATTCCTGTGTGCAAGTGTGAGAATAATCTGCGATAATGCCTGATTTCCTTGAGGATACTTCTGGCTGTAAATTGCTTCACGCTATCTAAGAATGTATCGGTTGGCCAGTACTGACAAAGTCACGCTTCCACATACACCGTCATAGGAAAGTACGCTTGATTGACTACTTCAGTCCAAGACAGCGCCAACTGTTGGGGAGCCACTTCACTCCTCTAAGTAGATATTCCATTTGATATTGGGGGCAAGAGAAGGCCAAGGTTAGAAACTTTGAGTTGTGGTTGATGTAAATTGCTACCGAGTACGTGATAAGGTTTTCACCGGGGTGATAAGGTTTTCACCGGGGTGAGAAGGTTCTCACCGAGGTGAGAAGGTTCTCACCGGGGTGAGAAGGTTCTCACCAGGGTGAGAAGGTATTCACCGAGGTGAGAAGGTTCTCACCAAGGTGAGAAGGTTCTCACCGGGGTGAGAAGGTTCTCACTGGGGTGAGAAGGTTCTCACCGGGGTGAGAAGGTTTTCACCGGGGTGAGAAGGTTTTCACCGGGGTGAGAAGGTTTTCACCGAGTTGAGAAGGTTTTCACCGGGGTGAGAAGGTATTCACCGGGGTGAGAAGGTTTTCACCGGGGTGAGAAGGTATTCACCGGGGTGAGAAGTATTTCAACGGGGTGAGAAGGTTCTCACCGGGGTGAGAAGGTTCTCACCGAGGTGGAAACTGAATGGGGTGTAAATTAAACGTGATGGCGAATCTAAGCCACCGTAGAAAAGAGGATATTTTGGTTTGTCTCCGGTAGAATTATAGACTTATTCTGGTACAATTATAGAAATACTCCGGCACCAGTGATATGGAAATTTCAAGCAAAACAATGATAAATTATATAATTCTTTTCACTCAGACTTGTAGAAAGTAGCGAAAATTGTAAATAGTAAGTTTTACTTTTGTCTTGAAACCAATTGATTCAAACTAACCGACGTCACCTCTGGAACAACATGTACAAGGATGTTCGGAGTGCTATGTCATATACCAGTACTTCTTTATTTGCAGATTCGAATGAAAGTTCCGATAGTACATATTACTATGAAATAGTGTTTCATGTGCTGCAATGCCATGCCATATCAACACTGCGTATCCAGCTTAAATTCCGGACTACACTACAGTTGTGATTATATGACCAAAAGTTCAGAATTCTCCTGTCTATTGGAAAGAATATTCCCTTTGGCGATTGTTTTTTCATCGTGTGGAAACAGAAGTGCAACTGAAGTATATGATCAGCCATAGGAATCCACCGTATGAATCCTTATAGAATCATTTATTCATTCCAAACGATATTGAAATGTAGTGGATTTGACCTTACCTTGAGTGACGTGAAGCTGGACAGTTGAGTAACGACAAGAACATTGATGTTGGACTGCAATTAATTAGAGCTATATTGCATATTTGATAGTAACATTCAAATTAGTCCACATAACATCGTGACTCCCTGGTCTTGTTGTTGCAAAGTTACCATACTTATCTAATTCCAAGTTCATAGTAAATGAAATATACATGATACAATATTTCATTTATACTCATGATACGAGGTCATGCTCTGTATTCAAAGTTTTTTTCTCCATAAACGTGTAATATTTCGTGGCGGACATAACCTTGCATATGAACAAACGACATCATTTTATGTGAATTTTAATGTCAACATAATACGTTATCAAATTACAACCCTTGTAGTTTCAAAAACTGATACAATCCAGTGTGAAACAAAGAACACACATCAGTTTCAAAGAGCCAAGTATATTCAGAATATTTTCATCATATGATTGTATAAATTATGACTAACGAAAAACTGTTTTTTTGCAATTTTCGAGGCTATTATATAAGGTTATTGATGTGATAACGGGTTTGAGTTACGAGTTCTTGTCGCGCTACATAACTCACGAGCTTGCGAGTGAGTTTGCGAGACAAGAACGAGTGCCTCAAACCCGTTATCACTCAATAACCTTATTATTATATACCCCCACATAGATACTTGTTGATTTTCATAAAATAGTGGTTATTTGTCTGAATTCAGGGGATATTTAGGGCGTTTTCAGTGCTAGCAAGCCCACGGTGGCTAGGCGTTACGCGTTATTCAGGGAGTGCCGCGTAAAATCGTGAGTATTACGCGTTATTCGTGAGGAAATGACAGTCTGTGGTTGATCCCTAGCAGGAAAAACATACAATTTCGCTAACTATACCGTTTTGAAATGTTGGATTAGGGTTTGCACGGAACATTACACATATTCATGATTGTTGTTGAGAATTTAAATCAAAGAAATAAGCCAGTATAGCGAGACCTTCGACTGCACAATATCTGTCAATGTTGCTTCGACAGCCGCTCTCCCCGGTTTTGGGGTTGAGAATGTCATGTATCGGCATTGATGTAGATAGAATGACAGGTCTATGATATTGAAAGTATGGGCTTCACATGTGCCTATCTTCAAAATGTTTCACAATGGTCGCAAGCGGCACGAATCTAGGTTGAATGTATCATTTGTTTAGTTGCTATACTTTACGCGATTTGCGTGAGGGCATTACGCGTATGTGCATGAGTAAATATTTTGTTAAGGTTGGGATATATATTTTTTTTTAATGCGAATTTTTCTCCAGTTTTACTGCTCAATTGATGGAATAAATCCAAGTTCAAAAGATAATGTTTTCACTTGATGAGCTTTTGTGTAAAAGACACGAAAAACTCTTAGTATTGCCAAATTCAGATTTATGAAGATTGGGAGGAACATATGGAGTATAATGATAAGTGAGAAGTATCGTCAGTACTGGACATTGTACAGCCTCAAATCATACTATAAAAATCTCTATGTATGCATTATCAGCTCTACTATCCCCGACAACGCTCACATGTTACCCATGCTGTAACGCGTGTGCAGATTTTCTCCCTCAGGCCGATACGCGTAAACCATAAAAAGCTTCTCAATTAATAGAATACTCGATTAAAACAACTGGTTGCGTTGGGTAACAATAAAGAAAGATTTCTCCGAGTATTCTATGATTTACAAACATGCGCTTTGTTGGTTTCAATTGATAGCCGATGATATTTCACAAACTAGTCGCAAGCGTGCGGGTGTTGTCACGAACTGTGTGTCTATTTTCGTAAATATAACGATGTATACAAGTAATTCATAGTAGCATACGCAATGTTTACTCATTGGAATGTTCCGTGGAAACAAAATTTCAGGAAGAAACTGAACTTTTTCATTGATTTTCCTCATTTGAAGTGGGGACCTATGTCGCTTCCTGTGTCATTTCCTCACGAATAACGCGTAACGCCTAGCCACCGTGAAGCCTGTTTGGAAACAAGATTTGGGCTCCTGCCCGACCACAATTACGTCACTGACGTTTTCGTTTTACATTTTGAGCCGCAGTTGCTATGGACACGCAATACAATAAGTGCAGCACACAAGTGATCCGATATGGTAACTTATCGGAACGATCGCTTTACATTGAAAATAGAGGGAAATTTCACGTAGGGTGTATAATAATTTAAATTATCGGTCCTATCTCTCATCAATAATTAATTATGAAACTACGGTTGATTTTCCAAGTTATTTTCATAGGTTGTTGGGCAATTGTTTAATAATTCCATCAGATGTACAGTAGAAACAACTACATTTATCACACTATCTGCCAATGATGACGCCAGTTTGTCTTTGGACAAACTATTTGGTCAGTTTCTACTGCAAAATTTGTATTTTACTTTTGTTACTGGCATTATCAAAATCTTACTGTATTAGTGGTAATAGATTGATACTTACATGTAATCCCTGGTACAGTCTTGGTACTTATATGTGTAAAGTTTATCACAACCTTCAGTGCATACATGTACGTTTATATGTATTATAACGTCGGTTGGAATAATGTGCAGTTTATGACAGCAAAAAGTCCTGCGTCAGGGTAATAATTCACCTTGGGAAACTCATATGAATAATTTTATGACGGATGCTTTCATCTGGCGTTATGTGATTTTTTACAATACCATTCTTTATTGTTCTGCTGAGTGATATTATAGATGCCAATAAACCACAGGAGCAATAATGTCCCAATGGTTGTATCTAGAATGGCCAACAATAAATCTAGCATCACTAGTTATTAAGCCAGTCTTCGTGGCAGCCCTGTGCATGTATGGGATATAGTAGTGTAGTTCACTTCCACCGAATCAAGGCTTTATGGAATTTATACGAAACGCTTCTAACGTCAATCACATCAAACCAAAAATTGTAATATTACAATATTTGATCAAACTATCTACAAATGGAAAAGCAAACAACACCCGGATGGTGAAACAGATACCTCACAGAAGCGACTGGACATGGAATCATGAAGTCATAAAGCTGATTGTTGTTGTCACCATGACCAGTGAACAAGACTACAAAATTGATTTCACCTTCTAGGCATCAAATCATATGTTTTTTGATGTTTTTTTCGTTAATTTTTTATATGTACAAAATATGTCATTTTTATCCCTACCGAAATTAAATGAAAAATCGATATCTGACATGACACTTTCATTTGCATTCTCCATATCCACAATTCATGTGCAAAAATTGTGCCATGTGTTGGGAGAAAGTTTCTATTCTAAATATTTTGCAATATAATGGCTGAACCGATATAATGGCTCTTGCACCAACCTAATTAGTCCACCAAGATCTGACCAAATTGCTGGATTCATTATGATTAGCCTTCCATCATAGAGAGCAAATAAGTCAATTTGACAACAATCCCTATCATGGCTATGTACACTTCTAAGGGTAATATCAGAAGTAGACCACATTGATTATCTTGATCAAATAATAACATGTGGCAGAATGTTTTTGAGATATCTTCATGGGACTCCTATATTCGAATCTGTATCTGGGTGTAGGAATTTCGTGGTTGAAGCCCCTAGATTTCCACCAAATACATCCCCGCATTAGGACTATGAAAATACTTCTAATTTGCCTTTTAGTATGATTGTATTGAATATTCAATCCACAAACTATACTGATATCATGCTATGATACAGCAGTCATCTATTGTATGATGTATTTCCACGAGCACCCTTTACACAAGTAATCAGGAAATATGCTCGGTTGCTTCGAGGGCAGATCCATCTGAAACATGCTTTTGCTTTTCAAATTCCACATTTCGACAATATTTGTGTGGCTATATCATAAAATCGTACGCTTGGTGGAGTAGTTGACCACAAACTATACTATATACATGGTTTGTTACCCACAGATAAAATGTTTGATGCCTGGAGTGAAAGGAGATACACGTATGTGGGTGACTTTGTAGATGCGGACAATTGATGGGATTTTGTGATGCATCTTTCATACATGTTGTTCGTTCAAAACAACACAGCAATGAAACATTTCAAAATCTTAGCATTTCAGTGAATATGTGGGAAATCATTTTCATTCATTAGTAAATCGCTGCATGGTTTGTTTATGATTTATTTGGAAAGATTTCATTGGTGCGCAATGTTGGATAGTTTGCGCCACATAAATACTTTGGTTCACGTTAATCGATGACAGGAATGGCACTGCGGTTATGTATCATGGAATACATGGAGTGAAAGTCCCCATGCAATACTCGAGGCAAAGATGTTGCTATGGAATAGAGAAGGCAACATCGGGAATTGGCCTTTTACTTGATGGAAATAGTGTCAGCTGCAGAACGTACAACTACAATGTAGGCACTGTATCGAAACTCCTTAAATATTTCATTCATTCCAGACAAACTTGACCTTTCAAGGTTCCGACCTCAGCATGTGATGCTGATGTGATGCAGGACGTTCGAATACCAGTCACAATATTGTTGGTGTACGGAGATCAATTACAATAGATTTTTCGGTAGCTAGTTTGTTGGGTTGTTGAACCGTCATCACCACATTTTGGAACCTGACCTGTGACATTCAAAAGTACAATCAACGTAAAAATGTAGGAAATCATGCAAATGTTTTTAAAAAATATTATCATATTAAACTCTCTGGTAATATTGTTACATTAAACCATGCAAAAATTTCCCACACGAGATCGTGTATACGTAATCAAGTACACAGGCGCATGTAAGTGTCTCATTATTTATGACCATAATATATTAGTATTCAATAGACACAAGCAGCCAGAGAAAGTTGTATGATATTACACGTGGGCTCACTTTTGTTTTCCATTAAACGTCAGGCTCTATTATTGGTTTTATGTTGAGAGTTATGGCAAACATGACAAGCATGCATGTACCTTTTGCAAAGTATGCTAATGACAGGTTTTAGTTTACCAATATATATCAAGCTCTCATGCAGCTCGGTCTGGCTTTGAGCCTCATCTGTCCGGGGTGGTGAAGAGCAGGTTATACAGGATGAACAACGAATATTTCATTGCGACAGGTGGTGACCTCGCTCAGCATTGTGACCCAAAACTGGGTGATATATGGATTTATGTTGCCATGAACAGACCAGACATGCGTTGCTGCATACAATCGGTTGTCGATTACTTATATTATTCTTTGAATTACTACATTGGTGTCTAGAGTAATTGATCAAAGATTGTCTTCATTTGATTGGCAACTGCTGTTATACAAGTAGAAATGGATACCGGCAAACAGACAAAAGTCATATTCCAAGACCGAACCCATGGACGAATTTTACCAAATCAGTGTGAGTAGTCAAATCCGAGTGATACTAAAGTATCAAAGTCAAAGCCATGTGAATATCACAGACACCCAGATCAGGTGCTCCGAAACAGTGAGTATCCCCTGCCCCTCACTTCTGGTATCTCATTAACAGGGTCATATTGACAAAAATGGACACAACATCCCTGCAGTTCAAATTCTAGGGCTCAGTTTTGAACGACAAGGTCAAGGTCACAGAAATCGAAAAGTTACAATAACTCTGCTCATATTGAGAATTTATTTTCCCTGTTAATTTTGTATTTTTCTGTGGTCAATTCTCCATCATTCGCTATGTGAGCAATGGTCATACGACCAAAATTCCCCATTATTGACAATGGTCGCAAAATGTAAGGCTTTTGATATGTACGGTTTTCTATAATAATACTACTAGTACACAGAATCATCCTGTCTGTGCTGCTATAATGATGCTATAATGATGGCACACCAGTACTGCCAATGTGCCCGGCCAAGAGGTTTCAAGCCCAAATAAATCAAGCGTCTTGAAATGAAATCATTGAAGTCATGTGTTACACATGATTTCAATTCAAAGGCTTGATTTACTTGGGCTTGAATGCGTCTGTGCGCAAGTGTTTTTAATCAGTCGATGAATCAAATTTGTTTTCATATGTGTGAAATGTCGTCTCACCAAAAGTAAAAAATAAAAAGTGCCTCCCTACCCAAGTTTCTCTTGAGCTGAGGATGGTATTTTTCGCAAAATAAAAAATAAAAAATAAAAAGTCCCTCCCTACCCAATTTTGAAAAAATAGGAGGACGAGGAACAGAAAATTGATTTTTTAGGCCTAATACATAGATAACAACAGCACATTTCATATATTATGCAGGTCGAATTTTATGTTCGATATCTAGTATAAAACGTGCTAGAATAACCAAAAATAAACTAGTACCTAGGGTTCAAAGTGCGATCACATTTAAAATAAGGTGAAAAAGGATGACCATTCACTAACGTCAGTGAAATAAAAAATCAGTACCTGGTCCAACTGGAATAATCAGGTTTCGGATTTTCTGATGACCAGTTTGACTTTAAATATAAAGTATACAGGTCCATGATTATTGAACAGTAATAAGATGCTGTTGCCAGGTTTTAGGTTGTGTTCTACTATATAAAAAGTGATGAGAATAACACTTTCAGTAGCACCTGCAAGATATTGTTCTGAGAAAATGAGCAAACTGTTGTGACTATCTCACAATGAAAAATGCTGAGTGGATTCAATTAAAAAACCAACACCGACTTTGTTTAACATCCCACAAATCCATTATGTTTTTTTTTTTTTGCTCATCGTTATACATCCTCTAAACCATGAGAAATTAAAACATAGATGGACATTATGCCACATTACACAACGAATCATAAAGTAAAAAGAAATGGTTTGTACTTTTTAGAATGGAACCTTGTAAGTGTATTACTCATGTAAATAGGTTGAAGCACATCTTTTCATTTAATACGAATACCAAATAGTAAATTTTATTAAATATAGAAAATATTGGTGTAATAATAATAATAATAATAATAATAATAATAATAATAATTATCACCATGTGTTTTGACATGTGGGTTATACTTCGAAACAACTGACTTGAATATGGCGTCGTCACGTAAAAATCACCCTTGCTCTATAATGTCGCTAACCGAAATGTAGATTAGCAATATGGAAATATCCCCAACACTAATACAGTACTAGTGAGCTCATATTCTTACAGAAAAATTTACTTCCTTGAAATATGCTTTTCCGTCAATATACTATTTTTCAGTGTCACTTTCGTACCATTTCATGACTGCTTGATAACAGGTAAAAGATTTGTCAAAACTGTCTTTCAATCTGATTGTCCCCCAAGTTGTTGCCACCGGATTGTAATTTCAAAATTATACCCCAAGACAAAGCTTAATTAAACGTTGTGTCCCCATCACTCATCACATAGTGATGCACATAGCAGATCCCAGTGAGAGATGGCTTGTCCCATTAACCAGTCTTCAGGGGATCGCTCCCATCGACTCGTCCAGGATATTGGGCTCTACATTAACAGTAACTACACACGGAATGATACCAACACATTACTCAAAATCGTATATGTATATATTGAGAGCATGATTTGTCTGGGCCGGAAATGTTTAATATCTGTACAATGCTTACACATTGCAGTTAGTTTACATGATCTGATATGTGTACACCATATACTTGACACTTTTTGAGACGTTCCATACACTTGGTTTGCCAAACATTGACCCACCGATCAACCAGCTTTTTAGAACGAAAGCAATTATCGAAATTCAATAAACACGAACAAACTATTATGAGCTTTTAAAATATACATTGCTACTCGAATACCCGAAAAAAAAGATATAAAATCTCTGTGATATGTGAAGGTTTGGAGGATTTTATTTTAATATATATAACAAGTGTATATTAAAGTCTTCCAATGATTTTGAAAACGCTGTCCTTCAACGCCATATTACTGTATATATTACATTTGGAGGTACCAATATATTTTGTGAAATTGCACATTGTGAAATAAAATAATATGACTTGACAGAAACATCTCCCACATGTTAGGCCAACGTTGAGTGGGGGTTGGTCCCACCTATACTGCGGCGTTGGCCACACATACATGACATTTACAGACTACAGAACAAAACAACTTACTGCCTTGGATGCATTAGGGTTACTAATCAATCCATGGACTGCGTACATACATACGCATAATCACAACATTTCCATATTTTCTCCTATTAATATGTACACATTCTATAATTACAAGGTGATAGAGTTTATATTTTTCAAATGCTTTTGCTCAAATTTCATGTATTGTATATTGTTGTTATATTCATATTCACCTTTTTTGTTACACATGTATTTGGCTACATCTGTCTTTCGTAATAATTATGTGTAAAGTAATGAATGTACATATGTTTGATGCATGTTGAAATCGTTACAAATTTACATGCGCATGCACATTCAGCAGGATTCGCCAGGCTGATCAATGCTTATTTATTTTAAAATAAAGAAATGTTCAAACCAAAAAAAAAAATGCAAATACATGATGCAATGATAATACCAATTTTTATAATTGTATGCTTTCAAGCTATGGGCGAGTAGTGCAAAATACAGTTAGCCAGAAAAAATATTTAATTATGATATTAATTGCTGGTAATTGCTGATCGATACTTACATTCATACCACTGAGCCGGTGTCACTGTTGGTTGACGTTAAGTCTGTCCCCGAAGATACCATCAACTCAGCTCCATCAATCATCAACTATAGTAGCCTTTTGGCTTTTGATTAGGTACTCAGGTACTTGTCATATATCTATTCCATGGGGTGTGTTTCGGATTTCTTAATTATTTTCATAGGTTGTTGGGCAGTTATATACTAATTACATCAGGGGTACAGTAGAATCAACTACATTTACCACACTGTCTGCCCCTGATGACGCCAGTTTGTCTTTTGATAAAGTAATTGGTCGGGCTTTGTTTCTATTGCACGATGTTGTATGTTTGTTATTCGAATCATCAAAATGTGGCTGTATTGGTGGTGATAGATCGATACTTACATCCATACCACTGAGCCAGTGTCACTGCTGGTGGACGTTAAGTCTGTCCCCGAGGATACCGTCAACTCAGTAGCCTTTTTGCTTGTGATTAGGTACTTATGTACTTGTCATATATCTATTCCATGGGGTTTGTTTCGGATTTCCAAATTATTCTCATAGGTTGTTGGGCAGTTGTATACTAATTCCATCAGGTGTACAGTAGAAACAACTACATTTACCACACTGTCTGCCCCTGATGACGCCAGTGTGTCTTTTGATAAAGTAATTGGTCGGGCTTTGTTTCTATTGAAAAATGTTGTATGTTTGTTTTTGGAATCATAAAAATTTGGCTGTATTGGTGGTAATAGATCGATACTTTCATGTATTCCACTCTAATGGAATATGAACCAAATGAAGACATATTCGTTAGTGATTCGGAGCATCAAGACATGTAATCAGTCAGCAGTAGATAGATGGCGCCTCGCTCTCATGTGTGTCCCATGACGAGAATGGACTTTACTGGAGATGTTTTCTCAAATGTTTTCTCTGATGTACACATGTTTTGAGTATATGGAGCTAATTGATGGCCAATGATCAAGCAAAACGGAGGTATAAAACAACATGGTGTAGTTTGACAAAACATATCATACCTTTGTTGGCACTGAAACGTTTGCCAAATATCCATAATCATAGAAAAAAAATATTGAGCTTTGAAAACGGCTCTTCGTCATGTTTCAGACGCACTTCCAAGCATTATCAAGCATGTTCCTATTTTGAAATAAGGGTGGCATATTGTTCAGTTGATTCCCATCTGCAATCGCATACTGATTAGTGGATCCATGGCAGGGGTGGCAACTGAACATATAAAGACTTTGAATATAAAAAAATTCTAAAAAGGAAAGGCTAGCATGTTATCAAAAAGTATGTAAAAGGTTCTGGCTTTTGAAGTCCTTCAGACCCCAGAATCAGCCACTATTGGACTCCCTTCATTTCAACATTTTTACAATTATTCTGAGGACAGGGGTATCAATAAGCGTGTGGGTAGAATTTATAACCAGGAGTTGCCGCATGAAATAAAATGGCTCTGGCTCCTGGCGCCCTTCAGAAGGCCTCAGAGATCAGGTCGCAAAAGGCTCGCTTCGGCTGCCGCTGCATAAACCCTGTATCATTGAATGTTCCCAAACATGGCTACTGTTGTGATAAAGGTTTATCATATGTTGATGGTTTACAAAAATGGTGCACAACACTACTCTGCTTGAAAATCGCAACTCCTCAGGTGTAGAATGTCAATTAATGAAGACTAATAGTCAGGTGAGACATATAATCATTCACTGGCAGACAGATGGACGACTGCCACAGAACACGTGACATGGCTCGATCTTACCTTTAACTTTTGCAATATGTTCACACAAGTTCTGACAACCTGTGGCTTGAATACTTACATCTAAATGTAATTGTTCTCAAGTCACATCTATTTTGGGAAACTTTTTTTTTCAGCTACAACAAGTGTCCATAGATGTGACTTTAGTCTATGAGAACATGTGCCTGTCATGGCCAAATCAAGTCAACGTAATACAAGTTTATGTATCCCAACCACGAGCAGTGTCATGAGCATCATTAGCCTGTTGACTCGGCGCCAAGCGGGGATCTTACCAAGTCACTACTTACACAAGCTTGAGTACAGAGTAAGCAGCACTCATTCGTACTGGGTAATGGGTGGTTTGACTTATCCCATTACAATCATAGCAATTTTCCGATGGGACATTCATTGTTACATGTTTATTCACAACACGATTGCAATATATTGAACATATTGCTATAGAATATAGTTTAATGAAACATATCATTGTGTATATAACTGAACGGGAACAGAGCAAACACGATTCCTCTGCCCTGATTGAAGGCTTTAGCAGCCAGCAGAGGCGATTGTTGACTGGAAGTTGAAACGAACAAAAACATGTTACTTCTGGGCAGTACAGTGGGTATGACATGCTCCACCTCGTTCTAAAATTAGCTATAATTAAACCAAACACACGAACAGCATCAAGTTATGGACACAGTTGTTGTTGTTGTTGCAATTGAATTGCATTTTTAGTTCAGATAAAATTTTCAGTTCTTTTGTGCAAAGAATGGGGAAAAACGTTATGATAGCAGAATCCTCATCACACCTTGCTAAATACAAATTCATTATCCTAGGCATTTATGGATGTATGACGCAAACAAAAATTGCAACAACATACTCCAAGACACTGCATCACATACATTTCTGATGAACCTGGACAGAAATGTTCAGTATTTTTGATGTTTTTACATCCCAGTCTGGATCATTGAAGTTTGAGCTACATATCAAACAATCATATATACAAGTAACTGGAAAGTGCAAAGCGCTGATTCCAGTGTTATTGTCTGCTGCCTCGCTAAACACAACGGTCTTGTGAGTTATGGTTAGCTTCCTGGCGACCACAATGAGTCATGGTTGAAGAGGTGTCAATGCTCATGACACCGTCCATCATGCCTTGTATTTCATGGCCCTTTGGTTCTGTAATCACAATAGTCTTCAATTCATCGCACCACTACTGGAATCAATACGATGTTCTGGTCTTAATGAAATGCAATTTATGATCAAAACCAAAAGCTATTTCCTAATAACTATAATGCCAAATGCAAACACGATACATACGGGATACAAAAGAAACTGCACATTGAACATTCAGAGTCAACATTATTTCAACACTATTTTGACTCAAATAATCTTAGTGATTATGGCCTTTTTCGGGCGACTTGAAATTACAGGAATGTCACGCAATAATGGTTGTGTATTCTGACCATGCAGGGTGTCATGAGCATCATTAGCTTGTTGACTTGGCACCAGGCGGTGATCTCACCAGATCGCTACACACACGAGCATGAGTACAGTGTAAGCAGCACTGGGTGATGGGTGGTGTTTGGTTTGAGAAGTGACAATCCTTGCATGTCAAATGTGCGACATTACATTAATCTATGGGCGATAACATATGACTTTATAATCAAAATGACGAACTGATTCCTGATTACATGTCCAATCACAGTAATTTTCTAAGTCAGCAGATACGTGTATTTGATTTCATTGCAGTGGAATAAAAAAAGGTAGATGAAATGCAAAATGGTCCTATTCACGTTGATAGGAATAGAGTACAAGCAGGTTTTCATCTCCTCTAATCGAAGCTTTCAGCAGCAAGACAGAGTTCGAATACTAGAGGGAGCCTGGTCCATAGTATAGCGAGTATAGCGAAGATAATGGATGGACTTGTTCCTACGCAATTTCTCATATGGACAAGCCTAATGAGACCCTGTCAGTGTTGTCAGGCTGTCAGTGAGGGAATCTGATGGCTAAATGTTAAACAAACTGCAGCTGAAAAACTGCCCTTTCGTGATAGTGTAGTGAGGGTTGTAAGTGAGAGTAATGTTTTCTTCTCGCAAACACAAAACACCTTGTGATGAATTTTTATTGAAAATTAAACAGGTAATAAAAGTGAAACATCGTCATTGAAAATTTTGTTGACTACACATGTTGTATATATGGAAGAGTATGATATAACATCAGTCGAGCTGTCATTTTGAACAAGTGTTCCAAAATACTCCAGTGGCAGTCGTGCAAAATAGGACACACAATACATTTACATATACGTCTCTACCATATGAACTATGAGATGATACCTGGCATCATGAGATTACTTATACTGTCAGTTTCAAAAGGTGGCACTTTATAACAGCCTTTCTGTACGAGATCACGTGACCAAGTTTCATCACATGATTTAGCTAAAAGTATCTCTGTAATTTCGATTGGTACTGTGGAATGTCAAATGTTTTATTATTGCATTCGATAGCCACATTACCAAATCCCTAGTTAATTATACACACATATCTATGTCATAAATGCCTATTTCATCAACTATAATCATTATGTCACTCCAATTCACACTTGATTTGTAATCACACACACACTCTCTCATATTGCATGTTTGAGTTAGCGAAATACACACACTATGTACAAGATATTCCCTATACCACAGTGGAAGGGTTGCCATGGTGGTCTATATCACTACGATGGTTGCCGTGTATCTCCATCTCTGACATGGAGCCCATAGAGGCGGATCTATTGAGCAGGTGTGATGGGCCGCCTTCTGTATGATTGCCCATGTGGTGGATGGGGCGCGGAGAGCGCCTGGGCATCGTGTGGCTGTGGTAGGGCGCTTGAGGCGGCACGACGGGGATTGGGTGCTTTGGGAGCATTGCTATAGGCGACTGCAGGTGCCGTCTAGCTAGGCAAGCTTGCATTGGTGGCACGGTCATTGACGAGCTGTTTGTGTCTGTCTCGGGACCCGTGCTACTTTTGTAGTTATGTTAACTCTCCTGGGCCAGAACTTCTTTCTGTTTCTCTTCAAGCTCTCTTTGGCGTAACTTCATCTCGACACGCATCCGGTCCTTCTGGTAGTACACCCCCGCAAATATGAGAATGTTGAGAAAGAGGAGGGAGCAACCCACGGCGATTGTTACAGAGAGAAAAAGAGTGCCGTCTGGCCCAATCAGGGACGATGAGGGTCGCGGGGTGGTCTCCCTCTCAGCAGTGTTGTGGTGTGTACGTGGGCTGAGCTTGGAAGGGCCGGGGAGCGGTGTGGGCCGTGTGGTGGTAGTGCGTGGGGTGGTCCGTCTGGATGAGGTGGTGGTCGGGAGCAGTGGGGTGGTCGTGGTAGGCATTGTTGTGGTGGGTGGCGGGGTGGTCGAGGTCGTCGTCGTGGGGATCATGTCCTCGAGGTTAAGTTCACGCGTGCCTATGGCTTCGAAGGCTGAGGCATTGTTATAGTCGATGAGAAGGTGGAACTCTGGAGGCAGGCCATCCGGGACATGCATTTTGGGTATGAGGTCCAGCCAGAAAGCCATACCATCAGCGCGGTAGTGATGTCGGGCAACAGGGCGCATGCCTGAAACACAGTTATGGTACGGTCATGTGATATTGGAATGTGGTAATATTGTATGATATTATGAGGTATAATATTTCTGTCTGTACAAGTTATAGATGATATTAGAAGATAAATGAGCTACTCGGTACTACAAAAGGTGTATCATCATGTCTTGTCCATGCAAATCTTAAGGTGCTTCTCTTTCACTTCATATTTCTAACACAGTTTCCCTGTTAATGATCTGGTGAAGAATGATTGATTACTTTACGGTTTTAATAAATTCCAGTTTTAATTCGTAACAAGCAGAGGTGTTCCATAAGGTAGACTGACTATTTTACGGCTAAGCTCTAGTTTTTATCGGAAGGAAAGTTATTTCATAATTTAAAAAAAGAGAACGGACACTGGCGTACTAATCAGTCTTACAGCTTGTCACCAACTGTCACTCTGGATGACTGATGTCTTTGATCTAGCGATATAAGTATGGATGTCTGCATCAAGGACGGACTAATGATCGGAATAATTGATCGTATACTTGAATATGATTGAAGAGAGTATCATGCATTTCAGAGCAAGTGAAGGGTTAATGTGCAGAAAAATGCCGACAGAAAAAAATCGAATAACATTGTGAGGGCTTTTTTTTAAACTTCGGCAATCATAATCTGCAAAAAAGGGGTGGGTGGATTGAGGGAAAACAACCGTAAACGGTTAATGAAATGGAATTAACCACGCGATAATTACTTACGCCTTCCTTGATGTAAAAACGCAACAGAAAACTTTTACATCGGACGCTACAGTGTTTTGTTGTATCATTATATCATTTTATTATAATTGACATCGTATGCTGGAATCTGAACTGCTATTCTAACTTCTATGTTATATTTGAGGCATGGACTTATTTCTAGATGATGTGTTGATTATATCAAACAAAATTTTTCCCTTATCAAACAAAAAGCATAAATATTTACATGAAATCACTTGCGAATATTTTGGGGGTATTTTGAAGGTCAATATGAAATTGTGTATATGTAAACTTAGAGTGTGCTTCTAATGTGAAAAAAGTATTGGAGGGACTTACCATTCCCTGGTGATGAAATTTGAGTATTTTGGGTGAATTATGTGTTTTTATTGGGTATATTCTAGTCCTAGTTCTAAGCTGTCTTATTGTTGTCCGTTTGTGGTCAGTATTGTAAATTTGTAATTCATTCATCCGTTTGTAATCCGAGTTTCCTGAGATGTTATGGCTGTTGTATAATGCCGAAAAATGTATTCGTTTCCTCAATCAGCTACGACTGGACAGTCCCGTCTCTTGTTTGAGTTGAATCGAAATAGTATCACACATTTTAAACAGTACAATGCGTACCTATGTGGAGATATTCCTGATTCATTTTGTCGTATTTGGGCCACCTCAGGTTCTCGAATCTGTTCTCGACGTCTACACCGAAAGCTGACGTCTGGGCGCGCGGCGTATTAGGATTCCTGTAGAAAGACAGACACAAGATTACATGATTGGTACAGTGGATGTCATAACACAAACATCCCTTTGAACAAACAACATACATGTTGTCATAATTAAAATTACATGTACCTGAGCCTTTTCCAATTATATTCGAACCTGAGATCATTTCATGATAGTAATTGTATGCGTTCGTGACATCAGTGTCTGTAAAATGTATGCTAGCGAACGAATAGAAAACATTTTGTGTACATCATTCTCTGCTTACAGTCATTATCAGCACGGAGTTCATGAGGAGGGAGAAACTTGTATTAACAGAAGATTTTTTTTTCATTATGAATCGACGAAAATCACGTTAGCGTCAACGTTTGTGTGCACTGAAACAAAACTACAAGCGAGACCAGAACACCCCTCTGGGCAGCGAAGCTAGTCGTCATGTGACACCGGGAGAAACCTCTCCAGACACCGAGGAGTTTGTGTTAGGATATATTGGCGGCTCATTTTTCATGACACTCCAGTCAACCTTGATGCTGATTAATTTCCACTGATATTATGAGGTTTTTTTTGTACTGATCTTGACTGTGTTGATGTTCTCTATTGATCATATATTTTGATTTCACATACATATTGGTTAATTGATATATGTTTGGAATAATTTTACCACTAAGATCTTTATATGTATTGACACCAAATGACACCACAATGCCTACCCGGTTTTGATGAAGTTGGTCCAATAAGTTAGAATAGCTTCAGTCAGCATTTTTTTTGGTGGTGTAGAGTGATATGAAAGGCGATATACCGTCTATCAGTGGAGCACCAAACACGTAAGTCAAATCGTCCCCGTGCACTCCGCCAGCCCACCGCGGGTATGTGTCCAAACGTGACGGATAGTAAAACGCATACATATATGTGGACGCACTGTGGTCCTCATGGAAGTGCGACAGTTCGACCATAGGAGCAGTCAGTTGTGCATCCCTAAGCAACGTCATCAAGTTGTCGCGGATTACATCGGGATCGTGCGGTCGCTCCCAATCTGTATACTCGTGTAGTAATATCTCGTAGATCTTCTGGCGGTGGAACTGGTAGACATTGCGCACGTACGTACGTAAGATTTTGGTCAGTTGATCGTGTGTCACCCCGTGGTCCACTTGGTGTTGTTTGAAATAGAGGAACCCTTCGTTCTTCATGACGCCGAGTAGTAAATTTGTACTGCCGAAGCGCGAGGATTTACGCATCAAACTTCGGATATCTTCGGGTAGCACCGTACTCTCAATGACTGGGGCAAATGCCGAGAAGTACTTTGGGGCTCGTATGTCGGCATTGATTAATTCCTGGTATGGTTTCTCCTTCAGACACAAGATCACAGCCCTGTTTTGACCCCAGAGATCGGAGCAGTTGACTTTCTCGGCAAGTTCCCGGGTGTAGCGTAGCGGGTTCCTACTGATCGCCCACGTACTCAAGGCAGAGCCCGACTCTATTATCGCCCGCTTGAACAAGTTAGAACCTGGAGATGGAAAAAAAATCAATAATTTTTAATTTAATTTTACCATCGTAATCTACCGAATTTATAACATATATTATTCCATGATATCACATGTATATGTATGTGTGGAGATGCAGTGTGAGATAGATAAATATTTGTAAAAATTGGGATGTCTTCTCTGTAATTGATACTGGAAAGAATACACGGAAACAAATCTTGATGTCTGTAAACGTCTCTTTGACATTGTAGATTCTGTCTCCGAAAGCAAGGTTTCCGCCTGATCAGACCAGCTCTTGATTACACTGGCCACGAGCCATCGCGATGTTTCGGCAAATGTCGCAATCTCGGTGCTCCTTTGAGAGCCTCACGCACCAAAGCAATCGCTCTGTGACCGAGAATACAGATGATGCCTTAGTCCAGAACTAACGTATCGACTACTGACGCAGTCAAAAGATCCATCTTTTTTCTTCACTTAGCAACTCCTTACTTTCTGCCCGTTTTACTCCCTATTTTAGATTCCTCGCACAAGACGAGGCGGCCTCTTGAGGAATACTTTATCAAATTTGACAACAAAGTGATTTCCGAGGGAGTTGTCCTGTGTCATTATTTTATTTCGGTATGTATCAGCTTGGGTGCTCCAAGGAGAGAGCAGAATCAACGTTTAGGGAAGTGAGGATGGTTTAACGAACTGCCATCATAGCATTGTCACTTTCGTAAATTGTAAAGCATGGGGAAGAAAATGGCCGGGCGGCACCACAGGAAGCCAATTAAACTTGATGGATCTGAAAATTTAAAGGAACGCAAAGAAATTGCCTGAGCACACACTATCTGATAAAACATTAGCAACATGAATCATGTATAAATGCCTGAAATTTTGATATCAGTCTTAATGGTTGCAATATCCGGTGATTCAGTGACTGTTTGCATTTCTTTTCATAAACGTAGAATACCCCCCCCCCCCCACCTCACAAAACAAAAAATTAGCCCAAGGGCTAAGATAGGTTATCCGACAATTTTGGTTTCAAGCATTCTAGGTGATATATAATTTTGAGATTTACCAGTCGAGGTTATCACTGCGTGAAAAATCATCTTTACAATGTATTTACATTCGGGAAAGGTATACGAATGGCAGCATTTACATCGCCTTTAAAAACATTTACAATTCCCTGAACAAGAAAACGCAAAGGTAGTCAAGGTTGTATTTACAAGTTCATCCCAGATAGTAATGGCACAATTTACAAAATCCATACAAGGTCCGCAGATGTGACCTTTTATATATGGAAAGGTGATGGCGATGTGTATGTAAAGCCGAAGGATATATACAACGAGGTCTTGTAATGATATGTAAATGTATTGGTGGTTACTGCATATATATGGAAAGGTGATGTTATTTTATTACAAGGTCACATTTCATTCGTATTAAATTTACAATTATACAAGGATGGATACAAGAGTTGATCATTAATGACAACTTCAGGTCATATTTTCGCTAACGTAAATGTACAAAACGGTTGAAAGATGATATGTGGGCAATTGTAAAGGTATATACTAGATATGACAAGATGATATATCCATTCACGTAAAGGTATCTATTCATTTTGGAAATACTGTCTTTTCGGCATTTGGAATGGTACTGGCATGTTTGAATGTATGACCTGATAGTTTATGTAAAGATGCAAATCGATCAGTTCAGGTCATCATTTTATTGATGTAAATGTGTAACCAGATATGTTCATATCACATTTCCAATCACGTCAATGCATCCCTTTACTTGGCAATGTTACCTTTTATTATTTGCAAATGTATTAATTTTATAAGAATATGTGACCCTTTCTTCCATTTACATGCACCACTATATACCACCATGTCGCCTTTCCATTTTTGTAAAGAGGTCAATCTGTTTGGAAATATGATATCTTGGTATTCGTAAAGGTATCAACATGTTTGAGGTATGACCTGATATTATATGTAAATATGTATAAATTTCAGTTCATTTCCACATTGTGTTGAATAAAATGCACAACCAGGCCTGCTCAGATCACACTCCCTTTAACTGAAATACTTCATTGTATTTGGAAATTTCATCTTTTGGAATTTGTAATGGAGTGAATATGTTTTGACCGATGACCTGAGATTATGTAGAAACGTGCAAAAAGGCTGATTCGTGTTATATTTGCATTTAATCAAATGTGGAACTGGATCCGTTCAAATCATATCTCTGCTCACGTATATGTGTAACATCTTTTGGAAATGTTAACTTTTGTTATTTTGAGTGCAGACCATCATCACATACATTCGCGAAAACATGATATCTCCGATCGGGGTGTAAACATTTATTTTCACGTGTATCATAGACCCCTGAAAACATTTGTCTCTAATTTGGATACAGAAATATCTGAGGAAGTAATATGACATGGCGTTTTCTTATATTTGGCCAGAAGCCGTAGTCCAATGTCAGTCAACATTATATTACTAGAAGACAAATATGAAAAGATAACTTTTGACAATTTATCCATGCGGCCAAGGATGCGTGCCGGTGTCGTTGGGCATCTTTTCGAGCGATGGTTGCCCTGTTCTTCAGACTTGTCGAGGCCTGTTCTAGATATTCAGCATCTAAATCCACTTTCAGGCGATTGGATGTCTCGTTCTGCCAAGCAGGAAGACGATTCACCAGTACGTTGTCTCCGTCACCGTCCTCGTCGCCCAACATTAGGGCTGGAACGTGAACTGCCTCAAATGCGCGTTCGTGGCCGCGTGGTGTCAACGCTGGCTCTGAGAAATAGACAACCAATTTTGTTAGGCAAGACGGCCAGTCCGTCGCACGGCCCAAATATCATACACTGCGCCTTAATACTACTCGTCCACTAAACGAATGCCATTTAATCCGTCTATCACCTTTTTAATCCTTATTGAATATAGAGGAAGGCGCAGTGTATGATACTTGGGCCCGTCGCACGATCGTGTCTGAGTGATGATTTGTCGTATTATCGGGATATCACCATTTCACATGTACAAGGACAATGAATACAATGAATGAAATGAAGTAATGATAATGTTATGTTTTCGATTCAATTTACTTACCCAACAGGTCAGTTGAAGACTTTATAATTTATATTATTGACATATATAAGCGCGATACATTTACTTTGCATGCAATACCCGGTACCCGGCGAATTATTTGTACTTACTTGTCCATAAGACCCACACTTCAGAATAAACGCACTCCTTTGCATCCTGGAAGGCATCGTGAACAGCGGTCTGAAAAAAAGACAAATAACGTATATACATGTCTAAGTGGTGAGACTGCTCAGTCTTATACATACAGGCTTTGATTATTTACCCGATCATTATATACAAGTGTTAAGTTTTGACACATAACACAGACCTATACCTGTTTGAGCCTTTTCGGAGAACTTGTGCGGCGGAGGTTTGATCTGTCATTCGTTCTCTCATGTTCGGTAGTCCTATCAACTGTCGATATGCTACCTTAATCGGCATTATCCCCGTACTCCATCATGGATAAGCATTCGGATTCACTCATCCTTGTTTTGCAAAAAAAAAAAAAAATCGTGTCGTGCCGAAAGCACCAGCGAAAATTTTGCTGGAATTTAATGTCGAATTGTTTTCGATAGAATAAACTGAGCATACATCTCACACTCTTTGTCGCGGTGTATATGCCTGGCGACTGAACAGTCGAATAACTGGATATTGTATACACTATTTTGTTTGCCCAGAGAGACATGTAATGAGAGTTCGCAGACAACGGATACTAGATATGATATACAATGCCCTGATTGGTTGTAGAGCTGTAGGGGGCGGAGCTCAGATGAATTTATCGCCGAAATTAGTTTTATTCCACACGCCGCTCATATTTAGGAACAAGAAAGTTAGCCTTATTAACTGTGTTCGAAATTGTAACTTGTTTAATAAGTGAATGTGATTATTAGCTGTAAGATAATTGAGCTTTCTAATAATATTCTTTATTGCACTCTTCATTACTCATTATATTGTTTCCAAATGTCCGTGCTTCAGCGCGTCTCCCATCTGATATACGGGATTATTTAACAGATTCTTCCTAATTTACGTACAAAGACACGTCGTGTACCCTCCCCCCCCCCCCCCCCCCCCCCTTATTTACCTTTTGTCTTTTTGACTGATCAATTTTAAAACTAAGCTAGGTGATTTCCTCTAAAAACTCCGGGCTGTGCCGTGTACCTCAGATAATTTGAAATATAACCTATCCGGGATTTAGGTGAAATATACGACTAACAAATATAGCATTATCCGGCCTATTATTGTTTTGATGATGCATAAAGGTTGTATCAAGAATGATTGAATGAATCACGCATACGAACTGTTGTTCATACAGCAATTGCTGGTACATACAATAAATTTGAAAGCGCTGTGAGCTTCTTTGCGAGAATACACGTGGAAACATACATAGAAGTGCGCAATAAATTAAGTTGGGTCAATACATGTATGTGCAAAGTGATACACGAAGACACCGTAACAATATCAATTTCTAACTTGCATGATGCAATTAGCGCAAAAGATCTTGGAGATGGAAGACAAGTTAAATGACCGAATTGTTATTTGAAGATCACGGGTGGGGTAAATTTCTGATATCAATCAACTGTAGCATAATTAATTCATTTGTATCAAGTTTAATCAAAGCCTGATGACTGACCAGCCATGAATTTTTAAAATGATAATCCCGATGAAAATCATAAGAGTACTGAAATCGTGCTTTTATAACAATTACTGTACCATTGATATGCCATTGTTTTACATTAATTTATTTCACATGACATTCATTTGATATGTGCTTATTCATGGGGACACAAGGGCTATAAGGTTGAATAGTTAGCTGGTCGATTGATTCATTGGTAGCTTCCTAATGTAAAGAAGAAAATCCTTATCATAAAACTATTCACGTTGGCATGTTCCGCCACATAGTAGCATGGCGAATCAATGTTATTTCTGTGATCAACGCGGCAATTAAGACAATGACGTAAGTGTTAATTGACTCGTCGTTGGTGTTGTGATATTACAAGATACATTCTCTATGCTACTAGTTTGTGTATTGAGAATGGTATGCGCAGGCACGTGTACAATTACATATGGTCCCAGCACTAAAGCTGTTAATTGCAATTAAGCTCGATTCAAGTATTGCTCACGAACGGAGACGAGAACAAGATACACATCAATAGTACACCGTTTGATCACGCTAAAACTTAGCGAGAACTCTCATATAGTATAGTTCACATTTTTATCACAAACTATCACTATCAAACTATACCTGCAATTGATTGTATTCACTCAACAAAACAAAGAACGAAAAACAGTTTACGTGTAGATGGAACGGCAGAACAGAATAATAGGTAACATTTTGTGAATAAAAAGATACTTTCAATTCGGCATGTTGTGTAAATGATGGAAGTTTGTTCCAGACTCTTGGACCCGCGAAACTGATCGCTAGAGTGGTAACCTTTGTATTTGCTGAGCTCATTCGAATATTTTGGCCATGTTATGTAGGCGAAATCAGAATGTTCATATATAGATATATGCATTAAGAATGTACTGCTTATAAGCAGAAACTAAACGAATGCCATTTAATCTGTCTGTCACCTTTTTAATCCTTACTGAATACAGGGAAATATATATTGTAATATAGGGAGCGCAGAATATGATACTTGGACCGAGTACCTTGTATTGAGAAATAAATAGGAAAATGATACACCAAAATGACACATGACATTTGGTCAAAGAAGCAGTCTCGATTGGTGATCCTTGATGACCATAGCATTATGTCACTCTATAGTATATTATAGTATGGAATGGATGTGCGCAAATTCATGATTTTGTTTGCTTCATACACACTCTTTATGTGTGTATAACGATTAGATGTTATACATTTCATATGACAGTGACACCAAGCGCCTTGTGTTCATTTTTTAAAACATGGCCATTTTCCAGGACTGCTTTCATCATTATAACTCGCCGCAGTTAGAAAGCGATTGGATCTAAATATCTCGCCGCACCATTCAAAACAAAAGAACGCAGGCTGCAATTGAAGGTCTATTCCTTTAGAGTAACCAAAACTTCTTTTGTGTTGCTGGTTATTGAAAACACATGTGTGGCTCATAAATGGAGAAGCTCGTATCCCTTGCCTGATAAGCCACCTAATGCAAACAACGTGCACGTTGTATAGCAAGATATATGTTCTATATCAATATATGTATCAATATAAATGTAGTTGTCTAACTATTATGTTCCTGAAGCGGTTCCTGAATGCGCTGCAGCGGCGGCCGGGGGTCGGGGTCGGTGCAGGGGCCGGGGTGTGTGTGTGTGTGTGTGTGGAGGGGGGGGGGGGGAGATTTCCGACCCCCGTGCTTTAGGCTGCTTTAATCAGTTAGAGTGAGATATCAAATGAACATTATGTGCAAAAAACGTTCATTGAATCAATTAACATGTCATTTCGAGACGGAAAATTACGCAAACCACAGCCAACTGTATATCTACATGTACTAGCGCTAAAACCCCTTATTATGTCATTTAGGGGAAAAAAAGCTAGCTAACAAATATACAATAGTATTAGGCAATTTAAACATATTGTGACTGATCGCGATCATTGAGGTGTATAATGGCATGAATATGACATGGACTAATAATTAACTTAGGCAACCGCCTTAGGGCGTATGCGAACGGTGGATGCACTGACAAACATATCAATATGTTTTTATGTGGGTGATCTCCTTGAGAAATATAGAATATTTTCTTTTTAGATGTCCACGCATGTGAAACCGTTATGACGAAAAATATCGCTATGATTAATGTATAATTATGCTAATTGTTGTAAATAATGTATACAAATAACAAACTAGCACTCACTCTATAATTTGTTGAGATAATACTACCCAACTGGATACGCTTAATTTATAGATGTCCTATTTCCACAAATGAAATTTTTAGAAATCGATTGTTACTTAATATTTTGTTCAGTATTGCGGTCCGAAAAGGCGGCCGCACAGCATCTTTTCACCGATGGCACACAGTTATTTTTTCTGAGTTACTTAGGTCATATTTACTGATTACAAAAATGCAATACAAGTGTATACAATCTTTGCTGATCACATTGAAGGTCGCATACCAAGTATATATAATAGGATCTCTTTTGATCATCAAATGGCGTCACTTTCAATTTCTAACGAAAAAAGATAATTGCTAGTTTTACCGATTTCACTCTGGTACAGAACACATGCCTATTCGCCTTTACGATTCGTGTAAAGGTTAAACACATTTCCGAAAAAGGAAAGGCGTAGTAAATGTATCATTATATAGTTTTTGTAAATACAACACTTGGTGCATAGCTTATGTTCGTTACTTTACAACAACTTTTCGATCTTTATCATTGCATTTACAATGACTTTTGTTCGCATTACATTTACTTTCATGGAAAGGTATTGAGAAAGGTCATCCATAGTTATTTACAATGTATTTACATGTACAGTGTATTTTGTAAAGATGGATTTTCGCGCAGTGTATCTTTGTGAATTTCGATGTCTCCATTAGGTATGCTGCATATGTGTTCATAATACAAACATATAAGCTTTATCAACAAATATTTCGTTTGTAGAGGCCAATTTAAGATTTTGAGATTTGCCCTTCAAGGTCGTTTAAGGTCAAGTTCAAGGTCACCAAACAATGTGAATTTATACATGACTTTTTATAGGCTTATACATAATCCTAACCTGTAGGTGCAAAAGTTTAAGCTTCAGAGGCCACTCTCAAGATTTCAAGCCAGACACTTAGCACTCAAGGTCATCCAAGGGGTTAAAATCAAGGTCACCATTAGTTGTTCCATATATGACTTCCCATATGTTCATAATGCAAACTGAAGCTCTATCTACATGCATTTCATCTGTAGCAGCATATCCGGGCATTTTTTTACCCAATAATGGCTGTTTTGACCTTTCAAGGTCATCAAAGGTCAATTTCAATGTCACCTCCCAAATCGCCATATATGATTTCCTATTTAAAAGTGCCAATATCTAAGCTCTATCTCCAAGCGTTCTATGAGTACAGTCCTGGCAGTTCCCATTATGCAGGAAAAAAGTGCCGACCCGCCAAAAATTCAAAATGGCCGCCACACGGAGACCGGCGATTCAAGGGCAACAAAACTTACATACATCATAGAGGTACATAAGGGGAATCTTTTGAAACAAAAATTTCAAAACTGATCAGTTTTTGAGAAAATGGCAGCCAAAGTCCAGAATTGGCCAATTTTTGTCAAAATTGGCCGCCATTTTGAGAAAAATGCGAAAATCTAAAAACTGAAACATAACCCTCTTGAAATATTTTTAGGCCTTCTTGTGCAAAATTCCAGGAAAATCCGCCTGTAAACTTTGAAGATGAAAATGTGGACGGACGCCCGACGACGGACGCCGGACGACAGACGCAATGCGAAGGCAATAGGTTATCGGACCATAGCGTCACCTCAGAACAGAATGGGCCGAAGTACATTTTTCAAAATTGTACACCAGAAGTGAAAATCCTAAAATCATTCCCACACTGGAGACTATTTGAAAGAGTTGCGTTATTTGCAATGTTAAACATGTGAACTCATCTAATAATTTAAATTGACCAAAACATTCAATATACATTGGACATTTCAACTTTGTATCACTATCATTGATTGTGTCCCAAAATAGGTGTATAGAACATTTTAGAATTACATTTATCCTTTGATTTGTGACTTTGAAGTAAACCGTCTACGCCAGCAAGGATATTGGTCATCAAACATAATTACTAGCTGAATTATTGTCCAAGATGCAGATATGACCTTTTAACTCTCGAAGATTGCTTTGGTCATATGTGTTGCTTATGTCCTTATTGGGATGATAATGCATGTCCAATTATATATTTTGTGTCTTTCAATCACAATGTTTATCATTATGATTTTATTTCAAAATAACGGTTTGCTGAATGGAACCTTTTAGACTTTTATTCAAGTCCTGATAACATTAAAATGTGCGTTATGACGATCTCTATCACATTATGCAAAAATATGATTTTCAACGAAATTGTCAGTTAGGACCTTTCTGCTCTGAGGTGACGATAGGTCCGGTAACCTAAAAACCCCTATTTTTTATCCTCATACTCTGTCGTAGTGAAAACGGGCAGTGTCCCATGTAGGCATTCAAAATCAACCCCAATGTCGGACAAAAATTATTGGGAAAATAAACATTCTCTTGCTAATCGTGACACGAATACATACGTGCATACGCTTACATTTTTTCAAATTTTTTACCATGCATCATACGTTCAAAGCAGATCAGCTCGGAGCATCAAGAGTTAATAGTGTATAGTATTTAACCCCTAGCCTGGGTGACAGGTGACACCATCAGTAGGTTGACCATGGCGCTTCCATACCCCTGCCCCAGCAGGGTAATTTCCTGCGGGTTACCCTCAAATGCCGGGATGTTTTCCTTGACCCAGTGCAGGGCAGCCACTAGGTCCAGAAGAGCGTAGCTGCCGGGAGCATTACTGTCACCCATACTGAGGAAACCTGAAGGAAAATGGCGGACAGTGTTGTCATGCACGAGCATTATTAGGAAGTAATTGTCATGCGGTGTTTGCATGTTTAAAACTGTTGTATTTTTCTTTTAAAAGTAATCATTTAAATGATTTCAAAAATAATTTCACATTCACGGGATTACCTAAGACGCCCAGTCTATAATTGACTGTGATAACAATGACTTTCCCAATGGCTGCCATGACACTTCCGTCGTAGGCATTTCCGGTTCTGAAATCATAAGACTCGCCATGTATGAACAATACCACAGACATGGGTTCTGTGTCGTTGTCGGCTGGAACAGAATGAGACACAGTAAATATACACAAAACATATACACACAACATAATATATCGTAAATTTTTTACTTGATGTTTGTGGGATTGTGATGAATGATGCTAACTAGTATATCAACATTTCAATTTCGACAATTCAATTTGAAGCAACATGGTAATTTGAAGCCGCATCCTAGTGGCATGATAAATTTATGATCAAATCTAAATATACATAAAGATATCAATCTAATAATAAACCTTGTACATGTTGAAACAGAAGAACTGAACATTTTTTAGCTTTCACACACAATGAACGTGACATCTCGCATTCCCACCCTTTCAAGACAGTTTAATATTCCACTCTGTGATGTGATAGATCCCAGTGACGGACCGGAAAACGGGAATTACATGTATCCGTCCCCGTTAACAGAGTTATATATGTCCCAATAATGGCCGCTAAAATGGCCGACAATAAATCCACCATCGCTGTGGATTAGGCCGGTTTCCATAGCAGCCATGTAAGAGCCACAGTGGTGTTGCTGTCTTCCAGCCAACTGAGGCTTATGCGAAGCCACTCTTCTTATCTAGATTAATGGAAGTGACAACGAACTCTATACAGAAAAAGAAGCAAATGGCATCCCCTGTTGAATCAACCACCTCCGGACCGAATGTCTTCCAGCTTTAGACGGCTTCTGCTGGATGTTTGGGCAGAGGGAAAGAAAGTTATTTGGGGTTTGCCAAATCAACCATGAAAGATGTGTTTTGTTGTCGGAACAGCCAGTGAATCGTGAGGATTGCACTACGTGCTGCTCATTCATACTTGATCTAATCTCAGTGAAATTATATTCTCAATCTAATTATTTTCCTGTATGTTTTAAGGAACGGATATGTATATAATGAAATATGTCAGGTGGGTAGTAGTGATGAAACAAAACAGTTTACAAACATTCAATTTAGACTCTTCATCTGAATCTACATGCCTTCGGATATATCCCAAGTTCGGGGCATTAATGGTGGCTTTTGTGAACATACTTTAGCATCGACGAATTGTTATGGAGATGGGTCTAAGCAGCTTACTGGATTTATTGTATCCTATTGTGAAGGACAATCATGTCGAGTTGACAGCATTTCTCCTAATAGGCAAATAAACCTCCTTTTTGTGTGATTAGATTTCCTCAGATTCCCCTCACAAATTATCCCCTTATTATGGCACAATATCACCACAGTCATCCATTGTGAGAGCTCAGTGCGCACGCACTCTCACACGCCATTCCTGTGTGCTGTGAAAGATTGAGAATAATCTGCGATTATGCCTGATTTCCTTGAGGATACTTCTAGCTGTAAATTGCTTCACGCTATCTAAGAATGTATCGGTTGGCCTAGTACTGACAAAGTCACGCTTCTACATAGACCGTCATCAGAAAAAACGCTTGATTGACTACTTCAGTTTGACACAAAAGACAGCACCCACCGTTTGGGAGCCTCTTTGGTCCTCCAAGTAGATATTCTGTTTGATGCCAGGAGCGAGAGAAGGTCAAGGTTAGAATCTTTGAGTTGAGGTTGATGTAAATTGCTACCGACACCAGTACATTTGATCATGATGGGTGCAGGGAATACATCTAGGTATTAATACAAGTATCAATACAATTGACTGTGTTGAAATTTTTTTATTCAATAACGAATTTGTAAATTATTTTCATGGGTTGTTGGGCAGTTGTATACTAATTCCATCAGGTGTACAATAGAAACAGCTACATTTACCACACTGTCTGCCCCTGATGACGCCAGTGTGTCTTTTGATAAAGTATTTGGTCGGGCTTTTTTGTTTCTATTGCAAAATGTTGTATTTTACGTTTGTTATTGGAATCATCAAAATTTGGCTGTATTGGTGGTAATAGATTGATACTTACGTTCACAAAGTAGTCTGGGAGAATTTGGTAATTTTCTGTAGACACTGAACCCCTGCTGAGCGGTAAGTTTGACTGCCGGGCAGAATGTTACACAAAGAGGAAATCATTTCCGTATTGAAATGATCAGACCTACTAAGCCACGAAAATAGACTTCACTTCTTGAACATTTCACATCTTAGATGAAGACGTACACGTTGGGATAACCTGACAAATCCATATTCCATGGGGAATAAACATGGACCCATCCGAAACATAAAATTAATGGCGTGGATAACATTAATGCAGCTTGAGAAAGAGCGGGTAGGTCCACTTTGTGCACTGCAATGTGTGCACCACATCCACGTTGTCAATTTATGGTAATTTTGAGAGTATATTTTGTAACACATAAAGTGAACTGTACTACAACTTTCATGAATCCCATGTTCAGTCCTGAAGAAATTTGAGTTTCATGGTTTTACCGCTTGGCCTTTCAATACCCTTCACCTGAGTTAAAATGAGCTAGAAATATTATTGTATTTTCACTGCCAGAGATTGTCATAAGTGATGCCTGGTCTCATGATATGGTTGACATTGTAATTAATATTTATAATCCCAACCGAATTTTAGAATCTGGCCCCAGGTATTCACTTCAACATCATGCGATATAGGCATCTGCTTGTGATCATCAGACTGATGGCCTGGATTGATAATCATGCCAATAGCGTGATGCTTAAGGTACATGTTTAGATGGAATAGTTTATGGTGATGGGTGATTGAAACTCCTCGGTTTTAGCACGATATAATATGTGAAAGAATAGAACCACGGACTGGGCAGACACAGGGCTGCATTCTACCTGCGACATATTATCTGACAAATCCATATTCCATGGGGAATAAACATGGACCCATCCGAAACATAAAATTAATGGCGTGGATAACATTAATGCAGCTTGAGAAAGAGCGGGTAGGTCCACTTTGTGCACTGCAATGTGTGCACCACATCCACGTTGTCAATTTATGGTAATTTTGAGAGTATATTTTGTAACACATAAAGTGAACTGTACTACAACTTTCATGAATCCCATGTTCAGTCCTGAAGAAATTTGAGTTTCATGGTTTTACCGCTTGGCCTTTCAATACCCTTCACCTGAGTTAAAATGAGCTAGAAATATTATTGTATTTTCACTGCCAGAGATTGTCATAAGTGATGCCTGGTCTCATGATATGGTTGACATTGTAATTAATATTTATAATCCCAACCGAATTTTAGAATCTGGCCCCAGGTATTCACTTCAACATCATGCGATATAGGCATCTGCTTGTGATCATCAGACTGATGGCCTGGATTGATAATCATGCCAATAGCGTGATGCTTAAGGTACATGTTTAGATGGAATAGTTTATGGTGATGGGTGATTGAAACTCCTCGGTTTTAGCACGATATAATATGTGAAAGAATAGAACCACGGACTGGGCAGACACAGGGCTGCATTCTACCTGCGACATATTATCTTATGTTGTTAAAGTGATCCTGTAAAGTCATCCCGGTGAAGAACCGTGCGGTGAATGTTTTAATCTCCAATGCCATGGCGGATAGTATGCAGGGTTCTTGAACATAATCGAAATATACCCCATGTATATTACCAGTAACACCTTAATCCACTTTCCATTTTACAGTGACAATTGCAACCAGACAAATGGTCTGATACTAATTTTTTGTCAGAGCTCCAGTTTACCTTTCTGGGCAATTTAGGAATTACAATGCATACCATACACCAAAGTTCAAATTCCCAAATCCTCATGAACATGTACTATATATTGGAATTCGTGATCAAAGTTACGAGTATCAAACGTTATTTCACAAATGCAATACCAACAATCTATGGCTCACTGAAAACGATACCGAATTTGTGGATGTTGTAACCACCGTCCCGTCACATCAAAGCTCATGTACTCAGAAACAATATCTGGTTAACAGCAAATCATACAAATAATTCAAGGGACAATGTTTACACGTGAGTCAGGTCCAGCTGTCAATGGCTGTTCCACACATAAAACAAAAAAGGAATAGCCAACCGTCATGCGTAAGTGATCAATTGAATAGTTTGAAGAACAACAAACTGAATTTGTATACAAACATTATGAAACAGTAAAAAATGATGCTGTTATCGATGGTCTACATTGCCCACTGAATATTATATAGAAATCCCACTTCAGCAGAGTCCACGACTGCTGTTGACTAGTGCTCACTTGCCCTATTTGTACAGAATGTGGTAACGAATATAAATTGGCGCAATGGTCCCACAGCTCGCAGCTTGCAATGAGACACAATGGTTCTGTGTGAATTACCCATAAATTTTGGTTTACTGCAGAACGGTAATGAGGATACAAAGGCTGCAGACCACTCACGATCATTTCAATTACAGCACCACATTTATTCCATTCCATGTCAAGCGATCCACACTTCAGTCGTACATACATCTGTATCTACATATCTAAGGAAGTGTATATATGCGTGTAGTGTAATGTGTATATATATTAACCATATCTGTGGTTTTCAATTCAAATGTTGAGGGATTGTGTACTATGACATATTCCATGGCAGTTATGGCCTCACAAATAGTTTTCTGCACCGTATGCTACATGTATAATATTATGGGTGGTATTGTGGACGTCAATGATTATATCACCTCACACGAGCCAGTTTGCATCTGAGTAATAGACGTGGAATCAATACCCAGTATCAAGTATTCCGAGCAAACAAAACAGGGTCCGTTATCCAATCTCATAGTCCGGGGACAGAAAGTCATATCAGGCATACGAAGTGAGAGAAAACAAAAATGACAGGGAAACTCATGAACCCCCGTAAATGGCCATCAGGAGGTGAAATCAGGTGTTCCGGAAAGAGTGAGCATTTCCTGCCCCACTAGTGGCACCCGTCATGAATTCCCCAAAATTAACATGAAAATAGATCTAGTTGCATGGCAGACATGGATTTGCTGTATTTATCAACCAGATCATGATGACGTCCATAGAATTTCTTAAACGCAGCGATAAGTCTTGGTAAAACATATCCTTGTCGTAGCAGTTTAGAGACTAGCTGGGCACTTCGATAGACAAAGTCCTCATATTTGCAACTAGCTCTGGAATAGCGTATAAGTTGAGAAACAAACACACCATATGCCGGTGACATAGGAATGTTGCTGCTTAGAAAAGGGAAATTGACTATGGAAAAATTGAAATCATCACGTTTGTCATATAATCTAGTTGACAGGTTAGAATCATTATCAATCTCCAACCTCAGGTCTAGATAGTTGGAAAAATTAGCGGATTCTGTAGTATCCTTAATTTCAAGTTCCTTAGGATATATGATATCCAAATAATCACCAAACTTGGGATTATTTAGCGACAATACATCATCTATGTATCGGAAAGTGAAATTAAAATTACATGTTAGTTTCTTAGAACCTCCTCTTTGTAAATGTTGGATAAAATCTGATTCATATGAGTATAAAAACAGGTCTGCCAATAATGGTGCACAGTTTGTACCCATGGGAATACCAATAGTTTGTTGAAATATTCGACCACCAAATTCCACAAAAATATTATCAATCAGAAAATTAACCATATTTACCACATCTATTTCAGTATATTTGTATGGGGCATCAGAGTCGCCTTTAACAAAATAAGCGGTATTATATTTAACTACAATATAGTGGTACCGACGTTGTCCCTTTTTAGAGAAAAATGAATTATTGATTAGTTTTTTAAGCTGAGATTTCAGTTCAGAATGAGGTATAGTTGTGTACAAAGTGGAGAAATCAAATGTTTTGATAGACGTTACTTTTGAAAGTGTGTGCGCATGTAGATATTCCAATAAAGATTTGGAATTTTTTAATATCCACATTTGGTTTATACCACTTCTAGAATAGATGGTTTCAGAGTACTTTTGGAGACCCTGTTTAATTTTAGACAATATAGTAGTTAATATTTTAGAAAGGGCTTTGGTAGAACATGATGCTGAACCTGAAATATATCTTTGTTTGTGTGGATTTTTGTGCAACTTTGGGATCCAATATAAGTTCGGTAGATTAGAATCTTTACATGAGGTAGTAATACCAAACGAATGCAATACAGACAAATGATTTGATAAGATATCCTGTTTGGGCACGGTAATGGCTTGGTATGTACTATTGGGATTAGTATTGTTGGCAATACCCAGTTCGTCAAACAGGCACTGTATATAGTATGCTTTACAAACAAAAACAACATTATTAGAAGCTTTATCTGCAGGGACAATGACGAACCTTTCTTGAAGTTTCAACAAACTATTAGTAACCACGGGATCATTGAAGACAGAGCTATATTTAGTACTAACTGACTTTGACAAAACATTGATGCGTTTGTTTACCAATGACCTAATCTGTTTGACCCATTCTGACAGAGAATCAGTTTCTGCCTTTTCTCGCTTTGTCCATTTTCTGGCATGCTCCTCAACTGCATCCATGATTAACTTAAAATTGTATCTCCATGAAAACGACGTGGGCTCTCTATATTTGGGACCTTTGGACAAAATGTCTTTCAATGATTCATTCTCCACTATATTGAGGTCGCCTGAAATAACATGCCCAACTGGATCGTGTATGAACGGAGAGTTAATGCAAGTGCAGGAGGGTGGGTTATGTAAGAGATCATCAATATCCAAATCATTCAATGTTTGTTTGTAGTTGAAAATCTTGGAAGCAACAGATTTGGTATATGAGTAGGATACAGATGGAGCAGCCGTGTCAGTGAAGTATGATGGTACCTGGGACTGAACAGACTTATGATGTAATATATTACCGATGTTAATTGCATCAATACCTTTATTGGCAAATTTTATCTTCAAAAAAGACCGTTTGGGTGGTATATATTCGGAATTCTGTGTTGGCTTATAAAGCCGATGATAAACAATATCCATGATAATGGAATACAGACGAAATTCATAGCTATTGGTATTTCTGATATAGTGGGTAGGACATTGGTCCTCTAGTTCTTTAAGTTTAACATGAGGTATGGCAAATAATTTAGTGCGAACATAGTGCAGTCCAAGTGGTTGTTTCAATATTTCGAGTAGACCATCAAAGGAAATATTATGAATAGATGGTCGATTATAATGTCGTTGTCCATGGCTTCGTTTCCTACGTTTAAATGATGTAAATAAATTCATTACATTGACTGAACTGCATCCTGGGCTTGTCAGGTTTCCCACTGAACTGATATTATCGTTACAGCCATAAGGTGTAGCTGTGCCTAGTTCACGTATCCAATGTTCTTCTCGTTTCCTGCGGGTGGGTGTACTTAATGAGGGACTATTAGTATGGTGGTATATTTTTTCTATGACTCGAACTTTCATTGACAAAATAGAATGGTCATCCTGATTAAAATGTTGATAAAGTAGTTGATTAGAATTATTATTGATGTTGGAACGATGACCATTAACTCTCTTGTTAAGCTGTCCTTTGGTTTCTCCAATATATACGAGACCACATATAGTGCATTCAATTCCATATACGATATTGCTGGTCTTGCAATTGATGTTTTCATAACTTTTACTAGTATATGTACGTTTGGTAAGTGAACTTGTGAACTGTGAATCTGTAATTAATATATCACAAGTTTTGCAGTTTTTTGCTCTACATTTATTAATACTATATTGACAATCATCACCCTCTGCTTTCATTATATCTGGAAGTTTGATTTTGCAATCTCTAATATTAATAAAATTACACGAGTCTCGATAGCAGCGAGTCTGCATTTTATGACACACTTCCCCCAGTTGTTGCATTGTTATGGAGATTATCCTAAGCCGATTATGGGATCTCTTTTAGTCTGTTGTAAAGTGCATTCATCTCAAGCTGTCAATAGGCATCTCAGTAGCCATATAATCCAGCTTTTTGTATGATTGTGTATGATTTTACATTGTGAAAACTTCTAATCTACTACTGACATTTTGTTCCCAAATGCACAAGTATACATATGTGGGAGTAATCATAGTTTCATACCAAGGGGACCCATTTTCGTTTTGTAACTCCATTTCATGCAGTTGGCATAGAAGTCTAATGTCAAGCTAGGAGTCCGGGATTTACGTTGAGGTTATAGCCAACAGTATGGTGTATGTTAAGAATATGTGTACAAAAGGAGGATATTTTGGTTTGTCTGTGGTAGAATTATGTCCTGCAAAAAATGATTAAGAGAATAACTCTTTTCACTCACTCGTAGAATGTGGTGAAAATTGTGAATAATAAGTATTACTTTGTTTTAAAACCAATTGGGGAAAACTAACCGACGTCACTCTTGGAACAACATAATGAACCAGGAAACTCAGAGTGCTATGTCATGTACCAGTACTTGTTTATTTGCAGACTTGAATGAAAGTTCGGAATGTACATGTTAATATGAAATAGTGTTTCATGTGCTGCATTGCTGTGCCATATCAACACTGCAAATCAAACTTAATTTTCAGACTACACAACAGTTGGGCTTATATTCAAAGACCTAAAAGTTGAAAATGTTCCATCTATTGAATAGAAAATCTCATTCGGCAATTGTTGTTTCATCGTGTGGAAACAGCCTTGCATTCAGTGACAGTGAGCGCTTTGCGAACATTCGCCGTTGCCCCCTAATTGCTATGCAAGAACAATAGCAAATACTACTTCCGCCCCGTAGCGCCACAGAACCTTTTGTTCACTGAACGCAAGGCAGTACTTCGACTGAAGTATGTGATCAGCCATAGGAATCCACCGTATGAATCCTTCATGAATCATTTATTCATTCCAAACGAAATTGAAATGTAGTGGATTTGACCTTACCTTGAGTGGCATGAAGCTGAAACTTTTGAGTAACGACAAGAACATTGATGTTGGACTGCAATTAACTACATTTACTATGCATATTTGATAGTAACATTCAAATTAGTCCACAGAACATCGTGACTCCCTGATCTTCTTGTTGCAAAGTTACCATACTCATTTACATCTAATTCATCGAATTTTAATGTCAACATGAGTACAACATATATGAGTTCTTATGTTATCAAGTATACAACCCTTGTAATTTCAAATACTGAGGCAGTCCAGTGTGAAACAAAGAACATATACGAGTTTCGAGGAGCCAAGTATATTCCGAATATATTCCTCATTTGAATGTATAAATTAAGACTAACGAAAAACAGTTTTTGCAATTTTCAAGGCTTTTGTTCAAATTATTGGTCCTATCTCATCATTAATCATGAAAGAATTATGTAATCCCTGATACTTTCTTTGTATTTACATGTGTAAAGTTTATCATAACCTTCAGTGCATACTTGTACGTTCATATTTGTCATAACGTCAGTTGGTGTGCTATGCAGTTCATGCCAGCAAACAGTCCTGCAGCAGGGTAATATTTCACCCTTGGAAACTCAAGTGAATGATTTTATGACGGATGCTTTCATCTGGCGTTATGTGATTTTTTACAATACCATTCTTTATTGTTCTGCTGAGTGATATTATAGATGTCAATAAACCACAGGAGAAAAAATGTCCCAATGGTTGTCTCTAAAATTGCCAACAATAAATCTAGCGTCAGTAAGTATTAAGCCAGTTTTCGTGGCTGCGCTGTGCATGTATGTGGTATAGTAGTGTAGTTCACTTCCAACCAATCAAGGCTTTATGGAATTTACACGAAACTCTTCTAGCAACAATAACATCGAACCAAACATTGTAATATTACAATCTTTGATCGAACTATCTACAAAATGAAAAAGCAAACAACACCCAGATGGTAAAACAAACACCTCAGAGAGGCGACAGGGCAGAGAATGATAAAGTCATAAAGATGATTGTTGTTGTCACCAAGACCGTGATCAAATCTACAAAATAGATGTCACCTTCTACTTCATCAAACCATATAATTGATGTTTTTTGTATATTATTTATATGTACAAGACATATCATTTTTATCCCTATCAAAATAATTCCCAAAAAAAAATCGTTATCTGATATGACACGATCATTCGCATTCTCCTTATCCACAATTCATGTGCAAAATTTTCGGCATGTGTTGGCAGAAAGTTGTCATTCTAAATATTTTACAATATAATGGCTGGACCGATAGTATGCCTCTTGCACCAACTTAATTAGTCACTACCGGTCACGAAGATCTAAGCAAATTGCTAGATTCATAATGAACCATTGTAGAAAGCAAACAAGTCAGTTTAATCTTTGGGTTGTGGTTGATGTAATTTGCTACGGACAACAGTACATTTGATCATGAAGGGTGCATTGAATACATCTAGGTTATGAGGATCCATACAATTGACTGTGTTGAAACATTTCTTATTCAATAATGTTTACAAAGTAGTCCGGGAGAATTTGGTAATTTTCTGCAGACATTGAACCATCGCTGATCAAGTTTGACTGCCCGATAGAATGGTACGCATATAGGAAATCATTTCCGTATTGAAATGACCAGACTTTCTGATCCACACCAACTGACTCTGTTTCTTGAACATTTCACATCTCAGATTCATACACGTTAAGATATACTGACAAATTCATATTCCATTGGAAATAAACATGGACTCATCCCACACATAAATATTACTGCCGTGGAAGACGCTGATGCTGCATAAGAGAAGAGCAGTGGGCCTACTTTGTGCACTGCAGTGTTGTGTACTACATCCACATTTTCAATTAATGGTAATTTTGAGAGTATATTTTGTAATACATAAGGTGGAATACTACAGCTTTCATGAATCCTATGTTCAGTCCGGAAGAACTTTTATTAAATTTTAAGAGTTTTATGGTTTTACCCCTCGGCGGTTCAATACCACTCAGTTTTAGAGAATGACATACGCGATGATTGGTCTAAATGTATTTCAATGGGTTTCTCGGGATATGGTTGACACTGTAATTAATAATTGTAATCCTAACCGTATTTTAGAATCTGGGGCCGGGTATTCACTTCAACAACATACAATAATAGGACTCCATTTAAAGAACTCCTATATATATCATGTATGATATGTAGGTTCGAAAAAAAAGTTCCGTCTGGGATCAGTCGGGTTTTTATTGCTTTTACGAACATGCCCTATGTTTCAACATAAACCCCAATTGAATATGTCAGTGTTGTTTGTAACGTAGAGCGTATTTCGAAAATTATTTGGAAACGCTATAGGGCCCTGTCTGTGGTAATCAGACTGATGGCCTGGTTCTGAAAATCATGTGAATAGCGTGATGCAGCTCCGAGGAAGGGACATGCTTAGATGGGTTATATGAATAATATATGGTGATGGGTGATTGTCATTCTTAGGTTTTAGCAAAATATAATATGTGAAAGAGTGGAACCACGGACTGGGCAGACACAGGGCTGCATTCCACCTGCGACATATTATCCTATGTTGTTGAAGTGATTGGTTCACCCCTGTAAAGTCATCCCAGTGAAGAACCATGCATGTTTTAGTCTCCAATGCCATGGCGAATGGTATGCAGGGTTCTTGAACATAATCGAAACATACCCCATGTATATCACCAGTAACACCTTAATCCACGTTCCATTTTACAGTGACGATTGCTACCAGACAAATAGTCTAATACCATTTTTTTTGTCAGAGCTCCACTTTGCCTATGTGCGCAATTTTATAATTACAATGCATACCATACACAAAAGTTCAATTTCCCAAATCCTGATGAACATGAAAACAGTTGTCAATGTGGAAATAGGAATTAGTTATCAAAGTTACGAGTAGCAAACGTTATTTCACAAATGCAATACCAAAGATATATGGCTCTCCGAAAACGATACCTAATTTGTGGATGTTGTAACCACCGTCCGGTCACATCAAAGCTCCTGTACTCAGAAGGAATATTTAGTTAACAGCAAATCATAAAAATAATTCAAAGGACAATGTTTACATGGGAGTCAGGTCCGGCTTTCATTGACTGTTCCACACATAAAACAAGAAAGGAATAGCCAACCGTTATGCGTAAATGATCAAATCAATAGTTTGAAGAACAACAAATTTGTGTACAAACATTATGAAACAGTAAAAAAAAGTGTAAATGCTGTTATCGATGGTCTACACGGCACACTGAATATTATATAAAAATCCCATCTCAGCAGAATCCACGACTGCTGTTGACTTGCGTAGTGCTCACTTGCGGTATTTGTACAGCGTGTGGTGACGAATATAAATTGGTGCAATGGTCCCACGGCTCGCAGCTTGCAATGAGACACAATGGTTCTGTGTGAATTACCCATAAATTTTGGTTTACTGCAGAACGGTAATGAGGATACAAAGGCTGCAGACCACTCACGATCATTTCAATTACAGGACCACATTTATTCCATTCCATGTCAAGCGATCCACACTTCAGTCGTACATACATCTGTATCTACATATCTAAGGAAGTGTATATATGCGTGTAGTGTAATGTGTATATATATTAACCATATCTGTGGTTTTCAATTCAAATGTTGAGGGATTGTGTACTATGACATATTCCATGGCAGTTATGGCCGCACAAATAGTTTTCTGCACTGTATGCTACATGTATAATATTATGGGTGGTATTGTGGACGTCAATGATTATATCACCTCACACGAGCCAGTTTGCATCTGAGTCTCGATAGCAGCGAGTCTGCATTTTATGACACACTTCCCCCAGTTGTTGCATTGTTATGGAGATTATCCTAAGCCGATTATGGGATCTCTTTTAGTCTGTTGTAAAGTGCATTCATCTCAAGCTGTCAATAGGCATCTTAGTAGCCATATAATCCAGCTTTTTGTATGATTGTGTATGATTTTACATTGTGAAAACTTCTAATCTACTACTGACATTTTGTTCCCATATGCACAAGTATACATATGTGGGAGTAATCATAGTTTCATACCAAGGGGACCCATTTTCGTTTTGTAACTCCATTTCATGCAGTTGGCATAGAAGTCTAATGTCAAGCTAGGAGTCTGGGATTTAAGTTGAGGTTATAGCCAACAGTATGGTGTATGTTAAGAATATGTGTACAAAAGGAGGATATTTTGGTTTGTCTGTGGTAGAATTATGTCCTGCAAAAAAGGATTAAGAGAATAACTCTTTTCACTCAGACTCGTAGAATGTAGTGAAAATTGTGAATAATAAGTATTACTTTGTTTTAAAACCAATTGGGGAAAACTAACCGACGTCACTCTTGGAACAACAACATGAACCAGGAAACTCAGAGTGCTATGTCATGTACCAGTACTTGTACTTGAATGAAAGTTCGGAATGTACATGTTAATATGAAATAGTGTTTCATGTGCTGCATTGCTGTGCCATATCAACACTGCAAATCAAACTCAATTTTCAGACTACACAACAGTTGGGCTCATATTCAAAGACCCAGAAGTTGAGAATGTTCCATCTATTGAATAAAAAATCCCGTTCGGCGATTGTTGTTTCATCGTGTGGAAACAGCCTTGCGTTCAGTGACAGCGAGTGCTTTGCGAACGTTCGCCATTGCCCCCTAATTGCTATGCAAGAACAATAGGAAATACTACTTCTGCCCCGTAGCGCCACAGAACGTTTCATTCACTGAACGCAAGGCAGTACTCCGACTGAAGTATGTGATCAGCCATAGGAATCCACCGTATGAATTCTTCATGAATCATTTATTCATTCCAAACGATATTGAAATGTAGTGGATTTTACCTTACCTTGAGTGACATGAAGCTGGACAGTTGAGTAACGACAAGATCATTGATGTTGGACTGCAATTAATTACAGCTACTTTGCATATTTGATAGTAACATTCAAATTAGTCCACAGAACATCGTGACTCCCTGGTCTTGTTGTTGCAAAGTTACCATACTTATCTAATTCCAAGTTCATAGTAAATGAAAGATACATGATACAATATTTCATTTATACTCATGATACAAGCTCATGCTCTGTATTCAAAGTTTTTTTCTCCATAAACGTGTAATATTTCGTGGCAGACATAACCTTGCATTTGAACAAACGACATCATTTTATGTGAATTTTAATGTCAACATAATACGTTATCAAATTACAACCCTTGTAGTTTCAAAAACTGAGACAATCCAGTGTGAAACAAAGAACACTCATCAGTTTCACAGAGCCAAGTATATTCAGAATATTTTCATCATATGATTGTATAAATTATGACTAACGAAAAACAGTTTTTTTTTGCAATTTTCGAGGCTATTATATAAGGTTATTGGTGTGATAACGGGTTTGAGGCACAAGTTCTTGTCGCGCTACATAACTCACGAGCTTGCGAGTGAGTTTGCGAGACAAGAACGAGTGCCTCAAACCCGTTATCACTCAATAACCTTATTATTATATACCCCCACATAGATACTTGTTGATTTTCATAAAATAGTGGTTATTTGTCTGAATTCAGGGGATATTTAGGGCGTTTTCAGTGCTAGCAAGCCTGTTTGGAAACAAGATTTGGGCTCTGGCCCGACCACAATTACGTCACTGACGTTTTCGTTTTACATTTTGAGCCACAGTTGCTATGGACACGCAATACAATAAGTGCAGCACACAAGTGATCCGATATGGTAACTTATTGGAACGATCGCTTTACATTGAAAATAGAGGGAAATTTCACGTAGGGTATATAATAATTTAAATTATCGGTCCTATCTCTCATCAATAATTAATTATGAAACTACGGTTGATTTTCCAAGTTATTTTCATAGGTTGTTGGGCAATTGTTTAATAATTCCATAAGATGTACAGTAGAAACAACTACATTTATCACACTATCTGCCAATGATGACGCCAGTTTGTCTTTGGACAAACTATTTGGTCGGTTTGTACTGCAAAATTTGTATTTTACTTTTGTTACTGGCATTATCAAAATCTTACTGTATTAGTGGTAATAGATTGATACTTACATGTAATCCCTGGTACAGTCTTGGTAATTATATGTGTAAAGTTTATCACAACCTTCAGTGCATACATGTACGTTTATATGTATTATAACGTCGGTTGGAATAATGTGCAGTTTATGACAGCAAAAAGTCCTGCGTCAGGGTAATAATTCACCTTGGGAAACTCATATGAATAATTTTATGACGGATGCTTTCATCTGGCGTTATGTGATTTTTTACAATACCATTCTTTATTGTTCTGCTGAGCGATATTATAGATGCCAATAAACCACAGGAGCAATAATGTCCCAATGGTTGTATCTAGAATGGCCAACAATAAAACTAGCATCACTAGTTATTAAGCCAGTCTTCGTGGCAGCCCTGTATGCTACCGTATGCTACATGTTTTATATTATGGGTGGTGTTGTGGATGTCAATGACTATATCACCTCACACCTGCCAGTTTACATCTGAGTCTCGATAGCGGTGAGTCTGCATTTTATGACACATTTCCTACAGTTGTTGAATTGTTATGGAGATTATTCTAAGCCGATTATGGGGTCTCTTTTAGTGTGTGGTAAAGTTCATTAATCTCAAATGAATGTCAATAGACATCTCAATAACATCTCAATAACATCTCAATATCGGTATAATCCAGCTTTATGTATGATTGTATTCTCCTCAAAGATATCTGTCACGATGTATATTGCTATGTTGGTATGGTATTACCAAGTGAAAACTTAGCGCTCATTTACATTTTGTACCCATATACACATGTAAACAGGTGTGAGAATAATCATATTTCACACATCTCTAGTTGGCAGAGTCGGTATTAACAAGCTCACCTTGCTATAGATACCAACGGGACCCAGTTTCATTCTGTGACTCCATTTGATGCGATTGTAAAAGAAGGTTTATGACAGGTTAGATGTCTGGGATTGTGAGCTGTGGTTATAAACAGCCAACAGCAAGGTGTACGTTAAGAATATGTGTCGAAAAGAGGATATTTTGGTTTGTTTCCGGTAGAATTATAGACTTACTCCAGTAGACTTATAGAAATACTCTGGAGCAAGTGATAAGGAAATTTCCAGCAAAACAATGATAAATTCTGAAATTATTTTCACTCAGACTTGTAGAAAGTAGCGAACATTGTAAATAGCAAGTCTTACTTTTATCTTGAAACCAATTTATTCAAACTAACCGACGTTGGTGTACGGAGATCACTTGATGGAAATAGAGTATGTAGGCACTGTATTGAGATTCCTTAAATCTTTCATTCATTCCAGAAAAACTTGACCTTTCAAAGTTCCGACCTCAGCATGTGATGCTGGACAGTCAAATACCAGCCACAATATTGTTAGTGTATGGAGATCAATTATAGATATTCATGTCCTGCACTAATCAGAATCGATTACAATAGTTTTATCGCTAGCTAGTTTGTCGGGTTATTGAACCGTTATCACCACATTTTGGAACCTGACCTGTGACATTCAAGAGTACAATCTACGTAAAAATGTAGGAAATCATGCAAATATTTGTAGAAAATATTATCATATTAAACTCTCTGTTAATATTGTTATGTTAAACCATGCTAAAATACTTTCCCACAAAAGATCGTGTATACGTAATGAAGTACATAGGCACATGTAAGTGTCATATTATTAATGACTATAATATATTAGTATTCCATAAACACAAGCAGTCAGAGAAATTCGTATGATATTACATGTGGACTCACTTCTGTTTTCATTAAATGTCAAGCTCTATTATTGGTTATGTTGAGAGCTATGACAAACATGACAATCATACATGCACCTGTTGCTAATGACAGGCTTTAGTTTACCAATATATATCAAGCTCTCATGCGGCTCGGTCTGGCTTTGAGCCTCATCTGTCCGGGCTGGTGCTGAGTGGGGTTATCAATGATGAATAACATGAATATTTCATTGCGACAGGTGTAGACCTCGCTAAGCATTGTGACCCAAAACTGGATGATATATGGATGTATGTTGTCATGGACAGACCAGACATGCATTGCTGCATACAGTCGGTTGTGGATTATTTATATTATTCTTTGAATTACTGTAACAGTGTCAAGAGTAATTGACCAAGGATGTCTTCATTCAATTTGCGACTGCTGTTATACAAGTAGGAATGGATATCGACATACAGACAAATTCTTATTCCAATACTGAATCCATGAACGAATATTTCGAAATCAGTGTGAGTAGTTAACTCTGAGTGACGCTGAAGTATCAAAGTCAAAGCCATGTGAACATCACCGACACCCAGATCAGGTGCTCTGGGAGAGTGAGCATCCCCTGCCCTGCACTTTTGAGCCTAGTATATCACTAACAGGGTCATATTGACAAAAATGGAAACATCATCCTTGCAGTTCAAATTTTAGCGCTCAATTTTGAACAAGGTCACAGAAATAGAAAAGTTGTAATAACTCTGCTCATATTTAATTTTGTGTTTTTCTGTGATCAATTTCCCATCATTTGCTATAAGAGCAATGGTCATAAGACCAAAATTCCCCATTATTGCCAATGGTAGAAAATGTAAGTCTTATCAGCTGAATTCATCAATTTGTATTATTTCAAGTAGTAGTATTTCCAAAACCACTGATGATTTTCAGTATCGTATTGAACATGCAGTATGCAGTATGAATCAGCGATCTCGTGAAGTTTGAGATGCCAGTATCAAGAATATGTGTCATTGTCTAATTAATATGGTCGATTAGAAAAATTGAAAGAACCACTTTTATCAATGACTTTTTCTCCCATGATTTTTGTATTTTTCTATGGCTAATTCCCGACCTTTTGATATAATGATATAGACGAATGGCTGTACGACTTTAATCCCCGATAGAAAATGTAATGGTCATCAGCTTTAATTTTAGTAACCAAATCTGGAGGGGCGAGGGTATGTAACCTCTTTTCGTCTTGTTTGGTAATGATTATGGACATACAGCTGCCATGAAACTGAGGAACCCAATTGTTGGCTATCAGTGTATTTTTGGCCTTTGTGTAGACTTCAAAAATACGTAGATAACAACAGCACATTTCAAATATTATGCAGGTCGAATATAAAACGTGCTAGAATAACCAAAAATTAAATAGTACCTAGGTTCAAAGTGGGATCACATTTATTACAGCTTCATCACGTGATATAGCTAAAAGTATCACGTGATATAGCTAAAAGTATCTCTGTAATTTTTTGACAAAATCTCTGTAATTTTGGTACTGTGGAATTTCGAATGTTTTATTATTGCATTTGATAGCCACATTATCAATTCCCTAGTTCATAAACTATAATCATTATGTCACTCCAATTCACACTTGATTTGTAATCACATACACACTTTCTCATATTGCATGTTTGAGTTACCGAAATACACACACTATGTAGAAGATATTCCCTATACCACAGTGGAAGGGTTGCCATGGTGGTGTATATCACTACGGTGGTTGCCGTGTATCTCCATCTCTGACATGGAGCCCATAGAGGCGGATCTATTGATCAGGTGTGATGGGCTGCCTTCTGTATGATTGCTCATGTGGTGGATGGGGCGCGGAGAGCGCCTGGGCATCGTGTCGCTGTGGTAGGGCGCTTGAGGCGGCACGACGGGAATTGGGTGCTTTGGGAGTGTTGCTATAGGCATGCTACTTTGTAGTTATGTTCGTTCTCCTGGGCCAGAACGTCTTTCTATTTTTCTTCAAGCTTTTGCTCGTGTAATTTCATCTCAACGCACATCTTGCGCTTCTGGTAGTACACCTCCGCAAATATGAGAATGTCCAAGAAGGGCAGGGAGCAACCCTCGGCGATTGTTACAGAGAGGGAAAGAGAGCCATCCGGCCCAATGAGGGATGATGAGGGTCCCTTGGTGGTCTCCCTCTCAGTGCTGTTGTGGTGTGTATGTGAGCTGAGCTTGGAAGGGCCTGGGAGCGGTGTGGGCCGTGCAGTGGTGGTGCGTGGGGTGGTCCGTCTGGATGAGGTGGTAGTTGGAGGCAACAGGGTGGTCCTGGTAGGCGTTGTTGTGGTGGGTGGCGGGGTGGTCGAGGTCGTCGTCGTGGGGATCATGTTCTCAAGGTTGGGTTCACGGATGCCTATGGCTTCGAAGGCCGAGGCCTTGTTATAATCAGTGAGACTGTAACTCTGGATGCAGGCCGTCCGGGACATGCATCTTGAGTATGAGGTCCAGTCAGAAAGCCATATCATCAGAGGGGTATTGATGTCGAGCAATAGAGCACATGCCTGAAACACAGTTATGATACGAGGGTACGGTCATGTGATGTTGGATAGTGGTAATATTGTATGATATTAAGAAGTATAATATGTCTGTCTGTATAAGTTATGGATGATATTAGAACATAAATGAGCTTCTCGGTACTACATCAGGTGTGTTTTCATGTTATGTTCATGCAAATCTTAATGTGCTCCCCTTTCACTTCATATTTTTTCCTGTTCTGATCTGGTGACAAATGATTGATTACTTTATGGTTTTAATAAACTCCAGTTTTGATTCATAGCAAGCATACGTGTTCCATAATTCAGACAAAAACTGACTAATTTACCGTTAAACTCTAGTTTTTGTTTGAAGAAACGTAATTCCATAATTTATTTGAAAAACAATATGGACACTGGTGTACTAACCAGTCTTACAGTTTGTCACCAACTGTCACTTTTGATGACTAATGTCTTTGATCTAGCAACATAAATCTGGATGTCTGCATTAAAGACGTATGGGTGCGAGGCATATTAGGATTCCTGGAGAAACAGATACAATATAACATGATTGGCACAGTGGATGTCATAACACAAACATCCATTTGAACCAATATCATACATGTTGTCATGTATAGAATTACATGTACCTGAGCCTTTCCCATTTGAATTCGAACCTGAGATCATATAATATATAGTAATTGTATCCGTTTCTGACCTAACTGTCTGTAAATTGTATGCTCTCAAACGAATAGAGAACATTCTTGTGTACTTCATTTTCTGTTTACAGTCATTATCAGCACAGACTTCGTGTGGAGGAAGTCGAAAAAATCAGATTAGAGTCAATGTTTGTGTGCACTTAAACGAAACTACAATCGAGACCTGAGCACCCCTCAGGGGCGGGTATAGGATTTTGGGAGGAGGGGGGGGGGCGATCCCTTTGACCGAAATAGCGGCGAGCGAAGCTAGCCCATGTCGGCCGGGGTCTGGGGCCCGCTGAAGGGCCTCGGACGCTGAAGGTTCATGCACCCTCAAGGTGTATTCTTGGGCTCTCCTTGGTCCAATTTTATGGCCTAAGAGATTTTATGAATGCCTGATCTGGGGCGGATCGAAGGTTCTGAAGGAGGGCCAAGATGTGAAATGTCGCGAAGCGAGTTAGCGAAGGTCGAGGGTCTGGGGCCCGCTTAAGGGCCCCAGAAGCTGGAAGGATATGCCAAGCCAGTGTTTTTTTAGAGGTTTCCTTTGTTCCATTCCCCATATCCCTAAGAGTTTTTGCATGGCTAATTCGGAGCAGATCTGGGATTTGAGGGAAGGCCCATTTTGTGAAATGTCACTAAGCCAGGTGAAGCAAGCCCCAGTTTTTAGGGTTTTCCTTGATATAATTTCCATGGCCTTGGAGAGTTTATGAATAACTGATCTTGGGTGAATTCAGGGCTCTAAAGGAGTGCCTAGATATGAAATGTCGCGAAGCGAGGTGGTGAAGACCGAGGATCTGGAACCTGCTTGAGGGTCTCAGAAGCTGAAGGGTTTTGCAGTGGTGTGTTTTATAGGTTTCCTTTGGTCCATTCCCCATTTCCCTATAAAAGAGTGTTTGCATGGCTGATTCAGCCAAATGTCGGATTTCGAAGGAAGGCCTAGTTGTGAAATGTCGTTAAGCAAGTTGAAGCAAGCCCCTGTCAGCAAGGGGTCTGGGGCCCGCTCAAGGGCCCCAGAAGCTGGCGGTATTCGTGTGCCTAATACAGTATCCCAGAGCTCTCCTGGGTCTAACTATCAAGTGTTACTTAACTTCCATAAATGCATGATCACTGCAGTTGAAACAAAATATGACAATATTACTTGGTTTTGGACCCCATCAAAGGATTAAGTGCATTTGGCCATTCAATGCTCTCAAATCATTTATAGAAGGTGAAGGGCATAAAGTGCTTTTCACTGAGAATAGGTGGGTTGGCTATAGAGTGAGTACACTGCTTGCGACATGGGGCCCCAGAAGTTAAAGCTACTTTCCGGTGTAATTTATCTTGAAAACACTCCCTCCTCTCTCTTATCCCCCTTTTTCCTTCTTTTTTTCTCTTTTTCCTTTTTTTTTGAGGGGGCGGCCTTGCCCCCCCCACTTAAACCCGCCCCTGCCCCCGTGGGGCTAGCCGCCACGTGACACCGGCAGAAACCTCTCCGGCACGAAGGAGTTTGTGTTCGGACATATTAGCGGCTCAACCTTGATGCTGATATTATGCGTTATTTCCACTGATAATATGTGTTTCTTGTGCTGACCTTGACTCAGAATCAGATGTGTTGATCATATATTTTGATTTTACATACATGTCGGTTGATTGATATGCATGTATGTTTGGAATAATTTTGCCACTAAGACCTTAATATTGCTGTTTGTATTGAAACCAAATCATACCACACTGCTCACCCATTTTTTGATGAAGTTGGTCCAATAAGTTAGAATAGCTTCAGTCAGCATTTTTTTTTCCTTTGAGAGCCTCATGCACCGAAGCAATCGCTCTGTGACTGAGAATACAGATGATGCCTCAGTGGGCTAGCGTGTCGACCACTGGCGCAGTCAAAAGATCCATTTTTTTTCTTCACTTAGCAACTCCGTTCTTCCTGCCTGCTTTACTATTTCAGATTCTTCACACAAGACGAGGCGGTCACTTGAGGGATACTTTATCAAATTGACAACAAAGTGATTTCCAAGGGAATTGTCCTGTGTGATTATTTTATTTCGGGTGTGTATCAACTTGACTGCTCCAAGGAGAGAGCAGAATCAGCGGTTAAGGAAGTAACGATGGTTTAACGAACTGCCATCATGGCATCGCCACTTTTGTCAATTGTGAAGCATTCTGAACAAAATTGCCGGCGGCACCACAGGAAGCCAATTTAACTCGATGGATTTGAAAATTGAATGGAACGCAAAATAGTTGCCTGAGCACACACTATCTGATAAAATATTAGCAGTATGTCTAAGTGCCTGAAATTATGATATCAGTCTTAATAGTTGCGACATCCAGTAATTCAATGATTGTTTGTATTTCATTTCATCAACGTTAAATACCTCCCCTACCAAAATTGAAAAAAAAATCTATTTTTCATCGTCATTCTTTGAGGTAGGGAAAACTAGGGCAGTTTCCCATATAGGCATGCAAAATCAACCGCAATGTCGAACAAATATTCTGGGGAAAAAGAACATTCTCTTGCCATTTGTGACACGAATACATACGTGTACACGCCTATATTATTGCTATGTTTGGCCATGCATCATACGTTCATAGCAGATCAGCTCGGAGCATCAAGTTGTATTTACAGTAGTAGTAGAATTTTAAAACTATGCTTTACTCTTACCCTGGATGACACAACCAGCAAGGTACCTTCCTGGGGGTTACCCCCAAATGCTGGAATGTTTTCCTTGACCCAGTGCAGCCACTAGGTCCAGAAGAGCGTAGTTGCCGGGAGCATTACTGTCACCCGTACTGAGGAAACCTGAGGATAATGGGAGGATATTGTTGTAAAAAAGTATGTATACATGAGCACTATTCGCGATTTATTGTCTGCGGTGTTTGCATGTTTAAAACTGTTACCTATACACACATCACTGTTACATATACACACATCATAATATATCGTATATTTATATTTGGTGTTTTTGGGATTGTGATGAATAATGTTAACTGGTAAAGTAACATTTCAATTTCGAAACTTCAATTCGAAGCAACATGATAATTTTGAAGTAAAGCCGCATCCTAGTGGCATGATAAATTTATGGTCAAATTTAAATATTCATAAAGAGACCGGCCCGTGTATGATACACTGTGCCTTAATATAACTCGTGCACTAAATGAATGCCATTTAATCCGTCTGTCACCTTTTTGATCCCTATTAAATATAGAAGAAGGTGCAGTGTATGATACTTGGGCCAAGAGACCAATCTAATAATAAACCTTGTACATGTTAAAACAGACAATTTGAACATTTATTTATGTGCGCTCATCACACACAATGAGCGTCACATCTTGCATTTCCACCATTTCAAGACAGTTTAATATGCTGCTCTGTGATGTGATAGATTCAGTAACCGACCGGAAAACGGGAATTACATGTATCCATCCCCGTTAACAGAGTTATATATGTCCCAATAATGGCCGCTAAAATGGCTGACAATAAATCCAGCGTCGAGGTGGATTAGGCCAATTCCATGGCAGACATGTAACAGCAACAGTGGTATTGCTATCTTCCAGCCAACTGAAGCTTATACGAAGCCACTCGCCTTATCTAGATTAATGGAAGTGGCAACGAACTCTAGCAAATGGCATCCCCTGTCGAATCAACCACCTCAAGACGGAATGTCGTATAGCTTTAGACCACTTATTGGGATGTTTGGGCAAAGGGAACCAACGCTATTTGGGGTTTGCCAAATCACCCATGAAAGATGTGTTTTGTTGTCGGAACAGCCAGTGAGCCGTGAGGATTGCACTACGTACTGCTCATCCATACTTGATCTAATCTCAGTGAAAAAATATTTCATCCGATGTCAGATATATAACATTTATGGATCTACTGTTGCTGTTGTTATTCTGCATGCATAGAAATATGTATCCGTCTTTTTTTCAATCTAAATAAGTTTCAACAAACAAATACATATATAATGAAATATGTCATGTGGGTAGTATTCGTGAAACAAAACAGTTCAGGCCACACCAAATTGTAAAGATGGTCTATGGACTCTATACGGAGGAGATTTTTTTTTACAAGTAAAATTTTTCATCTATGGAATTTTGACCAAAATTTGTTATATGGAGAATTAATTTTTTACAAATAAACATTTCTTCTATGGATTTTTGACAATAATTTTCTGTACGCAAAAACATTTTTTTTACAAATAAAGTTTTGCTGAATGGACTTGCGACTAATATTTTTTATACGGAGGTTATTTTGGTCGAATGTTCCCACTCAGATTGTTTTTACAGGTAACACATGTGTATTTAAAAGTTTTTACAATGAATTTTACATATATACCTTAGCGCACAAGTTGCCCAACTCATATAAACAAAGAATGAAACAAATCTGTTTAGGATAGACACATTTTATTATGGCCTCCATTCTCCAGGCATCAAAAGGAATGTAATTAATATAATCAGGTAGGGAACAAATTGTTAACATACATGATGGTATCAAGGATGGATATTGAGGGATTTCAATAGGTGAGAATTATGGAAAAAGATGTAAGTATTGGTATTATTAAATCTTTGGAAATGTTTTGGGGTTAGAAAGTACCATGACACATGTTTAGTACCAAGAATAGTACAATTCCTTGAGAAATACCTGCTTAGTACAATGTTTTTCTGAATTTTATATGGAACCGCTTTGCTCGTTAACAATCCAAGATGAATTATTGGTGGCAGCAGTGAAATAATAATACATTTTTTTTTTTTGATATCATGGAAATTCGTAACGGTGATTTTTTTTTTTTAAAAGTCAAACTCGATTTTTTGTAGGTAGTGATTCCATAGACCAACTTTACAATTTGGTGTGGCCTTACAAACATTCCATTTAGAGTACTTATCTGAATCTATATGCCTCGGATATACCCTAAGTCGGGAGCATTAATGGTGGCTTTTGTGAACATACTTTAGCAGTGCCGAATTGCTATGGAGATGGGTCTAAGCAGCATACTAGATTTATTGTAACCTATTGTGAAGGACAATCATATCCAGTTGACAGCATTCCTCATAATAGGCAGATAAACTCGCTTTTTGTGTGATTAGATTTTCTCAGATTCCCCTCACGAATTATCCCCTTATTATGGCACAATATCATCGCAGTCATCCATTGTGAGAGCTCAGTGTGCAAACACTCTCACACACCATTCCTGTGCAAGAGTGAGAATAATCTGCGATTATGCCTGATTTCCTTGAGGATACTTCTAGCTGACAATTGCTTCACGCTATCTAAGAATGTATGCTTGGCCAGTATTCAACATGTCACGCTTCCACATACACCGTCATATTAGGTATGCTAGATTGACTACTTCAGTCCAAGACAGCGCCCACTGTTGGGAGCCACTTCGCTCCTCTTAGTAGATATTCCGTTTGATGACGGGGGCAAGAGAAAGCCAAGGTCGGAATCTTTGAGTTGTGGTTGATGTAAATTGCTACCGACTCCAGTACATTTGATCATGATGGGTGCAGGGAATACATCTAGGTTATAAGGATCCATACAACTGACTATGTTGATACTTTTCTTAATGAATAATGTTCACAAAGTTGTCCGGGAGACTCTGGTATCTATAGAAACTGAACCATTCCTGATCGGTAAGTTTGACTGCCCAATAGAATGGCACACAAGTAGGAAATCATCATCCACAAAAATTCACAAAAATAAGCTTCACTTCCTGACCATTCACATCTTAGATGAAGACGTGGACGTTGAAATAACCTGACAAATTCATATTCCATGGTGAGTAAACATTGACCCATCCCAAACATAAAAATAATGCTGGGGAAAAAATTATTGCTGCTTAAGAACAGAGCGGGTAGGTCCACTTTGTGCCCTGCTATGCTGTGCACCACATCCACATTGTCAATTTATGGTAATTTTGAGAGTATATTTTGTAATACATGAAGTGAACTGTACTACAGCTTTCATGAATCCTATGTTCAGTCCTGAGGAAATTTGAGTTTCATGGTTTTACCTCTTGGCCTTTCAATACCCTCACCTGAGTCACACGAAGCTAGAAATATTCTTGTATTTCCATTGTCAGAGATTGTCATAAGTGATGCCTAGTCTAAACGCATTTCAATGGGTTTCTCAGGATATGGTTGACATTGTAATTAATATTTATAATCCCAACCGTATTTTATAATTTGGCACCGAGTATTCACTTCAACATCATGCAACATAGGAATCTGTAACTTTGATTCGTGATCAAAGTCACGGGTATCAAACGTTATTTCACAAATACAATACCAACGATCTATGGCTCTCCGAAAACGATACCGAATTTGTAGATGTTGTAACCACCGTCCCGTCACATCAAAGCTCATGTACTCAGAAGGAATATTTGTTCTGAATATTATATGAAAATCCCATTTCAGCAGAATCCACACTGCTGTTCACTAGTGCTCACTTCCGGTATTTGTACAGCGTGTGGTGACGAATATAAATTGGTGCAATGATCCCAAAGCTCGCAGTTTGCAATGAGACACAATGGTTCTGTGGCAATTACCTGTAAATGTTGGTTTACTCTAGAACGGTAATGAGAATACAAAGGCTGCAGACCACTCACGATCATTTCAATTACAGAACCACATTTATTCCGTTCCATGTCAAGCGATCTACATTTCAGCCATACATACATTTGTATCTACATATCTAAGGAAGTGTCTATATGCGTGTAGTGTAATGTGTATATATATAAACCATAACTGAGGTTTTCAATTCAAATGTTGAGGGATCGTGTACTTCGTGTACATATTCCATGGCAGTTATGGCCTCACAAATAGTTTTCTGCACCGTATGCTACATGTTTTATATTATGGGTGGTGTTGTGGATGTCAATGACTATATCACCTCACACGAGCCAGTTTGCATCTGAGTCTCGATAGCGGTGAGTCTGCATTTTATGACACATTTCCTACAGTTGTTGAATTGTTATGGAGATTATTCTAAGCCGATTATGGGGTCTCTTTTAGTGTGTCGTAAAGTTCATTCATCTCAAATGAATGTCAATAGACATCTCAATAACATCTCAATATCGGTATAATCCAGCTTTATGTATGATTGTATTCTCCTCAAAGATATCTGTCACGATGTATATTGCTATGTTGGTATGCTATTACTAAGTGAAAACTTAGCGCTCATGTACATTTTGTACCCATATACACATGTAAACAGGTGTGAGAATAATCATATTTCACACATCTCTAGTTGGCAGAGTCGGTATTGACAAGGTCACCACGTCTATTACTATAGATACCAACGGGGCCCATTTTCGTTCTGTAACTCCATTTGATGCGATTGGAAAAGAATGTTTATGACAAGTTAGATGTCTGGGATTGCGAATTGTGGTTATAAACAGCCAACAGCGAGGTATACGTTAACTATATGTGTCCGAAAAGAGAATATTTTGGTTTGTCTCCGGTAGAATTAAAGACTTACTCCAGCAGAATTATAAAAAATACTCTTCAACAAGTGATATGGAAATTTCCAGCAAAACAATGATAAATTCAATAATTATTTTCACTCAGACTTGTAGAAAGTAGCGCAAAATGTGAATAGTAAGTCTAAGAACATTTACCAGTTTAACAGAGCCAATTATATTCAGAGTATATTCCTCATTTGATTGTATAATTTATAACTGCAGCTTTTACAATTTTCGAAGCTTTTATTTAAATTATCGGTCCTCTCTCTCATCCTTAATGGATTATGAAACTACGGTGAATTTTCCAAATTATTTCCATAGGTTGTTGGGCAGTCGTATACTGATACCATCTGGTGTACAGTAGAAACAACTTCATTCAACACACTCTCTGCCACTGATGACGCCAGTGTTTTTGGATAAACTATTTGGTCAGCTTTGTTTCTATTGCAAAGTGTTGTATTTTACTTTTGTTAATGGCATTATCAAAATCTTACTGTATTGTTGGTAACAGATTGATACTATCATGTAATCCCTGGTACATTCTTGGTAATTATATGTGTAAAGTATCATAACCGTCAGTGCATTCATGTACGTTTATAAGTATTATAACGCCGGTTGGTATTATGTGCAGTTAATGACAACAAAAAGTCCTGCTCAGGGTAATAATTCACCTTGGGAAACTCATATGATTAACTTTATGACGGATGCTTTCATCTGGCGCTATGTGATCTTTTACAATAACATTCTTTATTGTTCTGCTGAGTGATCATATAGATCCCATTATACCACGGGAGCAGTAATGTCCCAATGATTGTCTCTAAAATGACCAACAATAAATCTAGCGTTACTAGGTATCAAACCAGTTTCCGTGGTAGCCCTGTGCATGTATGGGGTATAGTAGTGTAGTTCATTTCCACCCAATCAAGGCTTTATGGAATTTATACGAAATGCTTCTAAAAACCATGATATCGAACCAAAGATTGTAATATTAAAATATTTTATCAAACTATCTACAAATGAAAAAGCAAACAACACCCGCATGGTAGAACAGACACCTCAGAGAGGCGACAGGACATGGAATCATGAAGTCATAAAGCTGATTGTTGTTGTCACCAGGACCAGTGAACAAGACTACAAAATTGATTTCACCTTCTGGGCATCAAATCATATATTTAATGTTTTTTATTCGTATATTTTATAAATATACGATTTATAAATATTATTATTAAATATATTTTATAAATATTGCACCATTATTGGCAGACCTGTTTTTATACTCATATGAATCAGATTTTATCCAACATTTACAAAGAGGAGGTTCTAAGAAAGTAACATGTAATTTTAATTTCACTTTCCGATACATAGATGATGTATTGTCGCTAAATAATCCCAAGTTTGGTGATTATTTGGATGTCATATATCCTAAGGAACTTGAAATTAAGGATACTACAGAATCCGCTAATTTTTCCAACTATCTAGACCTGAGGTTGGAGATTGATAATGATTCTAACCTGTCAACTAGATTATATGACAAACGTGATGATTTCAATTTTTCCATAGTCAATTTCCCTTTTCTAAGCAGCAACATTCCTATGTCACCGGCATATGGTGTGTTTGTTTCTCAACTTATACGCTATTCCAGAGCTAGTTGCAAATATGAGGACTTTGTCTATCGAAGTGCCCAGCTAGTCTCTAAACTGCTACGACAAGGATATGTTTTACCAAGACTTATCGCTGCGTTTAAGAAATTCTATGGACGTCATCATGATCTGGTTGATAAATACAGCAAATCCATGTCTGCCATGCAACTAGATCTATTTTCATGTTAATTTTGGGGAATTCATGACGGGTGCCACTAGTGGGGCAGGAAATGCTCACTCTTTCCGGAACACCTGATTTCACCTCCTGATGGCCATTTACGGGGGTTCATGAGTTTCCCTGTCATTTTTGTTTTCTCTCACTTCGTATGCCTGATATGACTTTCTGTCCCCGGACTATGAGATTGGATAACGGACCCTGTTTTGTTTGCTCGGAATACTTGATACTGGGTATTGATTCCACGTCTATTTTATATGTAAAAAATATATAATTTTTATCCCTACCGAAAATAAGTATAAAAATCGATATCTGACATGACACTTCATTTGCATTCTCCATAAGCACGATTCATGTGCTAAATTTTTGACATGTTGTTGGCAGAAAGTTTATATTTTAGGTATTTTACGATATGATGGCTGAACTGATAGTATGCCTCTTGCACAAACTGGTCGCGAAGATCTAACCCAATTGCTGGATTCGTTATGACCCATCGTAGTAAGCAAATAAGCCAATTTGACAATCCCTATCATGGCTATGTATACTTCTAAGAGTGATATCAGAAGTAGACCACATAGATTATCTGGATCAAATAATAACATGTGGCAGGATGTTTTTGAGATATCATCATGAGACTCTTATATTCGAATCTGTATCTGGGTGCAGGAATCTCGTTGTTCAAGCCCTTCGATTTGCACCAAATACATCCCCTCATTAGGAAAATGAAAATATTTCTAATCTGCCTTTCAGTATGATTATAGTTGAATATTCAATCCACAAACCATATACTGATATCATGCTATAATACAGCAGTCGTCTATTGTATGATGCATTTCCACGAGTACTCTTTGCACAAATAATCAGGAAATATGCTTGGTTGCTTCGAGGGCAGATCCATCTGAAACATGCTTTTTGCTCTTTAAATTCCACTTTACGACAGTATACATGAATATGTGGCTACATCATGAAACGGGACGCTTGGTGGAGCAGTCAGCTACAAACAAAACCAAATACTAATACTTGGTTTGTTACCCACTTTACTGTTGTATGCAGATAAAATGTTTGATGTTCTGAGTGAGAAAAAGGAGATACCCGTATGTGGGTGACATTGAAGATGCAGACAATTAATGGGAATGTGTGAAGCAGTCGTCTATTGTATGATGCATTTCCACGAGTACTCTTTGCACAAATAATCAGGAAATATGCTTGGTTGCTTCGAGGGCAGATCCATCTGAAACATGCTTTTTGCTCTTTAAATTCCACTTTACGACAGTATACATGAATATGTGGCTACATCATGAAACGGGACGCTTGGTGGAGCAGTCAGCTACAAACAAAACCAAATACTAATACTTGGTTTGTTACCCACTTTACTGTTGTATGCAGATAAAATGTTTGATGTTCTGAGTGAGAAAAAGGAGATACCCGTATGTGGGTGACATTGAAGATGCAGACAATTAATGGGAATGTGTGATGCATCTCGTTCAAAACAACACAACAATGAAACACCCAAATCCTAGCATTTCAGTGAATATGTCGGAAATTATTAGTAAATCGCTGCATGGTTTGTTTATGATTGATTTAGAGGAATTTCGTTGGCACGCAATGTTGGATATTTTGTGCCACATAAGTAGTTTGGTCCACCTTGATATTAACCGGAAGATCAATTATAGATATTCGTGTGCTGCACTAATCAGAATCGATTACAATAGGTTTATCGGTATATAGTTTGTCGGGTTGTTGAACCGTCATCACCACATTTTGGAACCTGACCTGTGACATTCAAGAGTACGATCAATGTCAAAATGTAGGAAATCATGCGAATACTTGTAGAAAGTATTATCATATTGAACTCTCTGGTAATATTGTTACGTTAAACCATGCAAAAAATAATGTCCTTCCCACAAGAGATCGTGTATACATAATCAAGTACACTGGCGCATGTAAGTGTCATATTATTCATGACTATAATATATTAGTATTCGATAAACACAAGCAGTCAGAGAAATTCGTATGATATTACATGTTGTCTCACTTTTGTTTTTCATTAAACGTTAAACTCTATTTTTGGTTTATGTTGAGAGCTTTGGCAAACATGACAAGCATACATGCACATGTTGGAAAGTATGCTAATGACAGGCTTTAGTTTACCAATATGTATCAAGCTCTTATGCAGCTCGGTCTGGCTTTGAGTCTCATCTGTCCAGGGTGGTGCACAGTGGGGTTATATACGATGAATAACATGAATATTTCATTGCGACAGGTGGTGACCTCGCTTAGCATTGTGACCCAAAACTGGATGATATATGGATGTATGTTGCAATGGACAGACCAGATGCGTTGCAACATGCGTTGCTGCATACAGTCGGTTGTGGATTACTCATATTATTCTTTGAATTACTATAACGGTGTCAAGAGTAATTGACCAAACAATGTCTTCATTCAATTGGCGACTGCTGTTATACAAGTAGAAATAGATACCGGCAAACAGAAATTCATATTCCAATACTGAATCCATGAATGTATATATTCCAAAATAAGTGTGAGTAGTCAAATCTGAGTGATGCTGAGGTATCAAAGTCAAAGCCATGTGAACATCACCGACACCCAGATCAGGTGCTCTGGAAGCATGAGCATCCCCTGCCCTGCACTTCTGAGTCTAGTATATCACTAACAGGGTCATATTGACAAAAATGGAAACATCATCCTTGCAGTTTAAATTTTAGAGCTCAATTTTGAACGACAAGGTCAAGGTCACAGAAAACGAAAAGTTGTATTAACTCTGCTCATATTGAGAATTTATTTTCCCCATTAATTTTGTATTCTTCTGCGGTCAGTTTCCCATCATTTGCTATGTGAGCAATGGTCATACGACCAAAATTCCCCATTATTGCCAATGGTCGAAAATGTAAGGCGTATCAGCTGAATTCAACGATTGATATTATTTCAAATAGTAGTAATTCCAAAACCACTGATGATGAGTATTGAACATAAAGTATGCAGTATGAATCAGCGATCTTGTGGCGTTTGAGAGGCCAGTATTAAGAATATGTGTCATTGTCTAATTAATATGGTCGAATAGGAAAATTGAAAGAACTACTTTTATCAATGATTATTTCTCCCATGATTTTTGTATTTTCCTATGGCTAATTCCCGACCTTTTGATATAATGACCAGGTCGACCTTTTGATATATGACCAATGGTTGTATGACCTATATCCCCGATTATCACTCAGGTCGAAAATGTAATGGTCATCAGCTATAATTTCAGTAACTAAATCTGAAGGGGCGAGGGTCTGAAACCTCTTATTGTCTTGTTTGGTATTGGATATGGACATATAGCTGCCAATGCTGCTGCCATGAAACTGAGAAACCCAATTGTTGGCTATCAGTGTATTTTTGGCTTTTGTGTAGACTACAATAATACGTAGATAACAACAGCACATTTCAAATATTATGCAAGTCGAATTGTATGTTTGATATTTGGTATAAAACGTGCTAGAATAACCAAAAATGAACTAGTACCTAGGGATCCCTTAAAATGAGATGAGAAAGAATAACCATTCACTGACGTCAGTGACATAGAATATCAGTACCTGGTCCAACTGGCATAATCAGGGTTCTGATTTTCTGATGACAACTCGTCTTCATTTTGACTGGCAGTGTCACGTCTGACTCTAAATGTGGATGTATGATCCACAGGTCCGTGATCATTGGATAGTAATAAGATGCTGTTGCCGTGTTTTAAGTTGTGTTCTATTATATAAAAAGTGATGAGAATAGCACTTTCTTACAGAAAAAAAGGCTTCCTCGAAGTATGTTTTTTTGTCAATGTACAATTTTTCAGTGTCACTTTCATACCATTTCATGACTGCTTGATAACAAGTAAAAGATTTGTCAAAACTGTCTTTCAATCTGATTGTCCCCCAAGTTGTTACCACCAGATTGTAATTTCAAAATTATACCCCAAGACAAAGCTTAATTAAACGTTGTGTCCCCATCACTCATCACATAGTGATGCACATAGCAGATCCCAGTGAGAGATGGCTTGTCCCATTAACCAGTCTTCAGGGGATCGCTCCCATCGACTCGTCCAGTATATTGGGCTCTACATTAACAGTAACTACACACGGAATGATACCAAGCATTACTCAAAATCGTATATGTATATATTGAAAGCATGATTTGTCTGGGTCGGAAATGTTTAATATCTGTACTATGCTTACACATTGCAGTGAGTTTATGTGATCTGATATGTGTACACCATATACTTGACACTTTTTGAGACGTTCCATACACTTGGTTTGCAAAACATTGACCCACCAGTCAACCAGCTTTTTAGAACAAAAGCAATTAACGAAATTCAATAAACACGGACAAACTATTACGAGCTTTTAAAATATACATTGCTACTCGAATACCCGAAAAAAAGATCATATAAAATATCTGTGATATGTGAGGGTTTGGTATATTTTATTTCAATATATATGACAAGTGTTAATATTAAAGTTTCCAATGATTTTGAAAACGCTGTCCTTCAACGCCATATTACTGTATATATTACATTTGAAAGTACCAGTACATTTTGTGAAATTGCACATTGTGAAATAAAATAATATGACTTGACAGAAACATCTCACACATGTTAGGCCAACGTTGAGTGGGGGTTGGTCCCACCTATACTGCGGCGTTGGCCACGCATACATGACATAGCAGACTACAGGACAAAACAACTTACTGCCTTGGATGCGTTGGGGTTTGTTCCCAACCTACTAATTAATCCATGGACTGCGTACATACCTAAGCATAACCACAACATTTCCATATTTTCTCCTATTAATATGTACACATTCTATAATTAAAGTACAAGGTGATCGAGTTTATATTTTTCAAATGCTTTTGCTCAAATTTTATGGAGTGTATGTTATTGTTGTTATATTCATATTCACCTTTTTTGTTACACATGTGTTTGGCTACACCTGTCTTTCTTAATAATTATGTGTAAAGTAATGAATGTACATATGTTTGAAATCGTTACAAATTTACATGCGCATTTACAAGCAGGATTCGCCCTGTTGATCAATGCTTATTTATTTTAAAATAAAAATATGTTTAAACCAAAAAAATATGCAAATTCAAGATGCAATGATAATGCCAAATTCTATAATTGTATGCATTCAAGCTATGGGCGAGTAGTGCAAACTACAGTTAGCCAGGATAATTATTTAATTATGATATTATTCCACTCTAATGGAATATGTACGAGGAGTCAGGATTGCTTTATTGGTGGTATTTCAACCGAATGAAGACACATTCGTTAGTGATTCGGAGCATTGAGACATGTAATCAGTCAGCAGTGGATAAATGGCGCCTCACTGTCACGTGTGTCCCATGACGAGAATGGACTTTACTGGAGATGTTTTCTCAAACAAGATCTCACAATCAGTGTGTTGAATAAGATATTCAGTTCAGGGGATTTAGATGTGACAGATCTATATTTGATGTACACATGTTTTGAGTATATGGAACTAAATAATGGCCAATGATCAAGCAAAAAGGAGGTATTTTGAGCTTTGAAAACGGCTCTTCTCCATGTTTCAGACGCACTTCCAAGCGTTATCGAGCATATTCCTATCTTGAGTTTATGTGTAATTTATACGCTGGAGAGGCTGTGATACTACCACAGAGTATAAGAAGGTTCTATGGGGCCCTTCAGAGAGCACTCCTGGCCAAAATGTGCCCATCCAAAAATGTTCACAAACTTAAACAAAGCAATTGGTATTTAGGGAATCTATACTGAGGAGAGACCAGAAAATTGCAACTGAACGTATGAAGACTCTAAAAAAATTCTAAAAAGGAAAGGCTAGCATGTTATCAAAAAGTATGTAAAAGGTTCTGGCTTTTGAGGTCCCTTTAGACCCCAGAATCAGCCACTATTGGACTACCTTCATTTCAACATTTTTACAAATATTCTGAGGACAGGAGTATCAATGAGCGTTTGAGTAGAATTTATAACCAGGGAAGGCCAGGAGTTGCTTAGGAGTTGCCGCATGAAATAAAATGGCTCTGGCTCTTGGGGGCCTTCAGAAGGCCTCAGAGATCAGGTCGCAGAAGGCTCGCTTCGGCCGCCGCTGCCTAAACCCTGTATCGTTGAATGTTCCCAAACATGGCTACTGTTGTGATAAAGGTTTATCATATGTTGATGGTTTACAAAAATGGTGCACAAAACTACTCTGATTGAAAATCGCAACTCCTCAGCTGTAGAATTTCAATTAATGAAGACAAATAGTCAGGTGAGACATATAATCATTCACTGGCAGACAGATGGTCGACTGCCACAGAACACGTGACATGGCTCGATCTTACCTTTAACTTTTGCAATATGTTCACACAAGTTCTGACAACCTGTGGCTTGAATACTTACATCTAAATGTAATTGTTCTCAAGTCACATCTATTTTGGGAAACTTTTTTTTTCAGCTACAACAAGTGTCCATAGATGTGACTTTAGTCTATGAGAACATGTGCCTGTCATGGCCAAAATCAAGTCAAAGTAATACAAGTGTATGTATCCCAACCACGAGCAGTGTCATGAGCATCATTAGCCTGTTGACTCGGCGCCAAGCGGGGATCTTACCAAGTCACTACTTACACAAGATCGAGTACAGAGTAAGCAGCACTCATTCGTACTGGGTGATGGGTGGTTTGACTTATCCCATTACAATCATAGCAATTTTCCGATGGGACATTCATTGTTACATGTTTATTCACAACACGATTGCAATATACTGGACATATTGTTATAGAATATAGTTTAATGAAACATATCATTGTGTATATACCTGGACGGGAACAGAGCAAACACGATTCCTCTGCCCTGATTGAAGGCTTTAGCAGCCAGCAGAGGCGATTGTTGACTGGAAGTTGAAACGAACAAAAACATGTTACTTCTGGGCAGTACAGTGGGTATGACATGCTCCACCTCGTTCTAAAATTAGCTATAATTAAACCAAACACACGAACAGCATCAAGTTATGGACACAATTGTTGTTGTTGTTGCAATTGAATTGCACTTTTAGTTCAGATAAAATTTTCAGTCCTTTTGTGCAAAGAATGGGGAAAAAACGTTATGATAGCAGAATCCTCATCACACCTTGCTAAATACAAATTCATTATCCTAGGCATTTATGGATGTATGACGCAAACAAAAATTGCAACAACATACTCCAAGACACTGCATCACAATACATTTCTGATGAACCTGGACAGAAATGTTCAGTATTTTTGATGTTTTTACATCCCAGTCTGGATCATTGAAGTATGAGCTACATATCAAACAATCATATATACAAGTAACTGGAAAGCGCAAAGCTCTGATTCCAGTGTTACTGTCTGCTGCCTCGCTAAACACAAGGGTCTTGTGAGTAATGGTTGGCTTCCTGGCGACCGCAATGAATCATGCTTGAAGAGGCGTCAATGCTCATGACACCGTCCATCATGCCTTGTATTTCATGGCCCTTTGGTTCTGTAATCACAATAGTCTTCAATTCATCGCACCACTACTGGAATCAATACGATGTTCTGGTCTTAATGAAATGCAATTTATGATCAAAACCAAAAGCTATTTCTTAATAACTATAATGCCAAATGCAAACACGATACATACGGGATACAAAAGAAACTGCACATTGAACATTCAGAGTCAACATTATTTCAACACTATTTTGACTCAAATAATCTTAGTGAATATGGCCTTTTTCGGGCGACTTGAAATTACAGGAATGTCACGTAATAATGGTTGTGTATTCTGACCATGCAGGGTGTCATGAGCATCATTAGCTTGTTGACTTGGCACCAGGCGGTGATCTCACCAGATCGCTACACACACGAGCATGAGTACAGTGTAAGCAGCACTTATTTGTACTGGGTGATGGGTGGTGTTTGGTTTGAGAAGTGACAATCCTTGCGTGTCAAATGTGCGACATTACATTAATCTATGGGCGATAACATAGGACTTTATAATCAAAATGACTAACTGATTCCTGATTACATGTCCAATCACAGTAATTTTCCAAGTCAGCAGATACGTGTATTTGATTTCATTGCAGTGGAATAAAAAAAAGTTAGATGAAATGCAAAATGGTCCTATTCACGTTGATAGGAATAGAGTACAAGCAGGTTTTCATCTCCTCTAATCGAAGCTTTCAGCAGCAAGACAGAGTTCGAATACCAGAGGGAGCCTGGTCCATGGAGTATAGCGAAGATAATGGATGGACTTGTTCCTACGCAATTTCTCATATGGACAAGCCTAATGAGACCCTGTCAGTGTTGTCAGGCTGTCAGTGAGGGAATCTAATGGCTAAATGTTAAACAAACTCAGCTGAAATACTTCCCCCTTCGTGATAGTGTAGTGAGGGTTGTAAGTGAGAGTAATGTTTTCTTCTCGCAAACACAAAACACCTTGTGATGAATTTTTATTAAAAATTAAACAGGTAGTAAAAGTGAAACATCGTCATTGAAAATTTTGTTGACTACACATGTTGTATATATGGAAGAGTATGATATAACATCAGTCGAGCTGTCATTTTGAACAAGTGTTCCAAAATACTCCAGTGGCAGTCGTGCAAAATAGGACACACATATACATTTACATATTTACATATATGTCTCTACCATATGAACTATGAGATGATACCTGGCATCATGAGATTACTTATGCTGTCAGTTTCAAAAGGTGGCACTTTATAACAGCCTTTCTGTACGAGATCACGTGACCAAGTTTCATCACATGATTTAGCTAAAAGTATCTCTGTAATTTCGATTGGTACTGTGGAATGTCAAATGTTTTATTATTGCATTCGATAGCCACATTACCGCTTCTCTAGTTAATTATACGCACATATCTATGTTATAAATGCCTATTTCATAAACTATAATCATTATGTCACTCCAATTCACACTTGATTTGTAATCACACACACACTTTCTCATATTGCATGTTTGAGTTAGCGAAATACACACACTATGTACAAGATATTCCCTATACCACAGTGGAAGGGTTGCCATGGTGGTCTATATCACTACGATGGTTGCCGTGTATCTCCATCTCTGACATGGAGCCCATAGAGGCGGATCTATTGAGCAGGTGTGATGGGCCGCCTTCTGTATGATTGCCCATGTGGTGGATGGGGCGCGGAGAGCGCCTGGGCGTCGTGTGGCTGTGGTAGGGCGCTTGAGGCGGCACGACGGGGATTGGGTGCTTTGGGAGCGTTGCTATAGGCGACTGCAGGTGCTGTCTAGCTAGGCAAGCTTGCATTGGTGGCACGGTCATTGACGAGCTGTTTGCGTCTGTCTCGGGACCCGTGATACTTTTGTAGTTATGTTCACTCTCCTGGGCCAGAACTTCTTTCTGTTTCTCTTCAAGCTCTCTTTGGCGTAACTTCATCTCGACACGCATCCGGTCCTTCTGGTAGTACACCCCCGCAAATATGAGAATGTTGAGAAAGAGGAGGGAGCAACCCACGGCGATTGTTACAGAGAGAGAAAGAGTGCCGTCTGGCCCAATCAGGAACGATGAGGGTCGCGGGGTGGTCTCCCTCTCAGCAGTGTTGTGGTGTGTACGTGGGCTGAGCTTGGAAGGGCCGGGGAGCGGTGTGGGCCGTGCGGTGGTAGTGCGTGGGGTGGTCCGTCTGGATGAGGTGGTGGTCGGGAGCAGTGGGGTGGTCGTGGTAGGCATTGTTGTGGTGGGTGGTGGGGTGGTCGAGGTCGTCGTCGTGGGGATCATGTCCTCGAGGTTAAGTTCACGCGTGCCTATGGCTTCGAAGGCTGAGGCATTGTTATAGTCAGTGAGAAGGTGGAACTCTGGAGGCAGGCCATCCGGGACATGCATTTTGGGTATGAGGTCCAGCCAGAAAGCCATATCATCAGCGCGGTAGTGATGTCGGGCAACAGGGCGCATGCCTGAAACACAGTTATGGTACGGTCATGTGATATTGGAATGTGGTAATATTGTATGATATTATGAGGTATAATATTTCTGTCTGTACAAGTTATGGATGATATTAGAAGATAAATGAGCTACTCGGTACTACAAAAGGTGTATCATCATGTCTTGTCGATGCAAATCTTAAGGTGCTTCTCTTTCACTTCATATTTCTAATGCAGTTTCCCTGTTAATGATCTGGTGAAGAATGATTGATTACTTTACGGTTTTAATAAATTCCAGTTTTAATTCGTAACAAGCAGAGGTGTTCCATAAGGTAGACTGACTATTTTACGGCTAAGCTCTAGTTTTTATTGGAAGGAAAGTTATTTCATAATTTGAAAAAAGAGAATGGACACTGGCGTACTAATCAGTCTTACAGCTTGTCACCAACTGTCACTCTGGATGACTGATGTCTTTGATCTAGCGATATAAGTATGGATGTCTGCATCAAGGACGGACTAATGATCGGAATAATTGATCGTATACTTGAATATGATTGAAGAGAGTATCATGCATTTCAGAGCAAGTGAAGGGTTAATGTGTAGAAAAATGCCGACAGAAAAAAATCGAATAACATTGTGAGGGCTTTTTTTAAACTTCGGCAATCATAATCTGCAAAAAAAGGTGTGGGTGGATTGAGGGAAAACAACCGTAAACGGTTAATGAAATGGAATTAACCACGCGATAATTACTTACGCCTTCCTCGATGTAAAAACGCAACAGAAAACTTTTACATCGGACGCTACAGTGTTTTGTTGTATCATTATATCATTTTCCTATAATTGACATCGTATGCTGGAATCTGAACTGCTATTCTAACTTCTATGTTATATTTGAGGCATGCACTTATTTCTAGATGATGTGTTGATTATATCGAACAAAATTTTTCCCTTATCAAACAAAAGGCATAAATATTTACATAAAATCACTTGCCAATATTTTGCGGGTATTTTGAAGGTCAATATGAAATTGTGTCCATGTAAACTTAAGAGTGTGCTTCTAATGTGAAAAAAGTATTGGAGGGACTTACCATTCCCTGGTGATTAAATTTGGAGATAAAAATGAGTATTTTGGGTGAATTATGTGTTTTTATTGGGTATATTCTAGTCCTAGTTCTAAGCTGTCTTATTGTTGTCCGTTTGTGGTCAGTATTGTAAATTTGTAATTCATTCATCCGTTTGTAATCCGAGTTTCCTGAGATGTTATGGCTGTTGTATAATGCCGAAAAATGTATTCGTTTCCTCAATCAGCTATGACTGGACAGTCCCGTCTCTTGTTTGAGTTGAATCTAAATAGTATCACACATTTTAAACAGTACAATGCGTACCTATGTGGAGATATTCCTGATTCGTTTTGTCGTATTTGGGCCACCTCAGGTTCTCGAATCTGTTCTCGACGTCTACACCGAGAGCCGACGTCTGGGCGCGCGGCGTATTAGGATTCCTGTAGAAAGACAGACACAAGATTACATGATTGGTACAGTGGATGTCATAACACAAACATCCCTTTGAACAAACAACATACATGTTGTCATATTTAAAATTACATGTACCTGAGCCTTTTCCAATTATATTCGAACCTGAGATCATTTCATGATAGTAATTGTATGCGTTCGTGACATCAGTGTCTGTGAAATGTATGCTAGCGAACGAATAGAAAACATTTTGTGTACATCATTCTCTGCTTACAGTCATTATCAGCACGGATTTCATGTGGAGGGAAAAATTTGTATTAACAGAAAATTATATTTTCATTATGAATCGAATAAAATCACGTTATCGTCAACGTTTTTGTGCACTAAAACAAAACTACATGTACAAGCAAGACCAGAACAGCCCTCCAGGCAGCGACGCTAGTCGTCATGTGACACCGGGAGAAACCTCTCTAGACACCGAGGAGTTTGTGTTCGGATATATTGGCGGCTCATTTTTCACGACACTCCAGTCAACCTTGATGCTGATTAATTTCCACTGATATTATGAGTTTTTTTGTACTGATCTTGACACAGAATAAGATGTGTTGATGTTCTCTATTGATCATATATTTTGATTTCACATACATGTCGGTTAATTGATATATGTTTGGTATAATTTTGCCACTAAGATCTTTATATGTATTTACACCAAATCACACCACAATGCCTACCCGGTTTTGATGAAGTTGGTCCAATAAGTTAGAATAGCTTCAGTCAGCATTTTTTCCTTGGTGGTGTAGAGTGATATGAAAGGCGATATCCCGTCTATCAGTGGAGCACCAAACACATAAGTCAAATCGTCCCCATGCACTCCGCCAGCCCACCGCGGGTATGTGTCCAAACGTGACGGATAGTAAAACGCGTACATGTATGTGGACGCACTGTGGTCCTCGTGGAAGTGCGACAGCTCGACCATGGGAGCAGTCAGTTGTGCATCCCCAAGCAACGTCATCAAGTTGTCGCGGATTACATCGGGATCGTGCGGCCGCTCCCAATCTGTATACTCATGTAGTAAGATCTCGTAGATCTTCTGGCGGTGGAACTGGTAGACATTGCGCACGTACGTACGTAAAATTTTTGTCAGTTGATCGTGTGTCACCCCGTGGTCCACTTGGTGTTGATTGAAATAGAGGAACCCTTCGTTCTTCATGACGCCGAGTAGTAAATTTGTACTACCGAAGCGCGAGGATTTCCGCATCAAACTTCGGATATCTTCGGGTAGCACTGTACTCTCAATGACTGGGGCAAATGCCGAGAAGTACTTTGGGGCTCGTATGTCGGCATTGATTAGTTCCTGGTATGGTTTTTCCTTCAGACACAAGATCACAGCCCTGTTTTGACCCCAGAGATCCGAGCAGTTGACTTTCTCGGCAAGTTCGCGGGTGTAGCGTAGCGGGTTCCTACTGATCGCCCACGTACTCAAGGCAGAGCCCGACTCTATTATCGCCCGCTTGAACAAGTTAGAACCTGGAGATTGAAAAAAAATCAATAATTTGTGAGTTAAATTAACCATCGTAGTCTATCGATTTTATAACATATATTATTCCATGATATCACATGTATATGTACGCGTGGAGATGTAGTGTGAGATAGATAAATATTTGTAAAAATTGGGATGTTTTTTCTGTTATTGATACTGGAAAGAATACACGGAAACAAATCTTGATGTCTGTAAACGTCTCTTTGACATTGTAGATTTTGTCTCCGAAAGCAAGGTTGCCGCCTGATCAGACCAGCTCTTGATTACACTGGCCACGAGCCATCGCGATGTTTAGGCAAATGTCGCAATCTCGGTGCTCCTTTGAGAGCCTCACGCACCAAAGCAATCGCTCTGTGACCGAGAATACAGATGATGCCTTAGTCCGAGGCTAACGTATCGACTACTGATGCTGTAAAAAGATCCATCTTTTTTCTTCACTTAGCAACTCCTTACTTTCTGCCCGCTTTACTCCCTATTTTAGATTCCTCGCACAAGACGAGGCGGTCTCTTGAGGAATACTTTATCAAATTTGACAACAAAGTGATTTCCGAGGGAATTGTCCTGTGTCATTATTTTATTTCGGTATGTATCAACTTGGGTGCTCCAAGGAGAGAACAGAATCAACGTTTAGGGAAGTGAAGATGGTTTAACGAACTGCCATCATAGCATTGTCACTTTCGTAAATTGTAAGGCATGGAGAAGAAAATGGCCGGGCGGCACCACAGGAAGCCAATTAAACTTGATGGATCTGAAAATTTAATGGAACGCAAAGAAGTTGCCTGAGCACACACTATCTGATAAAATATTAGCAACATGAATCATGTCTAAATGCCTGAAATTTTGATATCAGTCTTAATGGTTGCAACATCCAGTGATTCAGTGACTGTTTGCATTTTATTTCATAAGCGTAGAATACCCCCCCCCCCCCCACCACCTCACAAAACAAAAAATTAGCCCAAGGGCTAAGATAGGTTACCGTACAATTTTGGTTTTAAGCATTGTAGGTGACATATGATTTTGAGATTTACCAGTCAAGGTTATCTTTGTGAATTTCAATGTCTTCATTAGGTATGCTGCATATGACTTCATATATGTTCATGATACAAACATATAAGCTTTATCAACGTATTTTGTTTGTAGAGGCCAATTTAAGATTTTGATATTCGCCCTTCAAGGTCGTTTAAGGTCAAGTTCAAGGTCACCAAAAAATGTGAATTTATACATGACTTTTTATAGGCTTATACATAATCCTAACCTGTATGTGCAAAAGTTTAAGCTTCAGAGGCCACTTTCAAGATTTCAAGCCAGACATTTAGCACTCAAGGTCATTCAAAGTCAAAATCAAGGTTCTCATTAGTTGTTCCATATATGACTTCCTATATGTTCATAATGTAAACTGAAGCCCTATCTACATACATTCCATCTGTAGAAGCAGATTTGGGCATTTTTTTTTACCCAATAATGGCTGTGTTGACTTTTCAAGGTCATCAAACGTCAATTTCAAGGTTACCTCCCAAATCGCCATATATGATTTCCTATTTGAAAGTGCCAATATCTAAGCTCTATCTCCAAGCGCTCTATGAGTACAGTCCTGGCAGTTCCCATTATGAAGGGAAAAAAGTGCCGACCTGCCAAAAACTCAAAATGGCGGCCACACGGAGACCGGCGATTCAAGGGCAACATAGCTTATATACATCATAAAAGTAAATAAGGGGAATCTTTTGAAACAAAAAACTGTGCTGACAGTTTTTGAGAAAATGGCCGCCAAAGTCCAAAACTGGCCATTTTTCGTCAAAAATGACCGCCATTTTGAGAAAAATGCGAAAATCTAAAAACTAAACCATAACTCCCTCTTGAAATATCCGCCTGTAAACTTTAAAGATAAAAATGTGGATGGACTCCGGACGACGGACAACAGACGACAGACGCAATGCGACGGCAATAGGTTATCAGACCATAGGGTCACCTCAGAACAGAAAGGGCCTAACTGCATTTTTCCAAATAAACGCGCATTTGTACTTCGGCCCTTTCATTTTCAGAGCCATAAGGACACAACTGGCATATATGACTTTTCAACTTTGTATCACTATCATTGATTGTGTCCCCAAAAGAGGTGTATATAACATTGTAGAATTACCTTTATTCTTTGAATTGTGACTTTGAAGTAAACCATCTATGCCAGCAAGGATATTGGTCATCAAACATAATTACTAGCTGAATTATTATCCAAGTTGCAGATATGACCTTTTAACTCTCAAAAATTGCTTTGGTCATATGTGTTGCTTATGTCCTTATTGGGATGATAATGCATGTCCAATTATATATTTTGTGTCTTGCAATCACAATGTTTATCAAAATGTATTTCAAAATAACAGTTTGCTGATTGGAACCTTTTCGACGAAATTAATTAACCTGGCACGTATTACAACGTCCAAGATTGCTGGCTTAGTTGCAGATAGGCCGTTTTCTATTCTGTCTACACAGATATATAAGTGTAGCTCGATCCATTGTTTTTAGTGATTTTTCGATCAATAATCATAATATTCAAGTCCTGATAACAGTGAAATGTGCGTTATGACGATCTCTTTTTATCACATTATACAAAAATATGATTTTCAACAAAATTGGCAGTTAGGACCTTTCTGCTCTGAGGTGACGATAGGTGCGGTAATCTAAAAAACCCTATTTTTTATCCTCATATTCTGAGGTAGTGAAAACTGGGGCAGTGTCCAATATAGGCATGCAAAATCAACCCCAATGTCGGACAAATATTATTGGGAAAATAAAATTGCTAATTGTGAGACGAATACATACGTGCATACGCTTATACTATTTCTATGTCTGACCATATATCATACGTTCAAAGCAAATCAGCTCGGAGCATCAAGAGTCAATAGTGTTTAGTGTTTAACCCCTACCCTGGGTTACAGGTGATACCATCAGTAAGTTGACCATGGCGCCTCCATACCCCTGCCCCAGCAGGGTAACTTCCTGCGGGTTACCCCCAAATGCCGGGATGTTTTCCTTGACCCGGTGCAGGGCAGCCACTAGGTCTAGAAGAGCGTAGTTACCGGGAGCATTACTGTCACCCATACTGAGGAAACCTGAAGAGACATGGCGGATAGTGTTGTCATGCACGAGCATTATTAGCGAGTAATTGTCATGCAGTGTTTGCATGTTTAAAACTGTTGTATTTTTCCTTTAACAGTAATCATTTAAATGATTTCAAAAATAATTTCACATTCACGGGATTACCTAAGACGCCCAGTCTATAATTGACCGTGATAACAATGACTTTCCCAATGGCTGCCATGACACTTCCGTCGTAGGCGTTTCCGGTTCCGAATTCATAAGACTCGCCATGTATGAACAACACCACAGACATGGGTTCTGTGTCGTTGTCGGCTGGAACAGAAAGAGACACAGTAAATATACACAAAACATATACACACATCATAATATATCGTATAATCATATTTGGTGTTTGTGGGATTGTGATGAATAATGCTAACTAGTATATCAACATTTCAATTTCAACAATTCAATTTGAAGCAACATGATAATTTGAAGCCGCATCCTAGTGGCATGATAAATTTATGATCAAATCTAAATATACATAAAGAGATCAATCTAATAATAAACCTTGTACATGTTGAAACAGAAAAAAACTGAACATTTTTTAGATATCACACACAAAGAACGTGACATCTCGCATTCCCACCCTTTCAAGACAGTTTAATATTCCACTCTGTGATGTGATAGATCCCAGTGACGGACCGGAAAACGGGAATTACATGTATCCGTCCCCGTTAACAGAGTTATATATGTCCCAATAATGGCCGCTAAAATGGCCGACAATAAATCCACCATTGCCGTGGATTAGGCCGGTTTCCATAGCAGCCATGTAAGAGCCACAGTGGTGTTGCTGTCTTCCAGCCAACTGAGGCTTATGCGAAGCCACTCTTCTTATCTAGATTAATGGAAGTGACAACGAACTCTATACAGAAAAAGAAGCAAATGGCATCCCCTGTCGAATCAACCACCTCAGGATGAAATGTCGTATAGCTTTAGACGGCTTCTGCGGGATGTTTGGGCAAAGGGAAAGAAAGTTATTTGGGGTTTGCCAAATCAACCATGAAAGATGTGTTTTGTTGTCGGAACAGCCAGTGAATCGTGAGGATTGCACTACGTGCTGCTCATCCATACTTGATCTAATCTCAGTGAAATTATATTCTCAATCTAATTATTATTCTGTATGTTTTAAGAAATTAATATGTATATAATGAAATATGTCAGGCGGGTAGTAGTTATGAAACAAAACAGTTTACAAACATTCAATTTAGACCATTCATCTGAATCTACATGCCTTCGGATATATCCCAAGTTGGGAGCATTAATGGTGGCTTTTGTGAACATACTTTAGCATCGACGAATTGTTATGGAGATGGGCCTAAGCAGCTTACTAGATTTATTGTATCCTATTGTGAAGGACAATCATGTCCAGTTGACAGCATTCCTCCTAATAGGCAAATAAACTAGCTTTTTGTGTGATTAGATTTTCTCAGATTCCCCTCACGAATTATCCCCTTATTATGGCACAATATTACCGCAGTCATCCATTGTGAGAGCTCAGTGCGCACACACTCTCACACGCCATTCCTGTGTGCTGTGCAAGAGTGAGAATAATCTGCGATTATGCCTGATTTCCTTGAGGATACTTCTAGCTGACAATTGCTTCACGCTATCTAAGAATGTATTGGTTGGCCAGTACTGACAAAGTCACGCTTCCACATACACCGTCATAGGAAAGTACGCTTGATTGACTACTTCAGTCCAAGACAGCGCCAACTGTTGGGGAGCCACTTCACTCCTCTAAGTAGATATTCCATTTGATATTGGGGGCAAAAGAAGGCCAAGGTTAGAAACTTTGAGTTGTGGTTGATGTAAATTGCTACCGAGTACATTTGATCATGATGGGTGCATGGAATACATCTAGGTATCAATACAAGGATTAATACAATTGACTGTGTTGAGACATTTTTTATTCAATAATGTTCACAAAGTAATACAGAAGAATTTTGTAATTTTCTGCAGACACTGAACCGTTGCTGATCAGTAGGTTGAGTGCAGGATAGAATGGAACATAGGAAATCATAGGAACTCATTCCGTATAAAAATGATCAAACCTACCAATCCACACCAACTGAATTCACTTCTTGAACATTTCACATCTTAGATGAAGACATACACGTTAAGATAACCTGGCAAAATCATATTCCATGGTGAAAAAAACATGGACCCATCCCAAACACAAAATTAATGCCGTGGATAATATTAATGCTGCTTAGGAAAAAAGCGGGTAGGCCCACTTTGTGCACTGCAATGCTGTGCACCACATCCACGTTGTCAATTTATGGTAATTTTGAGAGTATATTTCGTAATACATAAAGTGAACTGTACTACAACTTTCATGAATCCTATGTTCAGTCCTGAAGAAATTTGAGTTTCATGGTTTTACGACCATTGATGCCTGGTCTCAGGATATGGTTGAATTAATATTTACAATCCCAACCATATTTTAGAATCTGGCTCCGGGTATTCACTTCAACACCATGCAATATAGGCATCTGCTTGTGATAATCAGACTGATGGCCTGGATTGATAATCATGCCAATAGCATGTTGCTTAAGGTACATGTTTAGATGGAATAGTTTATGGTGATGGGTGATTGAAACTCCTCAGTTTTAGCAAGATATAATATGTGAAAGAATAGAACCACGGACTGGGCAGACACAGGGCTGCATTCTACCTGCGAAATATTATCTTATGTTGTTAAAGTGATTGGTTCATCCCTGTAAAGTCATCCCAGTGAAGAACCGTGTGGTGAATGTTTTAATCTCCAATGCCATGGCGAATAGTATGTAGGGTTCTTGAACATAATCGAAATATACCCCATGTATAGTACCAGTAACACCTTAATCCACTTTCCATTTTACAGTGACAATTGCAACCAGACAAATGGTCTGATATTATTTTTTGTCACAGCTCCACTTTACCTTTCTGGGCAATTTAGGAATTACAATGCATACCATACACCAAAGTTCAAATTCCCAAATCCTCATGAACATGTACCATGAAAATAGGAATTCGTCATCAAAGTTACGAGTATCAAACGTTATTTCACAAATGCAATACCAACAATCTATGGCTCTCTGAAAACGATACCGAATTTGTGGATGTTGTAATCACCGTCCCGTCACATCAAAGCTCATGTACTCAGAAGCAATATCTGGTTAACAGCAAGTCACACAAATAATTCAAGGGACAATGTTTACACGTGAGTCAGGTCCAGCTGTCAATAGCTGTTCCACACATAAAACAAAAAAGGAATAGCCAACCGTCATGCGTAAGCGATCAGTTGAATAGTTTGAAGAACAACAAACTGAATTTGTATACAAACATTATGAAACAGTAAAATTGTAAATGCTGTTATCGATGGTCTACATTGCCCACTGAATATTATATAGAAATCCCACTTCAGCGGAGTCCACGACTGCTGTTGACTAGTGCTCACTTGCTCTATTTGTACAGAATGTGGTGACGAATATAAATTGGCGCAATGGTCCCACAGCTCGCAGCTTGCCATGAGACACAATGGTTCTGTGTGAATTACCCATAAATTTTGGTTTACTGCAGAACGGTAATGAGGATACAAAGGCTGCAGACCACTCACGATCATTTCAATTACAGGACCACATTTATTCCATTCCATGTCAAGCGATCTACACTTCAGTCGTACATACATCTGTATCTACATATCTAAGGAAGTGTATATATGCGTGTAGTGTAATGTGCATATATATTAACCATAACTGTGGTTTTCAATTCAAATGTTGAGGGATTGTGTACTATGACATATTCCATGGCAGTTATGGCCGTATGCTACATGTATAATATTATGGGTGGTATTGTGGATGTCAATGATTATATCACCTCACACGAGCCAGTTTGCATCTAAGTCTCGATAGCGGCGAGTCTGCATTTTATGACACATTTCCTCCAGTTGTTGAATTGTTATGGAGATTATTCTAAGCTGATTATGGGATCTCTTTTAGTGTGTTGTAAAGTGCATTCATCTCAAGCTGTCAATAGGCATCTCAGTAGCCGTATAATCCAGCTTTTTGTATGATTGTGTATGATTTCACATTGTGAAAACTTCTAATTTACTACTGACATTTTGTTCCCATATGCACAAGTATACATATGTGGGAGTAATCATAGTTTCATACCAACGGGACCCATTTTCGTTTTGTAACTCCATTTCATGCAGTTGGCATAGAAGTTTAGTGACATGCTAGGAGTCCGGGATTTACGTTGAGGTTATAGCCAACAGTATGGTGTATGTTAAGAATATGTGTACAAAAGGAGGATATTTTGGTTTGTCTGTGGTAGAATTATGTCCTGCAAAAAATGATTAAGAGAATAACTCTTTTCACTCAGACTCGTAGAATGTAGTGAAAATTGTGAATAGTAAGTATTACTCTGTTTTAAAACCAATTGGGGAAAACTAACCGACGTCACTCCTGGAACAACAACATGAACCAGGAAACTCAGAGTGCTATGTCATGTACCAGTACTTGTTTATTTGCAGACTTGAATGAAAGTTCGGAATGTACATGTTAATATGAAATAGTGTTTCATGTGCTGCATTGCTGTTCCATATCAACACTGCAAATCAAACTTAATTTTCAGACTACACAACAGTTGGGCTTATATTCAAAGACCTAAACGTTGAAAATGTTCCATCTATTGAATAGAAAATCTCATTCGGCAATTGTTGTTTCATCGTGTGGAAACAGCCTTGCATTCAGTGACAGTGAGCGCTTTGCGAACATTCGCCGTTGCCCCCTAATTGCTATGCAAGAACAATAGCAAATACTACTTCCGCCCCGTAGCGCCACAGAAACTTTTGTTCACTGAACGCAAGGCAGTACTTCGACTGAAGTATGTGATCAGCCATAGGAATCCACCGTATGAATCCTTCATGAATCATTTATTCATTCCAAACGAAATTGAAATGTAGTGGATTTGACCTTACCTTGAGTGGCATGAAGCTGGAACTTTTGAGTAACGACAAGAACATTGATGTTGGACTGCAATTAACTACAGTTACTATGCATATTTGATAGTAACATTCAAATTAGTCCACAGAACATCGTGACTCCCTGATCTTCTTGTTGCAAAGTTACCATACTCATTTACATCTAATTCATCTAATTCTCATGCTCTGTATTCAAAGTTTTTTTTTCTCCATAAACGTTTGTTATTTCGTGGGGGACATAACTTTGAATTAGAACAAACGACATTTTTTATTTGAATTTTAATGTCAACATGAGTACAACATATATGAGTTCTTATGTTATCAAGTATACAACCCTTGTAATTTCAAATACTGAGGCAGTCCAGTGTGAAACAAAGAACATATACGAGTTTCGAGGAGCCAAGTATATTCCGAATATATTCCTCATTTGAATGTATAAATTAAGACTAACGAAAAACAGTTTTTGCAATTTTCAAGGCTTTTGTTCAAATTATTGGTCCTATCTCATCATTAATCATGAAAGAATTATGTAATCCCTGATACTTTCTTTGTATTTACATGTGTAAAGTTTATCATAACCTTCAGTGCATACTTGTACGTTCATATTTGTCATAACGTCAGTTGGTGTGCTATGCAGTTCATGCCAGCAAACAGTCCTGCAGCAGGGTAATATTTCACCCTTGGAAACTCAAATGAATGATTTTATGACGGATGCTTTCATCTGGCGTTATGTGATTTTTTACAATACCATTCTTTATTGTTCTGCTGAGTGATATTATAGATGTCAATAAACCACAGGAGAAAAAATGTCCCAATGGTTGTCTCTAAAATTGCCAACAATAAATCTAGCGTCAGTAAGTATTAAGCCAGTTTTCGTGGCTGCGCTGTGCATGTATGTGGTATAGTAGTGTAGTTCACTTCCAACCAATCAAGGCTTTATGGAATTTACACGAAACTCTTCTAGCAACAATAACATCGAACCAAACATTGTAATATTACAATCTTTGATCGAACTATCTACAAAATGAAAAAGCAAACAACACCCAGATGGTAAAACAAACACCTCAGAGAGGCGACAGGGCAGAGAATGATAAAGTCATAAAGATGATTGTTGTTGTCACCAAGACCGTGATCAAATCTACAAAATAGATGTCACCTTCTACTTCATCAAACCATATAATTGATGTTTTTTGTATATTATTTATATGTACAAGACATATCATTTTTATCCCTATCAAAATAATTCCCCCAAAAAAATCGTTATCTGATATTACATGATCATTCGCATTCTCCTTATCCACAATTCATGTGCAAAATTTTCGGCATGTGTTGGCAGAAAGTTGTCATTCTAAATATTTTACAATATAATGGCTGGACCGATAGTATGCCTCTTGCACCAACTTAATTAGTCACTACCGGTCACGAAGATCTAAGCAAATTGCTAGATTCATAATGAACCATTGTAGAAAGCAAACAAGTCAGTTTAATCTTTGGGTTGTGGTTGATGTAATTTGCTACGGACAACAGTACATTTGATCATGAAGGGTGCATTGAATACATCTAGGTTATGAGGATCCATACAATTGACTGTGTTGAAACATTTCTTGTTCAATAATGTTTACAAAGTAGTCCGGGAGAATTTGGTAATTTTCTGCAGACATTGAACCATCGCTGATCAAGTTTGACTGCCCGATAGAATGGTACGCATATAGGAAATCATTTCCGTATTGAAATGACCAGACTTTCTGATCCACACCAACTGACTCTGTTTCTTGAACATTTCACATCTCAGATTCATACACGTTAAGATATACTGACAAATTCATATTCCATTGGAAATAAACATGGACTCATCCCACACATAAATATTACTGCCGTGGAAGACGCTGATGCTGCTTAAGAGAAGAGCAGTGGGCCTACTTTGTGCACTGCAGTGTTGTGTACTACATCCACATTTTCAATTAATGGTAATTTTGAGAGTATATTTTGTAATACATAAGGTGGAATACTACAGCTTTCATGGATCCTATGTTCAGTCCGGAAGAACTTTTATTAAATTTTAAGAGTTTTATGGTTTTACCCCTCGGCGGTTCAATACCACTCAGTTTTAGAGAATGACATACGCGATGATTGGTCTAAATGTATTTCAATGGGTTTCTCGGGATATGGTTGACACTGTAATTAATAATTGTAATCCTAACCGTATTTTAGAATCAAGGGCCGGGTATTCACTGCAACAACATACAATAATAGGACTCCATTTAAAGAACTCCTATATATATATCATGTATGATATGTAGGTTCGAAAAAAAAGTTCCGTCTGGGATCAGTCGGGTTTTTATTGCTTTTACGAACATGCCCTATGTTTCAACATAAACCCCAATTGAATATGTCAGTGTTGTTTGTAACGTAGAGCGTATTTCGAAAATTATTTGGAAACGCTATAGGGCCCTGTCTGTGGTAATCAGACTGATGGCCTGGTTCTGAAAATCATGTGAATAGCGTGATGCAGCTCCGAGGAAGGGACATGCTTAGATGGGTTATATGAATAATATATGGTGATGGGTGATTGTAATTCTTAGGTTTTAGCAAAATATAATATGTGAAAGAGTGGAACCACGGACTGGGCAGACACAGGGCTGCATTCCACCTGCGACATATTATCCTATGTTGTTGAAGTGATTGGTTCACCCCTGTAAAGTCATCCCAGTGAAGAACCGTGCATGTTTTAGTCTCCAATGCCATGGCGAATGGTATGCAGGGTTCTTGAACATAATCGAAACATACCCCATGTATATCACCAGTAACACCTTAATCCACGTTCCATTTTACAGTGACGATTGCTACCAGACAAATAGTCTAATACCATTTTTTTTTGTCAGAGCTCCACTTTGCCTATGTGCACAATTTTATAATTACAATGCATACCATACACAAAAGTTCAATTTCCCAAATCCTGATGAACATGAAAACGGTTGTCAATGTGGAAATAGGAATTAGTTATCAAAGTTACGAGTAGCAAACGTTATTTCACAAATGCAATACCAAAGATATATGGCTCTCCGAAAACGATACCTAATTTGTGGATGTTGTAACCACCGTCCCGTCACATCAAAGCTCCTGTACTCAGAAGGAATATTTAGTTAACAGCAAATCATAAAAATAATTCAAAGGATAATGTTTACATGGGAGTCAGGTCCGGCTTTCAATGACTGTTCCACACATAAAACAAGAAAGGAATAGCCAACCGTTATGCGTAAATGATCAAATCAATAGTTTGAAGAACAACAAATTTGTGTACAAACATTATGAAACAGTAAAAAAAGTGTAAATGCTGTTATCGATGGTCTACACGGCACACTGAATATTATATAAAAATCCCATCTCAGCAGAATCCACGACTGCTGTTGACTTGCGTACTGCTCACTTGCGGTATTTGTACAGCGTGTGGTGACGAATATAAATTGGTGCAATGGTCCCATGGCTCGCAGCTTGCAATGAGACACAATGGTTCTGTAGGAATTACCCATAAATGTTGGTTTACTGCAGAACGGCAATCATTTCAATTACAGAACCGCATTTATTCCGTTCCATGTCAAGCGATCTATATTTCAGTCGTACATACATCTGTATCTACATATCTAAGGAAGTATCTATGCATGTAGTGTAATGTGTATATATATATAAACCATAACTGAGCTTTTCAATTCAAATGTTGAGGGATCGTGTCGTACGATATATTCCACGGCAGTTATGGCCTCACAAATAGTTTTCTGCATATTAAATGTTTTATATTATGGGTAGTATTGTGGATGTCAATGACTATATCACCTCACACCAGCCAGTTTGCATCTGAGTCTCGATAGCGGCGAGTCTGCATTTTATGACACACTTCCTCCTACTTTGTGGATGTTGTAACCACCGTCCTGTCACATCAAAGCTCATGTACTCAGAAGGAGTATTTGGTTAACAGCAAATTGGCAAAGACTGTTCCGCACATAAAACAAAAAAAGAATAGCCAACCGTCATGCCTAAACGATAAATTCAATAGTTTGAAGAAGAACATACTCAATTTGTATACACACATTATTAAACAGTGAAAAATAATAAATGCTGTTATCGATGGTCTACACTGCGCACTGAATATTATATAAAAATCCCATTTCAGCAGAATCCACGACTGCTGTTGACTAGTGCTCACTTGTGGTATTTGTACAGCGTGTGGTGACGAATATAAATTGGCATATTGTTCCCACAGCTCGCAGCATGCAATGAGACACAATGGCTCTGTGCGAATTACCCATAAATGTTGGTTTACTGCAGAACGGTAATGAGAATACAAAGGCTGCGGACCAATCACAATCATTTCATTTACAGAACCGCATATATTCCGTTCTCGTGTCAAGCGATCTACGTATATACATCTGTATCTAAGGAAGTGTCTATATGCATGTAGTGTATAATGTGTATATATAAACCATAGCGGAGGTTTTCAATTAAAAAATTGAGGGATCGTGCACTACGACATATTCCATGGCAGTTATGGCCTCACAAATAGTTTTCTGCACCGTATGCTACATGTTTTATATTATGGGTGGTATTGTGGATGTCAATGAATATATCACCTCACACGAGCCAGTTTACATCTGAGTCTCGATAGCCGCGAGTCTGCATTTTATAACACACTTCCTCCAGTTATTAAATTGTTATGGAGATTATTCTAAGCCGATTATGGGATCTCTGTCAGTGTGTAGTAAAGTACATTCATCTCAAGCTGTCAATGGACATCTCAATATCGGTATAATCCAGCTTTATGTATGATTGTATTCTCTTCAAAGATATCTGTCACGGTGTATATTGCTATGTTGGTATGATATTACTAAGTGAAAACTTAGCGCTCATTTACATTTTGTACCCATATACACATGTATACAGTTATGAGAGTAATCATATTTCATACATCTCTAGTTGGCAGAGTCGTTATTGACAAGGTCACCTTTCTATAGATACCAACGGGGCCCATTTTCGTTCTGTAACTCCATTTGATGCGATTGGAAAAGAAGGTTGATGACAGGTTAGATGTCGGATTGTGAGTTGTGGTTATAAACAGCCAACAGCAAGGTGTACATTAAGAATACGTGTCCGAAAAGAGGATATTTTGGTTTGTCTCCGGTAGAATTATAGAAATACTCTGGAACACGTGATATGGAAATTTCAAGCAAAACAATGATTAATTCTATAATTCTTTTCACTCAGACTTGTAGAAAGTAGCGAAAATTGTAAATAGTAAGTCTTACTTTTGTTTCGAAACCAATTGATTCAAACTAACCGACGTCACCTCTGGAACAACATAAACAAGGACGTTCAGAGTGCTATGTCATGTACCAGTACTTGTTTATTTTGCAGATTCGAATGAAAGTTCCGATGGTGCATGTTAAATATGAAATAGTGTTCAAATAGTGTTCAACTTAATTTCAGGACTTCACAACAGTTGTGATTATATGACCAAAAGAAACAGTAGTGCGACTGAAGTATGTGATAGGAGTCAAAGGAATGAATTTTTTGAAATCATTTATTCATTCCAAACGATATTGAAATGTAGTGGATTTGACCTTACCTTGAGTGACATGAAGATGGACAGTTGAGTAACGACAAGAACATTGATGTTGGACTGCAATTAACTAAAGTTACTACACATATTTGATAGTAACATTCAAATTAGTCCACAGAACATCGTGACTCCCTGGTCTTGTTGTTGCAAAGTTACCATACTCATTTTCATCTAATTTCAAGTTCATAGTAAATATAAAATACATGACACAATATTCCATTTATACTCATGATACGAGCTCATGCTCTGTATTCAAAGTTTTTTTTCTCCATAAACGTTTATTATTTCGTGGTGGACATAAACTTGAATTTGAACAAACGACATTTTTTATTTTTATTTGAATTTTAATGTCAACATAAGTACAAAATATATGAGTTCTTATGTTATCAAGTATACAACCCTTGTAATTTCAAATACTGAGGCAATCCAATGTGAAACAAAGAACATATAAGAGTTTCGAGGAGCCAAGTATATTCCGAATATATTCCTCATTTGATTGTATAAATTAAGATTAACGAAAAACAATTTTTGCAATTTTCAAGGCTTTTATTGAAATTATCGGTCCTATCTCATCATTAATCATTAATGAATTATGTAATCCCTGATACATTCTTGGTATTTACATGTGTAAAGTTTATCATAACCTTCCGTGCATACTTGTACGTTCATGTGTCTCATAATGTCAGTTGGTGTGCTATGCAGTTTATGACAGCAAACAGGCCCGCATCTCGGTAATACTTCACCCTCGGAAACTCAAATGAATGATTTTATGACGGATGCTTTCATCTGGCGTTATGTGATTTGTTTTATAATACCATTCTTTATTGTTCTGCTGGGTGATATTATTGATGCCAATAAACCACAGGAGCAATAATGTCCCAATGATTGTATCTAAAATGGCCAACAATAAATCTATCATCTCTAGTTATTAAGCCAGTTTCCATGGCAGCCCTGTGCATGTATGTGGTATAGTAGTGTAGTTCACTTCCAACCAATCAAGGCTTTATGGAATTTACACGAAACTCTTCTAACAACAATAATATCGAACCGATTGTAATATTAAAATATTTGATCGAACTATCTACAAATGAAAAAGCAAACAACACCGGATGGTAGAACAGATAACTCAGAGAAGCGACAGGACATGGAATGATAAAGTCATAAAGCTGATTGTTGTTGTCACCAGGACCAGTGAACAATACTACAAAATTGATTTCACCTTCTAGGCATCAAATCATATGTTTTTTTCGTATATTTTTTATATGTACAAAGTATGTCATTTTTATCCCTACCGAAATTAAATGAAAAATCGATATCTGACATGACACTTCCATTTGCATTATGCATATCCACAATTCATGTGCAAAAATTTTGCCATGTGTTGGGAGAAAGTTTCTATTCTAAATATTTGGCAATATAATGGCTGAACCGATATAATGGCTCTTGCACCAACCTAATTAGTCCACCAAGATCTGACCAAATTGCTGGATTCATTATGATTAGCCTTCCATCATAGAGAGCAAATAAGTCAATTTGACAACAATCCCTATCATGGCTATGTACACTTCTAAGGGTAATATCAGAAGTAGACCACATTGATTATCTTGATCAAATAATAACATGTGGCAGGATGTTTTTTTAGATATCATCATGGGACTCCTATATTCGAATCTGTATCTGGGTGTAGGAATCTCGTGGTTGAAGCCCCTCGATTCCCACCAAATACATCCCCGCATTAGGACTATGAAAATACTTCCAATTTGCCTTTTAGTATGATTGTATTTGAATATTCAATCCATAAACTATACTGATATCATGCTATGATACAGCAGTCATCTATTGTATGATGTATTTCCATGAGCACCCTTTACACAAGTAATCAGGAAATATGCTCGGTTGCTTCGAGGGCAGATCCATCTGAAACATGCTTTTGCTTTTCAAATTCCACATTTCGACAGTATATGTGTGGCTACATCATAAAACCGTACACTGGGTGGAGCAGTTGACCACAAACTATACCATATACATGGTTTGTTACCCACAGATAAAACGTTTGATGCCTGGAGTGAAAGGAGATACACGTATCTGGGTGACTTTGTAGACAATTGATGGGATTATGTGATGCATCTTCCATACATGTTGTTCATTCAAAACAACACAACAATGAAACATTTCAAAATCTTAGCATTTCGGTGAATATGTGGGAAATCATTTTTATTCATTAGTAAATCGCTGCATGGTTTGTTTATGATTTATTTGGAAAGATTTCATTGGTACGCAATGTTGGATAGTTTGCGCCACATGAATACTTTGGTCCACGTTAATCGATGACCGGAATGGCACTGCGGTTATGTATCATGGAATACATGGAGTGGAAGCCCCATGCAATACTCGAGGCAAAGATGTTGCTATGGAAAGAGAAGGGATAATCGGGAGTTGGCCTTTTACTTGATGGAAATAGTGTCAGCTGCAGAACGTACAACTACAATGTAGGCACTGTATTGAAACGCCATAAATATTTCATTCATTCCAGACAAACTAGACCATTCAAGGTTCCGACCCCAGCATGTGATGCTGATGTGATGCAGGACATTCGAATACCAGCCACAATATTGTTGGTGTACGGAGATCAATTACAATAGATTTTTCGGTAGCTAGTTTGTTAGGTTGTTGAACCGTCATCACCACATTTTGGAACCTGACCTGTGACATTCAAGAGTACAATCAACGTAAAAATGTAGGAAATCATGCAAATATTTGTAGAAAATATTATCATATTAAACTCTCTGGTAATATTGTTACGTTAAATCATGCAAAAATTTCCCACAAGAGATCGTGTGTACGTAATCAAGTACACAGGCGCATGTAAGTGTCATATTATTTATGACTATAATATATTAGTATTCAATAAACACAAGCTGCCAGAGAAATTTGTATGATATTACATGTGGGCTCACTTTTGTTTTTCATTAAACGTTAAGCTCTATTATTGGTTTTATGTTGAGAGCTATGGCAAACATGACAAGCATACATGTACCTTTTGCAAAGTATGCTAATGACAGGCTTTAGTGTACCAATATATATCAAGCTCTCATGCAGCTCGGTCTGGCTTTGGGCCTCATCTGTCCGGGGTGGTGAAGAGCAGGTCATACAGGATGAATAACATGAATATTTCATTGCCACAGGTGGTGACTTCGCTCAGCATTGTGACTCAAAACTGGGTGATATATGGATTTATGTTGCCATGGACATACCACACATGGTTGCTGCAAACAGTCGGTTTTCCATTACTTATATTATTCTTTGAATTACTATAACAGTGTCTAGAGTAATTGATTAAAGATTGTCTTCATTTGATTGGCAACTGCTGTTATACACGTAGATATGGATACCGGCAAACAGACAAAAGTCATATTCCAAGACCGAACCCATGGACGAATTTTACAAAATCAGTGTGAGTAGTCAAATCCGAGTGATACTAAATTATCAAAGTCGAAGCCATGTGAATATCACAGACACCCAGATCAGGTGCTCCAAAAGAGTGAGCATTCCCTGCCCCGCACTTCTGAGTCTAGTATATCATTAACAGGGTCATATTGACAATATGGAAACAACATCCTTGCAGTTCAAATTCTAGAGCTCAGTTTTGAACGACAAGGTCAAGGTCACAGAAATCGAAAAGTTGCAATAACTCTGCTCATATTGAGAATTCATTTTCCCTGTTAATTTTGTATTTTTCTGTGCTCAATTCTCCATCATTCGCTATGTGAGCAATGGAAATACGACCAAAATTCCCCATTATTGATAATGGTCGCAAAATGTAAGGCTTATCAGCTGAAATCATCGATTCGTATTATTCCAAGTAGTAGTCATTCCACAACCACTGATGATGAGTATTGAACATAAAGTATGCAGCATGCGTCGGCGATCTTGTGGAGTTTGAGAGGCCAGTATCAAAAATATGTGTCATTGTCTAATTAATATGGTCGAATAGGAAATTCGACCTTTTGATATAATGACAGGGTCGACCTTTTGATATATGACCAATGGGTGTACGACCTAACTCCCATATATCACCCAGGTCGAAAATGTAATGGTCATCAGCTATAATTTCAGTAACAAAATCTGAAGGGGCGAGGGTCTGTAACCTCTTATTGTCTTGTTTGGTAATGGATATGGACATACAGCTGCCATGAACTGAGGAAACCAATTGTTGGCTATCAGTGTATTTTTGGCCTTTGTGTAGACTACAATACGTAGATAACAACAGCACATTTCAAATATTATGCAGGTCAAATTTTATGTTTGACATTTAGTATAAAACGTGCTAGAATAACGAAAAATAAACTAGTACCTAGGTTCAAAGTGGGATCACATTTAAAATGAGATGAGAATCGATAACCATTCACTGACGTCAGTGGCATAAAAAAAATCAGTACCTGGTCCAACTGGTACAATCAGGTTTTTGGTTTTCTGATGACAACTTGTCTTCATCTTGACGGGCATTGTAACGTTTGACTTTAAATGTAAAGTATGACAGGTCCATGATCATTGAATAGCAATAAGCTGCTGTTACCCGGTTTTAAGTTGTGCTCTATTACATAATCATAGCACCACAATAGTTAGAGTTTGTTCTCAGCCTAATAATTAATTCGGAGACTGCGTACAAACATGAGCATAACCACACCATTTCCAGAGTTGCAAACATGAGGACTTTGTTTATCGAAGTGCCAAGCTAGTCTCTAAACTGCTGCGACAAGGATATGTTTCACCAAAACTTCAAGCTGCCTTCGAGAAATTTTATGGACGTCATCATGATATTGTTGATAAATACAACAAATCCATGTCTGCATGCAACTAGATCTATTTTCATGTTGATTTTGGGGAATTCATGACGGGTGTCACTAGTGGACAGGAAATGCTCACTCATTCCGGAACACCTGATTTCACCTCCTAATGGCCATTTTGGGGGGTTCATGAGTTTCCCTATCATCTTTGGTTTCTCTCACTTCACATGCCTGATAAGACTTTCTGTCCCGGATTATGAGATTGGATTACGGACCCTGTTTTCTTTGCTTAAAATACTTGATACTGGGTATTGATTCCACGTTTACATATTCTATATATAAATTACAAGGTGATAAAGTTTATATTTTTCAAATGTTTTTGCTCAAATTTCATCTATTGTATGTTGCTATATATACATATTCACCTGTTTTGTTACGCAAGTATTTGGTTACACATGTCTTTCGTAATAATTATATGTGAAGTAATGAATGTACATATGTATAGTGCTTGTTGAAATTGTTACAAATCCACATGAGCACTTTCTGTGAATGCCGCATATTCAGTAGGATTCGCCCTGCTGATCAATGCTTATTTATTTTCACATAAAAATATGTTAAAACCAAAATATATGCAAACACCAGATGCAATGTCAATGCCACATTTCATAATTGTATGCTTTCAAGCTATGGGCGAGTAGTAGAAAAGACAGGTAACTAGAAAGATTATTAAATTATGATGTTATTCCACTATATGTTATTCCACTATATTCCACTATATATCAAGCAAAACGGAGGTATAAAACAACATGGTGTAGTTTGACAAAATATATCATACCTCAATTGGAATAAAAACATTGTGGGCACTGAAACAATACGTTCGGCAAATATCCATAATCATAGAAAAAAAATATTGAGCTTTGAAAACAGCTCTTGTTCATGGTTTGGACGCACGTCCAAGCGTTATCGAGCATGTTCTTATCTTGAGTTCCTATTTTGAAATAAGGGTGGAATATTGTTCGGTTGATTCCCATCTGCAATCGCATACTGATAAGTGGATCCATGGCGGGGGTGGCAAATAAGTGATGTTAGGATATGTTTGAGACACAGGCGATGATAGTGAGTTTATGTGTAATTTATATGCTGGAGAGGCTGTAATACTACCACAGAGTATAAGAAGGTTCTATGGGGCCCTTCAGAGAGCACCCCTGGCCAAAATGTGCCCATCCAAAAATGTTCACAAACTTAAACAAAGCAATTGGTATTTAGGGAATCTATACTGAGGAGAGACCAGAAAGTTGCAACTGAACATATATATTTTGTCAATATGTACAGTGAATATTTCCCAATAACGAGTGGTGTACGGCAAGGTGATAGCCTGTCGCCAACATTGTTTTATTTATAAATGGTTTGGCTGAAGGTATTAAACAGTTGAATGTTGGTATTGGTATTAAAGATCGAAATGTTTCTATTTTAATGTATGCCGATGACATTGTTCTCATGGCTGAAAATGAGCAACATCTGCAAACTATGTTGACATATATGTATGATTGGTGTAAAAATTGGAACCTGAAGGTTAATATAAACAAGTCAAATATCATGCATTTTCGCCCACCAAGAAATACGGCAACAAATTTTGAATTCTCATATGGTAACACCCGTGTCCAGATGGTCGATAAATATAAATATTTGGGGGTCATACTTGATGACCGTTTAAAATTTGATTTTTGTAGCCAATTGTTGGCAGAATCGGGAGGGCGTGCCCTCAGTAGTGTGATATCTAAGTTTAAGCAATTGAAAGATGCTGGTTTTAATACTTTCACTAAAATGTATGATTGTGGCGTTGTCAGTGTGTGTGATTATGGAAGCGAAATATGGGGTTATAAAGATTTTATTTGCACCAATCATCTACAATATCGGGCGTTGAGATACTATTTAGGTGTTCATAGATATGCCGCCGTGCTGGTCTAGAGGGGGATATAGGTTGGTTGTATCCAAGGTATCGACGTTTTATTAAAATGATCCAGTTTTGGAATAGAACGATGAAAATGGACGATACACGTCTTACTAAATTCATTTTTTATGTTGATTTAGAACTCTGCCAAAATAACTGGTCGTCGGAATTGAAAGAAATATTTGTAATGTGTGGATTGAATGATGTAATGCCAGGCAGACAATTATGTGATATGCCGAATGTGAAAAATGTTCTCAATAACAATATGAGTACATCCTGGTTATCATCTGTGAAAGACAAACCAAAACTTCGTACTTATGTTAAATTCAAAGATAATTTTGGTACTGAATCTTATGTTTTGAATTACATGTCCCGCAAATGTCGAAGCATCTTAGCTCAATTTCGATTAGGCATATTACCTCTACATATTGAAACAGGAAGATATAATAATACAGATATAGAAAACAGAGTGTGTAAATTTTGTAATGAAAATATTATTGAGGATGAATTTCATTTTTTAATTGAGTATCCTATATATGAGGAAACAAGAACTCGGTTATTTTGTGATATTTCAAAATTTAATTTAAATTTTCTGTCTCTGGATCGTCACAGTAAATTTATCTTTATTAACAGGAATTGCCAAAAACAGCTTGCACATTATTTATGTAAAGCATGGGATATATGCCAATCACATATGAATATGTTATAATGTATAATTTTTGTATGTAGTGACTTATAAGCCTTGTGAGGCTGGGTACGAGGTTCATATTCATGTTCATATATTTGCTTCAAATGTACATGTCACTTAAATAAAGCATTTACTTACTTACTTACTTACTTACTTACTTACTTACTATAAAGACTCTAAAAAAATTCTAAAAAGGAAAGGCTAGCATGTTATCAAAAAGTATGTAAAAGGTTCTGGCTTTTGAAGTCCTTCAGACCCCAGAACCAGCCACTATTGGACTCCCTTCATTTCAACATTTTTACAATTATTCTAAGGACAGGGGTATCAATAAGCGTGTGAGTAGAATTTATAACCAGGAGAGGCTAGGAGTTGCTTAGGAGTTGCCGCACGAAATAAAATGGCTCTGGCTCTTGGCGCCCTTCAGAAGGCCTCAGAGATCAGGTCGCAAAAGGCTCACTTCGGCTGCCGCTGCCTAAACACTGTATCATTGAAAGTTTCCGAGCATGGCTACTGTTGTGATAAAGGGTTATCATATGTTGATGGTTTACAAAAATGGTGCACAAAACTACTCTGCTTGAAAATCGCAACTCCTCAGGTGTAGAATGTCAATTAATGAAGACAAATAGTCAGGTGAGACATATAATCATTCACTGGCAGACAGATGGACGACTGCCACAGAACACGTGACATGGCTCGATCTTACCTTTAACTTTTGCAATATGTTCACACAAGTTCTGACAACCTGTGGCTTGAATACTTACATCTAAATGTAATTGTTCTCAAGTCACATCTATTTTGGGAAACTTTTTTTTTCAGCTACAACAAGTGTCCATAGATGTGACTTTAGTCTATGAGAACATGTGCATGTCATGGCCAAAATCAAGTCAAAGTAACACAAATTCATGTACCCCGACCACGAGCAGTGTCCTGAGCAACATTAGTCTGTTGACTCGGCGCCAAGCAGGGATCTTACCAAGTCGCTACTTACACAAGCTCGAGTACAGTGTAAGCAGGACTCATTTGTACTGGATGATGGGTGATGTTTGACTTGTCCTATTACAATCATAGCAATTTTCCAATGGGACATTCATTATTACATGTTTATTTACAATACGATTGCAATATACTGGACATACGGTTATAGAATATAGTTTAATGAAACATAACATGGTGTATTTACCTGGACGGTTTTAGTAGAAGCAGAGGCGAGTGTTGACTGAAAGTTGAAACGAACAAAAACCTGCTACTTTTGAGCAGTATAGTGAGTATGACATGCTCCGCCTTGTTCTAAAAAAGAAGCTATAATTAAACCAAAGACACAAACATCATCAAGCTATGAACACAGGTTTTGTTGTTGGAATTGAATTGCAATTTTAGTTCAGATAAAACTTTTAGTTGTTTTTGTGCAAAGAACGGGGGAAAACGTTATGATAGCAGAATCCTCATCACACCTTGCTAAATACAAATTCATTATCTTAATATCATTTATGAATGTATGACGTAAACAAAAACATACTCCTACGTCATAATACATTTCTGGTGAACCTGGACAGATATGTTCAGTATTTTTTAATGTTTTCACATCCCAGTTTGGACCAGTGAAGTATGAGCTACATACCAAAGAATCATATATAGAAGTGACTGGAAAGTGCAAGCTCTGATTCCAGTGTTATTGTCTGTTGCCTCGCTAAACACAAGGGTCTTATGAGTGATGGTTAGCTTCCTGGCGACCGCAATGAATCATGCTTGAAGAGGCGTCAATGCTCATGACACCGTCCATCATGCCTTGTATTTCATGGCCCTTTAATTCTGTAATCAGAGTAGTCTTCAATTCATCGCACCACTACTGGAATCAATACCGTGTTCTGGTCTTAATGTAATGCAAATTATGATCAAAACCCAAAGCTATTTTCTAATAACTATAATGCCAATTGCAAACACGGTACATGGGATACAAAAGGAAATGCTCATTGAACATTCAGAGTCAACATTATTTCAACACTATTTTGATCTTAGTGAATATGGTCTTTTTCGTGCGACTTGAAACTACAGGAATGTCACGTAATAATGGTTGTGTATTCTGACCATGTGGGGTGTCATGAGCATCATTAGTTGACTTGGCACCAAGCGATGATCTCACCAGATCGCTACACACACGAGCTTGAGTACAGTGTAAGCAGCACTTGTTCGTACTGGGTGATGTTTGGCTTTGGAAGTGATAACCCTTGCGTGTCAAATGTGCGACATTACATTAATATATGGGCGATAACATAGGACTTTATAATCAAAATGACGAACTGATTCCTGATTACATGTCCAATCACAGTAATTTTCCAAGTCAGCAGATACGTGTATTTGATTTCATTGCAGTGGAATAAGAAAAAAGGTAGATGAAATGCAAAATGGTCCTATTCACGTTGATAGGAATAGAGTACTAGCAGGTTTTCATCTCCTCTAATCGAAGCTTTCAGCAACAAGACACGAGTTCGAATACCAGAGGGAGCCTGGTTCATGGAGTATAGTGGAGATAATGGATGGACTTGTTCCTACGCAATTTCTCATATGAACAAGCCTAATGAGACCCTGTCAGTGTTGTCAGGCTGTCAGTGAGGGAATCTAATGGCTAAATGTTAAACAAACTGCAGCTGAAATTCTGCCCTTTCGTGATAGTATAGTGAGGGTTGTAAGTGAGAGTAATGTTTTCTTCTCGCAAACACAAAACACCTTGTGATGAATTTTTATTAAAAATTAAACAGGTAGTAAAAGTGAAACATCGTCATTGAAAATTTTGTTGACTACACATGTTGTATATATGGAAGAGTATGATATAACATCAGTCGAGCTGTCATTTTGAACAAGTGTTCCAAAATACTCCAGTGGCAGTCGTGCAAAAATAGGACACACAATACATTTACATATACGTCTCTACCATATGAACTATGAGATGATACCTGGCATCATGAGATTACTTATGCTGTCAGTTTCAAAAGGTGGCACTTTATAACAGCCTTTCTGTACGAGATCACGTGACCAAGTTTCATCACATGATTTAGCTAATAGTATCTCTGTAATTTCGATTGGTACTGTGGAATGTCAAATGTTTTATTATTGCATTCGATAGCCACATTACCAATTCCCTAGTTAATTATACGCACATATCTATGTCATAAATGCCTATTTCATCAACTATAATCATTATGTCACTTCAATTCACACTTGATTTGTAATCACACACACACTTTCTCATATTGCATGTTTGAGTTACCGAAATACACACACTATGTACAAGATATTCCCTATACCACAGTGGAAGGGTTGCCATGGTGGTCTATATCACTACGATGGTTGCCGTGTATCTCCATCTCTGACATGGAGCCCATAGAGGCGGATCTATTGAGCAGGTGTGATGGGCCGCCTTCTGTATGATTGCCCATATGGTGAATGGGGCGCGGAGAGCGCCTGGGCGTTGTGTGGTAGGGCGCTTGAGGCGGCACGACGGGGATTGGGTGCTTTGGGAGCGTTGCTATAGGCGACTGCAGGTGCTGTCTAGCTAGGCAAGCTTGCATTGGTGGCACGGTCATCGACGAGCTGTTTGTGTCTGTCTCGGGACCCGTGCTACTTTTGTAGTTATGTTCACTCTCCTGGGCCAGAACTTCTTTCTGTTTCTCTTCAAGCTCTCTTTGACGTAACTTCATCTCGACACGCATCCGGTCCTTCTGGTAGTACACCCCCGCAAATATGAGAATGTTGAGAAAGAGGAGGGAGCAACCCACGGCGATTGTTACAGAGAGGGAAAGAGTGCCGTCTGGCCCAATCAGGGACGATGAGGGTCGCAGGGTGGTCTCCCTCTCAGCAGTGTTGTGGTGTGTACGTGGGCTGAGCTTGGAAGGGCCGGGGAGCGGTGTGGGCCGTGCGGTGGTAGTGCGTGGGGTGGTCCGTCTGGATGAGGTGGTGGTCGGGAGCAGTGGGGTGGTCGTGGTAGGCATTGTTGTGGTGGGTGGCGGGGTGGTCGAGGTCGTCGTCGTGGGGATCATGTCCTCGAGGTTAAGTTCACGCGTGCCTATGGCTTCGAAGGCTGAGGCATTGTTATAGTCGGTAAGAAGGTGGAACTCTGGAGGCAGGCCATCCGGGACATGCATTTTGGGTATGAGGTCTAGCCAGAAAGCCATATCATCAGCACGGTAGTGATGTCGGGCAACAGGGCGCATGCCTGAAACACAGTTATGGTACGGTCATGTGATATTGGAATGTGGTAAAATTGTATGATATTATGAGGTATATTATTTCTTTCTGTACAAGTTATGGATGATATTAGAAGATAAATGAGCTAATCGGTACTACAAAAGGTGTGTCATCATGTCCTGTCCACGCAAATCTTAAGGTGCTTCTCTTTCACTTCATATTTCTAACGCAGTTTCCCTGTTAATGATCTGGTGAAGAATGATTGATTACTTTACGGTTTTAATAAATTCCAGTTTTAATTCGTAACAAGCAGAGGTGTTCCATAAGGTAGACTGACTATTTTACGGCTAAGCTCTAGTTTTTGTTGGAAGGAAAGTTATTTCATAATTTAAAAAAGAGAACGGAAACTGGCGTACTAATCAGTCTTACAGCTTGTCACCAACTGTCACTCTGGATGACTGATGGCTTTGATCTAGCGATATAAGTATGGATGTCTGCATCAAGGACGGACTGTAATGATCGGGATAATTGATCGTATACTTGAATATGATTGAAGAGAGTATCATGCATTTCAGAGCAAGTGAAGGGTTAATGTGCAGAAAAATGCCGACAGAAAAAAAATCGAATAGCATTGTGAGGGTTTTTTTTTAAAACTTCGGGAATCATAATCTGCAAAAAAGGTGTGGGTGGATTGAGGAAAAACAACCGTAAACGGTTAATGAAATGGAATTAACCACGCGATAATTACTTACGCCTTCCTTGATGTAAAAACGCAACAGAAAACTTTTACATCGGACGCTACATTGTTTTGTTGTATCATTATATCATTTTCCTATAATTGACGTATACTAGAAGGTGAACTGCTATTCTAACTTCTATGTTATATTTGAGGCATGCACTTATTTCTAGATGATGTGTTGATTATATATGGAACAAAATTTTTCCCTTATCAAACAAAAAGCATAAATATTTACATCAAATCACTTGCCAATATTTTGTGGGTATTTTGATGTCAATATGTACTTGTGTCCATGTAAACTTAGAGTGTGCTTCTAATGTGAAAAAAAGTATTGGAGGGACTTACCATTCCCTGGTGATGGAATTTGGAGATAAAAATGAGTATTTTGGGTGAATTATGTGTTTTTATTGGGTATATTCTAGTCCTAGTTCTAAGCTGTCTTATTGTTGTCCGTTTGTGGTCAGTATTGTAATTTTGTAATTCATTCATCCGTTTGTAATCCGAGTTTCCTAAGATGTTATGGCTGTTGTATAATGCCGAAAAATGTATTCGTTTCCTCAATCAGCTATGACTGGACAGTCCCGTCTCTTTTTTGAGTTGAGTTGAAATTTTAAACAGTACAATGCGTACCTATGTGGAGATATTCCTGATTCGTTTTGTCGTATTTGGGCCACCTCAGATTCTCGAATCTGTTCTCGACGTCTACACCAAAAGCTGACGTCTGGGCGCGCGGCGTATTAGGATTCCTGGAGAAAGGCAGATACAATATTACATGATTGGTACAGTGGATGTCATAACACGAACATCCCTTTGAACAAACAACTTACATGTTGTCATATTCAAAATTACATGTACCTGAGCCTTTTCCAATTTAATTCGAACCTGAGATCATTTCATGATAGTAATTGTATGCGTTCGTGACATCAGTGTCTGTGAAATGTATGCTAGCGAACGAATAGAAAACATTTTGTGTACATCATTCTCTGCTTACAGTCATTATCAGCACGGATTTCATGTGGAGGGAAAAATTTGTATAAACAGAAAATCATATTTTCATTATGAATCGAATAAAATCACGTTATCGTCAACGTTTGTGTGCACTAAAACAAAACTACATGTACAAGCAAGACCAGAACAGCCCTCCAGGCAGCGACGCTAGTCGTCATGTGACACCGGGAGAAACCTCTCTAGACACCGAGGAGTTTGTGTTCGGATATATTGGCGGCTCATTTTTCACGACACTCCAGTCAACCTTGATGCTGATTAATTTCCACTGATATTATGAGTTTTTTTGTACTGATCTTGACACAGAATAAGATGTGTTGATGTTCTCTATTGATCATATATTTTGATTTCACATACATGTCGGTTAATTGATATATGTTTGGTATAATTTTGCCACTAAGATCTTTATATGTATTTACACCAAATCACACCACAATGCCTACCCGGTTTTGATGAAGTTGGTCCAATAAGTTAGAATAGCTTCAGTCAGCATTTTTTCCTTGGTGGTGTAGAGTGATATGAAAGGCGATATCCCGTCTATCAGTGGAGCACCGAACACATAAGTCAAATCGTCCCCATGCACTCCGCCAGCCCACCGCGGGTATGTGTCCAAACGTGACGGATAGTAAAACGCGTACATGTATGTGGACGCACTGTGGTCCTCGTGGAAGTGCGACAGCTCGACCATGGGAGCAGTCAGTTGTGCATCCCCAAGCAACGTCATCAAGTTGTCGCGGATTACATCGGGATCGTGCGGCCGCTCCCAATCTGTATACTCATGTAGTAAGATCTCGTAGATCTTCTGGCGGTGGAACTGGTAGACATTGCGCACGTACGTACGTAAAATTTTTGTCAGTTGATCGTGTGTCACCCCGTGGTCCACTTGGTGTTGATTGAAATAGAGGAACCCTTCGTTCTTCATGACGCCGAGTAGTAAATTTGTACTACCGAAGCGCGAGGATTTCCGCATCAAACTTCGGATATCTTCGGGTAGCACTGTACTCTCAATGACTGGGGCAAATGCCGAGAAGTACTTTGGGGCTCGTATGTCGGCATTGATTAGTTCCTGGTATGGTTTTTCCTTCAGACACAAGATCACAGCCCTGTTTTGACCCCAGAGATCCGAGCAGTTGACTTTCTCGGCAAGTTCGCGGGTGTAGCGTAGCGGGTTCCTACTGATCGCCCACGTACTCAAGGCAGAGCCCGACTCTATTATCGCCCGCTTGAACAAGTTAGAACCTGGAGATTGAAAAAAAAATCAATAATTTGTAAGTTAAATTAACCATCGTAGTCTATCGATTTTATAACATATATTATTCCATGATATCACATGTATATGTACGTGTGGAGATGTAGTGTGAGATAGATAAATATTTGTAAAAATTGGGATGTTTTTTCTGTTATTGATACTGGAAAGAATACACGGAAACAAATCTTGATGTCTGTAAACGTCTCTTTGACATTGTAGATTTTGTCTCCGAAAGCAAGGTTTCCGCCTGATCAGACCAGCTCTTGATTACACTGGCCACGAGCCATCGCGATGTTTAGGCAAATGTCGCAATCTCGGTGCTCCTTTGAGAGCCTCACGCACCAAAGCAATCGCTCTGTGACCGAGAATACAGATGATGCCTTAGTCCGAGGCTAACGTATCGACTACTGATGCTGTAAAAAGATCCATCTTTTTTCTTCACTTAGCAACTCCTTACTTTCTGCCCGCTTTACTCCCTATTTTAGATTCCTCGCACAAGACGAGGCGGTCTCTTGAGGAATACTTTATCAAATTTGACAACAAAGTGATTTCCGAGGGAATTGTCCTGTGTCATTATTTTATTTCGGTATGTATCAACTTGGGTGCTCCAAGGAGAGAACAGAATCAACGTTTAGGGAAGTGAAGATGGTTTAACGAACTGCCATCATAGCATTGTCACTTTCGTAAATTGTAAGGCATGGAGAAGAAAATGGCCGGGCGGCACCACAGGAAGCCAATTAAACTTGATGGATCTGAAAATTTAATGGAACGCAAAGAAGTTGCCTGAGCACACACTATCTGATAAAATATTAGTAACATGAATCATGTCTAAATGCCTGAAATTTTGATATCAGTCTTAATGGTTGCAACATCCAGTGATTCAGTGACTGTTTGCATTTTATTTCATAAGCGTAGAATACCCCCCCCCCCCCACCACCTCACAAAACAAAAAATTAGCCCAAGGGCTAGGATAGGTTACCGTACAATTTTGGTTTTAAGCATTGTAGGTGACATATGATTTTGAGATTTACCAGTCAAGGTTATCTTTGTGAATTTCAATGTCTTCATTAGGTATGCTGCATATGACTTCATATATGTTCATGATACAAACATATAAGCTTTATCAACGTATTTTGTTTGTAGAGGCCAATTTAAGATTTTGATATTCGCCCTTCAAGGTCGTTTAAGGTCAAGTTCAAGGTCACCAAAAAATGTGAATTTATACATGACTTTTTATAGGCTTATACATAATCCTAACCTGTATGTGCAAAAGTTTAAGCTTCAGAGGCCACTTTCAAGATTTCAAGCCAGACATTTAGCACTCAAGGTCATTCAAAGTCAAAATCAAGGTTCTCATTAGTTGTTCCATATATGACTTCCTATATGTTCATAATGTAAACTGAAGCTCTATCTACATACATTCCATCTGTAGAAGCAGATTTGGGCATTTTTTTACCCAATAATGGCTGTGTTGACTTTTCAAGGTCATCAAACGTCAATTTCAAGGTTACCTCCCAAATCGCCATATATGATTTCCTATTTGAAAGTGCCAATATCTAAGCTCTATCTCCAAGCGCTCTAGGAGTACAGTCCTGGCAGTTCCCATTATGAAGGGAAAAAAGTGCCGACCTGCCAAAAACTCAAAATGGCGGCCACACGGAGACCGGCGATTCAAGGGCAACAAAGCTTATATACATCATAAAAGTAAATAAGGGGAATCTTTTGAAACAAAAAACTGTGCTGACAGTTTTTGAGAAAATGGCCGCCAAAGTCCAAAACTGGCCATTTTTCGTCAAAAATGACCGCCATTTTGAGAAAAATGCGAAAATCTAAAAACTAAAACATAACTCCCTCTTGAAATATCCGCCTGTAAACTTTAAAGATAAAAATGTGGATGGACTCCGGACGACGGACAACAGACGACAGACGCAATGCGACGGCAATAGGTTATCAGACCATAGGGTCACCTCAGAACAGAAAGGGCCTAACTGCATTTTTCCAAATAAACGCGCATTTGTACTTCGGCCCTTTCATTTTCAGAGCCATAAGGACACAACTGGCATATAGGATGTTTCAACTTTGTATCACTATCATTGATTGTGTCCCCAAAAGAGGTGTATATAACATTGTAGAATTACCTTTATTCTTTGAATTGTGACTTTGAAGTAAACCATCTACGCCAGCAAGGATATTGGTCATCAAACATAATTACTAGCTGAATTATTATCCAAGTTGCAGATATGACCTTTTAACTCTCGAAAATTGCTTTGGTTATATGTGTTGCTTATGTCCTTATTGGGATGATAATGCATGTCCAATTATATATTTTGTGTCTTGCAATCACAATGTTTATCAAAATGTATTTCAAAATAACAGTTTGCTGAATGGAACCTTTTCGACGAAATTAATTAACCTGGCACGTATTACAACGTCCAAGATTGCTGGCTTAGTTGCAGATAGGCCGTTTTCTATTCTGTCTACACAGATATATAAGTGTAGCTCGATCCATTGTTTTTAGTGATTTTTCGATCAATAATCATAATATTCAAGTCCTGATAACAGTGAAATGTGCGTTATGACGATCTCTATCACATTATGCAAAAATATGATTTTCAACAAAATTGTCAGTTAGGACCTTTCTGCTCTGAGGTGACGATACGTGCGGTAACCTAAAAACCCTTATTTTTTATCCTCATATTCTGAGGTAGTGAAAACTGGGGCAGTGTCCAATATAGGCATGCAAAATCAACCCCAATGTCGGACAAATATTATTGGGAAAATAATATTGCTAATTGTGAGACGAATACATACGTGCATACGCTTATATTATTTCTATTATTTGACCATATATCATACGTTCAAAGCAGATCAGCTCGGTGCATCAAGAGTCAATAGTGTTTAGTGTTTAACCCCTACCCTGGGTTACAGGTGATACCATCAGTAAGTTGACCATGGCGCCTCCATACCCCTGCCCCAGCAGGGTAACTTCCTGCGGGTTACCCCCAAATGCCGGGATGTTTTCCTTGACCCAGTGCAGGGCAGCCACTAGGTCTAGAAGAGCGTAGTTACCGGGAGCATTACTGTCACCCATACTGAGGAAACCTGAAGAAACATGGCGGATAGTGTTGTCATGCACGAGCATTATTAGCGAGTAATTGTCATGCAGTGTTTGCATGTTTAAAACTGTTGTATTTTTCTTTTAACAGTAATCATTTAAATGATTTCAAAAATAATTTCACATTCACGGGATTACCTAAGACGCCCAGTCTATAATTGACCGTGATAACAATGACTTTCCCAATGGCTGCCATGACACTTCCGTCGTAGGCGTTTCCGGTTCCGAATTCATACGACTCGCCATGTATGAACAACACCACAGACATGGGTTCTGTGTCGTTGTCGGCTGGAACAGAAAGATACACAGTAAATATACACAAAACATATACACACATCATAATATATCGTATATTTATATTCGTTGTTTGTGGGATTTTGATGAATAAAGCTAACTAGTATACCAACATTTCAATTTCGACAATTCAATTTGAAGCAACATGATAATTTGAAGCCGCATCCTAGTGGCATGATAAATTTATGATCAAATCTAAATATACATAAAGAGATCAATCTAATAATAAACCTTGTACATATTGAAACAGAAAAACTCAACATCTTTTAGATATCACCCACAATGAACGTGACATTACGCATTCCCACCCTTTCAAGACAGTTTAATATTCCACTCTGTGATGTGATAGATCCCAGTGACGGACCGGAAAACGGGAATTACATGTATCCGTCCCCGTTAACAGAGTTATATATGTCCCAATAATGGCCGCTAAAATGGCCGACAATAAATCCACCATCGCCGTGGATTAGGCCGGTTTCCATAGCAGCCATGTAAGAGCCACAGTGGTGTTGCTGTCTTCCAGCCAACTGAAGCTTATGCGAAGCCACTTTCTTTACCTAGATTAATGGAAGTGACAACGAACTCTATACAGAAAAAGAAGCAAATGGCATCCCCTGTCGAATCAACCACCTCAGGACGGAATGTCGTATAGCTTTAGACGGCTTCTGCGGGATGCTTGGGCAAAGGGAAAGAAAGTTATTTGGGGTTTGCCAAATCAACCATGAAAGATGTGTTTTGTTGTCGGAACAGCCAGTGAATCGTGAGGATTGCACTACGTGCTGCTCATCCATACTTGATCTAATCTCAGTGAAATTATATTCTCAATCTAATTATTTTTCTGTATGTTCTAAGAAAAGAATATGTATATAATGAAATATGTCAGGTGGGTAGTAGTTATGAAACAAAACAGTTTACAAACATTCAATTTAGACTCTTCATCTGAATCTACATGCCTTCGGATATATCCCAAGTTGGGAGCATTAATGGTGGCTTTTGTGAACATACTTTAGCAGCGACGAATTGTTATGGAGATGGGTCTAAGCAGCTTACTGGATTTATTGTATCCTATTGTGAAGGACAATCATGTCCAGTTGACAGCATTCCTCCTAATAGGCAAATAAACTTGCTTTTTGTGTGATTAGATTTCCTCAGATTCCCCTCACGAATTATCCCCTTATTATGGCACAATATCACCACAGTCATCCATTGTGTGAGCTCAGTGCGCACGCACTCTCACACGCCATTCCTGTGTGCCATGCAAGAGTGGGAATAATCTGCGATTATGCCTGATTTCCTTGAAGATACTTCTAGCTCTAAATTGCTTCACGCTATCTAACAATGTATCGCTTGGCCAGTACTGACAAAGTCACGCCTTCACATACACCGTCATAATAAGTACGCTTGATTGACAACTTCAGTCCAAGACAGCGCCCACTGTTTGGGAGCCACTTCGATCCTCTAAGTAGATATTCCGTTTGATGTCGGGAGCAAGAGAAGGCCAAGGTCGGAATCTTTGAGTTGTGGTTGATGTAAATTGCTACCGACCGGAGTACATTTGATCATGATGGGTACAAGGAATACATCTAGGTTATAATGATGCATACAACTGATTGTGTTGATATTTTTCCTATTAAGTAATTTTCGCAAAGTAGTTCGGGAGAATTTGGTAGTGTTCTGTAGACACTGAACCGTTGCTGATCTTTAAGTTTGACTGCCCGACAGAATGGTGAAATAAAAAACAAAAATAAACTTCAGTTCTTGAACATTTCACATATTAGACGAAGACTTACACGTTGAGATGACCTAACAAAATCATATTCCATGGGAACTAAAAGCGTGGATAACATTAACGCAGCTTAAGAAAAGCGCGGGTAGGCCTACTTGGTGGACTGCAACACATCCCGATTGTCAATTCATGGTAAATTTGAGAATATATTTTGTAACACATAAAGTTAACTGTACTGCAGCTTTCATGAATCCCATGTTCGGTCCTGAAGGAATTTGAGTTTCATGATTTACCCCTTGGCCTTTCAATACCCCTCACATGAGTTACACGAAGCTAGAAATATTATTGTACTTTCATTGTCAGAGATTGTCATAAGTGATGCTTGGTATAAACGCGTTTCAATGGGTTTCTCAAGATATGGTTGACATTGTAATTAATGTTTATAATCCCAACTGTATTTTAGAATCTGGCCCCGGGTATTCCCTTCAACATCATACAATATAGGGATCTGTCTGTGATAATCAGACTGATGGCCTGGTTATGAAAATCATGCGAATAACGTGATGTTTAAGGGACATGTTTAGATGGAATATATGAATAGTTTATGGTGATGGGTGATTGAAACTCCTCAGTTTTGGCAAAACATAATATGTGAAAGAGTAGAACCACGGACTGGGCAGACACAGGGCTGCATTCCACCTGCGGCATATTATCTTAGGTGATTGGTTCACACCTGTAAAGTCATCCCGGTGAAGAACCGTGCCGTGAATGTTTTACTCTCCAATGCCATGGTGAATGGTATGCAGGGTTCTTAAACATAATCGAAATATACCCCATGTATATCACCAGTAACACCTTAGTCCACTTTTCATTTTACTTGGTCTAATACCAATTTTTTGTCAGAGCTCCACTTTGCATATGTGCGCAACTTGAGAATTACAAAGCATACCATACACAAAAGCTCAATTTCCCAAATCCTGATGAACGTGAGTACACGGTGTCATTATGAAAATAGGAATTCGTGATCAAAGTTACGAGTATCAAACCCTATTTCACGAATGCAATTCCAACGATCTATGGCTCTCCGAAAACGATTTGTGGATGTTGTAACCACCGTCCCGTCACATCAAAGCTCATGTAATCAGAAGGAATATTTGGTTAACAGCAAATCATACAAATAATTCAAAGGACAATGTTTACATGGGATTCAGGTCCGGCTGTCAATGACTGTTCCACACATAAAACAAAAAAAGGAATAACAATAGTCAATTAAAAAAATATATCAAATCAATAGTTTGAAGAACAACAAACTGAATTTGTATACACATTCGTACCCTTATACACATGTATGTAGGTGTGAGAGTAATCATAGTTTCACACACCTCTAGGTGCCTGAGCCGGTATTGACAAGGGCGCCATGCTATAGATACCAACGGGGCCCATTTTCGTTCTGTAACTCCATTTGATGCAATTGGCATAGAAGGTTTATGACAAGTTACATGTAGGTGTCTGGGATTTTAAGTTGGGGTTATAGCCAACAACGTAGTGTATGTTAAGAATATGTGCACGAAAAGAGGATATTTTGGTTTGTCTCTGGTAGAATTATAGACTGTTAGAAATACGTGATATGGAAATTTCCTTGCAATAAAATTATAAAGATAATGAATGTTTTCACTCAGACTTGTGGAATGTAAGGGTACTTTTTTATATGCAGAGTCGAATTAAAGTTCGGATGGTACATGTTAATATGAAATAGTGTTCCATGTGCTGCATTGCCGTGCCATATCAGCACCCTGAATCCAACTTAATTTCCGGACTGCACAACAGTTGGGATTATATTCAGAGACCTAATAGTTGAAAGTCTGCCATCTATTGAATATGATATCCCCTTTGGCGATTGTTTTCTCATCGTGTGGAAACAGTAGTCTGACTGAAGTATGTGATCAGGCAAAGGAATCCACCGTATGAATCCTTCATGAATCATTTATTCATTCCAAACGAAATTGAAATGTAGTGGATTTGACACTACCGGGAGTGACGTAAAGCTGGACAGTTGAGTAATGACAAGAACATTGATGTTTCTCCATAAACGTGAATTTGAATTTGAACAACACGACATATTTTTATGTGAACTTTAAGGTCAACATAAGTGCAACATATACGAGTTCTTATGTTATCGAATTACAACCCTTGTAGTTTCAAATACTGAGGCAATCCAGTCTTAAACAAAGTACATATACCAGTTTCGCGGAGCCAAGTATATTCAGAATATATTCCTCATTTGATTGTATCAATTAAGACTAACGAAAAACAGTTTTTTTGCAATTTTCGAGGCTTTTATTTTAATTATCTCTCATCAATAATCATTATTGAATTATGTAATCCCTGGCATATTCTTGGTATTTACATGTGTAAAGTTTATCATAACCTTCAGTGCTTAATGTACGTTTATATGTATTATAACGTCAGTTGGTGCGCTGTGCAGTTTATGACAGCAAAATGCCCTGCATCAAGGTAATAAGTCACCTTGGGAAACTCATATGAATAATTTTATGACGAATGCTTTCATCTGGCGCTATGTGGTTCTTGCAAAACCATTCCTCATTTGTCTGCTGAGTGATAATATAGATCCCAATAAACCACATGAGCAATAATATATCAACGATTGTCTCTCCAATGGCCAACAATAAATCTAGGGTCACTGGGTATTAAGCCAGCTTCCGTGGCAGCCCTGTGCATGTATGTGATATAGTTGTGTAGTTCACTTCCACCCAAGCAAGGCTTTCAAGTATGTATAAATATGTGGAATATTTATATAGCACCTCTGAGTTGCTTTTTGAAAGAAGACAATGTGGCAGCACTTCGCAGACTATTAGGCAGCCTATTCCAGCTGGACGACAATGAGAGAAGGCCCGGGCTCCATGGGTTTTCAGCCGTGCTATGGGTACTATGCACATATGACAGTCCTCAGAAAGGAGACCAAGGAGCGGTTTGACATGTTTACCACATCACTGAACCAGAATGGATGGTTTTGAACATCAGCATGCACAGTTTGTATATTATGCGGTAATGCACAGGCAACCAGTGCAACTTGTGCAATGCCACCCACAAAGAATCGCGTCTTTGGAGGCGAAGGACGATCCTAGCACATAAATGTTGGAGACATGTGGACTGACGGGGTATTATGCAACAAGCTGTTGCAGTAGTCTATCCGACTGGTTACCAGCTGATAGACTAGCGTTTTTGTTGTTGAAGGATCAAGATATAAACGAATTTTACTTTTCTGGTTAGCAGCCATTGAGGTCTTACAGGTTGCAGAAACGTGATCAAACAAGTTTTATAAGCTATGTTTAATAATAAATCAGAAGATAATTTACGTATGGTAGAGCATGATTCAAAGGTGATAAATTCAGTTTTTGTAGGATTTAACTGCAGTCGGTTATCATTCATCCAGTTATGGATATCAACAAGGCAAGACTCAAGACGTTGGAGACCTGAGTTATACGTGAGATTGGACATCACACATATCATATTTGTGTATCATCGGCATATAGGTACATATTAATCGCTTGTTTTCTGATTAAATTCTCCAGAGGAGTAGCATAGAGTGCATACAGAAGCGGTCCTGACCCCTGTGGAACACCACATGCTAAGACTTTTTCCTCGGATTTTGCACCTGATATGACAATGTACTGGTGGCGATTTGAGAGATACGATCTCAACTACTCAAGTGCTTTGTGTTGGATACCAAAATAGGAATGAAGTCGATCAAGGAGAAGTACATGGTCGACATTGTCAAATATTGCTCACAGATCTAACATGACGAGCAGAACAACATTCCTTTGATCGACTGCGATATGGATGTCATTTTGGACACGAAGCAATGCTGTTTCAGTGGAGGCACCTGTACGCAGACTGGAAATCTAGTATTTTTGGCATTTATTTAGTCAATTTGACAACAATCCCCCTCATGGCTATGTATACCCCTAGAGGTGGTACTATCAGAAGTAGCAGGGATCTCGTGGTTCAAGCCTTTGATTCCCACCAAATACATCCCCCATTAGGACTGTGAAAATATTCTAACCTGCATTTCAGTATGATTATATTTGAATATTCAATCCACAAACTATACTGACATCTTGCTATGATACAGCAGTCGTCCACTGTATGATGCATTTGCTTTGATGGCAGATCCATCTGAAACATGCTTTTGCTTTTTAATTTACACATTTGGCCAGAGTATATGTGTGGCTACATAATAAAATCGTACGCTTGGTGGAGCAGTCGGCCACAAGCTATACAATATACATGGTTTGTTAACCACAGATAAATGCAGATAAAACGTTTGATGCCTGGAGTGATAGAAAGGGGATACACGTGTGTGGGTGACATTGTAGATAAGGACATTTGACGGGAATATATCATGCATCTTCCATACATGTTGTTCGATCAAAACCACACAACAATGAAACATTTCATAATTTCAGTGAATATGTGGGAAATATTTTCTATTCATTAGAAAATCGCTGCATGGCTGGTGTATGATTTATTTAGAAAGATTTTGTTGCCACGCAATGTACGATATTTTGTGCCCCATAATTACTTTGTTCCACGTGAATCTCTGACCAGCTTGGCACTACGGTTATGTATCATGGAATACACCGAGTGAAAGTCCCCATGCAATATTCGAGGCAAAGATGTTGCTATCGAAAGGGACCATCGGGAATTGGCCTTTCACTTGAAAGGAAATAGAGGGTCGGTTGTAGAGTGTACAACTACAATGTAGGCACTGTATCGAAACTCCTTAAATCTTTCATTCATTCCAGAAAAAAACTTGACCTTTCAAAGTTCCGACCTCAGCATGTGATGCTGGACAGTCAATTATCAGCCACAATATTGTTAGTGTATGGAGATCAAATATAGTCTAGATATTCATGTGCTGCACTAATTAGAACCTATTACAATAATTTTATCGGTAGCTAGTTTGTCGGGTTGTGGAATAGTCACCACCACAATTTGGAACCTGACCTGTGACATTTTAGAGTACAATCAACGTAAAAATGTAGGTAATTATGCAATTATTTGTAGAAGGTATTATCATATTATCTCTGGTATTATTGTTACGTTAAACCATGCAAAAATACTGCCTTTCCCACGAGATATCGTGTATACGTATTCAAGAACACAGGCGCATGTGAGTGTCATATTATTTATGACTATAATATATATATAGTCAATAAACGCAAGCAGTAAAAAAGATACAAGGAATTCGTATGATATTACATGTGGGCTCACTTTTGTTTTTCATTAAACGTTAAACTCGTTTATTGGTTTTTTTTTTCGTTGATAGCTATGGCAAACATGACAAGCATACACGTAACTGTTGCAAGGTATGCTGATGCCTGGCTTTAGTTTACTTATATAGATCAAGCTCTTTCGCAGCTCGGTCTGGTTTTGAGCATCATCTCACTGGGGTGTGGCAGAGGGGGCATACAGGATAAATTGACATGAATATTTCATTGTGACAGGTGGTGACCTCGCTTAGCATTGTGACCCATAACTGGATGATATAAGGGTGTATGTTGCCATGGACTGATCGGATTTATACGTTGCCGCATACAGTCGGTTGTCAATTACTTATATCAGGCTTTAAACTACTCTAACGCTGTCTAGAGTAATTGACCAATGAACGTCTTTACTCTGAGTCATGTACACCACTAACACGCTCATAATGAAAAATGAAAACATCATCATTGCTACTCACAAAATCCCATGTACTCATACATCATTGCTACTCACAAAATCCCATGTACTCATACATCACAGTATCAAGAACAAGAATTTAAGTCTAAATTGCGTGCTAATTCCAGGGTCGTTTATGGATGGTCCTCAAAAGCTATAAACAGTAATAGCAATCCTGGGTTTGCATGATCACATCTCTATATATCATTGACAGGAACTGATGCTTAGTTCACTATGTCATGTGGAGACGATTTGGAGACGAAATTTTGATGGAAACAATTTGGTTATAAGAAACTGTGAGTGGCATAATAGTCTAATTATTTGAAGGTGTTTTCAGTTGAGTGAACTAAGCTGCCCAGAATATCTTGGATCACCTATTATTCATTCCTGATTGAAACTATTTCGATGGATAAATGAATTATAAATGAATAAATGATTTTTCAGAAAAAAAATACGTGAAGAAAACTTTTGTTTCCCATGTAACAACGTTGGTGCACTAAAATTATGCGTCGTACCCGCGTCTTTTGGTCAATGTTTAATTTCCGGCCAGCAAAACACTCCGAATTCAGTAGACACATTTCAGACAAACAAGATGGTCACGGGGATATTGATGGGGATTGACCTTTAACTACAGGTAAGTAATGTTTTTGATGAAAGGAAGCAAGTTACATACTCTATGGAGATTTTCATGTGAATTTCAAACATTTAAACCCCACTGTGAGTACAGTGAGTATCCAATGTTGCCTTATTGATGGACGGGAATTACATGTAACTGTAGCCATAGTACATTGGTCTTTTTGATATTTGAATGAACACAACTGGAGTTCGCAACCTGACTTTCAAGTTCATTGCCACGCCCAACGTCAAGAAATGGGAACATTCAGGCCAAGAGAAAAAATATTATGGTTCTGGTTAGGCACGCGCATTACTTAAAACCCTGCGCATCACTCTGAGAGCCGAATTTCCTTTTTTCAGTATATTGACACCCGTACGCCGATTTTGGTGAGATAATGTATTTGACATTGCAAAATTTGGTGTATGGCTGACCAAATTGGCCAAATTCGACCGGGTTAGTTATCAGCAGGCAATTTTAGGGGAAAACCATTGTCCAAATGGGCCATACATGTATTTGACCGGATCATTCACCAGCAACCAATTTTAGGGAATATAAAGAAGAAGAATCACATCGCCGCATCACTTTTTCGGGGCCCTAACAACCAAAACCATTATATTTTTTTTTTGGCCTAAGCAGAAATAAATGTCTGCGTACTCCTTGTGGTGATTATTTTACCAGACATGACATAAAATATTCAGTAACGTTTACACGTGTGTGCATTCCAGATGTTGTTGAATAATGTCCAGACTGCACAATGTATTGACATCACAATCATTCACTAATAGTGGATGCTCCAAAACTTTAGCAATAAGTCGGAAGTATAGGCAAAACTCTTTCGGGTGTGCACTGCACATATATATTTACTGCATTTCGTTACGTGTAGCGGTCACATGACACACGGGCAAAGTGATAGAAAGCCATGTAGGTGTGTTAATTGTTACAATGACCAGAGGGATATGGATATGTGCGTGATTCTGAACCAGATCTGGTTCATCATCAGTGATTCCACCCACCCTAACACGAGTTGTTACTGGACAGGGTATATCAATTAATTATTCAATGAGAATGTATCTCAAGGTTTCGTTTCGGTTATATTCTGGCAATTATAATTGCGCAGTTCATCCGTAAAGAACTTGATCGAAAGACATTTATAGACCACCGTCAATAGCTGATATCAGTGGAAGTATGGAAAGGATTTCGATGTTTTCGTCATATATAATCATGCCTTACGTGCCATTCAAGAATCATCCATCTACTATGGCATGATTGTACTGAAGTCGACCATTGTGTGAAAGATCATTTTTCGCACACTATCTCTAAAATCGGATCATGCCTGATTTTCTCGAGAGTACTTCCTGTCGTGAGCTGCTTCATGCAGTCGCCACAACTCGCAGGAGACATTGTTATGGTCCATACACGTGTGCCAGACAGCCATGTTGCCAACATGCGACTGTCTGGAAGGCTTGGACATTACATGTTCGAATCTCTCTTCAGGCTTTCGATCTGAATCTGTTATAAAATATTAATCATATGCGTGTAGCGTTTTGAATTGTCACAGCGTGTAGATTATGTACATGCGCATAGAGTCATTGTTAATGATAGTTTGGGTATGGATATAAAATAGATCAGTTACCCGAATGCAATTGCCTTATATGATAATCTTGTGTGTGTGTTCAATATGTTTTGGTCTCCTTCTGAGTGGTATTATTCAGCTCTCAGGCAGGGTTATATGGTAGGAATATATGAATATTTAATGGTGGAAGGTGAGTGAACCCACTTGGCTTCTTGTCCCAGGTTTTAGTAATAAGTGAATGTAAGGGACCTTGTATGGGACTATGGACTCAACTGATACATGCCACTGCATGTACCCTGCGAGAGATGATATAGCTCCTGTGTTACTAGTGTTGACCCAAAGTGGAATATCCTACCAGCGTGACAATTCGATAAGCTACCGTCGAGGTACAGCTTCCCAATCAAGTATGATCACATTCATCACCATTACAGCTCATCAAATCTCGAGGAAAGCATTTCAGTACCACATCACATGAATTATTCAAAGCGGCGATGTTTGCACGACCGTCCATTCCAGCTGTTGATGAATATTCCACACTTTGAACAAATCAAATGTATTTGCACATCGCTTACATTGGGCAGAATGTATATTCTTCATTCCCAAGCAATAATTGTTTCCTGGTATTAAAAAAAACATAATAACATGAGACTAAACGTAACATGTCAGCAAGTTCTGAAGTTGATGTTGATCGGTGTTCAGTATTTGTATGCATGTGATGTCGTATAATTACGAAACATGGTTCCGAAGCTTGCAGCTAAAAGAGCAAAACACAATGGTTCCATGTGGATTACATGTAAATGTTGGTTTATTTTATCGGCTGTCGGTGAGAATTCGTTTCTGTCGGTGCTTATAATGTGGCACTCGGCATTCAACTTCACGGTTTCGCCCGTTCTGCATCATTGGCGTGATATTGTGGTGTTACAATGTGACAGTTCTGGGATTGTCACACTGCTATGTCACACGAACATGGACATTCCTATTCATGTGTATATTATGTAAGCCTGGAGCACAATTATACACGTATATTCGCATAATCGATATGTATATAGATGATCCGGGAAAATCATTCATATATCGATCTAATCATGTTTGGGGTATCGCATTGTCCTTTCGCTGCGGTCGTCCTTTTCTTTGGGTAAGAATAGCTATAGACACCTGATATGCAAGAAAACTAAGATATTTATCTTAGTTATGCGGACACATCCAGTGCATTCATTTCCGGTCCCAACTAGGTCCACCCTCAAACACCCTTGCTAAATGTATACCCCGATGCTGGTGTATACATGTGTACGTATGACGCAGCTTTCCCTTTGCACAATCGGTGCCGAGGACTGCACTCCATCAATCGTGTCCCGACCAAAGTGAATTAGCTCGCTGGCTGGCCCCCTAATTCAAGAGAACCAGCCCGGGATGTCATCCCAGGCGCCGGGGTAATGATGGAAGGGATTCCGTACCCAAATCCCGCACTGGCCAGCGCTGGGTCCCGGTCTATGCAATGCCCCGTGCAATGCGAGCTGTCCCATGTCTGCGGACATCCATCCTGCGAATTTCCCAAGTCTGTATCCCAGCTATCGAGGGGTCCCAGTGGGAAATTTGTTGCGGAGTTGACTGAACGATATTGGTAATTTCGCCGTGCGTTTTGTGTTTTCCTACAAAGGCAATTTCTCCGCTACTTTATTTACGGTCATTTATTATTGTACAATGTTCTCGGTCGGCACGTGTTACAGAATAAATGACGAACTAACTGCCGTACAAGGAAATGCGACATATGATTTGATTGTTACCGATTGTTCATTGTGTGATATCAACTGACAGACGAAAATTCTCGCTTCTACAGCATGTTTTCAATATATACTTCCGATAGCATGTTTTTGCTTCAATAGTACCAAAATTACTCAAAATTTTACTCGGATTGTCTGACAGCTCGAACTATTATTATATATTCAGTCTTAAATACCTCCCATATAAATGAGAGTTAAATTCATGAAATATCGTCAAGAATCATATAAACACAATCACTAAATCTACCGCGAATTCCAAACATGTTTCTATGTGTATTTTGAGAAGGATTTTACCGCTAAGCATGGAGTGAACTCCACTGCACTCGATATTACGGTTCAAAAGAAATTCCATGTCCATTTTTCGGGTGGAATACGTCCGTGACAGAAGGAAATACAATATTACACTCGTCACCAGCATATGTACTGCACCGAATATACAAAACCCAGCGGCAGCCACATATAGTAGAAATCTTACTTCGGATAAGAAACGGCTTTGAAGTTCACGATACCGATCTGATATTTATCCCGATTGTGAGGTATCTAATTAGTTTTAAAGCCAGCTGAGATCTCAATCGACGATAGATTACACCCGTACTCAAGTACATATAGGACCAGAAATATAACGACGCATTATCCGGGGATTCGACTCCACGCTTCCCTCCAATCCCGCCACTTTAGAAAACCCCTACACGAAATCGCGTGGACGATCTCTTGACATCAAATGACATTTCGTTCCTGGCTTGTTGACCTTCGAAAGAGTAGGGGAAAGCGGGCTGATTCGTACCCCCACTTCAGGCCAGTCCATTGGTATGCAAATCAGATGAGGGGTAATTGGAGAAAAGGGCAGAAGGTTTTTTCTCTCTTCTTTGAGAAGAACGATTTGGGTTTTTTGATACAACATACCAGTTGCACAAACGTGTAGATCCCAGAATAAAATAAGATATTCCATATATTTCTAGAAACCTACGTACATGTTTGACATACATGTGTCACATACCTAATTACGAGAATTGTACGATATAGTAAGTAGCATCGCTATCATTGGTGAAAAAACTCGGAACATTCAAGTTACCATTATTGAAATGAAAATGAGATGCTTAGATAGACATAAAACATATATCAGATAACAATACGGTTTTCGAACTGATAGTATACTATAAAAACCGTATGTGTTGGATATCACAATCTCAAAAATTATTCCTGAACCAGGCCATTCGCTACCAAAAAATTTCATTCGACTCAGACGGACTTGAATGAGATTCACCATCGTTTCATTCAATAAGCTACAATTAATCTTTGACCAAAATTCAACGGATACGGTATTTACCTTTTTCTCGTTATTTAATTACCACGGTCCCGGCTTCCTGATGAATAGACGTTCGCCCTTTACCCCGCACCAATAGCCATAACTAACGGTTGCCATGGCGACTTGTCTTCGGGCGTAAATAATTAATTAACCTGGAGGGGAGGTCCCTGTGGCAACTACGATCATAGCATTTTCGGTCCAAAGCCTCCAAAGGATTTGAGGTCTATGGGTGACAATTGGGAAAGCGTCAGGCGGGGAAAGCTTAGTTAACAGATAAAAGTAGAGCCTAGCATTTAATTAGCTTGTCGCCGGGACGAGAGTTGGCAAAAAACTGTCCTCTCTTAGACAATAGCCCGGTATTTTATTGATTTGTCGGCCTGGAATTTTCCAGCAACTGGCGAAAATTTCTCTCGCTTTGAACGAGAATATCACCGCGGCAGTGCAGAAAGTTGTTTATGGTTTCCGACGCAAATTATCATCCTCTGTGAAAGTAACACCCCGCCTGTCATTTACAATACTTGCCTGCGAGGACACTCTCTACAAGCCGAGGCTTTGAATGCAATAGGAACCAATTAATGTAAGACTAGATCATGGCCTAACCCTTCTAACAACAAGGTGCTTTAATTTGTGACAGGTATGCTGACACAATAACCAACAATATTCATTGTACATTACACGGTGACATGAAGCTCAAGAGGTTCACACTCAGAAGTAGGGTCTAAGTCTGGAATATTCAGGTCTTTACTAGAAAGTACTGATATTGAATAGTTACAATGAGACATATGTATAAAAGTATATTCATATTGTAAATGTATATTATTAAGAGAAACATCAAATTGTCAACTCACTCATACGTGTAATTTCAGTCAAAGTGTTGTTGATATGCACACATATATACTGTAGCACTGGACATATTTCAACTGACCACAAGCAACATATTCAGACTAAATTTCGTTGTGATATCAGCAAGAAAAGACATTTCACGGAGGAGAAAACTAGGTTTCCACATGGATTAAGTGCAATGAATAATGTATTGAGAACTTGTGTGTTCAAACCCCGTGCCGAACGCTTCCGACTCACTGCATGTGACAGATCTATCATGTCATCAACAAATGAATGTCGCCGCAGCATCTCCATACACAAACCGATATATTGACATAGGAATCAAACCGTCTAAGGATCGAGAGAAAACAGTAGTCATGCCTGACGATCACAGATATATAGTCGGATGTTTTCTTTTGAGTCGTCACAAAGATCTTTTGATCATTTCTCCACTTATTTGTATAATGGAAGGCCTGCGACAACATAGATATTAGATCAATCGGTGCACGTCTTTGTCTTGTAGTTCACACTAGATATTGACCAGGGACGGAGGACGCACAGTGGGCGAGAGGTTACACGTACCCTGTAAAACATCCTCCCGGCACAGAAGTCGTGCTACAAAACTGCATTGTTATGTCTTTATCAGACATTGTCGTTTGCAGTCAGAGTTAAGTATGGCGTGTTTGCACATCATTAATGGGTATCCGCAACAGAACAGAATATTAGAGTGGCAGCGAGGCTGTATTATTGGTTCGTGGAAGTATTTTGTGTCTGCGGGCTGTACGACAGTTTTATGGTTCCGGTAAATACAGTTCACGTTGCTGTGTCTAATTGTACAATAGCGTCAATCATTAACTATTAATGTATTCTGTGTCGCTGTTTGACATAGCCAGTAGTCTAGTACAAGTGTCAGTGTTCTGTTTGTCTTCAGGTTTATATGTGAAGTGTTTCCTTTATCCTATATCCCTTAAATATGATAACATCACGGCCACTTTTCGCTCTTTGGGCCTGGATTATTGATTATGTCGCTTGTACAAATACAATCCCGATATTCAATAGGAAAAAAGGCGATCGATTTATGGAAAGCCATCGTTCATGTTGTCGTCTGGATCAATATTGTTGGCACTTCAGAGCTTGCATAGCAGTTGGATAGCCTTAAGTAAGTCTAATAGTCGCGGATAATTATAGCGGTCCAGAACCCTCAATTCCCATCTGTCAGAGTTTTCACACTTCATGAAGCTCTACAACACCCTTGTTGGTTCTCGAGAACCACTCACCATGCGTCGTGTGACGTATTAAACTGTCACATACATAATTTTTTTTGTCTTGGAGAAGGACATGAAATTATTCATATTACTCATAATATGTCCAAATTTCGACGAGAAGGAAAGCGTGAAAATTTCATTTTGCAGACCTGTTATTGCTCCATACATAAAGCTGTAATATCCGCCACGACTGAGTGTAACACCTCCCAGCAGCTCTGAAAGCCAATAACCGGGATAGATTGACTGGAAAGTGCACCACTCCGTCTGCATATTAACTTTTATTTTATATAAAAAGTGATATATTGCGGGCCTTTATCGGTACCAATTCGCGAAATACCGCTGGTCGCAAAGGTCATCAGTGTATGTTGAGACTACAAATTGGCCGGTGATCCCCCGAGAATCGAGCAGAGAACAATACTTAATATTTGTTGGTCGCCGAAGCGCTGGAATACAAAAAGTGGTCATTTCCCCGAAGAAATAAACTGACGCATTGGCGGTAGACATGCAAACGAGACATAGTGCTGAAAGGCGTCCGCCGTCCGCCGTAAAACCCTCCAGCTGAGTCGGTATTTCTCCCCCGGTCAGCACTAACAAACGACTTGGAACTCTCGCCGAAGTATCTACAGCTAGATGTCTAAACTGGGTTTCTTTTGACCTCTTGCGCCCTTCCACAAGTACCGCCTCACCATTTCCTTCCACCTCTCGTACATTGCGATTTTTCTTGGGAAATCTCCCCATCAATTCAATTTCTCAAGCTTTTGCCCTGTCCTTAGAAGCCGCTACTCGGCTGAGAATCATATCGTCATGGACGTAACCTCGGTCGTTTTCTCCCCATGCCGTTGATGGTGGGAAGGGGTAGTGTACAGTCAACTGCATGTAATCGAGTCAAGCTTTAACGGAGAGAATTTAACTTCGGGAAAAAACGAGAGATCGAGACGAGTGTGCGTTTTGTACGTGTTATTTTGTGCGGAGCGTTGTAACTAAATTAATTCAGCATTGGTCTGGTTTTAACCCATGGTTCATCGATGTATCTCAGATAATGTCCACAAAGTAATGCTCACGACTTGAATTCCATTCAACAAACACAGAGGAACATTCCGACAAAAAGCCTGCAATCAAATCCGAGAGCGGTTGCATAACTTTCCGAGATTTTCTGATGCATTCAAGTGTTTTCTATGTCAATACCCCTTCTTCAGTTAGTGGCCCACCCGTTGGTGCCTTGCATCAATCCTGTATGCGCCCAGTAATGGTTAAATATTGTTGCGTATGGGGGATGGATCCCTGCACTAACTTTATGCAACTTGGCAACCGTCCCTCTCACCTGTGTTAATGCCCATGAAGAGGACAACATTTGATAGCCCCTGGTGCTTGTCCTAAGGATCGATGGCTGCAGATGACGCCTGTTTTACGATTGTGCCATAGTGTTACTGTGGGACGGAGGTATATCCGGATATCTGGTGGGGGGGGGGGGTAGCGCTATTGTGGCATTTGAGATCTTACTTCGATGAAAACGTGCAGATAAGATGCTTATTGACAAAACATTGTAACTCGGTAATTTGATGCCATCGCTTCGGAGTACAATGAAAACTGAGATGTCCCCTCTCTCTCTCTCTCTCTCTCTCTCTCTCTCTCGCATGGGTTTGATCAATAATCTAGTTTCTCTATTTATGGCCACGCAAAAAGAAGCCATTTAAATGCTGTGGCGGGATTCACTGTTGTTCCGCAAAATCAGCGTATGATGAATTCCATTGATTTGTGGACTTTTTAATTACCCGACCCAATAAAAATACACACACATGGCTGCTGTGACGAGAGGGGGGTGTGGTGGGGGTGAGCGTGGATAAAAAAATCTTCTCTTCATGGACAAGCCAAAACACGTGCCACAGATTTTCGTATTAAATATTAATAAACGTAATAAAAGCCCTTGCTCATCAATTCGCGGAGCGACGGGGCAGCTCATCACCTGCACGCCATTGCAGACTGCTTGAAAAGCCCGACCAATACGGTACTGCCCCTGATCACGCAACGGGTCTTCACAGCATACCACACTCGCGGTGTATTCCTTCTTTTTTTGTCGGTGAGATTAAGTTGCCCGGCATTGCCCCACACCGGGGAGTAATTCTGACAAATGATGACACTATGTATTGTTCATGCATCACTCTGCGGAGAAATTAATCTTGCCGCTGAACGACCACCCTGTGGCGTGGAGGCACGCTGCTGTATGTGGAGTTCTATGGTGGACCAGTCACCCACCGGTCTTAACCTCATTGCAAATTAAAGTCGTAGAAAAACGATCCTTCGATGTTTCTATTCATGAATGCCGATGTACGACTCGGGATCAGAATAAATATTGTCTGGAAGCTTGTTTGCTCGTGTATATTTTGAGATACCCGTGGGTCTTCGGAATATACTATCACTATACTCACTGCCCCCAAAAGAACGAGATGCTTTTACAAATTGAACCCAGAAACAGAAGCATGTAAGGAATATATTTCATGAATAACAATAAACTCGTTTGATAGATTTTGCAAGAAAAAAAGCCACAACTACATGTATGTTGTTCTCTTCTTCAAAGACGAGCTGGGAGTTTTCATATATAGAAATGTTTGGATTCTCCACCAGAATACCACGCTACTATCGGATGAGGGAGATGTTTTATGGAGAACTTCGTTAGCCAAACAAAACTACTCCACCTATGTCGTGTGGTCGAACAAAAGATGTTATCGCAACAGCAATAAATCTTCAAATCAGAATGTGCTCAGTGACGCAATTGTTGGCGCTCCGTTGGAATCGAGTTTTGCTGTTAAAAAGAGGGATTGTGTATTCCATTTTTACTACAGATGCCAATGTATATAAATACAGCATAATCGGTTTCTGGCTATTTGTGTGGCACAAGGAAAACACTATAAACTCTCGCTACATATATGAAGAATTTTACCATAATTTTCCAATTTTGTGCAAATAATCCGATAAAATTCGTCCCGTGTACGTATGGGTACGTAAGCTTACAATATCAAATTGTCAGTCACATGTATATTTTATATGAAGACAAGTGAGCATAACTTCAATAAGAAATACAAGATGGACCAGACAGTGACCTTCAAAATATTATAATTATTATTATTGCAAATCAAACTATCCACCCACATAGTTAATTTCGTGTCTTCCGATAAGTTCAAGTGCATGGTCATCAGGGCCGTATTTTGCAGGATGCGTCGGTCGTATATCATCGGAGATATGTACAACCAATTCATATAAAGCAATCCTGTTAACACAGTACATGTATATGCTATCCAATATGAATCTTTTCATTAATATCAATACATTATTACTACTCTTGCTGTGCCAATGGTCAATCCAATATGGTATTGTATGCTGGGTGATCGTGTAGTGTATATATTTGGAAACGTGAGCTACCCAGTTGGCTGCAGAAACAAGATAATGAGAAATGTTCTGTGACCTGCCACTCTCATTCATCATGTAAATAAACTGTCATGCGCAGGTGTTTTCCATACATTCATTATTTACACATTATCGCCGATCACGACCGGTCCGCGCCTATAGCTGAGCACCTGCCGAGTGGATAGGTAATACTGACCTCTGACTGGGACATATATGTTCAAGTTGAGACATTCCTCGGCCTGGGTCTCGAGTAGCGGCAGGATGCGCTTGAAGTGCTCGGCACGGCCCAGGGGCAGCGTCCTCTCCAACTCCTCGAGGTCCGGCACCCTCTGGGGGCACACGTCTCCAAAGCTCATGGCCACCTGTCTCTCGTCATAGCGCACGATGGGAGCCGACGGCGGCATGAAGCGCAGCTCGGAGCCGCCGATAGAGGCGTAGGGGAGACCCCGGTACACGTCCACATGGTACAGATGCGGGAACGCCGGCATCTTCAGGGTTACCTGTACGCCACGGATCTTGCCGTAATCCGTGTGCGCAACCCGAGGCGACATTTGCGTCGAATACACTTCCCCGGCCACAGGAGTTGTTGCTAGGAAACACATGTAGATGTGTAGCAACGCGCACCAACGCAACAAGTATCCGGATATCCGGTTGACACTTTGTGTAAACACGTGACCACCCGCGAGGGTTGATTTTGACTGTGTATCCATGCGACATAAGCACCCTGTACCAAGCCTGTTGCCCTCGGAGACCACATGAGGACCCGGGGCCACAGAGCGTGTACCCCACGGGGACACGTGGATCCCACCCCGACGCTCCCGACCGCGACAGTCATCCGATACTCGACCACTCTCCCCTCGCGACATGGTATCCAAGTAATGAGGCGTCGCCCAGTAATCCGGCTTCACTTTCCTCCCGCTTGTCGATGGGGTTAATCCTTGACTGGCCCTGGAGCGAACGAAGCCGTCACAACGCTGTGACTAACAACTACAGATCTATTCCAAACACCGGCGTAAAATTCTCCTGAAAAGCCCACATCCCCCAAAAACGGTGGTTGTACGAAGGAGGGCGAGCGACGTCGGTTGCAGCGAGTGTGAGAGCGGGCGGCACAAACCCCCATTGACTGTGCTTATACACGAGGACTATTGCCACGCGCCCGGCAATACGACACCGTCAGCCGCCGCAATACTTGTATAACAGGGGCGGATTCCACGGTCGTCGCCATGTCATTCCTCACTGCTGTCTGGCATTGAAAGGCGCGGTATCGATAATCCGATATAACGGCCGTTTTGTGGATGGAGATCGAAGCTCTCCCTCGATAACGGGAGCTGCATGGGAGGAGGATCTCTGGCCGGCGGGCTGGCGAGAGGTAGGAGCGTGTCTGTGACAGTCGCGGCGTCCCGAGTGCGGAGACTGACGGCTCCCACCCTCCCTCAGACACGCACGAGACAAGTCCGCTCTCCCCGAGCTTTCCGCGGATCGATTCCCCCTCCCCCCTCCCTTCACTCTCCGTGCCCGCTCGCCCGCGTCTTAAAGCCACTTCCCGCTGTTATCCTTTCCTTATTTAGACTTCACGCGGGAAAGAACTCCATCGGTAGAAGTCACATTCCCTCGGTGGAATGTCTAGTACGTATATATGTTCGAGCTTGTGTCGCTAAATCTTACCGACGGATGGGCCGGCGGATTTTCACCCTTGAAAGGACAAAAACGACCTCCCCACCACCACGCGGACAAGACCCGTTGATACTCATCCCCGACCCGTTTGTTTAGTGGGGCCCTGGTGTCATACCGCGCGGGACCCATTGCATATTTCCAGGCGACTTACAGCGCTTGAAATGTCCCGGTGTTTACACGTTACGCCAGTCGCGTACATTTGTTACGGAGGTTTGCGTTACGTCGTTTAGCCACGTCTGGACGTCAGGCGGAATAACGGAGCAGGCATCACGGCCAGTGGACTCTTAGATCTGCCGAACTCGGCGCTCCTTTAATGTCCTTAAACCCTGGAGGGACAGCAGCCGCGGGCTCAGAGAGGCCATCAATAACTGGGCCCGTCCCTCGCTACTTCACTTCTAAAGCAGTCAAACTCGTCAGGAATGCTGCTCGTCGTGCGGAATTTCTTTTAGTATTAAAACTGAGACATTTGCATCTAGTCGCTTTCAGTGCAACCGTTCTATAGACATTGAGAGCTGTTTCTATGATGTGGCGAGTTAATCACAACTCGCACAGACCCCGTCCCAGGCATTGCTGGCGCCATGACGACTCGTAAATAGCTACGACACTTGCGTACTTTACCCGCTCGACTCCTTGTGGGTAATCTTTTATTTGCAGTGGTCACCAGACTTCCAGTTCAAAATAATATTGTGCATTGAAAAAATAGTCCAAGGGCTAAAAACGATTACCGGGAAAATGTACAGTGTTAGACGGTAATTTATTTGAGTGGAATTCTGTTTGACATATCAAATTCAAGGTCAACCATTTGATGTGTCTGCCTAACAATGCCTATATATATTCACAATACGCTCTATCTACAATGATTTGTCAGCTTCTGCCAATTCACTCGTTTCAACTCAAACGTTTCCTCACCAATCATCACTGAAGGTAATCTTAAGTCAAGTTCCAGGTGACCAAAACATCTATCATATATGTCTTCCTATATGCTCATAATCACCCTACAGCTAGCCGTCGAACGTTATCTGACCCAGTTCTATTGTGTTGGGGTTAGGTCATGTTTATGTTAACGTTCTGTTGTCTTCAAAAGTACGACACATGATGTAAACAGGTGAAAAATATCAATTTCCAAGTTAGTTCACTTTTATAATCTGTTCGATTCCATGTCCGAGGATGTTGTGAAAAGTTGTGCATTGGGATTGCTACACTGGGACTAAGAGTTTGGATGTGAAGTGTCTTGCACTGCGACGATGTAGCACTAAAGTCCGGGATGGATGTAAACTTCCTTCAATTTGGAGCATGAAAAATTAGCATTTTCGAGAGAAAATTAGCATATATGTACAAAAGTTCAATTCATATATATACAAAGGTTCAGTTTGAAGTTTATAAACAATACATTGTTGTATCTGTCCGAAATTTTGTGTTGTCAATTTATCTGTGACATGATAACGTTCTAAGGCTCGGGTTAACGTTCCGTTGATGCTTGAAATGTAATCATGGATTTCTACTCTCGCCATTATGGAAGCGACATTTATGAGGTTGAGATCCTCGAGCTTTTATGTTCATTGTTCGGTACATTGTATAGGACGAACGAGACTGAACAGCACTCACAGATATCGAATCCTGACTATAATTCGAGCCACAGAACGTTAACCACCGCAGTAGGAATTCTTTTCAACAACAAAACAATTATCATTCGTGTATTACACCTATTCATGCCCTGTGATCACATACCGTCCAATATGTGCATTCAATATTACATATGACATTTCGCAATATTGTTTAATGACTAACATTAGGTACAAAAATAAATTGAATAGTGAACGATGTTCGTGAAAATGAGCAATGTGTCAACATTACATGACACTTTTCTCAATAAAGGGCTATAAAATTAAGACTCGGAGCAATACATACAATTCTAGGGCATTCGGGACATGGAATCCACATGTAGTCGATGTGCAAGTCCAATAATATGATGAGGAAAAATATATTTTGTTCCCGTATATCTTCATATCTGGTGCAATAGAACGTTAACATAAACATGACCTGACTCCAACACATAGAATTGGGTCAGATAACGTTCGGCGGCTAGCTGCAGGGTGTAATGCAGACTTTTTATCTACAGCCGTTTGCTAAGCAGGTCAGATGTAACCTATGGATTCATCACTCAAGGTCATCTGAGATCAACTTCAAGCTCAAGAAAAAATACACTATATACTTTCTATGCGCTCAAATCTAGCTTTATTAACAACCGTTTTGAATCTAATTTACACAATCAAGGTCAGATGTAACCTTGAGATTTACCACTCAAGGTCAACTGAGGTGATCAAGACTACCAAAATATCCGCAATATTTGACTTCCTATACTTCATAACACAAACCTAATATCTATCTGCAACCGTCTCGTATGTAGAGGTCAATATATACATTTCAGTTTAAACATGACCTTCATTTGAGGTGACATTCAAGGTCACCGAAAGATCCGCCATATATGACTTCCAATATATCAATACATAATATGGCCAAGTTGTATCCACAAGCGTTTTGTCTACAGCGACCATTTTGTGCATTTCAGCCTGTCTTAGGCCATTTGGGCCTACATTCCAGGCCTTTCGAGCGATGCAAGGCAGTCCATATTTATACATTTGTGCACGAGATAGGCAGTACATACTGTCATGAAGATGTGATAATAGAAAGTATACATGAGAAAGACAGTACAACATATCATGAATATGTGAAAAAAAGAGAGAAATTCACTCAGCCTACATCTCAAACATTTGAAGAAATTCAAAACATTCCACCTTTGTACACAAAATAGACCATCAATAAATTTCAAGCAAAGTTCCAAAAAGTGGAATTTTCGTCATTTTTGTTCTTTTGGGTCTACATTTCGGGCCTTTCGAGCGATTCAAGGCATTCCATCTTTATACACTTTACAGATGGCCTCAAGGGGCATGCTTGCACGAAATTAGACAGAGGTCGTGATTATGATCACAGGTTCGCTAACCTAAAATATAGATATATATAATATATTATTTGGTTGTGCCCATATATCGACCAGTGCCAAAACGTTTCGTTCCCATGGTTAAACATTTCCCGGAATATAATGAAGTGCAAAATTATGACTGTGAATATTTACCTGTCCATTGTCACAGAAACCCCGATGATACTAAATTTCTAAAATTCACTGATGAAACCCCGATAATTATAAAATACACTGATGAATTCTTGATGATCACAAAAAAGTACCACAATACACTGATGGAACCCCGACGATAATAAAGTTCTCCAATACACTAATGAAACCACGATAATACGAAAATACACTCAGTCTGATGAGAATCCGATAATGGTAACAAAATACCACTACATGTATACGCTGATGGAACCCTGATTACCATAACAAAACACGAAAATACACTGATGAAACTCTGATAATCATAACAAAGTACGAAAATACACTGAAGTATCCCTGATAATCATAACAAAGAACAATACACTGATGGAACCCCGATGATAAAAAAGTTCTACACTACAGTGATGAAACCCCAATCATCATAACAAAGTACGAAAATACCGTGATGAAACCCTGATAATCATACCAAAGTACGAGAATACACTAATGGAGCCTGTACCTCATGAAAAAGTACCCCCAAGATACACTGTTGGAATCCCGAAAATGATCATAACAAAAAATCACAATACACTGATGGAACCCTGATAACCATAACAAAGTATCCAATACACTGATGGAACCCGATAATCATAGCAAAATAGCAAAATGAACTGATCGAATCCTGATAATCATAACAGATGAACACAATATGCTGATGGAAACCGTACCACATAACAATGCACCACAATTTAGGCATCCTTCTAAGCCCTGATAATCATACATACATCCTTGTTAGGCATGTTTATACTATGTATGTTAATGTCATTGCGTATGTCCAGAGATTGAAGGGTCATCCTCTGTGCGCAACCTCGAGGACATCTTTGACGCCGAGGTGACCTTGGAACCACACGTGGGATCCATGTCTAGGACAGCTCGTTGTCAGATCAGAGCCATCGGCAAAATCGTTCGCATTCTTGACAATGATTCATTTGGAAAATTGGTGCATCTCGTGTGGATATGGACAGCAAATCTGGCAAAGCTCGAACGTTGTCAAAACCTCGTGTCCAAAATTGTTTCACGTACTCGTAAGGATGGCCAATGGATATTCGAACTGCACCCCTTGTCATGTTCTTCAAATCAACTCAAAACCTATATTTTTTAATTAATAAATACAAATAATTTTTTTTCACATTCATCTTTATTTTGTTTGTCGTAATTTTCGATGTTATTTAAATATATGTTATTTTATATTTATTACTTTAAAAGTAGCTACTTCACACTATGTTCTCGTTATTTCTTCTGTTGTCTTCAGCCTCACGCATCATACTGTTAGAATGGCGCGTGTAAAAGAAATAAATATTATTAATATTAAATTTTATCCCGTCTGATATATGAGCAAACATAGCACACATGTATTCACAGCTGCTTTTTTCAGTCTAAATTTGACGTCACTAATAGTACAAAAGAGTGAACTCCTGTGGACTGTCAGTTCCCTACGGTATTAGAGATCACAGAAATAATCCACCCAAATATCGTAGCTTTTGTTTGCACCAGAGGGAAATTATTCAGTAACCTGGTGTCTTGTATCAGAAGCCACAGAATATTATCAGTAGGAGGTTATGTAATTACTACAATGTAGTGTATTGGCTTTTGTTCTGAGAATCTTGCTGGACGAGATTGCACTCAAGCTACAAGCGTCCTAACACGAAGTGATGGAATAAGCGGAAAATTATTACCCGGTATTGTCTCTCCGATTGTTTTAACAGTATATGAATGAGTCCATGAGAAATATAGCTGCTTATGAGATATAAACCAATGATTGAAATCTGACTTCTAGCACTATTTCTTGGATGCAATGGGGTACCTGCTGATGCCATGTGCTTTTGGGGCTCTAAAACAGTCTATTATGCCCAAGAAGTACAAAAAACGTCATGTCCATTGTTTGTATTATGCAAAAACAAACATGACAAAAATTTAATGTAACATTATTACGTTTTTCTATGAATTTGGCAAGTAGACTGTTTCTATGGTTTGTCTATACCCGAATTACATGGTGGCGATCCTGGTGGCAAACAGGAACCCCATTGTGAACCCCATCTTTATCTCTGAAAATGGGTAATTACTGCATCCATGAGCGCTGCGAGATATTATTTATTTTATGCGCTCTATAAGAATAAACTTATTATTATTATTCCCCATTCTCGTCGGCATTATGATAGCAACCGTACTTAGTATTATAATGATTATTCGTATGCATACGATACTGGAACTATAGTACAAAGTTGTTGTATGTCTAATGTGACTGGCGAAAGACGTTGACACATAAACCATACTATAGACACGGAGACAGAGAGTGACACATATATGAAGTCATGTCATTTCGTGGTACAGTGTACTCTGTATAAACCGGATCTCCAGGGGACCAGGGAAAAAATCCGGTATGGACAGAGCGCCGGTTTATCAAGAGTCTGAAGAGAGAGAACATCGATCATCTCACCCGATATGCAGATACCGACTGACTCCGTCTTTCATTGTTGCACAATATAACGTAACTAAATTCCGGCCAGCTATTTTAGATACACGTAGTTGCAACTAATAATTGCAGGTTTGCTATTGATATCATTATCATCTTGTGCTATTAGCACATCTTAAAACCAGTTGCAGAATATACATAGTGAGACAAGGTTGCATGATGCCATAGAATTGTTGTCTGCGTTTACAGCATGCGCTGATATAATCACTTTGAACAACGGGTGTCACCCCAGCAGTGATTTGCTCGAGAAATCATGTCAGGTCAATCATGCATTCTTCAAACTACCCCAAACTGACGAAGTTTAGTTGTTGTTAATTACAATTTGTGAGCGCCATGTTCCTGATGCTGTTGTGTTTACAAAGACGTGTGACTAAATCGTAGCCTCTGACATCGGTCTGTGATCCGATGAAGTATGGCTAATTGCAATTTAGACGCCATAGTTTTGAATCATTGGGGTAACGCCGGTTTGGACAATACGATATGGTCGGTTGGGTCACAGGAATAGGGCCGGTTTCCAGAATGGACAACATCCGGTATATCGAGAGTTGCTTACTGTAGAAACAAAGGGGAAGAAATCGGGACCTAAGAGGAACGCCGGTATGGACAAAATTCCGGTATATACAAGAGCCGGTTTCGGCAGAGTACACTGTAATATTGTAAATAGTGGATATTCGGCAATATAACTGCATGTTAATGATCATTTGAGAATCCTTCGTGTATTGTGTTTCCGAGAACCAAAAAACACACACTCGCCGAGCAAAACAGTACGTGACCAAACGGTCCGTAGACGGGAAAAGGCCACCCAGTTGTCCTTGCCTCATTGAGGCTGGAAATTTATCAAACTATTTCAAATTTTAGTTCAGATCTACCTGTTGTCCACCGTGTAATATTTCAGTGTTTTATAGGAGCTAACGGTGTGCATTTTGATGTAAAGCTTCCCTTCTGTTATCGCCCGGTACCTGTGTTGTCAGTGCATATCGACCGTTGATTCTATTGGCTGTCCAAGGCAGCCAACATCGGAGATTACGGACGAGTCACCTCGTACAAACGACTGTCGGTCTTGATTTATTGACGAAGGCATTCACATATCCTCTCCAGCTTATCACCAGAATTACAATGTTTTTTGTGACCGTGGATAAAGACGTTGTTGTACATCATGATTTATAGAGGGACCTCGCCAGAAATCACAGGTGATTGTCCACTGCGGGACAAAACAGAAGATCTGCTGTAACAAAATCCAAAAGTACCTACGTCATTTCAGGATGCAGATTGCAGGTGTGATGGAACCAGGGTGGCCTTGGTTAATGACCGTGATTACGGTCACGGGTAGATGTTTTAACACCCGGGTACCTATAAATTACTACCCGACCCGTATCCCGGTATCCGAAATATGTGTATGACAAGTTTTCGATAATTGAGATAATATACTGGTAATGACTCTCTCTTCATCACAATATCTGTTTGAATCAATTCACATAGTCTTCATACGAAAGAATGACCAAATATGGCAAAATGACACTTTGACAGTCAGATGTCAAAATTACCAACAACCTAATAATCGCTCTTGTCATCGCCGATTCCACCTCTTCTTAGACGATTCAGAACAATATAAACTGCTAAATCACAAAATCGTTCTCAAATTTATTTGATAACTTTCTCGAATCTAAATGAACTACTCTGTCTTCTGTCTGTCGCATTTGTGTTGCAATAAATTGTAAACCCTCTGAAATCGATCGCATTGCTGGCAAAATCTGCGCGGGCCGGTGCCATTGTTGCCGCACACATGTATTATGTGGGTCAGGTCAGGTCACCCCAGCCCGCGTAAACCGTGTCATGCGGTACTTTCGAGTTCGCTCATTTGCTCACAAACATGTGACGTCATGTCCGTGCTTATATATAGAATCTAGACTGGCTTACTTTCGACTTCATGGGGGAAATTACGAGGAAAAAGATTCCAAAACATGGATGGAAGTCTGCCCAATCCTAGGCGATGCATTTTCGCTTCGTCTGCCTAAACCTAGGCGATGCATTTATGCAACGTCCACCGTAAAAAGGGTTAAAGGACATGCGCTTAATTGCCGGCGGTGGGAAACTTACAAGTATTTTGGGTACCCGGGGCGGAATTTTCTACCCCGGTAGTTCTGCTACCCACCCCTTTCACTGGTAACCAGGTACCCGTGACGGGGTACCCCTAGTGTTAATCCATACCCATGCATAAACTCGATCATACAATCTCCACCAGGTCTAATATAGCTATCAGGAGTAGTCTTATGTACTTCTGAGTATATGTACCGAACAGCAAGGACGACCAACATAACGAGAACAGACGTTACACAATTTATATACACCCTTTTATGTAATACGCAAGTTGTTAGCATAGACAATGATGATGGATGTATCGAGGTGTTCTCTATACTGAAATGGATGCATCCGAAGCAAACACGGCCAGCGACAACTTTCTGAATCCGAACCACAGTGGAAATTTATTGCCTGTTAGGGGCCTCATACAAGTGGGTTAACGACTTCATCACAGACTTGCCGGGAATGTCAATAATGATCAAAAGGCAATTCTTTCTAGAGGTCATGGTACTGAAGATTTTAGCAGAACCTTATCCAGGCACGAATCGTTGGCGTCGTTCGTATTTTCTTGAATAAACATGAAACCAACACCATAACATAAATTTCAAAGGTTCGTTTTAGATTGCTGAATTGTTTTCAAAAAGTTGATGGACACTTGTTAACTCCACACACTGGACATATAAAATGTTACCTTCTGCAGTATGAGCAAACCACAGTCCTTTTTTTAGCTCGGCTCTGATCAGTGTCAACCAATAACCTAGATGAAAAAATATCAGAGATTGTTCAATGAGAAAAATGAATTTCCTTTGATACATCCTTCATTATTTTGTGATTATGGTTTCTTGACTAATAACTTTGCGGACCAGCTGGTGGCAGTTTCTACGTCCAGTGTGTATTATATTTACACACTGTTTGTCCCTGTTAGTGGTCCCAAATAGTCCTGTTCGGCTAGTGACATAAATGTATGATTGGGCTTATATTATTTTTCAAAAGTGTATTCTCTATTCCAAAACTAAATGAACCTAGGAAACGCTTGTAGTTGCAGTGTTACCAGCGTAATGATGCTCATGGCCCCACTGTAGGTCAGAATAATACAAACATTGTCATGTGTTTATTCCTGTGATATCAATTCACATGAGGAAAATCACATCCTATCAAGTGAAATGTAGCACATATCATGTTGCAGAAATGTTTACTCCATAAAAAAAATTTGGCAATACAGTTTCCTTTTGAGTTTGTATCATATTTGCCATATAACTCAAACCATCCCACCTAAATTCTAACATTTAGGTCATGTGTCCCTAACATTTAGGTCTTGTTTTTTTATTACCAAATATTCCTAACGTATGTCACCCTTGATCACACTGCAGTGATTACAAAACCAAGGAGCTATGAAACAGAAGTGATGGAAGGTGTCAGAAGCACTGAGGCCTCTTCAAGCATTCCTCATGGCAGTCGTCTGGAAGCACACCAACACTCACAAGACCGCTGTGTCCAGTGAGGCAGCCCCCAACAACACTAGAATCATACCTTTTTGCAGTCAATGTTAGATATGATTCTTTGATATGTATACCGTAGTTTACTGGTCCAGAATGCGATAACAACGTGATCAACAAACATCTATATGTGTGAATGTATATGATGTGACCCTAGTAAAATACCACAGGGTATATTTCTTGTATTCATTTCTGAATATAGTTGACATGTATCATTAAACTGAAGAAGTTAAAGGGTATTCTCATGGAACCTACCATGACTCTGCAGAAGACAGAATTGGTGGTGGCCTTTTTGCATGTCATTTCACTTTGGATTCATAACCGGTGCCACATGTGAGGCAGGAAATGCTCACTCTTTCTGGAACTGATTCAACCCTTTATAGCCATATATGGGGGTTCATGAAGTTCTATATATAATTTTCTCAATTTTGCCCGACACTGGACTTTGAGATTAGATAACGGGCTGGTTCTGTTTGTTCGGAATACTATGTACTTGGGTATTGGCTCCATGTTTATTGATAGACTGACATATTAGAATACACAATTAGAAGCATTGGATACAGTAGCCAATTTTGTGTATAGATTTGATCCGAGCATATTGTGCCTGGTACTTGTGACCATGTATAAATATTCAAAACGCGTCTAACGATTGGTATATACTTTCTTTCAAATGAAAAACACTATTATTATAGTACCTTTAACATACAATGGAATAAACCGAAATGGAACATTTCTGTTTGCAAAATAAGTGACTTCGATCTCAAAATGATATCATGCATAAACAAAAAATGGAAATAATGATGTGCTGTGTTATCCACCTGTCCATTGTCACAGGTTCATCACATTATTCGATATGAGACCCACTTCATGTGAATGTGTTGGGAACCACACCCCGGATTATAAAAAAAAAACACAATAGTACCACAACACACTGTTAGAACGCCGATAATCATACCAAGGTACGCCAATTCATTTGTGAAACCCTGACAATCATATACTCCTCATTAGTGATGAAAAAATGCTGCTTGTCTCATATTTTACGTCATTATGTTTATCCATTTTGCCATGTGATATGTATGCTGCCAGGAAAAAAATGGATTACGAGCTATCTCCAATCGAACAAGATTTTACATTATGTCGCTATACAAAGTGTGGTTCATCACAAGGAAGTTGATACCAGCATGTACTTGTGTATCTATCGGACCTGATTTCTTCCAGTCTTTGAAAACACAGCTGAATCTGGCGGCACAAGTAATATGGAAGCCTGTTATTTCAGTTCCCTATGGTATTAGAGATTACAACAATAACCCACTCAAATATTGTAGCCTTTGTTTGCACCAAAAGTAAATGATTCAGTAACCTGGTGTCTTTTATCTGAACCCATGGGAAATTTTCAGCTCTAGGTTATGTAATTACTAGTGTATTGGCCTTTGTCCCGTGAATCCTGCTAGACGAGATTGTACTCACACTACAAGAGTCAATGGCAGTTCTAGTCCAAACGATTCCACTTCCTTCCATTATATTCTCTGGGACAATCCCTGAAAGAATAAGCGGGAAATCATTGCTCCGTAATGTTGCTTTTTTCACCAGTAGTATATGAACGATTCCATGACATATGAGATATAGCTACCAATGATTGGAATCTGACTTCTAAGTAATATTTCTTGGGTCCAATTGTGAATCTTTAGACATTGTGTGAATCTTTGGACATTGGGCGTTTATTACACCCACGATTTCCTCGACCTTGTCCTCATTATGATAGTAATGTATCATCTATTGCCAAGAGTACAACTAGATTTTGATTATGCCAATTAATAGCAAACGTGAAATACAACAACTGCAAGTAACTGTACTTCAAACAAGTGTATTCTAATGGTTATTTTTATACATGACGTTGGGTCTACACTATAACGTCGTTATTTGCCTACTGTGATTGATGGAAAAGGTTGACAGATATATCATATACTATAGATACGGAGACAGACATATATGAAATCAGATATACAGAGATATAAAAGTTTGGTCGGGCCTTGTTTCTATTCTGAAAGTGTTTGATGTTAGTTTTTTCATTGGTATCGTCAAAATCTTGTCATAACCGGTAATCGGTTGATACATACAGTGCCACCTGAGCTGATAAGTGAAGTCACATCATTTCGTAGATAAATGTTGTGAATTGTGAATATTCTATATTGCATATACAACTGAATGTTAATGTACACCGAGAATTCTGCGTTTAACAGTGTTTCCAAAAACCCAAACACACAAACCAAGCAATTACATTTAGTGACCAAACGGCCAATAGATGAGAAAAGACCACCCTGGCTCCATAGAGGTTGGAAAATTGTCAAACTAATTGAAATTTGTGTTTTATTCTACCGATTAACAGTTTAGTGTTTTATAGGAGCTAACGGTGTGCATTATGATGTAAAGATTCCCTTCTGTTATCGCCAAGTACCTGTGTTGTCAGTGCATATTGACCGGTCAAAGCAGCCAACATTGGGGACTACGGAAGAGTGAACTGGTACAAACGACTGTCGGTCTTGATTTATTGATGGAGGCATTTACATATCTTCTCCAGCTTATCACCGGAATTACAAAGTTTTGTCTGATTAGGGTAAAGTATTTGTACATCGTGATTTATAGAGGGACCTCGCCAGAAATCACAGGTGATGGTCAACTGCGGGACAAAACAGAAGAGTTGCTCGCGTAAGAAATCCAACTGTACTAATGTTACGTAATTTTACGATGCGAGATTGCACGTGTGATGTTCATGTATATTGATATAATTGTATGAACAGTGAAATTCAGGTCATCCTGGAATCAGGGTGGCCTTGGTCGATAAAGATGATTACGGTGTTAATCCATACCCATGCAGCAATTCGATCATACAATTCCACCAGTAAACTACACGGCCAGTATTCCTACTGTTTTTAATATAGTCTATCAGGAATAGTCCTATGTATTTCTGGGTATATGTACCGAATAGCGAGGACGTCCAACATTTCAAGAGCAGTCTACATACACCCATTTCTTATTTTAGTAATATTCAAGTTGTTAACCCACATAGACATGGTAATAATTGTACTAAATGCTCCGTTTCGAGTGTTACAGAGAAACTATACGCACAATCTGTTTGAGGGACGTTGTCCTATGAACGATGAATGTATCAAGGTGTTTTCTATACTGAAATGGATGCTTCCAATGAAAACACGGCCTGCAACTACTTTCTGAACTCTGGTCGAACCACATTTGAGATTTATCGGATGTTATGGGACCTTATACAAGTGGGTTAACGACTTCATCTCACCCTTGCCGGGAATGTCAATAATGATCAAAAGGCAATTCTTTTTGGAGGTCACGGTACTGAATATTTAGCAGAGAACTCTACCCAGGCACAAATCGTTGGCGTCGTCCGTAGTTTATTCAAATTCTGGTTCCAGCACAATAAAATGCCCCTCGCCTTGTTATACTTCTAAATTTAGCAATAGACCTGAATAAAAGACCGAATAAATTTTCCTTCAAAATAGAAAGAGTATCATACTCTCATACTTATTTGTTGTCCTGCATACAAAACGGTATAAACCAACAAACTGTACAAAAACATTGCACAAAGAAGCCCGGAATATGTGCCAATCATTTTGTTTTGTTCAATGTGTCTGGATAGTTTTCTTGATAGAAACTAATATATAAACGTTTTGTATATCCTGATAACAAATGTGATGACATTTTCACTTTTTACTATGTGTTTGATTGATAATTGAAGAAATGTGGTGTTTTTTTCCAATCAGAACATGTCATTTAAAAATAAAAGAAACTGTTTGTTGTCACAGTGTGTTAAAAAACAACTCACCTGTTTACTTCCATGCCAACCTGACAATACGGAAATGACCTATTAGGATTGCACAAATGAAAAAGAAAACTGCGTCAGAACGACTGAACGAGTCAGGTATTATTATCCTTATTCTCCATGGGGCTTGGCTCCACAGGTCCTGCGTTTTTGTCTGACCAAGCTTCAATCAATTAATTCCACTCTTCAGCACGGTTTTATCATATTGCAATACAATTAAATTTTAGACCATATAAACAGATCTCAAAACCTTCCCTGAAACATCCCCATGCCAAGAAGCAAACATCAAACTAAAAATCTAGTCTTGGTATTGTAATGATTTGCCCATATAATGATTAATGGCAAACATTTGACACCACAAATGACTGATTCTTTCCGAATCAACAATACCGATCACCCAGAACAAACACATATTGCTTACACTGTACTCGGGCTTGTGTATATAGCGCCTTGGGGAGAGCACCTCTTGGTGCCGAGTCAACAGCGTAATGATGCTCATGACCCCACTCGTGGTCAGAATACACAAACATTGCCATGTGTTCATCCCTGCGGTATCAATTCACACGGGGGAAATAACATCATATCAGGAGAGATGTAGCACATATCATGTTGCAGAAGATGAGCCATGAAATACAAGTCGTGATGGACGGTGTCACACGCATTGAGGCCTTTTCAAGCATTATTCATTGCAGTCGTTGGGAAGCACACCTGCACTCACAAGACCCCGTGTCCATTGAGGCAACCTCCAACAACACTAGAATCAAAGCTTTGCACTTTGCAGTCAGTGTTAGATGATCCTTTTATATGTATTCCATGGCTCACTGTTCCAGATCGAGATATCAACGTGATCAATAAAGATTTATCCACATGATGCGACTCTTGTACAACACCACATGGTCTATTTCTTGTATTTATTTCCGATTATAATTTACATATATCACTAAACGGAAGTAGCTTAAGCATATTTTCGTAGAACCTAAAATGATTTGCAGAAGACTGAATTGGTGGTGACCTTTGCATATTTAACATTCATAAGGCCTTTTTGCTTGTTGTTTCAAATTCATGACGGGTACCACATGTGGGACAGGAAATGCTCGTTTTTCCCGTACACCTCATTTCACCCCTTTAAGTCCATATATGGGGATTTACGAAGTTCCATAATAATTTTGTTGATTTTGCCCGACACTGGACTTTGATTGGATAACAGACTTGGTTTTAGTTGCTCGGAATACTCTGTACTTGGGTGTTGACTACATGTTTATTGATGGACTGACATATCGGAATACACAATTAGAATCATTGGATACAATAGCCCATGTTTGTGTGGATTTGATCTGATCTTGTGTTTGGTAGTTGTGACAATGTCTTCCTTCAAAATGGAAAACATTTTTGTACATGATATTATAGTACCCTAACATACAAATGAAATAAACCAGAATATAATTGACTTCGATCTCAAAATAATATCGTCCAATAAAACAAAAGATTCAGCGACATAATTTTAGTAGTCTATCCAGTTTCAGACAGTTTGGTTTCCATGGAAATATTGATGTGCTTTGTAATCCACCTGTCCATCGTCACAGGTTCATAGCACTACTCTATATGACACCCACTTCATGTGAATGTGTCGGGAACCACGCCCCGGGTGTATACAAAAGATAACAAAGTACCACTATACACGGTTGGAAAGCCGATAATCATACCAAAGTACGTCAATTCATTTGTGGAACCCTGACAATCATATATTCCTCATTAGTGATGAAAATTTTTTGTTTTCCTTGGCATGTGGAAGGCTCATATTTTATGTCATTATGTTAATCCGTTTTGCCAGGTGATATTTATGCTGCCGGGAAAAACATGGATCATGGATCTCCAATCGAACAATATCTTACTTTATATCGCTATACAAAGTGTTGTTTATTACGTGGAAGTTGATACCAGCCTGTACTTGTGTATCTATTCGGACCTGATCTCTTCCAGTCTTTGAAGACTGAATCTGGCAGCACAAATAATACCGAAGACTGTTATTTCAGGTCCCTGTGCAATTAGAGATGACAACAATAACCCACTCAAATATTGTAGCCTTTGTTTGCACCACAAGTAAATGATTCAGTAACCCGGTGTCTTATATCAGAACCCATGGGGAATTGTCAGCTCTAGGTCATGTAATTACCAGTGTATTGGCCTTTGTCCGGTGATTCCTGCTAGACGAAATTGCATTCACACTACACGAGTCAATGGCAGTTCCAGTCCAAACGATTCCACTTCCACTATTATATTCTCTGGGACAATCCCTGATAGAATAAGCGGAGAATCATTGCTCTGTAATGTTTTTTTTTCACCAGTAGTATATGAACGATTCCATGACGTATGAGATATAGCGACCAATGATTGGAATCTGACTTCTACCAGGCAGCTATCAGTTATTGGAAGCAATATTTCTGGGATCTAATTGTGAATCTTTATCTTTAGACATTGGGCGTTTATTGCACCTATTGTCAGGAACGAGTTTGCTCAATAATGATACACAAACACAGGACATAAACTTGTAATATAATTTTAATAAAGTCGAAAGCAATTTGATTACAAATGATGAATTATATATACACACACACACACACACTCCACACTCACACCACTTCCACACACACACTGCTGCTGATGTGTCTCACGACGACGACACCGTAGATGTAGCGACGTAGACGTAGCGACGAAAGTTCCGACGAAGCGACGTAAGTTCCAACGTAGGTAGATTCTGAGGTTATCACACACAGCCGACGTATGTAGAGGCGTAGCATCCATATGCAGGGCTACACTACCCGCAGACGAGGAACACAAGGCGTAACACGTCCGTTCAGAGCTTTCACCCACAGCCACCCGACGTAGGGGTGTAGCACGTCTGTGGCGTAGTAAATGACCCACAAGCAACAATTGCCTGCAGCGTCACGAGCGTCACGAACAGCTCCTGGAACACCGTCGTACACAGCACAACAACGACGGCTGCAGTCTCCAGCTCTCACCACGCACACACACAACACAGTCACGGGGAGTTGAACAGTATCTAAAACTAAACATACGATCAAAATTACACACCAGAAATTACTGATATATTTACAACACTGTTAAGTAAAACACCCTTATACAGACTCACGGTTTGACTTGTCGTACAAATGCAAAGAATATACGTGCAGTGCAGGACTGGTAAAGTACACCGGCTTTAGTATAGCCGTCCACCAAAGTAGTAACAAGAATAACAGTAATTGGACCACGTCCTTCCAGAAGTTTCACAGCAATACGTCCTGACTGCCCACAGTTATGCGTCTGACAAATTCACTTGTAGTACCACACATTTATAGACCCGAGAAATACGCGCCACTTTTGAGTTTACTCATATGCCATGACTAGAGCGTTTGACAACGTAGCGCGACTCCGTATTCTATACAATCTACACACGATCAACACATGAGCCGCTGTACACCGACACATGCAGTTTCTCCTGCAAAACTATATGCTTCAGTGAGCATGATCACTGTAATATTCTAGCTTACCGGATCTTAGTGCACACAAAATATAGAAAGATGCAAGACGTGTAATACTGGAAATAGACACCTATGAACCAGAATATCCAATACGGTAGACCTATATACATACCCCTATTAGACAAATAAACCACAATTTGTGACAATACCCCCCAACTCAAGAAGAATTCCTAATTCGATTAAGCCATCACCAAATTGTGAGGTTTACTGGTTAAGTCTACTTAAGTAATCCGCAATTACGTTAACGGAACCTTTGATGTACTCGACACGCATCGCATACGGTTGCAGACGGAGTGACCAACGCATGATACGATCATTCCCGATACGGTTATGATTTAGGCAAATCAGTGGCATATGGTCCGTTTGTAAGACAAATTCTCTGCCATACAAATATCTGCTGAATTTCTCAATACCAAACATTACCGCCAAGCATTCTTTTTCCACAACAGCATATCTTTGTTCACGCTGCAGTAACTTCCTGCTAGCGTATGCCACAGGCATTAACTGATTATCACACTCCTGTAATAAAGCAGCCCCTACACCATACTCACTTGCATCGACCTGCAAAACAAAGTTCTTAGTGAAATCAGGCAAACGTAGAATAGGTTCAGTACTGACAATAACCTTCAAGGTTTCAAACGCCTTGATCTGTTCAGCATTCCAAGTAACATGATTCGGTTGACCTTTCTTCACCAAATCAGTGATTGGTGCCATGATTGTTGCAAGACCCGGAATGTGATTACCATAATAGTTTACCATACCGATAAACGAACGCACCAATTTCTTGGTGGTAGGTAACTTTGCATTTTTCACCTTATTGACATTGGCCTCTTCGGGTCCAATTTTACCACCCTTAATAGTGTGACCGACATATTGGACCGAGTTGGTCCCAAACGTACATTTTGACGCTTTTATCTTCAGACCGGCCATGTTCAACCTGTGCAACACATCTTTGAGCACTTTCACATGCTCAGACCAAGTTTCAGTATGTATCAAAATATCGTCAATATAGCAATGTACTGACGTCAAACCTTGTAATACTTTCCTCATGAGTCTCGTGAATGTAGCCGCCGAATTTTTCAAGCCGAAAGGCATCCGCGTGAACTGAAAACACCCGAGCTGCGGGGCAATAAAGGCAGTTTTCTCCTTGTCGAGAGGATTCATCTGGATCTGCCAATAGCCCTTGGATAAATCAATTTTAGTGAAGAAATTATCATCGTTAAGCTGGGTAAAGATATCATCAGGAGAAACCATAGGTTCTGGATCGAACAGCGTACACTTGTTGATCTTCCTATAGTCCACGCAGAATCTATTACTGCCGTCTTTCTTTTTAACGAGTACTATTGGCGCAGCATACGCCGAATTCGCCCTTTCAATGACCCCTAGCTCTAACATTTGCTCAATTTCCTGTTTGATAGTCTCACTTACACTATACGGCAATGGATACATTTTAGCTCGAATCGGCTCCACGGTAGTTAGTCGAATTTCATGCTGAATCAAGTTGGTCTTCCCCGGCTTGTCCGAGAACACCCCTGCATAGGACTGCAAAACATTCATTAGTTCACTTCGCTGTTCATCGGTCAACTTACTCGACAGCTGGACGCGGCACACATCTCCATCACCTTTGTTACACTCAAAGTACAACTCCTGGTCATCACCACATGTTACAGTATCAAATGACTCGATAGCTGCTACGGAAGCAATGTGGTCAACGCTTACATCATTTTTTTCACGACATATGTATTCTTTCAGCATATTAGCATGGAATGTTTTAATCTTCCCATTAATGTCAAGACGATAGTCATACGGAGTAATCTGCTCCACAACACGAAATGGACCTTTCCACTGTAACAAAAGTTTGTTGTGGTCAGTTGGAAGAAGAAGGAGAACGTAATCACCAGTTTTAAACTTCCTGAGACGTGCTTTACGGTCATAATACCTTTTGTAGCGTGTTTGCGATTTAGCCAGCTCTTCCTGAGCTAGTTCACATGTAGCCTGCAACCGATCCTTCAAATCCAACACGTACTGATAACTAGTAGTTACCTCTGGTTCCAGATCGGAAGTCGTCCAGCACTCCTTGAGGATTTGCATTGGTCCCCTGACTGCTCTCCCATACAACATCTCAAACGGAGAGAACCCTGTACTGTCGTTCGGCACTTCCCTATACGCAAACATCAATGGCACAAGATACCTGTCCCAGTCACGTGGTCTCTCTGCCGCTAGACGCTTCATCATGGTTTTCAAGATGCCATTCATTTTCTCTACCAAGCCATTACAGATGGGATGAAACGGCGTCGACGTCAACCTCCTTACAGACAAAAGTCTACTCACCTCATTCATAAGAGACGACACAAACTGCGGACCCATATCAGACAATATCTCCTCCGGCACACCTACTCTGCTAAATACCTGTACCAGAGCTTCTGCAACATCCTCCGTGGTTATGTGACGTAGCGGCACGGCTTCGGGGTAACGGGTGGCATAGTCCACAATCGTCAGGATGTAACGGTGTCCTCTGTCTGATGGTGGAAATATCGGACCGACCAGATCAACTCCGACCCTCTTGAATGGTTTGTCTATAATCGGCATAGCTCCCAGTGGCACTTTAGTAACTTTACCTTTAGCAAGCGTGCGCTGACATATGTCACAAGACCTACAGTACCTGCGAATGTCTCCATGCATTGCCGGCCAATAGAAAGTCTGTCTCACTCGATTCATGGTCTTATTGATGCCCATATGTCCGGAAAATATGCTATCGTGAGCCAAAGACATTACCTGTCTCCTTAGGACTTTAGGAACTACTATCTGTCTACTCACCACTTTGTTCACATCCTTGGTGTTGCTTATACACCGGTACAACACTCCACTAGACTCTTCAAACCACGTTTCATTGTTACCTGTAGTTATCTTTCCAGTCTTTTGTCTCAGTGTCTCCACGGACGAATCACCCTTCTGTAGATCGATCAGCTTTTCTCTATCGACTGTAGAGGCTTTCTTGTCATCAGATACAATCAGGGGCTTCAGGGACTTCTCCAAGTTGGCCTTCCCTGCCCTGGTCATTACTGCTGTGACCTCCGCCACCTCAGCCTCACGGTGCCACTGAGGATCCGGGTCATCTGGCGACCTGGCACCCTCAATGTTCCCTAGGATTAAGCTATACACAGGGTTATCCATACACATCGCATCTGTATTTCCTGTGAAATATGGTGTGTCGATATAAACGTTAGCTATAGGAACCGTCAACAGTGATCCATCAATTAGCATACAGGTTTGATCTTGACCAGTTAATTGCTCATCCATAACCAATGACCTCTTTACGACGACACTAGTGCATCCTGTATCACGTAAGGTTTCCACTTTAATTTTACCAATATAGCCTTCAGTTACCGGCAGTTTACGTGATAATGACACTTTCTGACAAGCACCAGAAATACTTTTCACGTCTAAGATCTTAGCACCTTCTAGTTTCGGCTCCAACTCCAATGTCAGTGACCTTGGCTGAACTTCCGCACAGGCGCTAGCCACACTTCCTGCTTCCTCTGCCCTCAACTCCGCCTCTATAGCTGCCATCGCTGTCTGTCGTTTGGGACATTCATAAGCTTTATGACTTCTGCTGTTACAGAGAAAACACGCATTAGTTGGTCGATTCTGTTTTTTCGGACAGTTAGGAGCAATATGTCCAATTTCATGACACTTGTGACACTTTACAGTACCACTCTTAGATAGTCGGCACTCTTCTTTAATATGGCCTAAACTACCACAACCGAAACACTTACGTTCCGACTTCCTCACTGTAGGTTTACTTGCACCAAAAATCTTGCCTTCCGCTTCAAGGTATCTCTCAGTCAGCTTCACCAATTGATCCACGGACAGATCCTGATGCCGTTTGAGGTAAGCTGCTACAGATCGCTCACACTGGCTCACAAACTGCTCTTTAATCAGAAGACATTCAAGATCATCATAGGTTTTACTCATACCTGAAAGCTCTACCCACCTACAAAAATATCTGGAAAGCCGTCCGGCGAACTGAGATGGTGTCTCATTTGCCTCAGGTTTACTCTCTCTGAATTTACGACGGAATCCTTCATTCGTCAACTCATATGCATACAAAATCGCCTCCTTTAGTTTGTCATAATCTTGTGCGTCTTCACTAGACATCCTAGAATAGGCTTCAAGTGCCTTACCCGTTAATAATGCACTTAGATATACAGGCCACTCACCCTCGTCCCATTCCTGAGCAGTGGCGAATCGCTCAAAACGCTCAATGTAGGCATCTATGTTGTCCTGCTTCTCCCTGAACTCTGGAAGCTTTGGATGTTTGCCCTTACTCACTGGCCTACGTCCCTCACCACCTTCGCTGACACTGTTCCTCTGTATCTCAACCCTACGCATCTCCTCGTCATGTCGATTCTTCTCCTGTGTCATCTGTAGCTCATACTCTCGCTGAGCACGATCTCTCTCCTCCTGAGCACGCTCTCTCTCCTGCTGGAGTCGCTCTTGCTCTTTCTTCTCCATTCGCCCATGATGTCGATCTTCCCTCTCGATCTTTTGCTGAAACGACACAAACTCACGCAACTCTTTTCCCTCATAACCAAGTTTCTCGCCTATAACAGTCAAACGATCAAAATTAGTAGACATGGTTACATTAATATATCCACAAATCAATAGCACAAGTATCAATGGATTTAATATATACAGCCTATACAATTATATACACCGCAGTAGCGAAAAATATCCGCTATCAAAGCCGAATAATTCACGACAACCAAATCCACAGTATTATCACCAATATAAGCGCCGGGTCAGAACGCCACCAAGAAGCACGCAATACCGCCCAGAAATTACGAACGCAAGTATCGCAGAAATCGCTCACGACGCTACCGAGAGAAATACGACAAGTGAAACCTTTTAGACCAATGTTAGTAAATGTGCGTAGTAGTAAAGAAACCTGGCCTGCCTGCCTACGACCCCAATACCTAGGAGTTAACCCGTACTTTTACAACCAAGCACAAAATCACAGTATTCCGTTTTCACCGTTTCTAAATTATTGTACCAGAGATCTTACATTCTAAGCCTAATTTAGGAATATACCTTTGTGTATCACCACAGAGCAAGTCCTGGCATGCTCGCCATATTGTCAGGAACGAGTTTGCTCAATAATGATACACAAACACAGGACATAAACTTGTAATATAATTTTAATAAAGTCGAAAGCAATTTGATTACAAATGATGAATTATATATACACACACACACACACACTCCACACTCACACCACTTCCACACACACACTGCTGCTGATGTGTCTCACGACGACGACACCGTAGATGTAGCGACGTAGACGTAGCGACGAAAGTTCCGACGAAGCGACGTAAGTTCCAACGTAGGTAGATTCTGAGGTTATCACACACAGCCGACGTATGTAGAGGCGTAGCATCCATATGCAGGGCTACACTACCCGCAGACGAGGAACACAAGGCGTAACACGTCCGTTCAGAGCTTTCACCCACAGCCACCCGACGTAGGGGTGTAGCACGTCTGTGGCGTAGTAAATGACCCACAAGCAACAATTGCCTGCAGCGTCACGAGCGTCACGAACAGCTCCTGGAACACCGTCGTACACAGCACAACAACGACGGCTGCAGTCTCCAGCTCTCACCACGCACACACACAACACAGTCACGGGGAGTTGAACAGTATCTAAAACTAAACATACGATCAAAATTACACACCAGAAATTACTGATATATTTACAACACTGTTAAGTAAAACACCCTTATACAGACTCACGGTTTGACTTGTCGTACAAATGCAAAGAATATACGTGCAGTGCAGGACTGGTAAAGTACACCGGCTTTAGTATAGCCGTCCACCAAAGTAGTAACAAGAATAACAGTAATTGGACCACGTCCTTCCAGAAGTTTCACAGCAATACGTCCTGACTGCCCACAGTTATGCGTCTGACAAATTCACTTGTAGTACCACACATTTATAGACCCGAGAAATACGCGCCACTTTTGAGTTTACTCATATGCCATGACTAGAGCGTTTGACAACGTAGCGCGACTCCGTATTCTATACAATCTACACACGATCAACACATGAGCCGCTGTACACCGACACATGCAGTTTCTCCTGCAAAACTATATGCTTCAGTGAGCATGATCACTGTAATATTCTAGCTTACCGGATCTTAGGGCACACAAAATATAGAAAGATGCAAGACGTGTAATACTGGAAATAGACACCTATGAACCAGAATATCCAATACGGTAGACCTATATACATACCCCTATTAGACAAATAAACCACAATTTGTGACACCCACGATTTCCTCGAACTTGTCGTCATTATGATAGTAATGTAAGTATTAATCTATTGCCACCAATACAATTAGATTTTGATGATGCCAATAGCAAACGTAAATTACAATAATTGTGAGTAACTGTATTTCAAACAAGTGTATTCTAATGGTTATTTTTATACATGGCGTTGGATATACATTATAACGTCGTTATTTGCCTACTGTGACTGATGGAAGACGCTGACAGCCCAAAAGGCAAATGTGATACATTCATAAGTAAACTGTATTGCCAAACTTTTTTCAATTTCAATTCAATGAGTTATTTCAACATCAACATTGACAAGTAAAATTCCATAGGGTTTGGGCTGTCATCCATACTGTACCGCATGGGATATATTACTTCAGTGTCCCTAACACTTAGCCTTGGTTTTGCGATTGAAAAATGTTCCTTACACTAGCATCTCACACGCGATTACCATGTGTGATTTCAAAACCAAGGAGCCATGAAATACAAGTCGTGATGGACGGTGTCACAAGCATTGAGGCCTCTTCAAGCATTAATCATTACAGTCGTCGGACAGCACACCAGCACTCACAAGACCCCGTGTCCATTGAGGCAACCTCCAACAACACTAGAATCAAAGCTTTGCACTTTGCAGTCAGTGTTAGATTCTTAGTCTTTCTTAAAAATGAAAAACATTTTTGCTCATAATATTGTAGTATCCTAACATACAAATGGAATAAACCAGAATTGAAAACTTCTGCTTGCAATATAATTGACTTCGATCTCAAAATAATATCGTCCAGTAAAAAAAAAACATTTAGCAGTCGATGCAGTACCAGACAGTTTGGTTTCCATGGAAATAACGATGTGCTGTGTTATCCACCTATCCATTGGTTCATCGCACTACTACGGATGACACCCGCTTCATGTGAATGTGTTTTCGGACCCACGCCCCGGGTGTATACAAAACATAACAAAGTACCACAATGCACTTTTGGAACCCCAATAATTATAACAAAGTGCGACAATTTACTTGTGAAACCCTGACAATCACATCTTACACATAAGTGATGAAAAATGCTGTTTCTGTTTTCCTTGGCATGTGGATGTCTCATATTTTATGTCATTACGTTTATTGGTTTTGCCTTGTGATGCTGCGGGAAAAAACATAGAACATGAGCGATCTCAAATCGAACAACATGGTACGTTACGTTTTTACAAAACCACTAAACAACGTGTGGTTGATTTTGTGAAAGTTGATACCAGCATGTACATGTTTATCTAATCGGACCTGAATTCTTTCAGTCTTTGAAAACACAGCCAAACCTGGTGGCACAAAGAGTACAGAAGAGTGAACTACTGTGGACTGTCAGTTCCCTGTGGCTTTAGAGAATACAACAATAATCCACTCAACTCTCGTAGCCTTTGTTTGCACCAGAAGGAAATTATTCAAACCTTTGTGTCTTGTATCAGAAGCCACAGGAAATTGCCAGTTGGAGGTTATGTAATTGCTAACGTACCATCAACTCAGTAGCCTTTTGGCTTGTGATTGGGTACTTATGTAGTTGTCATACACCTATTTCACAGGGTTTGTTTCGGATTTCTAAATTATTTTGCTGAGTTGTTGGGCGGTTGTGCGCTGGTTCCATCTGGTGTACAGTGGAAACAACTATAATTACACACTGTCTGCCCCTGATGACGCCAGTGTGGCTTCAGATATGAATGTTTGGTCGGACTTTGTTTATATTCTGAAACTTTTTGATGTTAGGTTTTTTATTGTCATCATCAAAATTTGGTTATCAGCGGTAATATGTTGATACATACATTGGCCTTTGTTCCAAGAATACGAGATTGCACTCACGCTATAGGAGATAGTGTCAGTCCTAGTTCAAACGATTCCACGTTCTGCCATTGTATTCTTTTGGACAACCGCTGATAGAATAAGCAAAAAAAAACATTGTTCGGTATTGTTTTGCCGAATTTTTCGACCGTTATATAAAATGTGCTAGGACGTACGAGATATAACTAGTTAATAATTAAAGCAACATTCCTTGGAACCCGATGGTAATGATGAGTCCTCAATACATACAAAAACTCCTCATTACTGCCATCATTATGGTAGTAGCGTACTACAGAGTCTAATGATTATTTTCTTGCCACCAATGTATTACCTCAGTGATGGATGATTTTGCAATTCATACAAACACCGTAAGGATGTACCGTAAGGATCATATGACACTGAAACTACACTTTGTCATTGTGCTTCTGACGAATAAACGTTAGATAAGTTATACATATAGCTCGCCTTAAAACACTTCATTGGTCTATGGGAGCTAATGGCGTGCATTATGATATAGTTTTCCGCTTGTTATAGCCCGGCACCTGTATTGTCAGTACATATCGACCGTTGACTCTAACAACTCAGAACACCGGGGATTACGGACGAGTCACCTGGTACAAACGACCGTCGGTCTTGATTTATTGATGAACGCATTTACGCAGCTTTTACAGTTCATCACGGAAATTGCAATGTACAATGTGTTGCTTGATTGTGGATACAGGAATAGTTGTACATCATAATTTAGAGAGGAACTTTGTCATCGAGGCCAATCGGGAAATCTCAGGCGATGTTCCACTGATGAGGATCAGAACAGTGTGATAACGTTACGTCATTCTGTGACATAGATGGTATATTATGTGATGTTCATGTATATTGATATAGTTGTATTAAATGTGACATGAACTGTTTTTAGATTTCGTCTGAATTTGTTCATGCAATAACTCAAATAATATATCGCTCTACCCAGGATGTCCTAGCCCCAACCTAGCACAAATACATATATGGAGTTTAGGTTTTACTAATAATATGCAGGATTATGGTGCATCTTTTTATGATAATGATGTGTATGTGAGCATAAGTATACGAGTTGTTTGTGCTCCTATGTACTCCTATGTGTATGTATGGCCAATGAAGCTTTGAACCTTTTTATATCTAGATTGGGTTTTGTATGATGGCCGTTCATTCGTAATGATCTAGAACCTGGCTCTAGACTTGATTCTAGGGGTCACCTTGATATCCGGTATTTAGTGATCATGGCGGCAATAATTGGGGCCTACCCATGAAAATAAGCAATTGTTACATTTACACAACTGTTTTACTTAGTCTGAAAATTTACCTATTATGGTTATTGTATTACGTGAATTGCAAGCAGATGTAAAATGATTTTCAAGAAACATGATATCACTATATAAGATATTATATGAAGAACATGATAATTTGATGAAAATCATGATCAGTGCACTATTGTGTTATCTAAATGCTTAGTTTTGAGTGTCACGAAGGAAATATACACATAAATTCTGCTTTGGGGAGCGTTGTCAAGATGAATGTATCGAGGTGTTTGCTATACTGAAATGGACGCCACCAATACATACACGGCCAGCGAAAACTTCCTGAACTCCGTTCAAACCACACTGGAGATTTATTGGATGTTACGGGACCTCATACAAGCGGGTTAACGACTTCATCACACGCTTGCCGGGAATGTCAATAATGATCAAAAGGCAATTCCTTCTAGAGGTCAGGTTACTGAAATTATTACTGGAACCCAATCCAGGCACGAAATGTTGGTTTCATCCTTCAAAGTATCTCTGTGTGCCTCTGTATATTGCATGTACAGTGCAGAAGATGCTTGAGTTCCTGACTACAGACCAAACTACTGTTAGTGCCACTTTTCATACTCAATATGGTGTTATGAAATTGATGTCCCGATTGGAGTGCTATGATAGGCGTGCTGCAATGTCATGTTGTTAGATTGTAATCAACTTTCAATGGGAGTGGGTTTACAATTTAAGGTGTTATGATTTTTCACTATGTCGAATTCAAGATCGGATGATGTATGTCATCATGATGGAAAGTACCTAACTCCAGAAGAGTATATCGTTCCACAAAGAACAACACATTCAAAACACTGAGATACATTCTCAATGCATTTAGAAACGCCACAAGTATGTCAAAACATACACATTGTGGTAAGCTTAATAGTAGAAATTGAATATATGCTACAATATGACTTTCTAGGAACAGAAAATGAATAATGTATCTGGATGACTATCAATGTATGTATCAACCCATTACTGTTGTTAACCAAATTTTGATGATGCCAATAAAAAACCTAATATCTGATACTCAAGGCTGAACCATTATGTGTTAAACAAAGGAGTTTTAAAATTATTATGTGTGTGAATGTGCTCAGCATCTTGGCAGACATTAATGTATTACCACAATACTAACAGATGTTGAATGTAAGTATCAATCTATTACCACCAATACACTCAGATTTTGATGATGCCAAAGAGAAACGTAAAATACAACATTTTGCAATAGAAACAAAGCCCGACCAAATAGTTTATCCAAAGACACACTGGCGTCATCAGGGGCAGACAGTGAGTTAAATGTAGTTGTTTCTACTGTACACCTGATGGAATTAGTATACAACTGCCCATCAACCTATGAACACACTTTAAAAATCCGAAACTAAAGTACAAAAGTACCCAATCACAAGCCAGAAGGCTACTGAGTTGATGGTATCCTCGGGGACAGATTTAACGTCCGCCAGCAGTGACACCGACTCAGTGGTATGAATGTATGAATATATCAATAGAAACTAAAATATATGTCTGATAGAAACATGCGGAATATCTATATGTGGAATCACACTGGCGTATTCCAACAACAAACAATCGATGCGAACATTAAAATAATCTAACAAAAATCGAAGATAGAGGAAAGGCAGACACTGATATAACATTACATTTGAATGTCTAGGCCAGATCTTACGTCATTTATTTATCATTTTGTATATCGGAACACCAGTCCCAGCATGTTGACATTCCATGTTCATCGCTGTATCATACTTCCACATTTAGGTTCATATGACACTGTCAGTCGAAATGAGGACGAGTTGTCACCGTGAAAACAAGGACTGGATCATGCCAGTTAGACAAGGCACTGATTTATGTCACTTACGTCAGTGAAAGCTTTTTCCTCATTTCATGTATCTTACCTGACGTCACATTGTGTAGATTTTGTTACTCATTTGATTAGTTTTTGACCAGAAACCCATCTGATTAGCTGTTTACCAGAAACATATATAGCTGTTTACCCGGAACCATTTGATGAGCTGTTTACCAGACACACAGACGTTTAGTGTAATGTGGATGCATAACTCCACATTGAAGAAAACTTATTATCAAAACTTATAAGCAATTTTGGCATTTTGTATCAGTTCTATGTTCATATCTGTCACTGTCTGCCCCAGATGCCAGCAATGTGTCTTTGGATAGTCTGCCTGCTCGGGTTTTGCTTCCATTCCAAAATGTTGCATTTTACGTTTACTATTTTCATCATCAAAATTTAGTTGCATTGGTGGTAATAGATTGAAACTTACATCCATACCACTGAGTCTGTGTCACTGCTGGTGGACATCGAATCTGTTCCCGAGGATACCGAGGGTACCTATGTACTTGTCATACATCTATACCATGGGGTTTGCTTGTGATTTATAAGTTATTTTCATAGGTTGTTGAGCAGTTCTATACTAATTCCATAGGTTACTGTAGAAACAACTATATTCCGAACACTGTTGTTCCCCTTCGAAAATGTTGTATTTTACGTTTGCATCATCAAAATCTAATCTAAGGTGGTTTTAGATTGATACTACAATCATCGATCATATCAAGACATTCAAAGTTTCTCAGAATAATTGAGCAAATACACAATTTTATGGTTTTTGTATCACCATGAATGCACCTGGAGATCATAGTAACAGATCTATATCATGATGAAAGGTGGCATGGTGCATGAGTTTTGAAGTGTGATGTTTTTGCAAAAAAGAAAAATATTGTAATGGTATTGTTTCGACACGCAATGTTTGTCACTTCCCAATTCAAACATCACCCATCATCCAGTACAAACAGGTGTTGCTTACACTGTACTCGAGTTTGTGTACATAGCGACTTGGTGAGCTCTCCGCTTGGTGCCAAGTCGGCTAATCTACGGCTAATCTACTCGTAGTCAGAAAACATTTCCGGGATATCAAATCACATGGGAAAAATCACATTTTATCCAGCGAGTTATGCACAAATCATGTTGCACAAATGCCTAATCAATAACCAAAAGGGATGGCAGTAGGCACACTTTATTTTCGAATGAACCATATTTGTTTTTGGCATTGTAATCCATGCTGCATTGTATGGGACAAATTAACTTAGGCTCTAAAAAGTCTTCAATTATCATTAAATAGCATATCCACCATGATTGTAGTTGTCGCGTCAACAGGTTGGCATGTGTGATTACAAGCTAGGAGGTCATGTAATACAAGTCATGAGGAACAGTCTCGCAAGAATTGAGGCCTCTTCAAGTATGACTCAATAATACGGTCGTCCGGAAGCACACAATCACTCACCCGACTGCCGTGACCAGTGAGACATCAGATAATAACACTGCGAATCAGGGTTTTTCCACTTTCCAGTCAGTGTTAAATTATTCCTTGATTTGTGGCTCGTAGCTCGCTAATTCAACCTGTCAAATGAAATGAGATCATGATGAAGGTACATTATTTTTTAATTCAAAAGAGTGTCTGTGTGTATCATTAAACTGAATTCAGACAGACATCACCTGAAGACTGAACTGATGGTGATCAAAGACAGACAACGAAATGTGTAATTGTTAGAATACACATATATTGGCTCATTTATTTTTGTGGAGACAACATCTCAGTTTTGTGCATAGACATTACTATTCAATATTTAATTATTACACTGTTTTGAGTTTGTGCGCATATTTGGGATTTGCGCGCATTATTGTGCATATCATTGTAACCATGGCAACACATCAATATGTAGAGCAGATCACCTGTGCAATTGCTTGATATCCCCGAAAAACCATTCCACATAGTTTTTTCTCATATATTGGAAATAATTGATGTTTACGGAAGTTAGCTTGGTAACCTTTGTGATTAGTTGCCAGGTAAAATAAACATAATATAATCTTAAAACCAAAGTGAAATGGCATGTATCACACTGCAAAATGCGTCTCAGTTGCGTCTAGCACAATGAAATTCAATCAAGTTTTGCGTTTCGCTGCATCTTTCCGTTTGGGATACTTCTCGTGCGATCAAAACCGCTACAGTGAGGCATCTCTATCCACGAGTAATATATATGAATGGCACGAAAGGATCCCGAGAGGGTCGGGGGTCAACTGGAGATGACAATCGTTGTGGTCGTCCCTACGAGTGCATTATACGCGGGTAAAATTGAAGCAGTGTCCAACATCGTCACGAACGATCGACGTGTGACCAATAGAGAAACTGTTGAGAAAGTGAACCTTAGCATTGGATCTGTACACAATATCCTCGCACAAACTAGAAATGAGTCGAGTTTGTACTCGATGGGTTCCACATCTCCCTACTGATGAACAGAAGCGAAGACGAGTTCAAGAGAGCCACAAATTCTCTCGTCGTTTCCGAAGAGAATGTGAGAACTTTATGGATCGAGTTGTAACCTGCGACGAGGTATGGGTTCCTTTCTATGACCCGCACACAAAACAAGTCATCTGTCTGGAAACATGGCTCATCTCCACCTCCCAAAAAGCGATGTCATCAGTTCTGCTGGGAAGGTCATGTTCATCGTTTTCTTTGATATCCGAGGGGTAGTCCTAACTCATGCTGTGCCGCAAAGTAAAAATGTCATTGGGAATTGGAAACAATAATTAGTCATATCCAGTATTTGTACAGGTGATCCGCTTTACGTATTCACGTGTTGGCATAGTTACAATCATATGAACAACACTGCGCGCAAACCCGCTACCCAGTGCGCAAGCACTCCACACTGCGGCATGGTCACGTGGGCACCGTGATTACTTAACGATGACCAAGCACTAGTCAGCCGGATGGGTACGGTCTGACATAACATCAGACATTACATCATCATGGTTATGTAGCCCGGAACACGACCATGTGGGTGTGTTGCTGGTCAACAATCCACCATGGGGATAGAACCCTGGATAGCGTGACGGTCTGCCAGAGGCTGTACGTACCATCCCAGGGCCATAGACTACCAGTCCATGTGTGCATGAACACCCGGATCAGAGTAGCCCCCTTCCTGGCCCCCGATTGGAATTGCCCCTGGGGTCCCGATTGACCTTCTAGCCAGAACAAGGGGACAGGGAGAATATGGCTATGCTCACCGTCGTCCTCTCGCCTCGACGGCTCTGAGACAACTCAAAGAAATCAAGACGGCATACATGTAACTGCAAGCGCACGAGACCGACGGTGTTACGTCACAGTCCAAAGAAACATTTTAGAGGATCGATAGAAGAAAATGCGTCACCAGGGAGACGCACGGGCTTCGAACATGGAGCAGCCAAAACGTACGGAAAAGGCCATATACCTTTCGCGATCTTCGGGCAAAATCGCCACATATGTATCTACATTATTGACAATTTCATAACCGAATTACTGAAACAACCCTCGTAGATATATAATATCGGTTGTTGCTTCCCGAAGGGGAGACCGGGGTGTGATGGGACAAGCAGTATGATGGGACATGGTTATAAATAGGCATTTTGCGTCATTACATCATTTCGTTTTCCTGTGTGACGTCATAGCGTATAAAGCACGTGTATTTCGTTGTTGACGTGTTGATGCAAAACAGACTGCAGGTAAGACCAGTAATTACGTTATTTTGAACTGTATGAAAGTTTTTTCAATTATTCTAATCATGCTCGTTAGGGTGTGTCACGCCCATAGATCGTAATGATAGTATTCGATTTCAAAATAACGAACATGCCCACCCTTGAAATATGAAAGCTTATCACACAATCTCCGAAGTCTATTTCGAGAAAGGGTGTGTTTCGTAAACAGACGTACTTGGGGCATGATGGGACACCCACAACGGGGCAAGAAACTGTCCCAATTTACCCTCTTAGGCATAATCCCGTCAAAGTCAAGGTGTTAAAGATCTATCAATGCATTTGCGGGAGGACGGGAGGGTAATTATACATGTATATATTCCGACAATGCTTTAGGCCTACTTTCCTTCTCAAAATGTGTTTCTAAGCAAATTGTCTTTGTACATGCATGTATACTAGACCTATTTTCGGTCTGTACTAAAATATGGAATAGACATATTCATTATACGACATACTGCATGGGTAATAATCATTCTTAGTCCACATTGAAACGTGGGGTCTAACAAATGCAGCTTGGTATCTTCAGTGATGCTATTTATGTTATATTATCCGATTCTTCATATTATGATTCAGTTGGATATTGTAACCCAAAACGAAGTTGGGTATCTGGGGGGGGGGGGGGGGTGCTACACCTATGAGGTCATCAACGACCGGAGTATGTCAAGTTATTATATTGACCGGAGGCAATGACCTCACAGAAAGTATGCAATAGAGTTCGGGCATTGCAGGCCTAGTGCGCACAGGGTGTCCCAATAAAAAAGTATATATACGGGTATATAATGTGATAACTATTATAATAGTATCAGTATTGTCTTCAAATTTTAGGTACTGGGTGCAAGTAGGCATACACATATAATAATTATGATGATCATGGCATGAGTACGGGTTGTGTGGGCTTAAAGCTTAAAAGAGAGTATCGAGGAAATACTTCCTGACAAAATTTGTTTGTATTAAATCTGGTGATGACCTTGATGAAATTTCAGAATCAGAGAGGGAATTGGGTGTCATTTCAGGTGTCTGACGCCATGCGACGCTGCAGGTCTGTTTCTCCGTGAGACAGCTAGGTACTACTCGGTGCCCAAGTCTTCATTACAGCGTCATGTGCAGGAGCGGGTCTCGGTTCCTGGCACAAGGTCCCTGGGTGGAGTCAGGCCAGAGTTCAGTCCGGACCTGGAACAGGAGATGGTCACCCATGTCATCGATATGCACAGACGGTTCTATGGCCTTATCCCACGTGATGTACGTCGGTTAGCAATAAAAACCTATTATATTCAGGCCTGTGACCGATGGATGGTCCTACGTCTAGTCCAGGGCAAAGGATATCCGACTATGCAATCGGCGAACTGTTTGGCGCTGCCTACATCAAGACTGCCACCATGGAGAAAGCGATAAATGGCTTTAAAGTATCTAAGATCTGGCCCTTGAACCCCGACAAATTCAAGCATGAAGAATTTGCGCCGGCCCTGACAACAGATTTTGACGAGGATCAAGGGGAGGCACCGACTGCGTCCGACGATGACCGTCCTGATGAAAATCCTGCTGTTGAGCCAGTCCTATTCACATCAGGAGCACAACGTGTCTCTGTCGCTGGCCTGGCTCCCCCACCGACGGTCATACAGCGTTCAGCCAGAAAGCGGAGAACTCAACGAGCCAGCGTCCTGACAGAAACACCAGAGATGCTGTCTATGCAGGAGAAGCCAAGAAACCAAATCCTGCTACCAAGAGGGGAAAGGCCAAAAACACCCGCACAGTGCAAAAGTCCTTGGACATTCTGTGCATGTAAAAGGTTGATATATAGGTTACTCTACAAATATCGAACATCCGGAAATAACCCGGTTTTGTGTGAAGAATATTGTTTTCACAGAAATAAGGTTCCACGTCTAGTCAAATACGCAAAATCGGAGTATGATACAGTCAAATCACAAAGATGATTCAAAACAGCTATGGAACACCGTAAGTCATTTGGACTAAAATCCAATCCAAGGATGAACCACTTGTTCTTGAAAAAGATGGTAAAATGCCATCCTGTAACAAAAAATCAGTATTTCATAATGTTGTTATAAACTTCCTAAACTACAGAAAGTGCACAGTGTTTTCACTGAAAAGTGTACTATACTATTCTGTAATAACGGTTTTATATCTGATGCCTATGAATTACAGGAAAAAAACTGTGATTTTTTCCTAGAACAGCTTAAAAACTTGAAACCAGGTAAAATAATATACGATCTGAATTGCTTGAAGATTTTATAATAAATTGTTACTCATTCAGTCAATATGTCTCCCAAAATCCTGTATTTTACCTGAAATTACAATGTGCAAAGCTTTCCCCTTTATGAATAGAATAGGAAACAAAAACGTTGTTAATTGCAGGCCAGTATTTATACTCACTTCTTTTATACTCACTGTCTGAAATACTTGAGCAGGATGTTCATTATCAAAGGGAATATTATTGTAAAACTCGAAACAGTATTTATTGTATATTTAACATTGCATAAACTTAATTCATGCAAATACATATACATTATTTTCTCCCCGGAGGGGAGCCTTTTTAAACGGCATAAACGCTCTCTCAGAATCCCATGGGGGAATACTCTTCGACCCTGGGGAAAAACCTGCTTTCCAAGAGAAATACTTTAAACCTCTGTTTTACCTTTGTTTTTCGTTCTCACAACGAGCTACTTTTTCGCTCGCAGAGCGCAGTTTGTTCAGAACCGTGATGTTGAGTTGAGAGATCTGATTCTCACCCTCTGTCAAAAAACGTCATGTATATGGGATAGTGAAATGTGTTGGGTGTGACCCGACCTGCGAAAACTCTATCCCAGGTCTGTTGCGTCACGTGGTATGACGTAACAATACAAATGAGGCGCTTGGTTGGCTATAACAATGGAGAGTCATGCATGATCGAACACTCAATTCTTCCACAAAAAGTGACAAAACATTTTTCGTTTTCGTCGATATCTCGGAAACGGTGCGTCGTAGAGCGAAACGGACGTTATTTTCGGACTCGTCAATCTAGACAAACATGTCTCAAGGGTATTAGGGATGACCTTTGACCTTGACCTTAATTTTTTTCGCTGAGTCGGCATTTTTCGCTTTTGTCGATATCTCAGAAACGATGCGTCATAGAGCGAAACGGACGTTATTTTCGGACTCGTGGCCCTGGACAAACATGTCTTATGGGTATTAGGGATGACCTTTGACCTTAAATGTTTTAGCTGAGTCGGCATTTTTCGAGTTCGTCGATATCTCAGAAACAGTGCGTCGTAGAGCGAAACGGACATTATTTTCAGACTTGTCGCCCTAGACAAACATGTCTTAAGGGTATTAGGGATGAACTTTGACCTTGACCTTAAATTTCATCGCTGAGTTGGCATTTTTCGTTTCCATCGATATCTCAGAAACGGTGCGACCTAGAGGAAAACAGACATTAGACAGATAGTCTTAGGGGTATCAAGTTTGTCCTTCACTTACATGTAATTGCACAAATGTCTTATAGGTCTCATTGGGAGCTTCATCATGTTTTTGCTGAGTCAGCATTTTGTTTTTTTTCATGCTTCTGCCTGAAATGCCTCCAAGGCCTTTAGGCCTTGACGTCTAGTTATTTGAGAGTTTTAAATGTCTGTATGCAGATTATTTGAGAGTGTAAATGTATGTATGCAGATTATTTGAGTGTAAATGTATGTATGCAGATTATTTGAGAGTGTGAATGTATGTATGCACATTTCCTTGAGTATACTGTTCCTGACAATGCAACCATTTCAAGATTCAAAGAATTTTGAAACTCAAAATCACCCTGCGTCAAATGAATATGAACTGTATAAGCACAACGTGTTCAGGCGTCTTCAAAACATCGAATGGAGAGAGTGTGCTTAGCCACACTTCATACCCCATAGTCTAACATTTCTTACCATTTTGTTTTTCTCGCATCATCCAGAATGTGTCTGATTCAGTAAACGGTAAACATGTTATGTTTTACCAGAATTAAGGGCTTTGAGGCACGCTTTATTACATAAAAATAGCAGGATATATATCATAATGTAATGATAACAGTCAACCTTGACAATACTGAAAGCCAGTCCATTAATCATAAAAGATACAGGGATATTCACAAAGTAGACATGTAGTAAAGACAACAGGGAACCCATGAAAACACAAATGTTGATGGGTGACGCTTATTTCTCACCTCGCCTGATACCATTGATAACATTCAATCATCCTCCACACACAGTGAATGTGAGCCAAATTGTTCAATATTTATCTTCTCCGATATCTGGAATATCCTGTTCAGTGATATCAGCGATGCAATAGAGTAACCTTGACACAATATCAGACTACTGCTACAGTTACACGCCGTCCTTGATGCCTTTCGGCCAGAGAACGAAGTAACAATGCGATACATTTCTGTGAGATGAGATCAATATTAAACCTAGTTTGTCCTTGGAGCAACTATTTCGGCGTGATCTATGTACATGTATTTCGTATTCCGTTTTGACAAAAAACGATAGAATCGTTCATTCATTTTTTTATACACTTATAACAGCTTATAACAAGTTCGCACCATATATTATATACGTCTCATTGACAAACTCCCATTTCATATTTAAAAAAAATCTTTTGATTCATATACATGTATGACATATATGTACACTGCTAAAGTATAACATATTTCAATATTGCATATACAAGTGAAGCTTCGGTTCCTGGTGTCACCTGCATGGTATATGTTAATGTAATGACCTTGTTGTCATGAATATATTTTTTTTGAAGAATTCCGGCAACCAAGCCAATCAATACTATCCACCCCTGAGAGAGACCACAAAGGCGAACACCCATGCAATATTCGCTTCCATACGCTGAAAAAACCTATGACATTTTACATGTAATTCTGCAACGCTAAGTTTCATCTACGAATAAATGTAATACTTCACCTGGGAATCATTGGAAAATTGAATTTCACAGGTGTTTTTTTATTCAAAAGTAAAAATGTTGGCAATGTGTCAGAAGATCGAATCATTGAGAAAGCCACTGTATCCTCACTCAAATATGCCTGTGCTAGAAACTAGTGGATGCAGGCGAACTAGTTATTTCTATTTCCGGGGATATCAGCAGCATAGAGAATTTTCAGCCTCAGCACATGTGATAAACACTTTAGCAAATAAATTGATTGGATGTTTGGTCCGGCACTTGTGGGAACCATGATTGATGTCAAGTATATGTACATAGCATAGATAACAACGTTATCTCGAAGAGTGCACTTCCAGAGATTGTGGAACAAATATCGCACATATCTCGATATTGTTTGCACTGCATATATGCCATTTTCGTTCATTGTATCAGTGTTAGGCACTTTCACGTTAAATGACAATTATGATAAAACCGTATTCACCAACTTGTTTTGCAAATAATGACAATCTGTACCATATCGTCAGTATGGAAACAAATCGACTTTTGGACATCTTTGCAAACGTTTGTATGATTTCATTCATAAAATGTTTAATAACAATTGGGGTAATATTGCATTATTTAACTGTGTTCGAACAATTTTCCTTGTCATACCCGAACTACGTATTGACCAATCCGCGATCAATTTTGTCAATCGGTCAGTTGTCCATCCAATAAATTAATATAATGTCCTCTCCAACACGATGCTGTGTAACACAGTTATTTATTGCATAATTCATCATGTTCATTAATATTGTACATGATCTGTGACTCATGTGGGTTGTGAATAATGGGGAAAGGATATTCACGCTTGTCGATGACACTCAGAAAAATTATCTGAAACACCATGTACACTTGTCCGTCCAAAATGTGTCCTCTCCAGCACATTGAAATTACTAGTGTTAGACACAATTATTGAGAATCCAAACACCAATACATGCTCAATATTTCTGTGTGAACACTCTTTTGTGTATAATTGAAACACTATTCATACGTGGAATTAATACATCTACTGTGTCACGAGTTTATTTAGACAAATGTAAGTATCAATCTATAACCACCAATACATCCAGATTTTGATGATGTTAATAACAAACGTAAAGTACAACATTTTGCAACAGAAACAGAGCCCGACCAAATAGTTTATCCAGAGACACACTGGCGTCATCAGGGGCAGACAGTGTGTTAAATGTAGTTGTTTCTACTGTACACCTGATGGAATTAGTATACAACTGCCCAACAACCTATGAAAAAAAGAAATAAATCCGTTACGAACCCCATGGAATAGATATATGATAAGTACATAAGTACCTAATCACAAACCAAAAGGTTACTGAGTTGATGGTATCCTCGGGGACAGATTTAACGTCCGCCAGCAGTGACACCGACTCAGTGGTATGAATGTATGTCCTCTCCAGGAAGAAATTGGCTTCATAACGGTACAATAAGGAAATGCCATTGAAGTGGTATAAATATCCAATGTGTTCCATATATATTGTACCAAAAACGATAAACCTGATTCTTGATAAGTAGTTATTGTGTACCCAATGATAAACTGCAGATGAAACTAAATGTATCACAGATCTGTTCATTATATTTCAGCAGTCTAAAAATAACAAATTTATGGAAGTAGGCTAATCAAATATAATTTCTAAAAAGTTGTTCAATGAGATAATTTATATGTCACGGTTCTTGATTATATGATGTGGTGTCTGATACGCGTCAGTACTATCAGTGATAGTACTGACGCACAGGAGATAACATAGCAAAGATGTCCTGGAGAGGACATTTTTTGGACAATTCACATGACATCACATGCATTAAAGCTGTAATCGCTTTTAGAAATAACAAAACTCATTCAATCTGCAATAGCTTTATTTTGTCTATAGAATGAGAATTTACATTTTGGTCCGAAAATATGTATTATGTGCCTAAATGGAGTTGCCAAAATCAAAATTCAAACTCGGGCCGCATCCATCGTTTCGTCATGCGGCCCGCAACATCTTTGTGACGTCATTGGTATTAGTGCAGATACTGTGGCAACCGGCAATGAATGCAGGTCGATCATTCTCTATCCAATGTTTTCATGCACAGGCGATTTTCTGATTACCCATCGTCGAGTTGTGCATTGTTCCTGTTCATTCCTGACAATCTCGGGATGTACTTTCAAGTCTGCGTGACAAACAAAAATGCTAGATTTGGCTGATTTTAACATTGGTTCCAACTTTAATTACTATCAAATCCATTCTTGGTTATCTTCTCGATGTTTCATCTTATTTCATCCATCTTTTTTAGTAACTGCTAGAGTCATCTGAGCTGCCCTGTAGCATGTAGATGTCCATTCTTGTGCTTGCTGACCTGCCTATCTCCTTTCTTCTGGAGCTTTTGAGTCTGATCGGAATTATCAGATTACTGTGAACAGAGAACTTAACATATGTTCTTGGTACTGAATGTCCCAATATATTTAGTATAATATTGGTCATGTAGTGCCTACATATATTACCATGATGCAATTCAGTTACCATGGCTTTTTGTTTCAGTCTTTGAAAAGTTAGTGATCTGAACATTTGATTAACTATTCGAACAATACCTTTGAGAACAATATGTCTGACAATCCGCTAAAGATCAAATTCGATTGGACGAAATCGCCTTGGCCTCGTAAGAGTTCACCATCACTGTAGACAAGCGGTGGCGCGGTAAAATAATTTTGAACGGGCTTGGTGATCAATTTCGAAAGGTTGGTGATCAATTTCGAACGGTTAGTGATCAATTTCGAACGGTCCGCACACTGAAACAGGGTGAAAAGTGAGTAAATTGTGAAGTAGTTTCAGATTTATAGACATAACCTTTCAATTTGGGCACAAAGAAATGATCGTTTGTCATTTGTATGCAGTTGAGGGGTTCCAGGTAGACGTGGAAACACAAGTCATCTTGTATTTCCTGATGATTCCAGTTTGTTGACAATTTGCGTAATATATAGACCAATTTTATTATCGTATATTGATGAATTTCAAAGCACATATGGCCCACAACCTACATATCGAAAAATTGAAGTATGGAGATCAAAGGATAAAGATGCTAACACCGTGATAAGAATAATATTGATAAGCGATCAATTTCGAACGGGCGTTGTTGATTTCGAAGTTGTATTTTTCATAGGCGATCAATTTCGAACGTTCAAAAAATATTTTATTAATCCTGTATAATGTTTTCTATGGGTTCCTATCGGCGTCATCATGGCCAATTTTTGGTGCTACCACTGTAAGATTCCTTATGATGACATAAAACACGCGGAAATGAGAATTAGCATAATAGTGGGGCGGATAACGGAAAAGATGTTTACTTTTTGGAAGAAAGCATGAAAATTTGCATATAGAGGTTTTAGGGCATGCTGATTTCATATCGATTAGGATACATTTGATCCGACACCTGTAACCTCCTCAAAATCCAAGATGGCCGCCATGACCGACGTAAATCAGGTATATATCATAACTTGGTTCCAATGACGCTATGAAGATGAATTTGTATTCTATATATGTGTTTTCGATGGTGACGTATCTCATTCAGATGTTATTTTACCATTTGGCGGCCATCTTTTGAACGAAAATCAAATATGGCCGCTAAAATAACATAAAACTGCTATAATCGGATAAACATGATTTTTGCATACGAGAATCACACAGCATATGATCCACAAAAGTCTTAGAACTTCATCCAAACAGGCTTTTGTTGAGTGCATGATAGCTCAATACGCACAATCAGACTTCAGCAGGTTGGAAATCTCGCAGATTGTGTGGCCCAGATGGACTAGTCACTGTGTGTGGGACTAAACAGACCTGCTGGTTGGAAACTGTGATCAGCCAGTCATCCAAATACCTCGATAGACGAATACTGCAACTATGAGCCAGGTAGAAAGCAGATGGAAGACACATGTGAAATTGTGAATAGGTATATAGTGTGGACGAATTAAGAAATAGAGCTTGGGACCGTCGGTAGCACCTCGAAGATGGATGGACTGAATTTTGGAGTACGCATCCTTCAAGTCGATTGACATCCTCCAATCGCCCCCACAGAGAGACACCAGAAATGAATGGGGACACTCCATAGGGAATCGTTCCTTGATCACAAACTGGGAAAACAGCTGAGGTCTCTGATCAACCGCCAACTGACAGTCAGCTTTGGAACCACAAACATTTTGGTTCCAAAATGGATGCAAGGGAGTCCAGGACCGGGACGTATGCGAAACGGCCTTCGAGTACCTGCTGCATCGCGTCATGGAATATACACCCGAGTTGCCCGAAGATGAGGTGAAACTGGAAATGAAGACGGGGTTGATGGAAATGTACAAAACCATGGTAAAGATGAGCCATTTGTTGCAAAGAAGCATGATCCACACGGAAATCACGAAAGCTGTGGGAAAATATATGGGACGGGGAGCCAACTTCGAGGAGGCGCTGAATTTGTCCATGGAGAAACTCAATCATCTCTTCGACGATATCGTTCAGCCGGAAGAAGAGGACTCCATGGATGAGGACATTGAATATTAAGAAGAAACCTTACCCCACTCTATCCACCATGATAACTGTATATTGCGCATGCGTAGTTTAGCGAACAAAAATACAAAATTGCGAAAAAACAAAAAAATGTAGTGTAGAAATTGTAAATATTGTAGATGTGTGCTGTGAAATAAAAGATGGAAAAATTACTCGTTTTCTTCATGTACGATATGTTTTACATGTTTTCTTCGCGTTAGATAAAGCATATATAAATGAAGCACGTTGGATAATAATGCACGCTCAATGTGATATAAACTGTAAAATAACTTACTAGTGGGGCGGATAACGGAAAAGATGTTTACTTTTTGGAAGAAAGCATGAAAATTTGCATATAGAGGTTTTAGGGCATGCTGATTTCATATCGATTAGGATACATTTGATCCGACACCTGTAACCTCCTCAAAATCCAAGATGGCCGCCATGACCGACGTAAATCAGGTATATATCATAACTTGGTTCCAATGACGCTATGAAGATGAATTTGTATTCTATATATGTGTTTTCGATGGTGACGTATCTCATTCAGATGTTATTTTACCATTTGGCGGCCATCTTTTGAACGAAAATCAAATATGGCCGTTAAAATAACATAAAACTGCTATAATCGGATAAACATGATTTTTGCATACGAGAATCACACAGCATATGATCCACAAAAGTCTTAGAACTTCATCCAAACAGGCTTTTGTTGAGTGCATGATAGCTCAATACGCACAATCAGACTTCAGCAGGTTGGAAATCTCGCAGATTGTGTGGCCCAGATGGACTAGTCACTGTGTGTGGGACTAAACAGACCTGCTGGTTGGAAACTGTGATCAGCCAGTCATCCAAATACCTCGATAGACGAATACTGCAACTATGAGCCAGGTAGAAAGCAGATGGAAGACACATGTGAAATTGTGAATAGGTATATAGTGTGGACGAATTAAAAAATAGAGCTTGGGACCGTCGGTAGCACCTCGAAGATGGATGGACTGAATTTTGGAGTACGCATCCTTCAAGTCGATTGACATCCTCCAATCGCCCCCACAGAGAGACACCAGAAATGAATGGGGACACTCCATAGGGAATCGTTCCTTGATCACAAACTGGGAAAACAGCTGAGGTCTCTGATCAACCGCCAACTGACAGTCAGCTTTGGAACCACAAACAGCCGACTGCGGAAGCCGGGGATATCCTAGGCACCACCCCAGTGGCCTGCTCTCCAGCATCCCAATGATGAGGTGATCGAGCATCTGAGATATTGCAGTGCCTGGAGAGTGGGAGACGAATGCTATCAAGGAAGGGGAGAGGGCAGGAGTCTGACTGAATCGGATCTTTTGACATTTCTGGAGGATCGCCGTTAGAAATTTATCCTGGGATTATGTATCCAAAACATGTGAGTAAGGCTGAAGACAAGCTCCACTGGAGATAAATCTTTATGTAAGGGTCACAGGAGCATCCGAAGCACACAAGAATCGAAACATCTGGCGAGCCGCCATCATGCCCATGAACTTCTTTAGTTTGGGTTGTACTTCGAGGTGTACGTCTCTGACAAGACTTTTCAGGATGATCGTCCTTTTTGGGATGGTGTCTTGGATTGGTCAGTGGGAATCGGAGACGGATATTTCTTAGCAACATGGCGTTCACCTGATTTTGCCAGGCTGAGTTTGGCCTCCTGTGACATGGCTTGCCCAGCCTTAGAGAGGACGTCCAAATTGAGCCCCGAAAACTGACGTCAACCCTGGCTTGGTTCAGGAAAGCTTCCAAAAGCTTGGAAGTTGACTCAAGGAATTTGCCACTCCATCTGCGACTCCTTTACATAATAATCTGGCCAAGAGATTTGTTTACCAATGATAGTAAATGCTTCGTCTTGGCTAGATCAGTTCCTGGGATCTGGTCGGTGGGGTTCAGGTTGAAGTCCTCCAGGACAAGATGAGCGACCTTGCTGCTACGGATTCTACACTCCCAGTCCAACATATTGGAAAGTGGCTGCACTCGGATGGGTTTAGCCTCCAAGTCCTCGAGATCTGACTCTGAGAGTAAAATCAGAATGCTCAAAGACTTGGCAAGGGCGATGGATGAGATATCCTCATTCACACATCTGCCTCCATAGCGCATGCCTGCTTGTTGAGGTAATAATATTCCGGAGACCCCTTGAACAAGCATTCCAGGCTTGAGGTTGTTCTGGTGGGGTGATTTTCTTCTACCAAAGAACAAACGCTGAATATCCCTTCTGACCAAGAGAAGCGTACAAATGGTAGCGACTGATTTGCAGAGTCCAGGATTCTGTCACCCAATGAGCTGTAGTCAGTGGTCCCACCTCCGGTTTTGGTAACGGTCTGGAGAACACTCTAGGGGCCTATTGCATTAAGATGATGTTACCAACCAAGTCCTCATTAGGTTGGAGATTCCTCATTATATAACGAGCGTTTCTTGATTTTTTATTCCACTAAGTTTCCATCTCTAGAAATAATAATTTCAACCATTGTAAACAATGTGTTGTCACAGTACCTTTTCGTTTTTATTCCATGGTTGACATGCAATGCAAGCTCGGTATCTTAGTGAAATGGCTACCTGGACCAAAAGACTGCTACGGTGAAGGTTTCACACCTGACCTGATCTAGGCCTTGGAGACAGACCTGCCGGTAGATTTAGCCGATCCAACTAAACGTTTACGCTTGTAGGTTGTTGTGAGTGCTCCATCAGATCCAGAACTGTGGGCAGTACAGGTTGTGGTTGTGGCTCATCCTGAACTGAAATCTAGTCACTTCAGACTGTTACTAGACAAGCTTGGATGTCTGGAACGAAGGTGTGGCTTGTTCGTTCAGCTGAGCCCAGTCGATCTAGGATGCCATATTTGCTAAGGTCAACCCAATCTCCATAGTAGACACTTCCCCATTAGAAAACAGTGAACATCGTGTTTTCTTGATCGACCAACTTGTGAAAAAAAGCCCACAAAGGTTGAGACCGCTTATGGATATTTTTATGGTATTTTTAGGCCTACATGGATTTACATTTCCAAGATGGCCGCCAAATGGTGACACAGCCTCAGAATTGGATCCGTCACCATCGAAAACATATATTTAGACACAAAAATCATCATTATAGTGTGATAAGAACTGGGGTTATGACAGAAACTTGATTTACTTTATTCATGGCGGCCATCTTGGATTTTGAAGAGGTTACAGGCGTCTGATCAAATGTATCCTAATCGATTTGAAATCAGCATATATTAAAACCCCTGTATGCGAATTTTCATGCTTTCTTCCAAAAAGTAAACATGTTTAATGATATTTGTCCGTTATCCGCCCTACTATAATTGTGCGAAGATAATAAAGGCTATAAGCCTTGCACTACAAATGTATGGCAAAGGATATGCCAAGCGATGTTTGCACGGTTGAAGAGGTTTGACTGATATTCAGACAAAAGACTTAGACAGAGGAAGCCCCTTGAAAAAAATAACTGAGCAAAGGTATTTGTCAACCCCCAGAAAAGTCAGAGGTGTCTAAGAGACTGGTGGTTGAAGATGTACCACTGCCAATAGATGAAGATGGTGATGACTACGACTTTGTGGGTCAGATATGACATCATCGTCTATTCAAATATATTTTATGCTGGTTGAAGGCGGAATTTTTAACAGTTTAATGTTCATTAGATATATTGTTACATTCATCGATAAAGCCTCCATATATATATTATCAGCGTTTATATGAAGGACCGAAATGAGCTGGCCCGCCACGCTGGGATACCATACCCCTTGCCTATGGCATGTTGATTTCACTACTACGGGATAGTGATTCAATGCTTGCGGATACCGATTATGATAATGCTTTATTCAAAAAGGCCAAGGGGTCCATATGCGTAGAAACATACAATATATCGTGGTTTGAGACAAATAAAATACAGCGTACATCATAAGTAATGGTAATTATCACGAGTAATTTCGGCGTTATATATAAAGGCAGCTAAACTTCTGATACATTCATCTTTCTTGTGTGACAAAATAAATTGAAAGCATGCTACTGTGCTAAAGTTTGGTACGATGAATTTGTTCAAGTATTTCTGACTTAAATTATTACATAGTGGGCCGATTAGGACAAAATGATATTCATCTTCTATTAAATTGATATTATTTACTTATTTACAATACTGGCAAAAGCGTGCATCTTGTTTTGTTTTGTTGTGCCTGTTCTTCTCTATACCAAGTTTATGATTTGAACATCGAAATCTGGCCACAGATATTGTGTATTTCCAATATACAAATTAACGAACACTTTTCTAGAGTCAGTTCTGTTTTGTGATTTCGGTGGTAGTTTAACTTTGAATTTACAGACAATTTTGAATACCAATTTTGTTGTGCAAAATCTGTTACCCTCTGCCGAAATGTATTCACCAATAGTTCTGTATTCCTTAACCCACGAAAATACCACACATCCCCAAACCCGTGAGAACACAACATCATGCGAACATCAGTTACCCAGTTTTTACATCCGTTTTCGTCGTATACTTTCAATATATTATTCATTGCATTTTTTTTTATCCTTTTCACATCTCCATTTTGGACAATACTGAGCCAGAATTTGATACATTTCACATTGTATATGTATACCGATTATGCATTTTCCAGACATATTTTATACCCACCCGTACTACTAGACTAATCACCTCATGTACATGGAGAGGAGAGGGGGAAGGGGAGGTGGCTAGATGCTCAACATATATGCATTCAATCAATTTTACAGTGTATGTACAGTGTATGTATATAATCCTTCCAATGCTAAACACCAAATAGAATTTTGGCTTGTTATAGGCTTATCCGAGAGATAAAAAGTGATGAAAAGTAAAAATGACTAACCTACTAATATTTGTAACCCCCAACCCCCCACCCAAGAAACAGAAATCAACAGAAATCACAACACATACACAATTTTCACGGTGAAATCGTTCAGCAGAGCTATCAACAAACCGTTCGAAATAACTCGCATGACCGTTCGAAATTATCCGCCTGTCATTTATGAGCGTTCGAAATTGACCACATTTAAATTTTCTATTCTACTTGATTCGGGCTCGATTTGAGGAAAATGCATCAATCAAACAGCATAACGTGATTCACTTTAGCTATGTCTAGGTACACGTTCAATTTAACTGACTCATCAAACGTTTGCACACACTAATAACGATATTACATATTAATGACATGTATACTGCTTCTCGCCATTCAAAAATAAATAATAAATAATCATAAAAACTCCCGATGTGCTTCAAAAGCATTCCACAGGTCAGTAAAGTTTCACCGAGGTGGTGAATATAAATATTTGTGACATAAACATCAGACAAATATACTTTTCACCTACCTTAATGTGTGGACCGTTCAAAATAGATCGCCAACCGTTCGAAATTGACCATCAACCGTTCGAAATCGATCACCAAGCCCCTTCGAAATTATTTTACCGCGCCACCGCTTATCTACAGTGACCATGTCCTGAACAGAGTTCACAACTACTGACCTCGCAAACATAAGCAATCCACGCAGTGAGATTTGTGAAAAAAAATAAGACACAGATCAATCCAGATATGAAGCACATCTGAAAAGTAGGGAAGCTTATTAGGGACATTCACTTTTTTAAATTAATGAATTAACTTTTTTTCTGAATAATTATTCACTCCCTGGGGAAAGAACAGAGAAACTGGGAAATAATATTTAAAGCCCGGAATTAAAACCTTGAAGTATTAAAACCTGGAATTGAATGTTCGAACCAGGAAATAAATATTCAAAGTCATAGTAGCAAGGTACCATTATGTGGTTTTATTCCTGTTCACATAAAAACATTGTGGACATTTGGTGATTGAAAAGGTGTTCGCGTTAATTGGTAACTAATAACAGCGACATATAATGGAGTATATTGGGTCAGTATTACGGTCGCCTTCTCCAGCCGATGATAGAAATAGCTTCGGCAATTTCCGTAATCGTGAAATCAGTTGAGGCAGAATGTGCTTTGATGGCTCGCCGAAAACGTAAAATACGTAATTTGGTGGCCAACTCAAAGAAGGGAAAATCACTTCAAATGCATGTGATTCAACAGAAAATACGCTAAAATCAGCAAATACTGGACATCTTGCAGTTCAACAAATCTCCGTTCTGGGTGAATAAATAGTGCTGATTCTAAATATCATGACAAGAAATGCCGTATTTCTGCCATCTCACCCCTTCACTTGAATTGTCAAACATACATCAGGGGAATGAATATGCGACATGCAGTTTATCTTGCTGGCTACATGTACTTTCAGGTTCGCCTCAACTGACGTCACCAACCACGTGAATTACTCTAAAATGAGGATCAAAATCTTCGGCAATTTACGGAAGGAGTGCCTATTTGGTTCAATATCTCGAAACCCATTGATTGCATTTGTAAAATTCGATCGAATTTATCGAAAACTATTCATGATAGACTCAATGAAAAGCATTTTCGTCGGCATGCTACTAGGTCTTTAAACCTGCAAATAATGTCCAAACCCGGAGTTAAATATTCAAACTCGGAATTGAGTAATGTCCAAACCCGGAGTTAAATATTCAAACTCGGAATTGAGTATTAAATCCTGGAATTAAATGTTCAAACCGGGAATTGAATATTCAAACCGGCAAATAAATGTTCAAACCCGGAATTGATCATTAAAACCTGGATTTAAATGTTCAAACTGGGAAATAAATATTTAGACCTGGAAATAAAGTCCTAACCCGGAATTAGGTATTCGAACCTGGAATCAAGTATTCAAACCGGAAAATAAATACTCAAACCTGGAATTGAATGCAAACACGGACTTAAGTATTTAAACTGGGAATTACATATTAAAACCCAGAGTTAAGTATTAAAACCAGGAAATGATTATTAAAGCCCAGAAACATTTATTTCCAGGTTCTAATATTTAGGAGTTTGTATCGCACAAATTGAACAGTTCTCTGGGAAAAGAGCAACTTAGTATGGCTCAGCTTGTTGACCCTCCTCTCCGAAAAGTGGATCGGTTGCAAATCTGAATAAAATAATATCCCAAGAAACGTGTCTCACAAACGAAAATCGCAAAACGCGAATATCATTCATAATGTGTAATTCCTTAAAATTTGTTAGTTTACAGATCAATCACTTCCAGAAACCTTTACGCAAAAAGTATATACCTTATAAGGTTCGCAAACCTTATACACTGTGTACGAGTGTTGATGGGTCGCTACCAGAAGATTTGTGTCAACGCAGTTGTAATATGATAATATGAGAGTTTGCTGCACGAGTTTGTCTATTGGATGTCTAAGTCGACAGCCTCCTTGCTCACAGAACAATGATACAGAATGCAACATACATTTAGATTTTCGCGCAACAATAATGGAAATACTATATAATACATCAAGAACAAATTAGTAACGTCATTCACAAAGTAGTACAGAAATTCGGAGAGAAGTGGAACCAAGAAACTGTAGCACCATCTGAAGGACCATTATTCTGGAATCTCCATATACAGTCAAAGCTGGATATCTCACCCATCCAACAAATCCACTCAACACTCGATTCATCAACAAACCTCCACCCAAACCTATCAGAGCTAATGCACCACACGAGCGTCATTGACCTCCTTGACGTCGGGCCGAGATGGCCGACCGTAGTAAGGGACATGCTTTTATATTTAATCAACGGTAATTAACATTATTCAATATGATTGTCTGGCTTTGCACACAGTCAAGCGAATCAGCATCTAGAACACTCGGAGCAACTTCAAAATCCACGGCACTCACAAGAGGGCCGGAGTTATGGGTCGCGTGAACAATTTTACACAATGTAACAAGCTACACATGGTGAGAAGAAGCCACTATCACCTACAATCTCAGAATGAAGTTGGGCGCTTCGGATTTCTCGCAGAAAATGGAGAATGGTATGAGGAAGCCAGGGAGGTCTTTAGGTAGTTTCCACTGGGTAGATAAGCTACCATGTTTAATATTAGCCAATGCCATGAATGTTAACTCTCCGGTTTTCTTACTCTCTGTCACACTGACAGGATGGAGCGTCTACAGGAGTTATTCTCAAATCCATATCAATACATAGCCACCAAGTTAACAACATCAGTCACAACTAAATGTCGCATCCACAATGGCAGATCATAAAATGAGAAATCACCATCCTAGAAAGTTCAAGACTACGATTTGGACATAAAGCATTTTCAAAACTCAAACCAGATTTCACCAAACAATCTACAAAACTCATATGACATCTGGAGAGATAATAAGGAAAGAATGGGCTACACCGTAACCTTATTAAATACCAATCAGCTCAAGACATTCTTAAATGAGTATCTCAGAGACCCAAGATACTTTCGAGCGTTGTTTATTGAAGAACGTTTATTCAGACAACGTCCATGTCATGACTATTTACTACATAATTTTACTACTTCAATCACACCTAGGGCATTGACGATCTCAGACATATGTATGCTAATTTACACCATCAAGTCCCATAAGAGGGTTTAGCACGTGATAAACTACCAACGTGTCTATTGATGGGTTGCATCTGGAATAACCATCACATTTTCAGTTTGTACTGCCACATGAAATATCACGTATATGTTTGTATAGACCATACCTTGTAAGTTGTACATAGTTTTTTTTTTGTAAAAACCAAATTGAAGATACCTTATTTCGGAACAATTTGTTTGGCACAGAAGATAGCTTGGGTCAAACGATATATCCACTCTGACCATAATACATCACAATGGGGGAAACTGGTACATGGTAAACTCAGTTTGTTGGGAGAAAATATATTCAAGCATAATCTCAGATATGAAGATGTACCGCAACTTAAATTAAATTCGAGATTTTGGAATGATGTTCTTGTAGCCTACTGCAAATTTAATTACGTAGACGTAGTTAGAGAATTGGATATTCCTCAGCAATATCTATGGTTCAATTCGCATAGAAGGGTTGATAATAAAATACTTGACACACGCCAATTTATGAGCAATGGGTTGTGGCAAATTAGGGATTTTTTTAACGATACTGTATTGCTTGATAATAACATGATTAATATTGTATATGAAGCGGATTTATCAGTGATTGAATATACCAGTCTTGTGAGTGCCATCCCGGCAGAGTGGCGGAGATACATGAAGACAAAACATGGTGAAACGTCGGGCTCTGAAACAATATTTGATAAGTTCGTCAGCATCTCACGGAAAACGACATGTAAATATGTCTATTCCAAAATATTTGACACCGAATCAAAGGGTCTAAAACTATCGCTCATATCTATATAAAAAGTATATAACTATTTTCGATCAAAATGAAACTAGACGTCAAGGCCTAAAGATGCCTTGGAGAATTTCGGTGTTAAGACTAATTTGTAATATTTATAACATGTTTACCATGGGCTCTACAATGCTCTACGACACACTGTTTCCAAGATATCAACGAAAACGGAAAATGCCGACTCGGCGAAAAAATTTCAGGTCAAGGTCAAAGTTTATCCATAATACCCCTTAGACATGTTTGTCTAGTGCCACAAGTGCGAAAATAACGTCCGTTTTGCTCTACGACGCACTGTTTCTGAAATATTGACGAAAACGGAAAATGCCGACTCGGTGGAAGAATTTCAGGTCAAGGTCAAAGTTCATCCATAATACCCCTTAGACATGTTTGTCTAGTGCCACGATTCAGAAAATAACGTCCGTTTCGCTCCATGACGCACTGTTTCGTTTCTGAGATATAGGCGATAACGAAAAATGCCGACTCGGCAGAAAAATTCAAGGTCAAGGTCGAAGGTCATCCTCAATACCCCTTAGACATGATTGTCTACGGCGACGAGTTTGAAAATAACGTCCGTTTCGCTCTACGACGCACCGTTTCCAAGATATGCAGGAAACCTCAAGGATGACTGGACGAAAACTCTTCCAACCTCTAGGTCAAAGGTCGTTTGACGGATTGATCCCAAAATCAATAGGGTTCTTCCCTGTTGATATATGAACCTCCATGCAAAGTTCTGCAGCCATTGCCTACATACTTTTTAAGTTATCGTGCGGAAACAAAGTCCAAAAAACAACATTGAGTTCATCCTCACGGACCTCGGATCCGGCTGAAAAACAATAGGGTTCTTCCACATAATATGTCTGACCAATGCTGAAAATTTGGCGAAGATACAGCGAGCAAACTTTAGTTATTGGGCTGAAACCAAAACGGCGGAAGAAAAAGAAAAAAAAAAAGGAGAAAAAAAAAGGAGAAAAAAAAATTCTGCTAAAACCATAAAGGCATTTCGGAAGAAATGCCTTAATGAACTATAATGACTGGTTTTCTCACATTGATAAAATAACAATAGATAACACATTGAGAAGTTTTCAGTTCAAGGTTCTGCATAGGATATTTTTTTTTCTAGACAAATTATTTGAATTTAAAATAACAGACACTACAAAATGTGAATTTTGCAACAGTTTTGAAGATTCACTTGAGCACCGATTTTTGGCATGTAATGAAACTCAGGAATTATGGCAGGGCATAATGCGATGGTATTTTAATGTTTCTAATAGGCTTCATGATTTATCATACGGGACTATTATTCGAAATGATACTGGCTGCGCTTTGCTTGACATCATTGTGTTGATAACCAAGTACTATATCTATACAACCTTTCTTCGAAAATCTGAACTCATACTCCAAAAACTTATCGATAACATAAAAATTATTGAAACAATAGAAAAAGATATTGCAATTCGAAGAGAAAAAACTGGCATCCACTCAATCAAATGGTTAACAATGTCTACTTTGGACCAGTAACGTCTCTATGGGCATGGTCTGGCAGGGTGTCTTGTGGTTTGGGGCGGGGCTTGGGATGGGTTGTGAGTGTGTGTGCGTGAATGTGTCTGTGTAAATAACGTGTATGTGAATTGTGAATGTATGGAATAGTTTATCCTTCTTTTTTTTCACAACCAATGTCAACTTTAAATGTAATGAATGAATTTGTTCGTGAATAAAATTTAAAATATATATATATATTTATAAGAGAAAAAAGAAAGAAAAGAAAATACCGCTACTCACATTGGATTTATATATCTAGTGCCTATATAGATATAGACGTAGACGTGGAATCAATACCCAGTATTAAGTATTCCGAGCAAACAAAACAGGGTCCATTATCCAATCTCATAGTCCGGGGACAGAAAGTCATATCAGGCATACGAAGTGAGAGAAAACAAAAATGACAGGGAAACTCATGAACCCCCGTAAATGGCCATTAGGAGGTGAAATCAGGTGTTCCGGAAAGAGTGAGCATTTCCTGCCCCACTAGTGGCACCCGTCATGAATTCCCCAAAATTAACACGAAAATAGATCCAGTTGCATGGCATAGACTCAACAACCCATTGTATTATATTCCAACCTCTTTAGAAAGTATTGATCATTATTGAATATGTTATATATGAATATATGTTGGTAATTATTGAATACCTATTGCACATTCGTGGATAATATGATTACGTGTCCATAAGTTATTATAAATGTCGGAATGCCGTTTATGACATCCAAATAAACCATGGTAAACCATTAACGTGCATATATCGCAAATGGTTAGGACAATTTGAGCTCTTCATTAGCAGTTTAGTCACATTAAACTGTACCAAGTAGCGTGAATAGACTAGCCATTTTTATGGACAATGATCATGTTACCGATAAGATTACAAATGATTGCAAATGAGAAAGCACAAAAGTGGTTATATCACTATGTACGTTAGATAAACCCACGATAGATTTACTGTATGAAGTCTGGATAGCATCTCACATAATAAATTTACATACATACCACTGTATGCTCATGTAATTAGTGATATATTTGTCTATTAATTTTTTTTTCTCTAAAAAGGGACAACGTCGGTACCACTATATTGTAGATAAATATATTACCGCTTATTTTGTTAAAGGCGACTCTGATGCCCCATACAAATATACTGAAATAGATGTGGTAAATATGGTTAATTTTCTGAATGATAATATTTTTGTGGAATTTGGTGGTCGAATATTTCAACAAAATGTTGGTATTCCCATGGGTACAAACTGTGCACCATTATTGACAGACCTGTTTTTATACTCATATGAATCAGATTTTATCCAACATTTACAACGAGGAGGTTCTAAGAAACTAACATGTAATTTTAATTTCACTTTCCGATACATAGATGATGTATTGTCGCTAAATGATCCCAAGTTTGGTGATGATTTGGATGTCATATATCCTAAGGAACTTGAAATTAAGGGTACTACAGACTCCGCTAATTTTTCCAACTATCTAGACCTGAGGTTGGAGATTGATAATGATTCTAACCTGTCAACTAGATTATATGACAAACGTGATGATTTCAATTTTCCATAGTCAGTTTCCCTTTTCTAAGCAGCAACATTCCTATGTCACCGGCATATGGTGTGTTTGTTTCTCAACTTATACGCTATTCCAAAGGTAGTTGCAAATATGAAGACTTTGTCTATCGAATCGCCCAGCTAGTCTCTAAACTGCTGTGACAAGGATATGTTTTACCAAGACTTATAGCTGCGATTAAGAAATTCTATGGACGTCATCATGATCTGGTTGATAAATACACCAAATCCACGTCTGCCATGCAACTAGATCTATTTTCATGTTAATTTTGGGGAAGTTATGACGGGTGCGACTAGTGGGGCAGGAAATGCTCACTCTTTCCAGAACACCTGATTTCACCTCCTAATGGCCATTTTTGGGGGTTCATGAGTTTCCCTGTCATTTTTGTTTCCTCTTTTTTTTTGTTTGCTTGGAATACTTAATACTGGGTATTGATTCCACGTCTATATCTATATTTGATGTAGTCTGAGCATATAGCTCGGACTATACCATGCTCTGATTTTAGTGACTGTTTTCCCCTGATGACGCCAGTGTGTCTTTGGATAAACTATTTGGTCGGCCTTTGTTTCTATTGCAAAATGTTGTATTTTACGTTTCTTGTTGGCATCATCAAAATCTGACTGTATTGGTGGTAATAGATTGATACTTACTTTCATAACCAAGAGTCTTGTCAACGACATAACAAAAATATTTATATGTATCGGCATACTTCAGAGATATATCATGAAAACGTAACTCATGACAAGCTACATAATTTATGGTTGTCTCTATGTTTGTTTAACTACCATTTCAGTATTTATTTCCGAACATGGAAGTGGTACCATTGATTTGCAAGGTGAGAACCGCCACAAAACCGCCACAAAAGATGTTCAACTAATCCAGGCAAAAGTTATATCACGTCATACGTTTTTGTTTTTCTATATGAGAATGATTGGCATTGAATTGTTTGAAAGACCCGAATTGTAGGCCCAAAGATGCCATAATTGCATTCATATATACTGTCATTCGTTGGGTTTGTATAATGAACATATAAGAAGTCAAATATGAGTTTGGCAGTTGCTCCTATTCCGAACATGTATAATAATTTTCATGCTTTTTATATCACTAAAATTTTGTGGTAGTTGTTATGATGCCCGCTCATTCAGTTCATTCGCCAATGTATTGGATCATACCGAAAAGAATGAGACAAGTTGTGAAGTGAGAACGGGAACGAAACCAAACTGATTTAGTGGGCTTCAGCCGATTTGGTAACAATATTCATTGAATATCTCGCTTTAAAATTCATCTGTCTCATTTTCTTCCGTATGATCCCATACATGTACAGGCAAATATACTAAATGAACGGACATTATTATTTATTATTATTATTATTATTTTTAATCATCATGTATTATTCAATAAGGTACATTGTACAACAATCCAACAATACACCAATTAAGACATGGCTGCAACGATAGATATTTGTACAGTGATATGATCTGCCACATTCCATTCACATTTACACTTAATCGAACATATTATACGTATCTGTCATACAACAATGAATCAAATACTGATTACACAAATGTATCTGCAGAATGGCATATTTGTTGGTATATGTCCATTCCTTCATTCTCAACGGTCTTTTAGCATATAACCATATTGCGTGACTGCTTGAACGTGCACGCGGATGAGCGCGCGCATGCAGCTCAAGACAACTTCGGATTCTCGTGTGTGGTTTTACGCTGCCATGGAAGCGCGTGTTCTGCCCTCAGTAGCCATTGGTCCGTTTGAACTACGGAAATTACCGAGTAATGCCAGATATTCATGAGATCCGAGGGGGCTCTGTGAAATGGTCCATTGAATTGACAACCAGTTATTTTTTCGATATCCTTTTTTACAAAACGCAATATTGGTGTGATTAAACTACAAGTGACTGATTAATGTCGGACATTATATATATATACATCTCATGCAGTACGTAAAATTAATGGCCAGAAATACTAATGGCCAGAATATTATATAGTTTCATTGGAATTCCGGTATTTAGTTAGTGACAAAGAAAGCACATTCAAGTTTTTAACTACTCTAGCTGAGTGTGTATACAGCTCCTGAAGTCACATAGTTGTATCACTGCAACACTCGCTCCAGTTCTATTAGTTGCCTGGGAAAATTGGGAGATCTCTTGTTTCTCTGAACACTTCGACATCAAGTTTTTCACAGCAGATTGGAATTCTTCGTATTGGAAAATGTATATAAATGGATTTAGACACGAGTTGAGAAACACTGCCACGATTGACAAGTGATAGAAAGGTGACGTCAGATCAATGTAGTACCCAAAGGCGTGAAGGATGATGACGACCATGTTGCTCGTCCAGCAGATGATGTAGCACACAGACACCAGAAATAGAGTCTTGAGAACGTTCCTGCGGGAACGGTCAAAGACGGGAGCTGGTGCTGACACGGTAGAGATGTCACGGATCGCGCGCATCCTCCTTCTGAGAGTGGTGATGATTCGCCCGTAGCAGAATGTTATGATGAAAACAGGAATGACATAGTTGACCATTCCACCAATGGTCATGGCTAGAACTCTGGCTACCTCGCTGGGCCAGAAGGAGAATATTAAGCAATTTTCTTGACTTATCTGACTGGAAGGCACGAATGAAGCAATATAGGCTGGTCCACTGATCCAGATGGCTATCATCACCGCAAATGCCTTCCTTCTTGTGAATCGCAACTTGTGAGAAATCGGATGTACGACTGCCAAATATCTTTCATAAGTTAAAGCCTCGAGGTTCAAGGTTGAAGAAGTCAGAATTCCCCACAGAGGAACTCGGGTAACCATCAGCTTACATAACAGTTGGTCGCCGAGTGATTCCGCTTTGAAAACGTAGTTCTCAAACGATATGACTCCGAATATCAGAGTAAAGATAGATGCTACAAAATCGATCATACTTTGGTTGATAATAAACATGTTTGTTAACTTTTTCCTCATCGACTTCGTTAAAAACATTACGAGAATGACCAATAGATTCCCGAGTAATCCCACTGATCCGATCGTGGTGTACATCGCCAAGACAGTCGCGTCACTGACAGGCATGGTCACCGTAGCTTTGGAGTCGATGTGTTTCTGATACAATTGTGTCTTCTGAATTATTGTGATCATCTGGTAGATAACAACATATCATATCAGTCTTTTATACAAAGTTGGGCAAAAATGACGTGAAGGTGGGACGGAAAGACCAACTAGTAAATGTAACTGTGATTCACATCTTATGTTGTCATAAAGGTAATATTCTCTATTTATTTGTACTCATAAATGACTGACATAACAGCCTCAACAAAGGAACTAAAACTCTTTGAAAGGCATGTTCATCATTATCTCGCCAAATTGTGTCGCTATCATGGCTTCATCGCCTGTCAATAAGTACATTGTATTATTATCATAGCTGTAACACAAAAGATCAGACCCATTTTTCTGTAAAGCGAATCCCCGCAGGGAAAATAATGGCTATTACATAACAATATTTTCTGGTGTAGTTTTTGAAAGCTATATATCATGATTATGTATACGCTCACTCCAAAAGGCAACGCTGGGCCAGACGTTGGCTGAGCCATGAAACGAGCTATCTAGATCGCCCTGAGCAAACACTGATTTTTTGCTAAAATATAATAATACAAGCAATACGATGGTTGGAGTTTCTAGCTTGGGTGTACAGCAAAATGGGTCAGAGGGCTTGATATAAATATAATTTAGATATCAGAGGTATAGTAAAATGTGATAGCATATATGTAAATATTTGCAGGCAATTTGAAGGAGGAATGACAATGAGCATTAGACGTTTAACAGCTTTAAAGTAACATGAATCTCGGCCATGTAGGCCTACTTCAGTCTTGCCAGTTGTGAGTCACAGTGACAGTGACTAGTTGTGATTGGTGGTAGATCTACACTCGCAACAAACGGGAAGCTTCTGCCAAATTTTGTTCCCGGGTTTACAATAAACTAAATCATACATGTAATACACCCATGATGATACAATGGTGGATAACCAGGCTAAATCAATTGAAGAAACGCCCGTAGGCCTACTGTAGACAGATAAACGGAAAAGTATGTTCGATCGTTTCAATTTCGTATATTCGTATATAGACATAACAGCATCATTGCGATGCTGCATTTATATATATCAATTAATAGGCAAAATATACTCAGAGAATCTCTGTACTCGAGCGCCCGCACACGAAAGTGTTGATACAATGATCTCGCCACTTCTATCCCCAAACCCCTCGCGCCAAGATGGCCGTGCTACCGGAAAAACTAGTCCACAAACTGATATATAGTAGTACGGCGGGACGCCGTACAATATAAATAATAGTATAGTTCTATAAAGCGTCCTTTATCAGCGTTGACTTCGTTGAACCCACAAATGTGACAACAAATTTTGTGAATCACTCACAAATGTGGAAAAATCATCACCCACAAATGTGATAAAAACCTCCTTTTCTCGAATCTGTTTAGTAACTTTTATGTTATAGTTGCATAAGACTCCTCATATATACCCTGTGATGTGAATGGATTTCGTATTCCTTGAACTGCCAGTGTGCCCGTGGCGACCATTTGGATTTTTTGACGGTTTTTTCCGAAATCAAGTCACTATTCGTTTTCCAGTCAAAATTCATTTTCGCTTCCACTTTTTCCCTTCAAGATGGAAGCTATACACAGTAAACTTCTAGAACACTTGAAGTTAACGAGGACTTGAGACAGAGAACATCGCATTATAATCACGCTCCAGAAGCATTTTGACACTGACATTATGACTATCGGATCCACACCTGTGCCCCTCTCCACCAGAGTACGTGACTTGGGGGGTTATCTTGGACAACAACTGCTTAGGTGCAGAGCATCTCACCAGCAACCTTCTTTGGAATGAGGAATATCAGCAAGAATCGAAAATATCTTGGTAAATAAATCAACCTTAAAAAAACTAGCTCATGCGTACAATGCAAGCAGATTGGACTATTGTAACATTCTTCTATATGGAATATATGCATACGGCATTGTTTAGAATGCAATATTATTAGTTATCCCATAACTGTTCATGGAATACGGAATTATATCTGCGTCTAGCTGTCCGTAACCCATGAGGCCTTCGCCTTTGAATCGCCAGTTTGCATGTGGTGGCCTGTGTGATTTTTCGGGGTGCCGGTAAAATGAAAAAAAATTCTTGACTGACATCAATATCTATTCAATATATATGTTCAAAATACAAACCAAAGCTCTACCCACAATCATTTTGTCCTCAGCGGTTAACTTAGATCAAGTTCCATGTCACCAAAATGTCTGCCATAGATTATTAATATATCTTTCTACATGTCTATAATTTAAACCTCACTAATACTTTCAGTCATTATGTATGCAGAGTCCATTTCTAATTGGAATTGACCTTCCGACTTTCAACAGATCTTCATAGGTCTATTTCAAGGTCACCAAAATATCTGCCATATATGACTTATTATATGCTTATAATAACTTCGGAAGCTCTATCCACAATCGTATTGTCTGCATATTGAATTCAATTCACTCAATTAATGTCAGATGTGAACTCAAGGTCACCTGAGGTCAGCTTCAACACTAACAAAAAATACACTATATATGACTTCCTATAATGTTCATGAATTGATGCAAATTTAAACTCTATATTTAGACATGTTGTCCATTGAGGTCGTCATATTTCACTTTGGATATTTGCTTGAGATTTACCACTCAAGGTAATTATAGGTCAACTCAAGGTCACTAAAAGATCTGCCATATATGACTTCCTATATGCTCAATATACTAACCTAAGCTGTATCTGCAGTAGTTTCATATGCAGAGGCCAATTAGAACACCACTAGAGGTCACATGAATCCATATTCGAAGTCACCAAAAGATCTGCCACATATGATCACCCATAATCTCATAATTTATATCCAAGCTGTGTCTCTTAGAGGTTTGCATCCAGGGGACATTTGTGTGTATCAGGCCATTTGGGTATACGATTCGGGCGTTCTAAGCGACTCAGGCTTTCCGTCTTTATGCAGCAGTGAAACGTTTGAAATGTTGTCCATAAGTGATAGTTACTGAATAGATTACGAGTAAAAACCAAAAGGTGGAATTTCCTGAAAGATGGTCTGAAATGTTATGCCTGTGCTAATTTAGAATTGGTTTCTGATCGGACTTCGAGAAATGGTCAAAGTTAAAAATGGCCGCCATTTTAGAGATAAAAAATCCAAAAACATATACTCCCTCTCTGGGATTTTTTGAAGAATATATTATATGAAGAATATATCAACATAACCTGATAATCTTCAGCATCATCTGGCTCAATTGTGGTTGTTCGTTCTTCCTTCAAGACCCTTTTTGCATCTCAAAGCTTATGGACCTGCCATGCTTTGAAATAAAATGTATCCTCACAGGGTCAACCACTATTTTGATACCCTTTACAGAAGGAGGACAAATCTCGTCTCAAGATAACTTTCAGGTCACTTCAGTTACGGCTTTTGTCACACCATACTTCAGGACATTAGATAATCCATCAGACGCGTTTTTCCCGTGGCCTGTCTGAGAGTAGTGCCTCTACAGCTTAACATCAGTTGTGTTGGCAATGTCCGCCACGCTCTGTCTACAGTGATGACTTCTTTGACACCGAACTTTGCTTGGAGGTAGCCTTGAGCTTTTTGATCATCGCAGCAGCATCACGTTTCAAATCTTCAGAAATATACCCAATGCTTTCGAGGTTGGTATGTGAGTCTTCTTCGTCCCTAGTGTTGACGTACTCAACTGCTGTGTGGATCGTCACTTGAGTCTGAGAGGAATGTGATGACTGTGACTTTTTTTCAAAGAAACCCATGCCTTACACTAAGAGGAATTGATTACCATAACCGCAGACTGGACTCATGTTCTTCTTGGAATTCGTAATTTCCATTGGGTAGCAACCTTGTTTGAACAAATGATCTTGTTTCTTCTATCAACTTCTATTAATTTCTTGCTTTTCTCGAGTTTCGTTGATGAGTTTCTTTTTTTTTGGTGCCTCCACCTACATCAGCTTGCCTGCCTTGCCAGCTTTGGTCAGTATAGGATTGTAGCGAGTTTTCTTCTTATCAGATCCTCAAACCTGACCATTTGCTTTCAGGCAGTTCAGCGCTGGGAATAGTCGGGGATCATACTCAGAGAACATCAGTTCGGACACATCTTGTGTGCCATCCCCTCGACTTTCAGGCACTGACTTTTCTTGCGATGCTAGAATCAACAACGTCCAAATCTATTTAGTATTTTCACATTTGTTGCACCAACAACTGATCGCTCTGGTGCTTTCAGTTTCCGAACGTTGCCTAGATTCAATTGGAGGAACTTGATGACACCGATTTTTGGATAAATTTTGTTTCATCTCTTGTACATTCTGTATAATATGATTCTGACAAACATAGACTTGTTTTCTTCACCCAATCCTTGCAAGGCAATTTTCTGGACGATGTGTACCAGAAATTTCTGACTTGGCCTTGCATCTCTAATCATCACTGCTTCTTGGTGGAGGTGAAGCCACGCTCGGTTTTTAATAGACGTGTTAACTGACACCTAGATGCAAGCTTGCCAACTGATTGCAGTTGCTTCTGTTGGATAAAGCATTGTATGTTTATGCTCACTTTCTAGGAATTGTTCACTGGAGTGTCTGATGTCTCCACACTGAGGTGCCGACGCTTAAATCCACTCCTTTTGTATGAGTTGCTGTTGTGATCAGTTCCTTCACAACATTGATGTATATCTTCAGGACTGCGGCAGTTCTCTGAGCTGTTTCACCTGGCGTTAGTTGCTTGATCTACTTGCTGATGAGGGAGGAAAACACACTTGAATATGGAATGATTGTTTTTTTTCTTGATCTTTGACCTCCTGGACTTTAGATATTTCATCTACACGAAGTTTCTGCTGATGCCATCTTTTTTGCTCCTTCTTTTTCAAATCCTGTTACTTCATTGGATCAATTTCCTTCAACCTTTTTCTGTTTGCTGTGGCTCCAGTACTCTTGGATTTTTTTCCCGCTGAACTGTCGGTATTGCAGTTTCGGAGTTTCCATTTGAACTCCACAATCAGTTCTGTTTTCATTGTTAGTTTCTGGAGCATGTACAGTATACAGTCATATACACACATTTCTTCACTACAGACATCACCAACTTGTCTTCAAAAGTGATATTGCTGAGACTCGTTGAACCCCAAACCTGGCGCAATATACACGACAGCCATGAGCTATTATGCCTTGGGGACCCTATCAAAAATGTTAGCCAATCCACCCATTTCCCCAAACCGACCCCGTTTTCAATTTCGTTTCATCTTAGGTATGATCAAACACCACTAGTTATCATGACTATCTAGTCGTTCTGCAATGCATATTGGTCAAATCAGGTTTTTTATTGTCATCATCAGAACGGTTTTATATGAATGGTGATGATGCTACAGTCGACTGTCTCGGTCTGAGACCCAGACGACTGCCGGATTTTTTGACCCGGTTTGGACCGTTTGAGACCTTCCTGGTCGAGGGTGGAAAAAAGTAGAAAAAATCGCGAAAAATGAGTTGCAGTCCCACTGTCGCACTATCCAAAGCTATGCAATAGTTGTACGACAAATATATAGTATCTAATCTTACAATCCAAAAGGCTTTTGGGTTTATGGTTTCTTCGGGGACGGATTTGACGTCCACAAGCAGTGACATCGGTTCAGTCGTATGAATGTAAGCATCAACTATTCACCACTATCACGAGCGTTTGACTATGACAATAGCAAATATACATAATCATATTTTTTAATAAAAACAAAGTCCAACTAAATATTTGACCCGAAGACACACTGCCCAACAACATATTAAAACAATTTGGAAACCTGAAAAAAACCTATGCAATAGGTGTATGACAAGTTCATATGCACCTTATCACAAGCCAAACGGCTAGTTCTCTCAGGGCTAGTAATCGAACACTCAAACTGATGTCAACCGAATATTTTTTTTTTACTCCTTACCCTACATCTCGGAAACTAAATATAAATATATCATAAGATGTTTACAGATTATCCAGTCATAATAGATGAATGGTGATGAAGCACAATTTTGCAAATCACCCACAAATGTGAAAAAAAAACTCTACCCACCTATTTCAGGGAAGTGATGCATGTATCCCATGATGTGATCCATATTGATGCCTAAAAAGTAGCTGTCTAGTAATAATCACAACACTCAAACTAGCAAGGTAAGTTGACAAAAGGGACTACTATAGAGGTGATATTGCCCAGAGGCGTATCATTCTTGTTTTCAAAATAACTCGCTGACATCATTGGTATCGATACCTCATTTCTTCAATCAGTTTCAAGATGAAATAGCAGTAATTACGTTCGAAAATAAATTGGATACATTGTTTATTGTGAGAATAAATCCATATTAAGAACGCGCAATGCCATTTTTATATGAAAGGTGATAAAATAACAACATGCCTATCGTATATATGTCGTGACTGAACATGATCTCAAATGACATTGACTTCTCAGCTCAGTGTTATATGATCCCCAAAATGTGTCACTTGGTGATAGAAGGCAAACTACTAGAAGTATGGCTCCATAGTTTCGCGTTATGAGCTTATTAGCTAATTCTGTGGTCACCTAATACTGGAAGACTTGACTGTTTGTATCCTGAACATACATATATATGGCGATAACGTTTGTGACAGAACACACAAGGCAAAGATATAGATACGTAAGAGTAAACATTCAATATGCAAAGTATGTATTGTGTATGTACGTGGAAAGGTAAGTAAAGAATGCCACCCTTAAACAAATTGAATATGTTGTGAACATGCCTATTTAGAGCCATTTCTTCAGATCATTGCAATCAAACATTTCATGTATCTTTTGACGGTGTATGACAAGTTCGTAGGCCATGAGGGATTCGAGCCCACCGTCTGTCTCGATTCGCAGGAGGTGGGATCCCAGTCTGATCTGAGTGAAAGCAGTCTGATGCCTTTCATGTCTTTGGAAACAACATTGTTGTTCTAAGACTGGGATTTTCGCAGATGCGGGTTCATCTGTGCATCGTGCTCAGACGTAGATAAACATCTATGGTGCATTTTAAACAATGACTTCAAATTAGCTTGACCTCAAATTTTTCAAATTTTCTGAATTGTTTCCAATAATTATATTGGAAACACAATACCTACTGTCAGAAGACCTGTAAAAATGTTCAGATTCAATAATGTCTACATCACAACTTGACGAACAAGATGACTTTGAAGATCCATGAATGATTTAACGAAAGCAAGTATTCACCTAATACAACCAGATTTTGATCATGAAAATAGCAAACCTTAAACATTTAGTACAGAAACAAATCCAGACCAGATAGTGTTTTCAGAGACACACTGACGTCATCAGGGGCAGACAATTGCGAACGCATTTGTTTCTATTGTACACCTGGTGGAATTAGTATACAACCGCCCAACAACTCATGGTAACAATTCAGAAATCCGAAACAAATCTCATGGAATAGATGTATCACAAGTACATATGTACCTAATCCCAAGCCAAAAGGCTGGCGAGTTGATGGTACTGAGTTGATGAGCTGTCGTCTCTAGTTTGTGTTGTGGTGTGCTCTGGAAATCGACATTCACTGCTGGCCCAGTTATGATATGTCAGTATTTTCAGTATACACAAATTTTGAGCGTTGTTTATTCAAGAATATATTCAGACAACGGTCATGATACGACTATTTAGTACTCAATTTTACCAATTCAATCAATTCTAGGGAATTGACACCCTTAAGTCCTATAAAAGGCTTTAGCACGTGATAAACTATCAACATGTCGATCGATGGGTTGGTTGCGTTGAGAAGGTAAGAATTATGTTTAAATAATGATAATAAAAATGATCAGATTTATTTAACGACGGTCCATGATGATAGGCAATTCCGCAAAGCAGATCTTTGGGTTCATGACCATCATCTTATGAGTTTGTACTACGACATGTAATCTCATGTGATATGTATGCGTGGACCATGCACAAACCTCTTTTTTGTCAAAACCAAGTCTTTTCAACTGCAAAATACTGCTACCCACATTGGAATATATGTTCATTGACAACTTATATATCCGTTGCTTTCAAATACCTCCACATTTTGGGAAAATATGGAAATGTGTCCATAATTTACCCAGTTTGTAACTTATACACCCAGTTTGTAGCAGAAGCCATAATATATGTGGAAATCATGAATACAAAATCCGTTTATACCATTGAAACAAATCATGCTGAACCACTAACGTGTATATATCACAAATGGTTCTGACAACTTGAACTTCTCATTAGCATTTTGTTCTCATTAGAATGTACCAAAGTACTTATGTGCACTGTATAAAGTTAGTTTCTTTCACGTTTGGAGAATGAACATATTCGTTTAGAAAATACTCACATGTTGATATTTTATACAGTGGCGTATACGTCTTGTAAAGCGAGTGTTTAAATAGTGAAGAACATGTTTACTTCAGGTGTTTGGAAATGACTAGGATCAAACCAAACTAAAACCTAAACATCTACCATTCAATCAATTGATACTGGTATTTATATTATAAATAGTGGTGTAGAAAATTTGCCTATTTATCATGTTTAATCCCTAAACATAAGTGATATTAATGTTTAGTCAGTCAGTGAATGATGTTTGATATATATTAAGTATATAGGATCATGATTATGGCTGAATATTTTCCGAACACCTGAAGTGCAAATATTTTTCCCTTCAGTGAAGTAAAACTTCCCCTCTCCTAAGACTCCTGAATTTGGTAGGGCCGAAGAATTGACAATTACTTAAAGAGTAAAGAACATGATTACTTCAGGTTCAGAAATGACTAGGATCAAACCAAACTGAAATCCAAGCATCTACCATTTAAGTATTTGATGTAGAATAGTGGTGTAAAAACTACACCTATTTAGCATGTTTAATCCCTAAACATAATTGATATGAATGTTTAGTCAGTCAGTGAATGATGCCTGATGTATATTAAGTATATAGGATCATGATTATGGCTGAATATTCTCCGAACACCTGAATTGCACACATTTTTCCCTCCAGTGAAGTGAAAATTTCCGTCTCTTAAGCCTCCTGACATTGGTAGGGCCAAAGAATTGACCATTACTTAAAGAGTAAAGAACATGTTCACTTCAGTTTACTTCCAAACTGAAATCTAAACATCTACCATTTAAGTATTTGATACTTGTATCTATATAATAAAAAGTGGTGTAGAAAATGCATCTATTTAACATGTTTAATCCCTAAACAAAATTGATATGACTGTTTAGTCAGTCAGTGAAAAATGTCTGATATATTAAGTATATAGGATCATGATTATGGCTGAATATTCTCCAAACATAGGGTCTATTTCTATGTAAATATAGGTACATCTATCCCGTTTCACATTATTTGCTAATTTCATTTATCTATCATTTGTGATCCATCATGGGTGTACGCACATTGTAGTTTGGAACCCTAATTATACAGCGTGCAAGAGGACTCATTAGTCTGAAGGACCGAAAAGAAGTGAGTACGAAAATTTTCAACATGTGTCCTATCATGTTTTAAATCGTATTCGTCTTTATTAATCGTTATCAGTTCTATTTTTGGTCTACATGGGAGACATTCGAGTTATTCTCTTTCTCGAGGAGACGACCTTCGACCGAGGCACGGGTTGGCGGTCCGAGTCCTTAATTGAACAGTATCAGCTACATATTACAACATAATATATATTTATGAATGTAGAATTTTCGATATGTGGTACAGGCACTGGACATGCATTCATTAGACGTCGTCTTACGCTACATGATCGCATTTCGGCGAACGTGGACAAGTTCTATACAATGAGTTGGCCCCCAAGCTGGTGCTCATCACTAACGGGGATGACCTCGTGGATGCTTTGTGGTTGCTGATCAAAACACTCGGCCGTTTCCTCTCTACTCTTCCCTACAGAAGGCTGTGTTGTCGCTCATGGCTGTACATTGCCTTGTGTTGTGTGACTTGTCGATGCCTTGTGCTGTGTCATTATACGATATTTGGTTATATGTGTATTAGGAATAGTTAACCAATTGTGCAATAATGTGCGAATGTATTCAGTTGATTAACCCTATGCTACCTGAGGTATTTTCAGAGCCACTCATGGGAATCCGAATTAATTTGAGAATATTTAGACATCTTCGAAATTGGCATTTTCCACAGAAATGAAGCTCAACGGATATTTTTGCTGTATGTGAATCAGCATGTTCTCCTCTTTCTGTCGGTATATCATAATTGGAATTGTTACAAGTATTGGCGAAGATGTGAACAATGCAATGACAAATACACACATCTCGAAAACACAAACAAAAGCCAACTCTAGATGACCAGAGGTAGTAACCAAACGCAACTACGGGTGGCATAGGGGTTTATGAAAATTTATTAATGCGAAATGTTCAGCCCCTATTTTGTTTTCTTTTTCCAAAGCACAACCGCCTAAAGTATTTGGTTGTTTGAATATTAAACAGTTCAGTGAATGAAACTGGATGCCACTTTGCGTTTAGAACTCGTTACGCTTCATTAAACGGCGTTAGATGTTTAGATATATATATATATATTCATTGGGGTTGACATTTAAACACACACACTCTATCCATTGAACATGACTGTTTACTAGCTGAATACAGGTTTTTAATACCAGTAGACCTATTATAAACGACAGTGTATATGCGATAAACGTCCGGCTGGAATCAACTAAACAAATAAACATCTTTAGAACTCGTACGCTTGTGACCAAGCATCTCGTGTAATTATTTCATTGATTTCCAGCAAGCGTTTGAACGGTGCATTTTGATACTCGCGAATACACGGAGCGTTATGATCGCTAATCGATATTGACCGTCGATTGAATATTCATATCTTGTACGTGATCGTATTGCGCAATAATTATATTCCGTCCGAAATATTTATACTGACGCATAGTATCCGGCTGATATTATTTAATATTAATCTCATACATAGTTAATACACATTATTAACAGTTATATTGAAAAACTAGATCATTCGCATTTCTTCGCCATGGTTACATGCTTTCATTGACCAATGACCTGACTGGACGCTGTGACCACTGTGACGTCAATAATTTACTGGTACACTCGTGGTCAGTCTATCACGAGCGGTCCACTTGGACAGACGGGACAGTACAGGAGTTGGGGGAAGTGTATGTATTCCTATATTTTTATTATTCGAAATTATTCTGAAATTCATGGGCTTGTATGCACATTAGTTGAACCAATTTGCAATTTAATTATTCAGTTGGTGTGATTTATCTGTGGGACGGCCCGTGCTTATGAAGGGGCATGTATTACCATAAAATGGTGATATTCTCACGGGGTATGTGTTAGCCATGAATTCTCCATTATTGATAAAATATTGATATATTACTTTGGTGAAATAGCAATTGCTGATTGATGAATTGTGTGGAAATACAGTGTAATTTAATTCCAGATTATTATTTTCATGCTGCAATATTTTATTTGTTTTATTTGTTGCTTATATATTTTATATATATTTGTTTTAGGATTTTGTTAATAAATAAAAGTCGTTCGAGCCTACTTCGCTTTACGCTTAATGTGTCTAGTTGGGTATGTAGAATCTAAACAACACTTTTTCCAGTGTGGGCAAATAAAATAAGATTTGTCAATAAAAACAACTCAGTAGTCTTTTGTTTTGATTGGGTACTCACGTACTTGTCATACAACTATTTCGAGTGTTCGTTTCAGAAGAGAAAAAGTAACCTTCGGACTTCTTCAGCAGAATGTATACACAACTTTCATGTAATCACATAGTTATATGACTGCAGCACTCAATCCAGTTCTTTCAATTTCCTGGTGGAATTGTTCCCCTATTGGGAGATCTCTACGCCAACATCAAATTCCTTAGAGCAACTTGGAATTCTTCGTATTGGAAAATGTATATTACTGGATTCAGGCAGGAGTTTAGAAATACAGCCACTACCGACAAGTGATATAAAGGTGACGCAATATCAATATGGTACCCAGAAGCGTGCAGGATGGTGACGACAATGTTTCCAATCCAGCAAAGGATGAAGCACACAGACACCAGAAATAGAGTCTTGAGAACGTTCCTGCGGGAACGGTCAAAGACGGCAGCTGGTGTTGACACGGTAGAGATGTCACCGACCGCGCGCATCCTCCTCCTCAAGGTGGTAATGATCCTCCAGTAGCAGAATACCATAACGAAAACGGGAATTACATAGTTGATGATACCACCCATAGTCAAGGCTAGAACTCGTGCTAGCTCGCTAGGCCAGAATGACAGCATCAAGCAACTCCCTCGACTTATCTGACTAGCAGGCAGGAATGATGCCATATAGGCTGGTCCAATGATCCAGATGGCTATCATCACCGCCAATGCTTTCTCTCTTGTGAATCGCACCTTGTGAGAAATCGGATGGACGACTGCCAGATATCTCTCATAAGTTAAAGCCTCGAGGTTAAAGGTCGAAGAAGTCAGAATCCCCCACAAAGGTGCTCGGGTAACCATCAGCTTACATAAGAGTTGGTCGCCGAGTGATTCCGCTTCGAAAACGTAGTTCTCGAACGATACGACTCCGAAAATCAGAGTGAAGATAGATGCTACAAAATCAATCATACTTTGGTTGATAATAAACATGTTTGTCAATTTTTTCCTCATCGACTTCGTTAAAAACATTACGAGAATGACCAATAGATTCCCGAGTAATCCCACTGATCCGATCGTGGTGTACATCGACAAGACAGTTGTATCACTGACAGGCATGGTGACGGTAGATTTGGAGCCAATGTGTTTCCGATACAATTGTGATCATCTGGTAGAATATAGCATATCTTCTCAGTCTTTTATACAGAGATAGACCAAATGACGTGAAGTCAGGCCGACTGGAAGACCATCAGGTAAAGTTAATTGTGATTTACATCCTGTGGCGCCAGAAAGCTTTATTCTCTATATGTTTTCTATATATTCGTACTCAGAAATATCTAATATAACAACCCCAACTAAGGAACAAGAACACTTTGAATGGCATGATGATCATTATCTGGCATAATTGTCGTACTGCCATGGCTTTATTGCGTGTGAATAAGTACATTGTATCAATGTCATATCTATAACACAAAAGATCACACCACGTTTCTGTTGAGCGAATCCCCACAGGGAAAATCATGCCTATATTACTTTTCCGTATTTAGTTTTCAGGATGACCTCGTTTAAACGCTCACCTCAACAGGGGAGAGACTATTGTAATTGGCTCACGCCTGTCTACATGCGTACATAAAGACATCGTAGTATTATCATAGCAGCAACATAGAAGATCATGGATCAGATGAGGAAAATAATCGAGGTCACAAATCAGAGGGGCTAGATACCGAGGGGCGTATTAGTGCCACACACAAGTTTTTATTTATCGACTCAGTATCTCGATTTTTCTATTTTTTATCTCGATATATAGATTTATTATGTCAATATATTGCTCATTTCCTCTACATATCGTCTTCATATCTCGACTTCCTATCCCCATGTGTCCCCTTAGTATCTCAATATATTGACTCCCTAAAACTGTCGAGCAGAATTGTCATAAAATCTGTAACAAATTTTAATTGTTCAGAAAATCTTGTTTGTATTGTGAAATGAGGGGATTAGAAACCCGTAAACGTCCGATATACACTGGATTTATTCTGTGATATACTCAAATATTCATGAAAATGTGTGAGTCTCTGTTCGAGATAGAAGACATTCCATTCCAGAAAAGTGAATGGTATATTGACAGAAATAAATATTGTGACGTCAGTTTCGAAACAATTCCTAAATATTCTTCCAATTTTATTTCTCAGGCCAACGGTGATGGAACAGAAAAGAGTACATACATGATTGTGAAGAATGTTATGTCCGGTCTCCATCGTGTGTGCAGATTTGAGGCCATTACGTAGATGAATCCAGGGTCGCTCTCCTTTCCACTTTTGACCTTTGCATTTCACTCCACCACGAGATACATTTCACATTCCTCTGACACTCTCTAGTTGTATAAGCTATCTGCATGTGATTGGCCAGGAGTTCCATGTGTGAGTGTGGATCCATGGACTGCTGCAATTGTTGTGACAACTCGTACTAATTTAGGGGAATAACTACCCTGAACACCTCTCCAGTTACTGGACAAAGATGTTCAGACAATTACATAGACGCAGACACAAGTTTCATGAATATTTGAGAAGCACGAAGAATACTATAGTGTTATTGCACAATATGGGGTTTTCCGCCCAAGGGTCAGGTCATTGAGCGACATGAAGCGGAAGAACTCGCCATAAGCGTGACCCACGTTCATCATCGCACGTTCATCATATTACAGTTGATGCTTAAGAAGATTTCATCATGTGTCAATAGATCGATTCAGCGCCGAAACGAAAAAAATAAGTGAGTAATATTTGATTATAATGTCAGTGAGACATACCTCTCACACTCTGAGCAGTCGATGACAGTTTATGAAATTTTATAAAAATAACTTTTTATAAAAAGTGTCTTATGCCTGGCTGAAAATATGAATTAAATGTTTTAATTTTGTAACAAAATTTAAGTAATTACGGTGCTGAAAACATACTTTGATATCAGACCGAAAAATCAACTAGACTAGAAGCCAGCCCTGTATTCATCATCTACATGTCGTTTTGTCACACTTTTTAACATTCATCAAAATATTGTTAATATTTTGTGCATATTAGAAAAGAACATGGAATTAAAGTTACATTATGGCCCAGCATTTTCTACACTTTGAACTTTATTTTTTGCTTTAGTTTTTTCTGTATTGAGATGATGTACACTACTTATTCTATAACTACTGAAAATCACGTTTTCCATTTGTATAATCAAGTTCGAACCTCTCGAAAATGGCTCAATCTTCGAAGTACTTTTCTAACTACTGAATGAGTTTTATAGAACAAAACAAACGGAATAATTAGTGCTATGACATGATTGTTTCATTTGAGGTGATGTACTCCAATATTCATGGATCTGTGTGAGTCTCTGTTTAAGATAGGAGATTTGTTCCAGAAAAGAGTCCTTTTTTAACAAACAAAATGGCTCAATCTTCGAAGTACTTTTCTAACTACTGAATGAGTTTTATAAAACAAAACAAACGGAATAATTAGTGCTATGACATGATTGTTTCATTTGAGGTGATGTACTCCAATATTCATGGATCTGTGTGAGTCTCTGTTTAAGATAGGAGATTTGTTACAGAAAAGAGTCATTTTTTAACAAACAAAATGGCTCAATCTTCGAAGTACATTTCTAACTACTGAATGAGTTTTATAAAACAAAACAAACGGAATAATTAGTGCTATGACATGATTGTTTCATTTGAGGTGATGTACTCCAATATTCATGAATCTGTGTGAGTCTCTGTTTAAGATAGGAGATTTGTTACAGAAAAGTGTCCTTTTTTAACAAACAATGCTAGATGGCTCTTCAATGGAAGTCTCAAAACGACATGGTTTTATAACAAAACGACCGTATAAATTATCGGAGGATATGGTCGTTTTGTTACAAAACCACGTCGTTCGAAGGGTCCTTACCATAGGCCAGAGCCTGGCAAAATTTAAGGTACTGTGAATTAGCAGGGAAATTCCGAGAAGGATTTTCTTTGGTGGCTTTTCCATGCGCGTGTGTGTCCTTACTATTTGGAATTAAAATCGATGGCTTTAAAGATTAAGGCTAGTATTATTTACTATACTTACCTTCATAATACTACAAGGGTAACTGTGAATCTTTGGATAAACTAGTTGGTCGGGCTTTGTTTTTACTGCAAAATGTATTTTATGTTTCTTATTGGAATAATCAAAATCAAGTTGAATTGGTGGTAATAGAATATACTTACCTTCAACAACGTACTCCATAGATAAAACTCCCTATGGGGGAGACAAAGAAAAAGACCTCATGCCACCATCAGGTGGCAGCACCATGTTCCTCCATCTCCATTATCGGATACGAGTGCAAAGGAAACCGTGTAGGCGGGTGGTAAGTATAGCGAACTAGCGAGATGCAAGGTGAACCTTGATATGAAAGGAAGCATTCTTTAGATCAAAGGAAGACCGCCCATGAGTTCAGCGGAACCCTTGAACTTGGAAGTCAGTGCACATGTGTGCACATGTACGTGAGTATAAACAGGTTATTTCATGAACCCTTATATGAAATCCTAAACTGGACAAACATTCTCTCCTGGCTCGGAAGAATCAGAGCATACAAAATGTTGGAATATTCTCACATATTAATACAACTCACGCGCTGATTTCTTTTGCGTGACTTGATGGGCAATATAGCTTCATTTTTTCGTGAAGATTCTGCCAAAAACAGTGCACAAACTCTAGCCTGAAAACAATGGAAGATTATTTTGTTAATGATGTGTTCACTTGTGTGATATGATAAGCTTATATCAAACACATAAATGTTATTTTTTAGAATAATTAACATGACAAAAGAAGGAAAATGGCCGCAGCGAAACATGGACAAAATATGTGATCAGTATAATATTTATCAAACTAATGCTGGAAAAATATTAGATTCTGTGCTTGACAATGTAGACGAGACAAAACCAACTAATCACAAGTTCACAAGCTAGCACTGACACTGAGTATCCTGCACATATATACGTGTAGAAATTATCTCAGGTTGTTGAATTTTGTTTGTGTCTTCTCCAGCATTGTCACACATGTTATGAAAAAAAAGGATCATCTTCAAATTTGCTGTTTTGCAGTTATTTAAAAAATACCTTAACTGAACATGCTGAATATTTGGTACTTGCTAAAGTATGTATCATCAGGTTTTATGACCAAATATATTCACAAATTCAAAATAGGGAGAGGTTTCAATATTCAGCAGCTGATGAAGGGGATTTGTGAAGTGTTATTAAACTCTACATACGCACAGCAGCACCAGGAGTCATGGATGCTGAGCCACCAGTAGCATATAAAGTCCGTCAAACACAATTTATGGGACTGCTTCATACCACATCGAGAGCAATCTTCAACAGAATATCTATAACATACTATTACATAATATACATTATTCGCATAGCATCTATAACTAGCAGTCTCGAGAGCGGACACGTTAAAATAGTACATGTAACAATTTTTATTTTGCATTTCTGAAAAAAAAACCTAAAAAAAATTATACAAATTGTTATACAAAGGCAAAGACATCTTATAGTAAACTGTTGTTTGTAAAGTACCTTTGCGTTCGGGAAACTTCTGTACACTTGATGGTACATTTATCTTTCCTGAAGATTCGAAGTAACAAGTTTCCCTTTCCTCATATTTCATCAAGTTCTCTCAAATTTGATTTCCATGGAAAATAAAGCTTGAATATCAGGTTGTAACTGACATTAGGTTAAGATATTCAAGACCCTTGAAGGAACAGCTTCATATAACTGCTGTAAAAAATAATATAAGATTGTGCCATCAGAACGAAAAACAAAATTGCCCGAGGGCAAAGGAAGGTCACCGGAGAAATTCACCAAAATTGCGGTTTTGACCTTCCAAAGTAACTGAGAGTCACATTTTAAAGACACTTGCAGATTCGCCAGGAAACGAAACTTACATACATACCAAGATACAGGAGGGAAATCTTTTGAAAAAAGAATCTGATCAGACAATTTTTGAGAAAATAAACACCAAAGTTCGTTAAAAATGACTGCCATTTTGAAACAAACATTGCAAACATAAAAAAAAAACACCTCCCTCTTCAAATATTTTTATGCGCTTTTGTGCAAAATTTCAGAAAGATTCGCCTGAAAACTTCAATGATGAAAATTTAGACGGACGATGACAGAAGTCGGACGCAATACTAAACTCAAGTTCAACACAAAACCTCATATGATTTTTAGCGATAACTTCGTTTAGGATGATCGGATCAGTTTGAAATTTCATTTGTGTCCATTTGGCATAAAACCGTATTTTTTCACCAAATTTCAAACTTATATCTTGAAAAAGTTGGCAATCTACTCCAATGTTAAATTTCACATCAAACATGAAATTTGCTCATTTGAACAGAATTTGGCATGTTGTTCGATAATCACACTGCACAGTACTTTGTAAGAATGATATTCTATTAGAATACACCTGCATGATTCTTCTAAATCAAAAACTTCCCTCATATTACATTTCTTAGCGGAATAAAGATCATGAAATACCCAAATTAGCTTGAATTCCTGTGATCCGATTAGTGCCCAACATTTAACATTGGAGTAGATTGCCAACTTTTTCAATTTTCAAGATAGAAGTATAAAATTTGGTGAAAAAATATGGTGTTGTGCCAAATGGATGCATATAAAATTTCAAATTGATACGACCACCCTAAAAGAAGTTATCGCCAAAAATCATATGAGGTTTTGTGTTGAACTTGAGTATATGCCAATAGGGGTCCATTACCCTAATACATAGGCGAGATTCACTCCAACTACTCAAATACATACGATCGTAACACGTTCTTCAAATTCATCAACCTCTTCCCTAAACCAACCGTTTTGTGTTGGATCATTAGTTCGTCGCCTTAGGGTAATGTTAGTCTTAGGTCTCAGCATCTAACAAAACGGTCTAAGAAAGTGGCAGTGGTCAACGCACTTTCCTGGGAGCGGCTGCAAACGAAGGTAAGGATGCATAGAAAAAAAATCACGGTACGTCAACTTGTCAACAAAATAGATCATGTTGTGTCTTGCTAAATTCATTATTTTGTCTCCTCCTCTTGTGTGACAACATGAACGAGCAACATCAGGTAGATCACACTAGACCACTTGGAACCGTACCAAGACACAAACATAAGAGCAGAGATTCAATCATGATACCAATGCCATCTACGGTCTTGTCATTGATCTTGCCCGGATTGACCAATGCATATAACAGAAACAATGAATATGTTTATGTGAGTCCTGTTGGTTTCAAATACATGTCTGGGATATTTGAGAGCATCGTTCGAATGCAACTCTCAACCTAACACCAGCAATATAACAGAATATTGGCGATAAATGATACCCAGGTCCAATAGTCATGATAAAATCATAGCCCGATATTTCCTATGAGAGTTTGTGCTTCAAAGTAGGCGAATTTGATCACTACATAATTGAGAGTAGGGCATAATGACCATGCAATGAAGTTTTGAACATACCAAAAAGAAAACTGCATGATGGGGACGACCTGTTTATATCTTCATTAATAAACAAAGACATGGATTTCAGACTCTTAATTTCAATTTGTTTTCTACAAATGTGCATATATGGACGCACTGTCAATTTTGTGATGTATACCTGTTTTGAAGTTTCAGACAGAAAATCATAATGCCAATACGACTTCGCACTTTAGTTTGAAATGCGTGGCCTATCATTGGTATATATTCGCGTGCTGGTAAATAAAGTGCGCTTACAACCAATTCGAGAATTCAGTGCATGATTACAATAACTACCATGACTCAGATTGCCGAGGAAAACTACGTGGGAAATAGCGTATTTGCTTTGAAACTTGACAGTTCCATTAGATTCCAGATTTTACAGCAGATTGACAAGTATTCGCTCTTGACAAGTGCACAAAGAAACATTCAAAGCTCGCGGTAGTGTGTCTTGGGAATATACGTCCCTGGATTCATCGCAAACAGGCATTGCTGCTTTTCTAAAAAAAAAAAAGATGGCGATGATTGGATAGACGTGGAATCAATACCCAGTATTAAGTATTCCGAGCAAACAAAACAGGGTCCGTTATCCAATCTCATAGTCCGGGGACAGAAAGTCAGAAAGTCATAGTGAGAGAAAACAAAAATGACAGGGAAACTCATGAACCCCCAAAAATGGCCATTAGGATCAGGTGTTCCAGAAATAGTGAGCATTTCCTGCCCCACTAGTGGCACCCGTCATGAATTCCCCAGAATTAACATGAAAATAGATCTAGTTGCATGGCAGACATGGATTTGCTGTATTTATCAACCGGATAACCAGATAACAACCAGATAACCAGATCGTCCATAGAATGTCTTAAACGCAGCTATGAGTCTTGGTAAAACATATCCTTGTCGCAGCAGTTTAGAGACTAGCTGGGCACTTCGATAGACAAAGTCCTCATATTTGCAACTAGCTCTGGAATAGCGTTCTCATATTGGCTTGACTACTGTTCGGGTTGAATGGATTGCTTGCATCATATGGAAGGTGAATCAATATCGAAATGTTGTGAGAACATCACATTATATGTCTCCAGAACTTCAACCTTTATCAAATCAGCCTTCGTCTCATCAGAAATACCTTCTGATGATGATACAATACAAGTACAAAACTTATATAGCGCACAATATCCCACAGTGCGAGACCAGCGGCAGCAAAGGAGCGGTCGCCATACGTCCTAAAGCGAATCCTAGGTACAACCAGGAATAGTGCCGTCTGAGATTTTGCACTTTAGATCCAAAGGTTCTAAATATATTTGCCACGTTCCAACAAGTATGATAAATGCTATTCACATACATGAAGTATTGAAGGAGTCACTCTATGTTGATTGAGAATTCTCTGCACGTGTGTGAGAACGAATCTGATCGATACAATTTGCCAGCCCTGACTCTGTCCCTACATTGCATGGGAGAAATGGGCGTAACAATTTGGGAGATTCTCGTCTCTTGCTGAGATCAATTTCATGGCGCATTGACGCTCTGGAGAACGGGAAAACGGGAAAACACTTATTATTGTAAGTGAGATACCTATATGATTTGTGTGTAGAGTAATACACTGGGTGACAGATGGGCTTTTTGTCCGAAAGAACACTATATATTCCGGTAACAATGTGCACGACTGATTATTTGACGCTTATCACCTCATCATTATGCACACTTGTGTTGGAATATTTACAATATTATCTGAAACCAGAATAATTGGTGGCGAAAGATTCGTTCATTTGATCAATTTGTGTCTGCCAATGGAATTGTTTTCCTCCACTGTGCCTACAGAGCTTTAGAATATAGGCCATAAATGGGAATCATACACACTACTCTGTCGTTCCCAATATACAGGGAGCTTACCAAGGTAGTCTTGTGACCTCTCAGACTCGTTGATCAATAATTATTACAAACATGGTTTATATTTGAGAAGGTACGATATGTACAAGTACTTCTCTAAACACGTATGCAAGCTAGCTGTGATCGAAGAACACGATAGTATTATAGACGACGTCAGAAACCGTCTTATTTACGATGATTTGTTTTGCTTTCGAATGCGCTTTTCGAAAAGAAATAACTCTATAGTAAAGTAATGTCAAAATATTCACACCTTGGCAGGTATAAGGGCGACGATCAAGCACTAAGAACCGTTCCATGTCAGAAGAAGCAAAATTATTCATCACGCAACACTCTTACCTCGTCAATTGTCAAACAGATTTTGACAATCATTTATCTTCCCCTGTAAATTTGTCAGCAAATTCCAGTCCGTATCGTGACGTGTCGTGGATACAACCCAGAATACATTAAATACATAAACCCAATGATGTTACTTTTGTAACGTCCAAACGTGCATATGGTTCTTCTCTTACTTGACCATGTTGCGCTACTTGAACATTTGAGCCTAATATGTTAAAATAAATAATATGTTAATAGGGCTGTTCATAGTATTTCTGCATGTATTTTATCATCGTAAATAGCTCATAATTGAATGACGCCCATTTTAAAAACAAAATTCCGTGTTATTTACATGGTGATTGGGCTGCAGGACAATTATATGCATTATAATATACAAACTATTCATTATTTTATAGCATATTACACATATATGCCACCAGTTTCATGTTGCCATGTTGTTTCGCAAAAACATACCATGGTAATATACCAATCACCACGCTTGTGACAACTGGTTTTATTAAGTATACTGGGGCGCTGAGGTTCATCCATGGATGATTTGGCGCTCATGATAAAAAATGAACCATAACCAACTGAAATAATCTCTACGATATACGAAACCTATCACTGTCACGTTGAATGAAAAGAGGCGGCGCCAATATACAATATGCATGCAGTTGATCGAGCATGAGAACAAACGCATGATGCACACTTACATATTTCAATGAATGTTCAAGCGAAGGTCATTTGTTGTGACACAGGTATAATAGACATCCCAACTTATTTCTGCATTCATTTTATCTGCTAAACAAGTTGTGTCAACATAACATCGATAACAACGTTATTTCAGAAGGGTGCACCGGTGCAGTTACAGAGATGGTAGGCGCAAATATCTCGTATAATTGACCCACTCAGAAGAGCTATAATTTGAAATTAATTTAGTGGTTTCAAGGCTTCAAACCAATAATCAATATGACATTTCGAAACGAGAACATTGGGGTCAAATATTCTTTAAGTGTGCAATTATGGAGAATTTTACTTCCAAAATATCAGCCAAATGGGTCATTTTTGGTGATTTTCACTGAGATATATTATTGATGAAAAGTAAACAGTTTTCTCTGCAATGTCACTCTTTCTTATCAACGAACAGATGTGCGTGTTTCCGACAGAAAAGAATATGGGTCACGATGCTATTTCTTTTTCAGCTATATATTGGCAAACAGTTGAATGTCAGTGAATTTATCAAAACGTTAGTAAAGTTGGGTAAACTTTCCTATTCTGGAATTATTTGGATGCCTGTAGTGGGAAAATTCAATTATCCCCAGTATACTTTCAAGCTCGTACACCAAGTACATGCAGACTGCATGTCCCGAATACAATTAAGGTGTATGCATTATATTAACTCAACATCGGGAAATTGTCTTATAATTTGGACACATTGCTCATTTTCCCGAACGCAATGTGCTTTTTCACCCAGTTTGAGCAGCAACATAGTCACATGCTATTTGTAACATCGAATCTAGAAAGTACACTTTGTTTCCAATCCAAAAAGGTGTGAGTTACGTTTGCTATTGTCATTATCCAATAGTTGTATCGGTGGTAACAGGTTAATTCTTGCATTAAAAAAACAGATCCACTGTTGTCACTGTTGGGGGACGTAAACTTTTAATCCACGAGAATACCATACACACAGTGGCGTTTTGGCTTGTGATTAGGTATTTATTTACTTGTCATATATCTATTCCACTTTTTTGTGAGAAGTTAGCCCATGGGCTAAGAGAGTTTACCAGAGAAATGTTTATTGGTAAAAAGCACAACTTTGTTTTTACCGAAAGTGCCCTTCTGACCTTTCAATTTTAATGAAGGTCAAATTCAAGCAGGGTCACGGTTAAATTCGCCAGATATGATTTGGAAGTTCCAATATTTGATCTATACCTTGAAGTGTTCCAGGAGTTTACTCCATACAGCTCCCATTATGAAGGAAAAGGTGAGTGAAAATAAGGAACTTTTCAATGGCGAACACAAATGCCTGGAAATGGCTCAAAACAGATGACTTTCATTTTGGAGAAAATCGAAATTCTTGCTGACTCGTCAAAACATCAAAATGGCGCCACGCCCAGACCGGCAATTCCTCGGCAACAAAACCTATGTATATAATTAAGGTGTACAATGGCACAATGGCACCTTCAGAACTAGAGGTGTTTCTCTAGGCTCCTGTTTGATGTATAATTCTTCCGAACTGGATGAAGCTAACAGGTCTTTGATTGGCATATCTCTTATGTGAACTTCTACTGAAAGGATTCAGAGAAGGAATAACTGGGATTTCGTACTATACTTGGAATTTCATTCGTTTTTGTATGGTGGACATATATATATAGTTCGATTGAAAATGCCGACATTTTGGACTAGCTATCGAGATTAGCTGAAGAGTTGGACGCTTACCCGCACCGGCCGGGGATAAGCTCTTGCCAACGGGCAACCATGGGGTCCACGGCCGAGACTGAGCAATATCGTTACTACGGTGTGGCAGTTGGAAAGAAACCTGGCATCTACACGTCATGGGGCCAGACACACAAACAGGTCAACAGAGTCCCTGGCAACATATACCAAGGCTTTCATGAGTTACGAGACTGTGTAAGTTTTGTATTAATACACGCAGATATTGCCGAAGAAAACATTCAAGTATTTGACCACAGAGGGAAAGCAACACCACTCAAAATATTCGAGGAAGCTGAAAGACGTGAAGCACAAAATGACACACAGGATGAAGAGAATTGCGATGAATACGGACCAGATGATACGCATGTAAAAAGCACTATCGGTGGGCGACAGCGATATAGTCAAGTTATTGTGAACGCTGTCCTGGCATATGTGATAAACGCATTGGATAATTCACCTTGCGACATGGTGATCACGTGCTGCTGCCAATTCTATACTGTCGAAGAACTTAAAACTGCAAAGGAAATCCTATGGGAAGTAGGAGATCAGCAGATTCTTGGGCAATTCGTCCGTCGCCGTGATGGAGCCACCAGGTCCGAAGCAGACGCACTCACTGCAGACATTGTCGGAGCGATTCAGAAATTGGACGCTGCAGGTATGGTTCCAAGCGTTGCCGTTGATCCTTCTGGACTCAACAGAATCCCTAAAGCGATGCCAGCTGAGGACCTAATGAGATCGTATTGTATAAGGAAACTCTTGATTTACTGCTAAGCCATATAAATATACCACAAGATGTTATACGTTGTGTAAATATAGATTGTGAAAGTCATTGTCAGCTTATAGAAACATACGCTAATGATATAGTCCGTGCATGTATTCAAGCTACTGATATGAGTATACCTAAAACTCGCAAACGAGTTATTGCTGGCTGGAACGAGTTTGTTCGATCCAAGCGTGATGATTCTATATTCTGGCACAAGTTGTGGATTCAAAATGGCAAACCATCCACCGGTATAATTGCTGATATCAGACGATCAACTCGAGCGAAATATAAAACGGCCGTAAAAGAGTTAAAACGTGATCAGGAACGGGTTAGGTCTGAGCGATTGGCCAGTAGTCTTGTGAATCAACCTCAGCGTAATTTCTGGGATGAAGTAAAACGAATGGACGGTCAACGTAGTACCGTGCCTCATATGGTGGATGATAGGATTGGTGATTGTAACATTAGCCAGGTCTTTGCAGAAAAATACCAAAACCTCTATAACTGTGTTTCATATAAACCTGATGACATGCTCGAAATGTGTAATACATTACCAGAGAAAGTCAAGGTACGTTGTTGTAACAATGATTGCTACAATTCCCATGTAATTGATACCGAGGGTGTGAAAAAGGCCATACGGCGCCTGAAATCTAACAAGTCTGACGGGGTATGTTCCCTGTATTCTGATTCGCTCATCAATAGTTGTGATTCATTATATGTACATTTGTCCTTACTTTTCACTTCAATGTTGTATCATGGTTACGCACCTGCAAGTTTGTGTTTGTCGACCATCATTCCAATTCCGAAAAATCGGCGATAAAGTCTTAGTGATAGTGATAATTACAGGGGTATTGCCCTCGGTAGTCTTTTGGCTAAGGTCCTGGACAATATAATTTTGCATGACAATAGTAATATTTTGTTCTCAAGCCCTTTACAATTTGGTTTCAAACCAAAACATTCGACTACACAATGTACCTTTGTGCTGAATGAGGTTATCGATTATTACACCAGGAATAATTCAAGTGTATATACTGTCCTCTTAGATGCATCTAAAGCATTTGACCGTGTACAATATGTTAAACTATTTGAACTGCTTATTGATCGTAAGTTGTGCCCTATGGTTGCCAGGCTGCTGGCATTCATATATGTAAAACAAATCATTAGGATAAGGTGGAATAATGCTACAAGCCATACATTCGCTGCGTCTAACGGTGTTAAGCAAGGAGCTATTCTTTCTCCTATTCTCTTCTGTATATATTTAGATGAACTGTTAACATGCTTGATGTTTGTCAGAAATTTGGGTGTGAATATTCAGTTAAGTTTAATCTATCGAAAACGCAACTTATAGTGTATAATGCTAAATCGCAGATATGTAGCTTAAAGTTCGGTGGCGAACCAATTGTGATACACCAACGTGTAACTCATCTTGGTCATCCCTTAGGCATAGGAAGTAACTCCTGTGCTGTCAATAATTGTGTCAATGATCTTATATGTCGAACTAATCGTGTTTTGTCCCGTTTCAAATACTGTAATTCCGAAGTTAAGTGTCACCTTTTTTACACATATTGTACCAGTTTTTATGGATGTAGTCTGATAAAATTAGACGGTGGTGACATAGAGCGACTATATACAGCCTGGCGGAAATGTGTTCGTAGGGTATGGAATGTACCTATGATGACACATCGGGTAATATTGAAACATCTTGTTGGTAAACAATGCATCGAATCGCAACTGCTGAGTCGTTTTCTCACATTCTATCATGGTGTTCTTTGTAGTGATAACCCTGTGATATCAAATTGTGCTAAATTATGTCAATATTCAAATACTGCTGTGGGTGTCAACAGAAGAAAACTAATGTACAAACTTAATTTGGATGATAACCGTTTTACCCAATTGAACTTACATAGTTTGAAGAAAGATCTCTTGAGCTCGTTTATGTGTAACGAGGAATGTGCCTCTATTGGTAATACAGTTCGTGAGTTATGTCTTATTAGAGATGGTGCCCTGCATCTATCTGATGATCATTTTAATGATATGAACGATTTTATTCATGACATATGTGTGAATTAATGTCAATTTGATGTCATCCACTCAAATCTTTGCACTGTTGGTTATTTGTAACTTGCACCATTCTATTTGATTGTACAACAGTACGAAAAAAATAAATGATATATATATATATATATATATATAATTGTATCCGATATTTAAAAAAAAATGTCGAAACAAATTTCATATTGTATACAAGGAAAAATTTTGTACAAAACTTTATTTCAAATCAAATATCAGTAAATATTTCTGTGAAAGGCAGAACCTCGTAAGTAATATTTGGGTAATTTTGAAGAAACATTTTTGGTCCCACAGTACCTACATGTAATGCTAATCGGATCATTGTGATCAGATCATCAAAATCTGATTGTATTGGTGGTAATAGATTGATACTTACATTCATACCACTGAGTCGGTGTCACTGCTGGCGGACGTTAAATCTGTCCCCGAGGATACCATCAACTCAGTTGCCTTCTGGCTTGTGATTGGGTACTTTTGTACTTGTCATGTATCTATTCCATGGGGTTAGTTTCGGATTTCTAAATTATTCTCATAGGTTGTTGGGCAGTTGTATACTAATTCCATCAGGTGTACAGTAGAAACAACTACATTCAACACACTGTCTGCCCCTGATGACGCCAGTGTGTCTTTGGATAAACTATTTGGTCGGGCTTTGTTTCTATTTCTAAATGTATTTTGCGTTTCTTGTTGGCATCATCAAAATCTGATTGTATTGGTGGTAATAGATTGATACTTACTTTGATATATCATGTTAATGATGTTACTCGTTTTATTAGAATAAAATATATGTTTTTAGCGTTTTGCACGTAGTTGCGACGTTCTGTCGGACGCAAAATATCTGACAGAAACCAGTGTACTAATAAACTCAGATACTCTGATTATGATACCTTTTAGGTATGTCTTCTGCCATTCTTCCTTGTATAGTCTGTACATTTTAGCGACGTTCTTGAGTTTTTCTTCTAGATACAGCTTGGTTGACTCTCGTCTACAATAGTGGGGTTCTACTGCTGGAAGTGATTTTATGTTACGATGGACGAAGTCAGTTTTGTGTACTGGCGTCTTGTTGGCTGACGTATGTCGCGTCGTTGGTCATGTTTGGATGAAACCTGTACAGCATTTTTCAAGGTGTTGTACACCGTGCTCTCCAGGATCCAAAGTTGCAAGGAAGAATATCCTACATACTTGCTTTTATGTGCAATTGAAATCAAGGTAATATAGAAAATAGGTAATATTGGTAATATGTGCCATCGAAATCAAGATAACATTGAGATATTAGACAAACTGTCCCATTTTAAAGCATAGGAGAAGTTAACATGGGAAAGTCCCATTTGCGACCCGTCGACAAAATGAAAATGGCCGCCACACTCAGACCGGCGATTGAAAGGCATCGACAATTATACACGTCAGAGGTATGTGAGGGGTTTCTCTTGATACAAAAATCTCAAAACTGCCTGAACAGTTTTTGACAAATGGGCCACCAAAGTCAGAAACCGGCCGTTTTTCCATCGAAAATGGCCACCATTTTGGAAAAAGTGTGAAAAAAAATAATATCCCTTTCAAGAATATTTTTGTGCAAAATTTCAGAAAGATTCGACTGTAAACTTTGAAGATAAAAATGTGGATAGACGATGGACGGCGACGACGACAGACACAACGCTATGCCGATAAGTTATCGGACTGTAGGTTCGGTAACATAAAAATGATCCACATTGTATTCCAAAGTTTCCGAAAAGAACTACTGGCAAACTCTCTATACATGTATATCTCTGCTGAGAAAGGGAGAACTCTCCATTCCACAACAGCCTAAAGCAAATACGCATTTTAAATTTAGGTATCAATCTATTGCCATCAATACAATTAGATTTCGATGATGCCAATATCAAACTAAAACACAATATTTTGAAGGTATTAATCAAAGGTATTAATAAGCCTATGAGCAAATTAACGCATGCATCACAAACAATATATCCCTGATGTCGGTACTATATGGTTGCGAATTACATAAAATTTTCACTGAATACAACACCGACATAGTCGTCGTTCATATGATCCACAACCAATTTCCTATCAAACGATTGTCAGAAGAAATGGGTGCAAATCCTAATACCAAATAAACGAAACATGTCAGTGATAAACATATGGGATAGAAGTTAGAAAGGAACCATGACTACACCAATGATACTTCGGGCTCGTGATCTGCTAACTTGTGCCACTGTTTGACATCCATTCCCTGGATATGTCCTTCACAGAGTTCAGTCTGCACGTTTTGTAATTTTATGGTTATCCAGATTACACTAACTGGATGCTGGATCAGACAATGGAGGCGATTTGGCAATTAAAGTTGTTTATTCAGTCGTCATTTAAAGTTGTTGGTACATTTCAATATTCTGACAATGTACTGCCAAATCCCAAAGTCGAATGCCGCTCATGCTGCCGGCACCGCTTTATATAATAATCATAGAACAATACATATTTGGCATACACACAAACTATCACATACTCCCGCACGTTCATCCCATTGTTGTCTTGTTGTTGTCTAGCGACTTGTTTACTGCCACATCACCGGCTTACATGATGAGATATTAGATTACCAAATCTGGTCACTCGCAGAGCAATAATAAGCACTAAATATCACGAATAACATGTCATGCACACGTCCACATGAACAACATTGACACAAATAGCAATACATGAAAATAAGATATATGTCACGAAAATGAATTAAAAAGGGAGGCTGTATAAACACTCAATATTCTACATTACTCCCCTTCTTTTTAGTAAAATGTTCACATTTTACTCACTAACAACCTCCTCCATTTCCATTTTCTCTCCCTGTTTCTCCTTCATGGCTCGTTTAATACGTTTCTTAGTTTCTTTCGGAACAACAGCGTTCCTCATGAAAAATCTTATTTTCTCTCTTCTTCTATACAAATAAACCCCCACACACAATACGAATATGCACAATATTACAATGACAACAATATTGAACCAAGACATGTGGTGCGAGAAATTAATATAATGCTCAGGTCCCATCGGAACAAAATCATCATTATCATCAAAATAATCAATATTATTACGATCGACAGGTAGAACATGCATTTCAAAATCATTGAAAGTGTCATTTTCACCGTCCTCGAACCAGTCGCTGGGGACCATATTGTCGATATCCAGAACCGTCACTCGTCTGGACGCGATGACCGTGGAGGCGTTCAGGAACTGATGGATCGTCCCCTTCAACCTCCACCTCCCACCTTCGAGAGTACAGTCCCCCGCGAGCTTGATTGCGTACGTCCCACGTTGTAAGGTGCCCTGCTGTTGCGGGCGATCTTTGCATGTGAGACGGAAGCTCTCACCAAGGGTTTTCAGGACGTAGTACCCCAGGGAGAGTTGTTCAGCCTCCGTCTCGTGTATGAACCTCCGCTGGAGCACACAGAACGCAGTATCCGGCGCGTGTTGCGTGACGATACCACGCTCGCAGTTGTAGGTAGAATCTTTATGCAGTGGACCCGTCGAACATAATTGTGGGCTCCACCCCCGACAATCAAGGGGTGTAAACCAATAACCTTCTACAGTATTCATAGCTATATCTGGTTTTACAACTACCTTAGCATACAAATTACTTCCATTCAAAGGAACAGCATATGATTTCAAATTATACCTCTTATAAGTATCGTCCCGTATAAATGGGAGTTCTACACGATATGTCATGACACCATCTTCTATTAGTAGCGGCTCTACCTTAACATTCTGATAATACCAACTTAGGGGAAGAGCCACGAGTCCCAACACATTGGCTCGATCTGCAACTTCCCTGATTAAAGATGGTGGACAAATTTCTTCAATTAATTGACCTAAACGAAGTAATGTATGAAATTGGTCAATAGTAGCTAATTCATGCTTCAATAACTGATCAATACTCTCCAAGGTTTGGAGAAACTGCTCATTAACTCTAATACGACTCTCAACGTCATGATGACGCCATCTGGACTTTTCCATATTAATAAAGCTATCATATCTAACAATCAGTTCATTAACTTGCACAGTCATGTCACGATGGAAGGCGTTGGTGTTATTTACCACACTGATGAGTCGCCCTACGTTGTGGACGATGGCTTGCTGGCGATGTGCAGCCGCAGACAATTCTTGTCGGACCTGTGCTACCTGGTTGGCGGTAGCTGTACCGAAGACTTTATTGAGGAGCCAACCACCGGCGTCAATCAGACCCCTCTTGACACGGCCATTGTTCAAGTCAAAGCGCAGGGAATTGTCCATCTTGATGGCTTCGATCCGTTCGCGAAACAGTACCTTACGTTGTACCGTCCACAACGGGTCAAATGGTAGAGTGGCTGCAAAGCTCCAGAGTTGTGTGGCCTTCCAACGTAGACTTTCCCGTTCCTTGTTGCGGAAATCTACGCCTGGTTCCTTGATGGTTAGCAGGAGGGTCCACACGCCCTCCTCAATTACCATGGTCTCCCCCTCAGTGACGATGAGACCATCTTCTAACTTCTCAATACTCAAGTCCTCAGCCATACACACAACACTCACACACACTAACAATACAGTAAACTTCATGTCTATCTCCTTCAATGCTACAGTTCCAATACAATATTCTATGTACAGTCAGTGATTTATATACTTCTATCATGTCAATCATCTATCTACTAAGTCCTGACCGAGTATTACCCATATGGCCTCCCCCGCCCTGGAGCGTCGCGGCGATCGGCTACAATTCACACGCGACCCCCATGAGTCAGGAGGGCTCGCCCAGAAAACTTAGGATAAATATCACGTACCTCCCAAAAAGTCATATCAGCTCTCTCTTGTTTACCAGTAACTTTATCTATCTGTTTGTCACATCTTCAGTGTATCTCTTATTTACCAGTAACTTGATAGACTTGTTCATCGCAAAATAATGTATCTCTTCTCATATTTCATTTTGTCCCACAAAATCTCTATTGTTCTCTGCTCTACTTCTATAATAACACTAGACCTCCCCTCAGACTCATGGATGCCTGGCAGTCTAGATACAGGACTCACGTCGTGTGCACGCGGTTCACCCCCATGATAAGTGAAACCTCCGGTGTCACCGCCACGTGGCCCCCTCTACTCACCTGATATACTCACCCATATATTTTACTCCTCTCCTTCTGCGCGCTAGGAGCGCGGCGCTGGCCAAGCGCTATTTATTTTCGGGTGAATTGTCTCCTCGGCCTACCTGGGATCTCGTCCCATATGATAGCCGGATCTACTAAGCTTAGTTTAGACCTGTGAAGCTTTCTCACACGGCCTGTGGGCTGATGTCTAACCCAATGCACTAAGCCCTCTACACGGATAATCTCATACTGTGGGTCCCATCTTGTTGTGTTAGTAACACGCTCCTCGGCTTTTACGGTTACCGTGTCGCCTACACGGAGCGATGCTTTCGCATTCGCCCGAGCAGCGAGTCTACGGCGGTTGTGAATCCGGGACGTGTACAGATTTTCACGCGCTTTCCTATAAGCTGACGCCAATTCGTCCAACCTATTGCCAAAAGCATTGTCCTCCGCACCCAGAAATTTCTCTAATGGGACTTGTGCACGTCACCCATATAAAAGAAAGAACGGGGTGTGGCCCGTTACCTCACTGACAGATGTGCGGTAAGCGGCCAGCGCTGTTCCTACACATTCCGACCAGCGGGCAAGGTTATTCTGAACCGCTTTTGCAATCAACTCCTTCCCCTGCCCTAACAATCTGATTAGCACAATCTACATTCACTCTAAGCTTCACTAACATATCACTACCTAACAAGATATCTACTCCTAAATTATCTACAACTACGCAATCTAACGCTAAACCATTCACACTTACTTTCACACAATCTGTCAAGGAGACGAGAGGTGGCAATGTCGAAAGTAGTCCAATGCTCGACTGTCCAAGAGTGTTCGACAGCTCCCTGTGTCGACCATGACGAGAATCGCCTTGTCCCCTCGTGCCTTGATGTTAGTGTGGGACGAGTTAATTCGCCCCCACTCTCCTGTTCCTTGAGGTATGTTGCTGTGGTGACCACGTGGACGTCCATGATTGGTGCTGAGGCAGTCGACCAAATCCTCCATGTCGGTTCATCCTCACACCGCCGCTACGTCCTTGTCCTGGTGTAGCTGTGTCCACGTCGTCTGTCCCAATCCACGAAATCTCCCGGAGCCAGGTTCGTAGTCGGGGCTTGTCATCGCCTGTGACCACCCCGAGGCATGTTGCATGGGCGGCGACCAGGCGGTCCCTCTCCGTCGCTTCCTGTCGTCGTTGAGAGGCTTGGGCAGATCTCGCTCTGTCTGCCACGGCTTCGCCTTGCATACGTGTCAGCTCCACCAACACATCCGCGATCTGTCCCTCCGCCATTCTTCTTTTTCGTTGTAGGTGTCTTCTCTCACGATCAGTAGGCTCAGCTGTAGTGTCTGCTTGCAAAACTTCTCTCCACTGGTCTTCTAGATTCTTTGCCATCCACTGCCCAATCCAGCTGACGTTCAGTCCTCTGGCACGGTCGCCAATGTAATTTTATGGTTATCCAGATTACACTAACTGGATGCTGGATCAGACAATGGAGGCGATTTGGCAATTAAAGTTGTTTATTCAGTCGTCATTTAAAGTTGTTGGTACATTTCAATATTCTGACAATGTACTGCCAAATCCCAAAGTCGAATGCCGCTCATGCTGCCGGCACCGCTTTATATAATAATCATAGAACAATACATATTTGGCATACACACAAACTATCACATACTCCCGCACGTTCATCCCATTGTTGTCTTGTTGTTGTCTAGCGACTTGTTTACTGCCACATCACCGGCTTACATGATGAGATATTAGATTACCAAATCTGGTCACTCGCAGAGCAATAATAAGCACTAAATATCACGAATAACATGTCATGCACACGTCCACATGAACAACATTGACACAAATAGCAATACATGAAAATAAGATATATGTCACGAAAATGAATTAAAAAGGGAGGCTGTATAAACACTCAATATTCTACAGTTTGTTAGCAGATGGTGGGATCAGATAAGTCTGCGAAATGTCAATATTTTCTTTTTGTTTGCTCAGAAGGATGTTGGTGTCATATATAATCTCTTGGCTTTTGTGCACAGTGATTTTTTTACTTCGGTGAACAATCTCTGCCATCCTCAAACATAAGTAGAGCTGACATGATGTTTGTTTCTTCCTCTGTAGAATGCTAGCCAGCAGTGCAACATAACTACCAGAAGAGGCGTGTGGAACGATCAGCTGCAAGTATCACTAACCAGGCAACATTAGTCCCAAGAATTTCCAAGTTTTACAATCATTCACAATGTTAACTATCATCGAGTTTTCACAGCATGACGAAGAACATTGGCAATGCCTGAAAAAAAATGTATCGTTCCTTCACCATGCTGTACAAATGTTTTTCTATGGTCTTTGGTGCTTGCTGGTGGTATGATATGTGATGTATATTGTCACCCAACGCAGGTGTTTCCCAGCTGGTGGGTCGTACAATTCCTTGAGTTGTGACTGCACACCAATAACAGTTGGTGAAACTATCGACACATATCAACTCAGTAGCCTTTTGGCTTGTCATATATCTATACCATGGGGTTTGTTTCGGATTTCTAAATTATTTTCATAGGTTGTTGGGCAGTTGTATACTAATTCCATCAGGTGTACAATAGAAACAACTACATTTACGCACTGACTGCCCCTGATGACGCCAGTGTGTCTTTGGATAAACTATTTGGTCGGGCTATGTTTCTATTGCAAAAAATATTGTATTTTACGTTTGTTGTTGGTATCATTGAAATTTGGTTGTATTGGTGGTAATAGATTGATACTTACATTATGATCCTTCTTCTGGAAGATGAGGCTACAAGCTGAGATGATGGCCATGCCATCTATCATCCATCATTTATCTTGTCCGTGTGCACTTCTCTGTGTCTTGAATAGCGAGGAATGAGGTCATAATCTCATGAATTCCCGTGATTGCGGAGATGCCATTGGCAGCTTGCGATGAACACATTGCTGATCTGTGTACGAGACAATGAATCTTGATCATAATGTTCACTGATGCCTGTCATCGCAGAAGCTCCGTGCGAACCCAAGTCTGTCAGATACGAATTGGCTACCTCGTGGGCTTCCAGGGTTTGCACGAGTTCTGATGTTATTTTCGCAGCTGTGCCGTCTGGCACATACACTTTCTTCACAAATTGTGTTTCTGAATCATTTTTGTTCAGGCGACAGTACACGACCAACTACAGATATGGTTCTGCTCTAATCTGTCAGCAGGCCAATAACAGGAGATGTTTCTATATTCTTCTTCATACGTGTGGAAATCACTTCATCGAATACATTCTGAAGTTCTTCGGTTTTGATTTCAGATGTGCATGTGGCATTTTCCCCACTACCAGGTCATCAATGATTGAACATTCAAGACGTAATTCTGTGTTATGTTAACCCAAACATGTTTCATTGCTCATAACAGTGCCCCTAAGAGTATATCTTCGTGACTCGTTGTTGTCCAAACACCAAAGTTGACCAAGCTTCGGTCAGGCCAACATATAGTCGTCGTCATACAACCAATGATATATTTTCCATTCTAGTTTGTTGCCCACCTATGCAGTATAGTTTTAGAACAGCCATTATGCATTTTTATTCAGTGTTCATCTTGACCAAACAACTAACTGTAAACAATGCAGATAACACAAAAACGGGAGTATAGTGCCTGGTATTTATTGCAATTAGATACATGTAGATAGGTTACAAGCCAGTAGAATATATACATGCCGCTTTGAAAGATTCACATACTTCAAGACAAAAATCATGACAAGCTCCATATTCTGTGGTCTTTGTCCATGCTTGAGTTACTACCATTTAGTACAAACACATATCGACGAGATGTTTGTTCAAGCACTATTTGTTCAAGCAATTCTTCTAGAACATATGCATACATATATGTGCCATGTTTTGTTTTTGAAACCGAACTGATCAAAGTAAACCATTTTCTAGCATTTTTTCTAATAAATATGTGTTTAGATTATCATATAATGCTCTCTTGATTTGCCCTTTTGCTCGTGGGGAGACTGCAGGTAAGACGTCATTTTCACCTGAAGCTTCCTGTTGAAGAAATATCTCAAATCAACAGCATAATTTAGTTTGAATACCATATCTTGTCAAACATCCGAGGGTGATCAGGGCAAGGATGGCATACTAAGGACTTTGTTTTTCATGAGAGAATAATTGAGATTGAATTGTTATAAAGGTGCAAATTGTGGGCCGAAAGATGTCACAATTGCATTCATATATTCTTTAGGTTTGTTTAATGAACATATAAGAAGTCAAATATGAGTTTGGTAGGTTGTTCTCATGCCAAACATACAACGTATTTAACAGTTTTCATATTATATTATTCACATCATTTAAATTTTGTGACACTGGTTATAGGTATATTTATACACACATCACATTCAGTATGTAACATAAATTGCATGACATATAAATGACCAGAATAAAATATAATTTCGTTAGAATCAGGGTATTTCGTTGGTGACAAATTTTTTTTTTTAAATTTGCAACTTCTCCAGTTGAACGTATGCACAATTTTCCCGTAATCACATAGTTGTTTTACTAGAGTACTCACTCTTGTTATATCAGGTGCCTGTGGAAATTGTCTGGTGAGGATTCTATTGTGTTGATGCACATTTCAACATCAAATTTCTTAGAGCAGATTGGAATTCTTCATATTGGAAAATGTATATAAACGGATTCAGACACGAGTTGAGAAACACTGCCACGATCGATAAGTGATAGAAAGGTGACGTCAGATCAATGTAGTACCCAAAGGCGTGAAGGTTGATGACGACCATGTTGCTCGTCCAGCAGATGATGTAGCACACAGACACCAGAAATAGAGTCTTGAGAACGTTCCTGCGGGAACGGTCAAAGACGGGAGCTGGTGTTGACACGGCAGAGATGTCACGGATTGCGCGTATCCTCTTCCTTATGGTGGTGATTATTCTCCCGTAAAACAATATTATGAGGAAAACAGGAATGACATAGTTGATCATTCCAGCCATAGTCAAGGCTAGAACTTGGGCTAGCTGGCTGGGCCAGAATGTCAATGTTAAACAACTCCTTCGACTTATCTGACTAGCAGGCAGGAATGATGCCATGTACGCTGGTCCAATGATCCAGATGGCTATCATCACCGCAAATGTTTTCCCTTTTGTGAATCGCACCTTGTGAAAAATTGGATGGACGACTGCCAGATATCTTTCGAAAGTTAAAGCCACGAGGTTGAAAGTTGAAGAAGTCAGAATTCCCCACAAAGGTACTCGGGTAATCATTATCTTACATAACAATTGGTCGCTGAGTGATTCCGCTTTGAAAACGTAGTTCTCAAACGATAAGACTCCGAATATCAGAGTAAAGATAGATGCTACAAAATCAATCATACTTTGGTTGATAATAAACATGTTTGTTAACTTTTTCCTCATCGACTTCGTTAAAAACATTACGAGAATGACCAATAGATTCCCGAGTAATCCCACTGATCCGATCGTGGTGTACATCGCCAAGACAGTTGTATCACTGACAGGCATGGTGGCGGTAGCGTTGGAGTCAATGTGTTTCTGATACAATTGTGTCTTCTGATTTGTCGTGATCATCTGATACACTCTAACGTCATTCCAGACTTATATACACAGTTGGACCAAATGACGTGCAGTCGAGGCAGCAGGAAGACCAACAGGTAAAATTTGACTGTGATTTACACCATACAGCTTTATTGGTGCCATACAGCTTTATTATATGGATTTCTCTGTTCGTACTCGAAATATCTTACATAATGCCTGAACCCAAGAATAAGAACACTTTGTATGACGTGCTGATCATCATCTGGCCTAATTGTAATAATCGCATGGCGTCATCGCCTGTCAATAGGTACATTGTATTATTATCATAGCTGTTAGTAACACAAAAGACCAGACCACTCTTCTATTGAGCGAACCCCCGCGGGGAAAATAATGGCTATTATTGTCGCGTCCATCAGGAGGCAACATGTTCAAATACGATTAAAACGGCCCATGGGTTGATGCGTTTGTCTGGTCCTGCTATCTTACTGCAGCATTGGTTTTGAAAGATATTAGTCTCAACAACCAGATGGAGACAATCACTCAAAAAATATCTCTGTTAGATTGCATAACGTTTTCAACTTTAATCATGCCTGATAATAGCAAAATATTGCGAGTACTTCGGTAGATTTGAACGATCAGAGAGCGGCTCCCCAGCAATTCCCCCGAGTCCGTGGGGACGGCCTGTTCATCATCATCATTGCTTGAGCACAGTTCCGAAAAATGTTGTTCTTGAATGAGAACGTAGGCCTATTGCCAACCATTCAAACTATGATGATGGTCGGGGGGAAAAGTTCGTCAAAAAATATTTCGCACGTAACGGATCCCTCCTTATCAACAGATGTTCCCAGTACACTTGCGAACATGTCATCATGCAGTTTTGAATAGATGAAAAGGGCATTTATTTTGCAGCGATTCAATGAAAACTTAAGGCATTTGTATCATCAGAATCTCTACACATCTACACAACCTTATGGAATTATATTGGTATGACAGTCAGTTGGGAACAGGCAAAAGGGGTGGTCAAAACACCACAGTCTCGATTTTCTACTCGGCACGGGTGACCGGATGCACAATGCTATGCGGAAATATGTTTTATAGCGATTTTTCCAGTTTGACAAAATGTTTCAGCGCAAAAATTTTGTTTTACGAGTCGAATACTATATGTATAGATGTACATGTAAATGATGGGGCCTACGTGTACATGTTAGGTTTAGCCCATGTAGCATGTTAAATTTATATTGACGAGCTATCGTGCATAGGGTTTCTGAAAAAGGTCTGGAAATTGTTCCTTTTTGAGTCTGGAAAGTCCCTGATTTTGTTATTCACAGAATAGTGAGAACCCTGTGACTATGATTGCAGCATGTCATGACTACAGGAATGCAGACTCAAATAAACTTCCCATTCCCAAAATTGGAATCGAGCTACGCACTGCTAAGAGGCGACACTTACATTGTAATTGTATTCTACTACATTTCCTGACGCTTACTTGTAACATGCTCATACATGATAGGAGATGTATTGTGACTAAGTACATGTACGTCTGCCTGCCTGCCTGCGTGCATGGAGTTCTGGTCAAGCATCGCGGGACAATAGAAGGGCTGAGCCATGGAACGAGTTCTCCAGGTAGCCTGAACTAGCACAGATTTTTCGTCAAAGTACAATATCGTTGTGTGCTAGTCACACATCCCCAGAGAAGCCGCGTTGCAGCCGTGGATGGGTTGCAGTCACGGACAGCCATGGATGACTCTCCCGGCCAGCCTAATCGATGACTACTCCCGGACGAGCCACAAGAAGGACACGGTGCAGAGCTGGATTCTCCCGGAATGGATGCCTCCTGGGAAAGCCTCGAGTCTGTCAACATTTTGATCTGTCTGTATCGATCAGCCACGGACGTACTCCTAACTGCACCCAGAATGGCGAGGAATTGCCTCAGAAAAACACAAACCACCCAGGATCGTCCTGAACGATAACTTGGTGGGGGGGGGGGGGGGGGGGGGGTTGTATATACTGTGATTGGCAAGGATTTTCAAACGTAAGTTTGATCTATGAACTGTTGCGATTGTTCAGACTACTTAACACTATAATGCTACTCAACACTATTCGTACAACACAAAGAATACTATAAGGTTATTGCACGACATGGTTTTATGCCAACCATTGAAAAGACCGACACGAAACGGAAGGGTTGTTTTTAGATTAACCCTGAGGCACACACCCAACATCGTGCAATAACACTTTCATCATGTGCCAGTATGTTTCAAATGGCCCAACCATTGCAGAATCGCAACAATGTTGTATTATTGGCTATACTGTGTTTGGCTCACCTTATTGTATAGCAAGCGTTGTACTGACGAGTATACACGTCCGTACATATCAGTGCGTCCGTATAGGTTGCTGGTTAACACTCGTCTAGCTTGAACTGGCCACCTCTTGTCTTGACCCAAATGTTAGTTCTGCCCTTGTTCACCCAGGGCGCCATCGGGCAGATGGTCATGGAGGTACTCGCCAGGTGTCAGTAGCGACTGGTGTATTTACACTACAATCTCCCCCATTTTGAAAGGACTCGGTATCCAGGCTGATGGTTTTCTTGTGATAAGGACTGGTTGGAGCCCTGGCGGGACGGCTGGCAGGCATAGGGGGAGGAAGTGAGCTATCCTTGACCGCTCACAGTCGCAGGCAGTACGGGTCTTGGCTTAAACAGATGTTGGTACAGGTTGTCACTAGACAACCTCCATAACACTCGAGCTGGTATAGGTTATCGCTGGACAACCTCAATAACACATGGTGCAGGCCATCACTGGACAGCCTCAGTGGCAGTGGCATCATTCACGGAGCGTACGTCAGTCCGAAAAAGCGTAGGGCATTCAATTTCATGAGCTCCCGGATGAGCAGTGGTTCCCAGTTGTAGAGAGCCCTGATCCTTTCGATGACAGGACGACATGCCAAGGGTGCGGCAGCTGGAATGGGCATCCGACTCCAACAACAACTCGACCATCCAGTCCACTTCTTCGGACTCCCGTAGGATTCCTCTTCCAAACCCGAAGTAGTTGTTCCGAAATTCCTGCAGCCACGCTCTAGCCTGTGTGATGGACCCACTGAAGCAGTGTAGGTAAAGAAGGTGCTCCTCGCAGACGTGGGCCTTCAGTACCTTCAGGGTTTCTGGTAGACTTGGTCCGGATCATGGTCGTAGCATGCGTGCAGCACCATCGGCTTGTTGATGCGAGCCGCTTCTCCTGCTATATGGGCCAGGAACTCCTTCTGGTAGGCGCTCTTCCGGCTGGTGGTGCGTGTGGAAGTCAAGACCAACTTCCCCAATGGCGACGCACTTGTGATGCTGGATCAGGCTCCTCAGTGTTGCATTGGTGCCTCCCCCCACCGTTTTTGCTGGCCTCGTGGGGGTGTAGACCCATCTGGTGGTACACGGGCTCGTGCTTCTCCAGGATTACCCCCAGTTTCAGCTTAGCCAGCACTTGCTGACCATCCCGGAAGCAGAGGGAACACACCAGGTGGGAAAAACCTCTGTCACGTGCATTGGCCGTATCCCAGTAGCCGTCGGTGCCTCGGCAGGTCATCCTCTCCAGCGCTAAGTCCAGGTGGCAGTGGGAGTCGATGGTGTTGACCTCCACTGGACGGGGCAGCTGGACACCCTCCTCACTGTAGTAGGCACTCTCGGCGTGGACCTTCGGGCTGAGCTGCTCCAAAATGGGCACCAGGATGTTCCAGTACACCAGGGTCGACTTCCTGTTTGGCGGGCAGACTTGATAGTGGAGGTTGCTCCGCTCCTCTGGCGTACCATAGAACAGGTCCATGGCCCGAAACATCAGCAGTCCCTAGTATGGCAGCACATAACCTGTAGCCTGGGGATGCGTCAGTATCTAGGATAAATAGACCAAAATCTGAGGGAAAGCTCAGTTGAGTGGCGGCCACCACACACTGCTTCAGTGTCTTGAAGGCTGTACCCTGTTCTGCGTGCCCCTCAAAGTGTCCATGCACTGTTCTATAAGAAGGAGCGGGAAGGCATCCTTGAACATACATCTTTCTTCCGGATCAGCACAGGGGCAGAGGCCCAGTTTGACTGTGAAGATTCGATGACGCCCGCCTTCAGCATCTTATCGAGATGTGTCGTTTCTTCTTGTTCGAACCCCAAGGGCGTCCTGCGCATCCTCTGGCGCACCGTTGTCTATTCGATGATGGAGGGCTGTGTACTTGCTCAGGTCGAAGTTATGCTGTGAGAACACATCCGCGTATTCGCTCAACAGTTGAGCCAGCTGTTCTGGCTGTTTTCGAACAGTGCCTGGAGGTGTTCCAGTACCTGGCCGGAGTGCTTCTTGACCGAGCAGACTTGCCTCATGCGGCCCTGTCCGGCAGCATCACAGGACACTGCCCCACCTGGATCCTGGTCATCCATGAGGCCCACTATTGGTTCGCAGGTACCAAGCAAACTATCGTGTTTGAGTCGGACATGGTGATCAGTGTCATTGAAGAGGCAGATAGGCACTTCACTGGAGTTCTTGCATAGCACTCTCGGAGCTATCGGAGTGGACCATTGAATGATCAGCTCAAAGGACAGCACGGCTGCCCCACGGCAATTTTTATGCTGGTGGGGAGGGGGGGGGGGGTCGTGATCTGCACTTTCAGTGTAGCCCTCTGTATGATGATGTGTTGGCCATCAGATGGTGACTTGGTACATGCCAGCACGATGTCATCATCAATGGTTAGAGCATTTTTGGTGAAGTCTACGTGGGTGTCTTGCTCCCGCAGGAAGTCGCACCTCAGTGACATCGGATCATATATTGGAGCCACTACTATGTCCCATTTGTAGGTTTTTAACCCAGTTTGAACGGTAGTTCCGAGGCCAGATACCCCTTGGCACCTGTATCCCGAAACGCCCCCCTCATTGGGTATCCCTTGGCCTGGTGCATGCCCAATTCTAGAGCTCCTGCCAGGTGCTGGCTTATGATGGTGACCTCGGCCGTGGTGTCGACTACTGCGTTCACACTCTGGTCCCCAACTTGGACAGGTACTGTCATCGTCCACTGACTTGAGTTATCTCGGCCCAACTGTTGTATGCAGTTGCCTGTGGTCTGGATGGTAGGGGAACAGGTAGCGCTAGCCCTCTGTCCCTCCCCCCTCTGTTCTGTTTCATGTTTTGTTGTTGACTCTGCAGGATAACAGGTAGCGCTAGCCGCCTGCACCTCCACGTCCTGTTCTGTTATTGCCCCAGCAGGTTGTTATATGCAGTTTCCTGCTGCATAGATGGCAGGAAGGTAGGTAGCGCTAGCCATCTGTCCTTCCATCCTCTGTTCTGTCTCGTGTCTCGGTGTTGGCTCTGCCTGGGGGCAGATAGCGCTAGCCATCTGCTCCTCTTGGTTCTGTCTTGATGTTGCCTTCGCAGCTGGACTGGTAGCGCTATCCCCCTGTCCGTCTAACGTGGGCGGTCCCGATCTTGTATAGGCGGTAGGAAGAGAGCAGGCCGCCCCTGCCTCCAGACCTCCTCCTACCTGTGAGTGTCGGCCGGCTGTGCAGAATTGGAATGTGGGACCTCTTGTGGGTGGTGGACCTGGCAAGCAGCGTCTTACTTCAGCTCTTTGGAGTTTATATCTGTTGTGGTCTGCTGAGTCGCCCGAACCGGCGAGGCTTCATCTGGACACTCTCGGGCAAAATGTCCTGGTTTGTTGCATTGGTAGCAGAGCCCGCTACCTCGATTGGATTGGGGTAACCGTGGTGAACGTCCAGGTGATACTGGCCTCTGCTTGAGGGCCTGTGTGAGTTTTTCGACATGTTTTCAGCAATTTGTTCGAATCCAGCCTGGTGGCGGTCACTGGTCTCTTCAAATAAGCGTGTGGACACCCTTCTGACATGTTGTCCATCCCTACGGTCAGGGCTGTTAGTAGCTGTTACCACTGTTTTTCACTGTTGGGCTGTGTAAGGCTGACCTTCGCAATGAAGAATGAGATGATGAATTGTGAAATTGAATTGCGTGTTCGTACAATGGTAAGAGGGTATATATAGTTCATCATATCATTTCATGTGGAACATCCATGTGGAGGTTGGGACATGACAAAATAACTATATTGTGTTCAAGCGGCACATTTTACAATATGAACACTTACAACTGGGACCTTCCCATTTACGAATCATGTTCTTAAAAACATTGAGATCTGTACATCTCAATGTACAGAGAGATATTAGTAGAGAATTCCACAAATAATATTTAAAAGGTTTTTACCGTACTGGTATATCCCAGATTATGAGTGTTAATCTTCTTTACAACAAAGCTACATAGATAACTGGGACTAATTTGCTGATACATTTTGAAAACCTCTGTGGCTATTAATTATAGTCTCTGCACATATAACAAGCGTTTATATAACTTTGCCCGCATATCTAAATAACATGAGTTGAAGTCATTGTGAATATATTTCAAAGCATGTTTTTGCCCGTCCCTTGCGCCCAGCTCCCATAGTTTCTTGTCAGCTCTTTGTTGTTCGTTTGGAGCTTGAAGCAGGTCGCCCACCTCGGTTTTGCTTCTGGAGCCGGACGATATGTTCTCGGTACCCTGCCTCCTTTGCAGTGAACTCTCTTTCCTTTAGTCGCAAGTCCCATTCCAAGTGCAATTGCTGCCACTGTTGTCGTTCCAGTTCATGTCTGAGGGTCCGGACCTCCTCTTTGTGCCGCAATCGACGAATTTCCTCTTCATGGCGCATCCTGTCGACCTCCGCCTGCAGCTTGATCGCTGTTATATTGGGTGTTCGTGTTTGTCCATCAGGGGTACCATGGTGTTCGTCGCTGGTGTCGATCGGGCAGATCACACCATGCTTCACCAAATCCGCAAAAAAGCTTCGCTGGCAGATTTGTTGCCTGAACCAGCGAACTCATTTTAATGGGTGGATTCGCTTGAAGATTCAGGATTGCCGCAGCCTTAGATGCACCTCGCCACGGAAGGTCTGCAGCTGCTCAATGGTGGCTGTGTTGAGGTCTATGTTATTATTTTTTTCTCGGCGGGGGGGGGGGGGGGGTTAGTGAACGATCGCAGAGTGTTTCTGGACCGGTCTTGGTTGGTGTTGTCTTTGGTGGTTGTAGTTGGTGGTACTCTTATCTACACAAGACCAGTTACTTGGGAATTCTTGTACTCACTCACTCATCACTGACGTCGACACGTTCACACGCAGTATATATATTATAATAATATACTTTTATAAAATACTCTTACGCACAATACTTTACAACCTTTAACCACTACGGTATCTTGACCAGAGACTACATATGCAGAGACTACGATTGGCCTGTTACAGTACATGCCTATCACACTCTTTTGTTGCAAGGATTGTCTACATACGTGTGCTAAGTTGGATAGGTGAATGTGGATGGGTGATCTGATACAATTGTTCTGACAAATCACACTGAATCGTGGATAACATTGAAAAAGCAGTAACACTCTAAAAATGTTTCCCGTGCCTGGACCTAGATTTACGGGTAACGACAGAGACACCCGAAGTTTCAGGAATATTTTAGTACCTCACAGAATAGATATCAAACATTCAGGGGTTTGTCATTCCCTCTTATTACAAAATAAAAAACAGTTCATGAACGCGTTGTGTCAGACATCTACACAATTGATAGCATAGAATGTTCACGGAACGTCAACAACATAATGTTGTTTATTTGGTTCTGATATTTGGCATATTTCTCATATAATAATTAACTACATAACGGAAGACTCGCCGGAGAATCACTGCAGATTCATTGTTGTGTCCCGTTATATGTAGGCCTATACTTCATACATGCTCTTCTAGTGTGAGAAAAAATAAACGAGCAACATCAAGTAGGTCAAACTCTAGGACACTTGGCACCCGAACGAGACCCAAACATAGAGCAGAGATTCAATTATGATACCAATGCCATCTACCCTCTTGTTATTGATCCTGGCTGGATTGGCCAATACATCCAAAACGGAAACAATGAATATATTTACGTCCTACAGTGGCTGATAAGTAACATTCTGGGAGAAAACTTATTCATTTCTCAAAGTAATGCTGACTGATACACAATGAACATAATTTACACGGAAATAAGATTTCTTACACGAAATTGAGAGGTTTTTTTTATGTGTAAATACACAGAAATAACATTGTTTGCATGGAAATAACGTCATTTACCCTTTAATCACGTTACTTCCACCGTGTGTGAGATACTGACTTAATACTGCATACACGTGTTTTTTTTATCTTTCTCTTGGTCGTGGGGGGGGGGGGGGGGCGGTAAATAACATTATTTTTGCATAAATAACGTGATTTCTACGTAAATAACTTTTTTTATTACCGTTAATTACGTGGAAATAACATTATTTACTCCTGCTGTAATATACTAACCAGATACTTCCTGCACGTGCTTTTATCTTTCCCTTGGTCGCTGAGGTGGGGGGGGGGGGGGTAAATAACGTTAATTCCACGTGAAAAAAAACTTCATTTATGCAGAACAAACGCTACTTAGGCAGAAATGAGATTATTCACATGTAAATAACATTATTTACGCAGAAATATCATTTTTTAGGCGGAAATAACATTATTTCTGCACAAATTATGTCAATTATCAACACGTCAAGAGTACTCCGAAAAATAAATAAGTTTTTTTTTTACAGTGTCACTGATCAGTCACTGTAATGTCCTGCTGGATTCTGCTGTGTCTCGCTGGGCTCAGATACATGCCTCTGATATTTTGTGATGTCCATTTGAATGAGACCCAGATCAAATAAAGTCACGATAATTCATGTTTGATCAAAGAAATTAATCCATTGAACTACCACAGTTCGTCCAGCAGATATCATGATCTCATCGCACGAGAAAAAACATTATGATGATAATCCAAAAGTTCCAAAGTATAGCTGCGGGCAGAATATTATTCACAAAAAAGGAGTCACTCGAAGTTGATTGAGAATTCCGTGCACGTATGTGAGAACGGATCTGTTCGATACAATCTGCCAGCCCTGACTCTGAACCTACATTACATGGAAGAAATGGGCGTAACTATTTGGGAGATTCTTGTCACTGACTGGGATCAATTTCCTGGCGCATTAACGTTCTGGAGAACTGAAAAACAGAACGGGATTTTATATGTGTGATAACTTTTAGGCAGTCTGATTGGAGTTATTCACTGGATGTCAGATGGGCTGTAGTCCAACACAACACTATAGATTTGTTTCTGTAAAAATGTACATGAATGGTTATTTGGCGCATATTGCTTCATCATTATGCAAACTTGGAATATTTAGAATAGTATCCGGAACTAGAATAATCAGTGGCATGAAATTCGGTAATATATATTTACATAGTATTACCACATGTTTATTGCTCAGTTAAACATTGCTCAGTGCAATAAAGTAATTTTTCCTAGTTTTAGAATATGGGTGACAATTGAGAACCATACACATCATTGTCGTTCCCAATTTATCGAATTGACCTATCAAAAATATTCAATTACTTAGAAGTTTATATTCGAGATGGTAGATATAATAATATACAAGTATTTCTTCAAACATATATTACCATTCAATTGTGATCGACGGAACTGATGGCATCATATAAGATGCATATCATATAAGATGCTCAAAACCCTCCTATTTACGGACTGTTTTGTGGTCAGGAATGCGCTTTGCCACTTACTTTGACAGATATGACATGGAAAATGAATAACGAAAGAACCTCCCCTGTCAGAGAAGCAAAGTTATTCACCACGAAGCACTCTAACGTTGTCAGTTGTCAAACAATCTGGGAAATCATTTATCTTCGCCTTTCGGCTTGTCAACGAACTACATCGAGGATACATTCCAGAATACATTTCGAATGGCAATATTTAAGTGTCCAAAAGTCCATATGGTCAACTTACCCAACTCTTTAATTCGCTAATCGAACAACTGAGCCTGGCCAGAGTCAGTGATGCTCCAGCTTCAAATGAAGCAAATAGGTTTGATCGAGTATGATGAGATCAAACGCCTGATGCACATGTACATATTTCATGGAGTCTTTAAACAAGAATAATTTCTTGTGACACATTTATAAAAGACATGCCAACATCTTACTGCATTCATTCAATCTGGTAAATGCAATAGAAGACTGAACCTTGGTCACAGAAGTACAGCACCCAGTAGTGTCAGCAAAACATCCATAACAACGCTATCTCAAAACTAGTGCAATTACAGAGATTGTAAGGCAAATATCATCACTATATTTAAACAACAGAGTCCCATTTCATTTCTTCGTACCAGGTTTCCAACTATGAATAAACGACTTTATACTCTGAGTCGTTTTAGTTGGACTCAGATTTCCAACTATGGAATATGGAAAAACAATTTCCATTTACATTTAGGATGATTACACAAAATTTCTATGATGTATACACCTGACGACGCCAATAAAAACATAAGTTAAATCCCGAAGGTAAATACTCTGATAGAAACCAAGCCAAGTCTGAGTATTTATATCCAAGGACACATTATTAGGGACAGCCATTTGTGAAATATATTTGTGTCTACAGAAATATCTGATGCAATCGCAATAATATTCACATAACGTAGTAACACATATTGTCGCAGGCACCAAAAATAAACTAGCGAGTGTATGATGCTCATTCATAGTTCAATCCCTCAAAGATACTGATGATTAAAAAATGTAAGTAGTATTGCCAGGCTCCCCGCCGAATTATATAATAGATTGACGTCATTCATGCAGTATCGCCTCCAGGCTCTGTGGCTGTTTGTGCTCTGTGCTGAACTCCTTGGGTGGTGGATCGATCTCTTCAGATAAAGTACGAAATATTCACGCAGAAAGAAAAATTATGCATGTACAGAATATTATATGTGCGTAAGAAATATACGTAAGAACATTTACTAGAACACATACGAAATACACTAGTCAACATTTGCTAGATGCGCGTGCTGAAAATCATATGCGCGTAATAAATTTTATTCATGTGCAAGTCAAGAAACAGTTATATGCCCGTAGATATGCGCGTACAAAATATTACTTACATCCATAGTAATGGTTTTAACATAATATTCATGTTAAATATAAGCTTCCGTAAAAACTTAATTTAATTCTCCGTTTTGTTTTCCGCATATGTGACAACACTGAGCAATAGACTCGCACGGATCCTATACTGAAGTAGGTTTCATAAAAACGTGATATAGGATAAGCAATTTCTTAAATTGTTGTCGATTAGCATTATCTGTCTCACTTGTTTGTCGAGCATTTCCAGCAAACAAGTTCCCCCCAGGATCTTTCTGAAGTAGCGACAACAAAAATTAAAAATCAAACAAAATATGTTTGCCTACTATACGCCTATAAGTGGACTGGTATGAAGCATTATTGCTTTTTCAAGCAATATTTTTTTTATTCATTTAAAAAACAAGAAACAAGGCAATCGGAGAAACCCGAGAAACCTGGAGTATCACATTGTTTAAAACTTTATTTCGATGAGAAATATAAATAAAATCATTACTTGTAATGTCTTGCTACATGGAATCCCACTGTATGTAATGTCTTTCAAACAGTTCGGTGTTGTTAATTCCAAAATACCTCACATGTCAATCAGTCGCGAGGTATTTTTAAAAAGACCGAATATGTGTGTATATATACGCCAAACGGATCTATAGTTCATGAAACCTATCAAGCAATTACAGTTTCTGACGAAAATAGTCATGAAATAATTTGTCATGATATATGCCTGTGGAAATAATTAAGTTTTTGCTGAAAATCATTGTTTCATCAGTAGGCCTATTGGAATTTTTTTTCCATTATGAACATCGTACTCACACGTACATATATGGTAAGGTTCGCAGTTAATGTTCTGAGTGTAATGTTCCCATTCCGAAGTCTGGCATTGACCAATGAGAGAGTGCTTTGAAACGCACATGTACCACATGACTCTATCACAGCAATTCCATTGGTTAAACAAAACGGGATAGGGGAGTCGCTTGCGGGTTGATATTTTACTCCTGCATACTGAAAGTGGTGTCACGAAGCAGATGAAATTATCGTTGAAAAGATACCATCTGGCCTTACTGCTGTTTTTTTCTGCTTGACAGTCGTCATCACCACCGACGTTTGAGTACATTTATGGTTGTTGATTATAATCAGGCGAAAATGTGGAGGTAGGTATTTCTTCGGAGATTTACACCTGGTGTAGTCATGCATGCAATTGAGGACACTTGTAATTCAGCCCCTAGACAAACTCGTGCAAGGTATTTGATCAACTGAACAGTGCGTATTTGTGATATCTAAGATGACAATGTCGAGAGTAATCAGACAGATATGATCACCACTGTCCTTGAGCCGTAAATGAGTATCGTGCATGGCACAGCCCTCCACTCCCTCTTCCTTTTGCGTGATTCTGTGGTCAATATCAAATTCCACGTTGCACGCGACTTAGTCTATAATACTGTTCGTTGAAGACATCAATGGATGACAAGACTGTAGTACTGGGCCTGCAGACTGCAGTTATTCATGTTTTAAAAATGACGGTTCTCGTCATGTTGCTACACCGTACAGTATATGTTGTTTTAAGCGTGTTAATACTGAATATTGAAATACTGAAATATTCAGAATGGAAATACTGAATATTGAAATACTGAAACAATAATGAAATATTGAAATACGAATATTGAAGGATCACTACAATACCAATATGACCTGAAAATCGCAATTGTTTTTCTTGTCATTTATCCCAGAATCCCGAGGTGGATATCAGATATAACTAAATGGAATCGACGATCACTCGCGATTCATGAGATATTTGCTCCTGCAATCTCTGAAATTGCGCACTCTTCCGAAATAACGTTTTTATAAATGTTGTATCTATACAACTTCAGGTCAATCATAGTCTGTGCTAGTTCTGAGTTTGTTCACAGTAACGCCGATGCTTTTATCAGATGTCCTCCAGCTTTGGTTTGGGGAAGTGCATGTGTGTAAAGTAAGTGCGTTGTTTCCACTATCTTGACTCCTAGTGATTCCACGACAGTATTGTTGAACACATGTAAACTAGATGTATATTATTCCTTTCAAGTTAAATAATTGGCCGGGATTCAAAGGATAGCTGGACGTCTTTTCAAAGCCAGACAATAATGACGTGCCATACGTCCAGCTGAGCCTGAGCGTCTCCAAAGGTCGGGTTATATTGTAATCACATTCATCATCCAGATTAGAGGAAATGTGTTTTCATTGAAATCTAGAGCTTGCCCTAGATTTCAATATGTAAGGCTGTGTGGTGTGTACAATGCAAATTCGATGTGAATTTTAGGCTGCTTAACTTCCTATCACAAGGACTTCAAATCACCAAGGTCTGGGCTCAAATAACATCTCAACACCCAATAGTGGTCCATTATTGGTGTATCATAAGCTCAATCATACGCCGACACGAGCATTATTAACAATAATGACATCAATTCCTTCGTCATGAGCTATTATATATGCTGAGTGCATAAAGTGTTGTGAGTGTATAATATGTATGCTGTAAATAACTATGAACGTTTGTGACATATTCAACTGCATCTGAATAACATATTGCTTTCGCCTTTTCAGGCTCATATAATGTTATAAGATACAAATGGACAAGAGTCGTGTCTGTTTCTCGTCACAACAGAGTGATGTAGACTGTCAATAAATCCTCAATAAAGATTCCCCCTCTGGAAAAATGTTCCTTTGTGGCGCTAGGATGACTATAAGATGTGAATTGACATCTTATAGTCTCTAATAAGACACCCTCTTAGATAAGACCTTCATTTTGTGGCAGAAGGGTAGGTCTTATTTTCGGGGAGCCATTGTATAATGATGTAATCTTATATTTGGTATGTATTCAAATTAAATTTTTATCAGCCTATGCAAAACATTAAATTGCAAGGTCGCTTGGTAAGGTAAAATATAGAAAAACCAGCGCGTAATTGTTATGTCGAAATTGCATTGTACACACTACACAAACTCAGAAGGTATGTATAAGGGCAAGCTCTAGATTTAAATGAAAACATATTGCCTGGTCTGGATGATGAATGTGATTCCAATATAACCTGACCTTTGGAGAAGCTCAGGCTCAGCTGGACGTATGGCACCTCATTATTGTCTGGCTTTGATTTAGACGTGCAGCTATCCTGGGAATCCCGGCCAATTATCTAACTTAAAAGGATGAATATACATTTATTATATATGTGTTCAACATTGCTTACTGTCGTCAAATCACCAGGAGTCAAGATAGTGGAAACAACGCACTTACTTTACACACATGCACTTCCCCAAACCAAAACTGTCTCTCGTCTCGGCGTTCGAGGAAATCTGATACATCTGCCGGCACTGTGTCTGTGACCAAACTCAGAAGTAGCAGGAACTATGATTGACATCGAGTGGTATGAACACATCATTGATAAAAACGTTATCTAGGAAGAGTACAATTTCAGAAATTGTAGGAGCAAATATCTCCTGAATCTCGACAGCACTTGCACTGAATGGACGAAACTTAATTTAATCATATCTGATATCCATCTTGGTCATTCTGGGGTAAATGAAATGGAAAACACTTGCAAATCTCAGGCATTTTGGTATGGTAGTTATCTACTGATATTTTATTTTCTAAACCGTTTATTACAAGCACGTATAACATATACATATATAGTGAACCAGCATGACGTGAACCATGAAATATTTAGAATCTCTTGACAGCACAGAGTTATAGGCTAGGTCACGTGCAACGTGGAATTTGATATTCACCAGAGAATCACGCAAATGGAAGAGAAAGTGAAGGGCTGGGGCATGCACGATACTCATTTGCGGCTCATAGACAGCGGTGATCACATTCGTGGTGATTATTATCGAGGCTGTTATTTTAAATATCACTAATATGCACTGTACAGTTGATCAAATACCTTGCACGAGTTTGTCTAGGGGGGTGGCAAGGTGTTCTCAATCGGAAACATGACTGTTACTGTATACATCTACACCAAAATAAACCAAGCATAGGCATCACTGTACAAAACTTTTGACAGTAAGAACATGCCAATGCAAACATGACGCCACAACTCACAATGTGGGCGTTATAATGAACCTGTCAATTAAACTCGTTCTCGATGGGAACGAGTGCGTGACCTCTGATGTTTTCATCGCTGACGAGCTCCCCCAGCACATCCTTCGAGCGTCGGCCCTTCCTGAATTTCCTTGCGGTGTAGCCATCTCTAAATTGCTCTGCCAGGCGCTTACAAAACTGGAGTTGGTCGTATCGACGTGTAACCTCACGAGCGCTGAACATGATGTTCGCATTGACTACAGTTGCATCGGAGATGTACCACATGATGTATCTCCACCATTTCTTTGAGGAGCGTCCGGTCCTGTAGTATGTCCGGAGTTGGTCAGCTTTGTCGACTCCTCCCATGTGTTTGTTGTACCTCACAACAGTGTCTGGCTTTCGGGGGTCTTTGTGGACAGCATATTGACCTGGCGTTTGTCCTGCCACACCGTTAGCAGCTCATTTCCCTTCTGTCGGTGAAGAACTTCTCCACGACAACCTAACTTGAGGCGGCGCACGTCTCGGGGCAATCCCTGTCAGTTCTACTGGACAATGGAGTAGCAGTATGTGTCAGCTGACTCCAGGTTTTCGACGAGCTTTGGGGAAGAAAAGATGCGTTCGACCAAGGTACGGCTGCATCATCTCCATCACACATATCATAACCATCTAAAATCCACTGTTTCCACGTTTTTCCCGTTCAAAGTTGTCATTGATCGACTCACATTTTTACCATCGTGCTACCGCCATTTTTGTCATTAGAAAGCGGGAAACAGGGTTTCCCGCACATATCGGCTCGTTTTCATTGGCTGAAATCACCTACGTCGGCTCATTATTTACCCACGTGCATAAATCACATCCAGGTGTAACTTGGACACTCGGCTCACAGAGAATGTAGTTTACTTAGTGATTGGTTGGTGATTGATTGGTAATAACCGAAACCGCCATCATGTCAACAAAGACGTATTCGATGTTACCAGTTTTGGCCGGAATAAAAGTCATAGAAGCCAGATAATTCCGGAATAAACGCGTAGCCGTAGCAGCCAGATAATGTCGGAATAAATGCTAAAGGGTTAAAAAAAAACATCCGAATTCATGAAATGTAACACTTGCCGCATACATTCATATTTTGATTCATCTATAACCACCAGAAATACTAAATGTTCACAGGGTCATTTATCTCATACGACACGTCCCAGAACGTCCTTCAGTTAGAAGTTACCGAATCATACATTCCCAAGAATTTGCAATAAATATTCTAATGTTCTGGTAGATTACAAACAAACAAGCAGGAAACATCTGAAAAATTGTCTAAATTATGATGACCAAGTAACTTGTACAAACACCTTTTACAAAGATTGTCAAAATTGTCAGGTTCCCCACCCGTTCATCACTGTACGGAAGTCGTTCATCACTCTTGTCTTTTGATAAAGTATTTGGTCGGGCTTTGCTACTATTGCAAAATGTTGTATTTTACGTTTGTTATTGGAATCATCAAAATATGGCTGTATCTGTGGTAATAGATAATAGACAAGTACATGGTGTCCCATAAAAAAGAGTCACGTAGGAAGGTGGATATCTTGACCACTTCATGCCCATTGACTTGATTTTTTTTCAACACTTTGAGAGGAAAAAGTGTGGAAAATGCTAAAACGGGCACATTATGTCCAACAGGACCAGTTTAATGTAAACTGTTGCCATAGCAACCCAATCTATCAAATAGCATGGATCCACAACTATAATCAATTTTATCAAAATATCCCTCACGTCTGGGTGGATCCTGGGCAAAACATGACACTGTGTAAATGTTCCTTAAACATACTCTGAGAAGCAGTGAAGTTAAGAGTCAATGTAACAGCTTATTGACTCATATCACTGGGTATATTCAAAACCATCTTAATTATCTGGGTCATGGTTGAGCAGATTGGAATTGTCTTACCTAAAAACGGTCATATTATTATTTCTGCAAAAATCCCTTTATGTGCGATTTTACAATTTAAAATACAATTTTCAAAAGCAATTTCACTTGTATTGGCATTAGTGAAGCATATGCTATTCAAATCGATTGCAAGCATGAGAAAATTATTAATAGTTATGAAAATAATGTCAATAAGCTATGTGACCCTTTATTTTGGGACACCCTGTACATGAGTACCTAATCTCAAGCCAAAAGGCCACTGAGCAATTTGGATAAATGATATAAATGATAATAAGATATAAATGGACAAGAGTCATGTCCGTTTTCCATCACGACAGAGTGATGTAGACTGTTCGCATCAATTCCTAAATGTACGTCATGAGTTATTATATATGCTGAGCACAGGATATGTATGTTGTAACTAACTATCAACGTATATAACAAATTGCTTGTGATATATTTAACTATTAATCTAAATAACACATTGCTTTTGACATTCCAGGTTCCTCTAATGTTGTAAGAAATAAATGGTCAAGAGTCGTGTCTGTTTTCCGTCACGGCAGAGTGATGAAGACTGTTCGAATATGAAACACTGAGATGACTCGGATGACTAACTAGACCTGACTGATGAAGCTCGATAGTATAGAGAATACAGTGTTTCCCCTCAGATAAAATCCCCTCAATAAAGATTCCCCCTCTCTAAAGGCTTTTGCTTGTGGCGGTAGGATGACTATAAGATGTAAATGGACATCTTATAGTCTCCAATAAGACACCCTCTTAGATGAAACCTTTATTTTGTGGCAGAAGGGTAGGTCTTATTTTCGGGGAGTCACTGTATAATGATAGAACCTTATATTTGCTAGCCCATCGACATCATGCGCGGTTCATGTATTCAAATTATATTTTTATCAGCCTATATTAGCATGCAACTTTCAAATTGCAAGGTCGCTTGTTGGTTAAAATGTGAGAAAACCAGCGCATGATTGTTCTATCGAAATAGCATTGTACACACTACACAACCTTACATATTGAAATCTAGGTCAAGCTCTAGATTTCAATGAAAACACATTTCCTCTAATCCGGATGATGAATGTGATTCCAATATAACTTGACCTTTGGAGATGATCAGGCTCAGCTGGACGTATGAGGCGTCATTATTGTCTGGCTTTGAAGAGACGTCCAGTTATCCTGGGAATCCCGGCCAATTATTTAGCTTGAAAGGATCAATATACATCTATTTTACAAATGTACATGCACTTACTTCCCCAAACCAAAACTCATCTCTGCGTTCGAAGACATTCGATAAATCTGCCAGCACAGTGTCTGTGACCACACTCAGAAGTAGCAGGAACTATGATTGACCTCAAATGGTATGAACATATCATTGAAATTGCACTCTTCCTAGATAACGTTTTTATCAGAGGTCCTAGGAGCAAATATCTCCTGAATCTCGACAGCACTTGCACTGAATGGACGCTATTTCATTTAACTATATCTGATATCCACCTGGGTCATTCTGGGATAAATGACAAAGAAAACATTTGCAAATCTCAGGCACTTTGGTATAGTAGTCATCTACTGATATACTATTTCCTTGGTATGGTAAGTAAGTAATTTTTGACCAGTTTTCTTAAATAAAAGGTTCAATATATAATGCAAAACACAAAATGCACAATATTCAAGAGAAAAAAATACACATCGTATGTCATTATATAGAATACTTGAGCATTTGGTATTATAATTTTCATAATGAAAGCTGGGGAACCAAATTAGCTGAGAGCTGATTTACATTTGGCCCCTTGGTTTATTGATAATCGTTTTTAATTTATATTATATAGGATGGTAATAAAAATAAAAGCAGAGAATAATGATAATAATAACAACAATAATAATAATACGCCCAAGGGCTAGGAAAGGTTACGGGAGAAATGCACAGTCTAGAGCTGTCAGATCCGGAAATATATTTTGTTACACACAAATTACTGTTTTGATCATCCGAAGTCATCAAACAAGTGTATATATGAGTGTATATATAAGGTCAAATTTAGGGTCAAAATTCAAATAATCATGCTTACTATTCGAATGTGCCAATAATTTGGCTACAAATATATCATCATGGATTCTAGATGAACCGTCCCCTCTGCTCTCACCCGTTGCAAAAAATAGTTGCCACCATGCTAGGCCAGTGGTTCAATGGCAACAAAACTTCTACATCACAAAGATACATATGGGTAGTATTTGTATTAATTAGATCATGCAGTTTCAGGCAGATGTTAAAAGTATCAGGCAGATGTTTAGAAAAAGGCCATCGAAATCCCGAAGTGGTCAAGATACAACAAGGAAATCTCCCTCTTGTATTTTTTTTTGAGTATTTTCCCCGGAATTTTCGGGGGAAAATTTGCTTAAAAGTAAGATAAACATGTAGACAGACAGCAAACGGACGGCGGACGCAACGTAACGACAATAGGTCAAACTGGTGAGTGTTGCTTGAAAGGCAAGTCGCGCGCCAGACAGATGGGATATCTACTGATATTTTATTTCCTAAATCGTTTATTACAAACGCACATAATATATATATTTATAGTGTAACAACATGACGTGAACTATGAAATATTTAAAATCTGTTGACAACATGAATTATTGCGGCTTGCCGGCTTAGTATTATAGTTTTGTCATCCATTGAGGTCTTCAGCCAACAGAGTTATAGGCTAAGTCACATGCAACGTGGAATTCGATATTGATAAGAGAATTACGCAGAGGGAAGAGCAAGTGAAGGGCTAGGGCATACACGACACTCATTTGCGGCTGAAGGACAGCGGTGAGCACAGTGGTGGTGATTATTATCGACGCTGTTATCTTAAATATCACAAATATGCACTGTACAGTTGATCATATACCTTGCACGAGTTCGCCTAGGGGCTGAAATACAAGTGTCTTCAATTGGATGCATATATATTACTACATATATTACTATATATTATATATTACTACACCAAAACAAACAAAACTTAGGCATCACTGGGCTAAATTCTGTTGACAGTAAGAACATGTCAATGCAAACGTAACGCCACAACTCACAATGTGGGCGTTATAATAAACCTGTCAATTTGAAACTTGACAGTGGCTCGTCTGGTACATATCATGTAAAACAATAATGATTTGATATTACAGGTTCATGTCAAGTTATATGATATGATTGGACAGGAGCTAAGTCTGCTTCCCGTCAAGACGAAGTGAAGTAGACACTCCAAATAAGGAACAATTTCATGCCTCGAAATAAGCTAATACAGAGGGACAGGGCACATCAGTGACTCAGACAATTTACTCGTTAAAATTGGAAACATTTTCGACGGTGACATTTTTGATAACACCACAGTGTAACAGTCCACGTTAAACCAATTGTGACGTGGAAAGAGCGGAAAACTTTTAATATGGTAACTTTTAGCATCGCAAAAATATCAGTGAACAACGGTGTAAACGAATTCGGAAAGTAGTGACACATAGGTCTACACTGTGTCAGCACACCGAAATCTGGAGCCTGCTTTCAGAGAATCTCAATGAAACTGCCATACTACTGCCATGCATGACTGTACTACGACCCAAAATGTATTTTATGATACAAAATTAGGCCGAGGGCCAAAGATAGGTTACCGGACAATGTTTAATATTTTAGATGTTAGCCAGGCCACGTGTTAAATTCAAGGTCAAGAGAATATTCAGCATATATAATATTAAGCATATATCATGTCCACAGTTGATTGCTAAGCTGTAAATTCAATGATCAGAGAGATCAGCAATTTTGTGTTGTGGCCTTGAAAATGAAAGCAAAGTTCAAATTCAAGGTCATCAAAATATTCAGTGTACATTGTATATCCTTTTCTATATGTCCACAATTGATTCCCAAGCCATACAGACAATAGAGGACCAAGATATAAGCCATTTTGTACTATGACCTTGAAAATGGGGTCAAAGGTCAAATTCAAGGCCATCAGAATATTCAGCATATACATGATATATTATTTCCTATATGTCCACAATTGATTCCTAAGCTGTAGAGTCAATAATAAGCGAGATATAAGCCATTTTGTGCTCTGACCTTGAAACTGAGGTCACAGGTCAAATTCAAGGTCACGAGAATATTCAGCATATATCATTTCCTATATGTCCACAACTGATTCCTAGTCTCTAATCTCAATTTTAAGTGAGATATTAGGCATAATGTGTCCCATTATAAAGCATAGGAGAATTCAACATGGGAAAGTCCCATTCGGGCCAAAATGGCCCACTTCGAGCGATTCGAGCGCAACGAAATTTATAGACATCATAGGAGTACATATGAGGAGTGTTATGTATCAAAAAGAAAAAAAAGTTTCTGAACATATTTTGAGAAAATGGCCGCCAAAGTCCAAAATCAGGCATTTTTCGTCGAAAACGGCCGCCATTTTGGAAAAAAATGCGAAATCAAAAAACTAAAACATACCTCCTTCTTGAATTATTTTTAAGTATTTTTGTGCAAAATTTCAGAAAAATTCGCCCGTAAACAAAAAAGATAAAAATGTGGACGACGACGACGACGACAGATGACGGACAACGGACGCAACGCCATGCCAATAGGTTACCGGACCATAGGTCCGGTGACCTAAAAAGATAAAAATGTGCACGACGACGGACGACGGACGCAACGCCATGCCAATAGGTTATCGGACCATAGGTCCGGTAACCTAAAAAAACAACAAGCGACATCCCTGATGGAGTTTTGCAGAGGCCCTAGTCCTGGGGCCGTAATCCTATGGTATAAAATGGTTTTGATAACATACATGAACCCACAGGACATGTTTCGCGGGGATATTGGCATTGTGCATGTCACCATAAACTCATGAGGCACGAGTGTAAAATAAATCATAACTATCGTTGAATTTAAACGTCATGCTGATATGCACACAATATGGCAGTCTACTTAGACAATCAATGATATTGCTTTGTGTAGGAAAGCCTCCCAAATCCCACATCAACCCTATGGATTCGCCACAAAATGCTATATGTGTGCTTCAATGACAAGGAGGGCTGGTGGTGCCGGTATCATAATTGCATCTGACTCGTCTGCAAGCTATTTTCGACTTTGTACATTCATCACCGACATAAAACATCCGTGTGTATTTCACGACTCCAAAGTGGTTTCTGGAACGATCAAATAAATTTGATGATAAAATTGATAATACCATCATCAAACATACAACTGAGTAGCCCTTTGATCAGGTACTTATATACTTGTCATGAGTGAGTGAGTGAGTGTTTCTTGATCGTAATGATCTATCCTGTGTTTTTTTTTGGAGGCAATGAATAATGTAGCTTGTGATTGTCCTCCTGGATGCGAATGAAGAAACGCTTACACATTTCCTCTCGTCAAGGTTACCAGGTTGTGCAGGCCTAGAGCCTTCCTGTAGCTTATGTCTGGGGATATAATTGCCAGGGCTCGCCTTTGAACACCCTCAATGTTGTTGGATAGGTCAACCGTGAGGTGGGTATGCCAGACGTACAGTAGAAACAGCTACATTTAACACACTGTCTGTCCCTGTGTGTCTTCGCATAAACGATTTGGTCTGACTTTGTTTTTATTGCAAAATGTTGTATTTTACGTTTGTTATTAGCACTATTAAAATCTGGATGTATTGGTGGTAATACACTGTAGATTGATACTTACACACACCTACATATGAATATATGTACAGGCATCTGAGTCAGCTTTCGGGTTCACACCATGAGCTTAGATTAAAATCTAAGGCGAGAAAAATCAATTTGGTGCATCGGAGATCAAGAGTAATTTCAATCACACCTGTATTCTTGGTGAGATTAGTTTCATTTAAATATAATCTCTTCATTAGCAGCCGTTAAATAGTTAAGTATACGAGATATATACCCAAAAATCAAACAGTGGCCACGAATTGTAACCTAGTTCTCACCACCAGCAATATTCGTCATTCAGCTGTTGATCAGTAGGTGGTTCTCGGGTTTAGTGAACAAGCATTACAATACATTCGATCGTCTTCACGATATCAGAGCAACCAGAATGGATATTTGTGCACTTTTTGAAAGTTTGAAGAAGCAATATAGTATTCCAGAAGCGCTGTACAAATGACAAAAGCAAACGATTAATATTTTGAAGGATTATAGAAATGTCCTCATAGTTTTTTTCCCACTGGCACCTGAGAAGTATCATTTTCGAAGTGTTCCAACTCATTATAGATGAGGTGGGTCAGGTGGAGATAGCTATAAAATTATATTTAAACTTTTTCCCATTCAACACACATGATACATTTATATCCGGCATGGTGTACATGTTTATCCACAGACGTAGATTTAATAGAGAACAATAATACTGTATGTGATTTTCTGTCTACAGCTCCACCCTATCACAGGGCACATGCCTTGCGTGTAGGGCAACGGATGGAGATGGATGATGATGACATAAAAGGTAAAGCATATGAACTGGGACATTCACCAACTGACTGACATACCGATTTCCTACTCCAATAAAGCTGAATGTAATGTGCCTTTTTATTTTTCAGTGATAACTCCTATCTCAGGATACTTTGCCCTGTGAACCGCCATCTTCCTGCCAGGCCGCTACTTGGGCTTGTGCCAGCGATGTTTATCTGGTTACCAGGACCACGATCACTGCCCGGTTTGTGGCAATAGGTCCTGGGTATTTATGAACTTATTACACAATAACTGAAAAATTAACTCCTAAAAACAAATACACACCAACACACTGTACATGAACCAAACGTACACTTGACCTCGAATAACAATCAAATGCACCCAAAATAGCTTGGCTTCTGGGGCTTTCGGGGTCATTCAGGCACCCCAGAACCCGCGCCCAAAGATGCTCGCTCGATATGATTAAAGTATGTGGTATAAAATGTCCCATCTTTTACAATTGTAATGTACATCATTGAACTAATGAATTTGACATATTTCGGTTACTTTGCTACAGTTAATTTGTTGCATTTGCTCAGTTTGTTACATTTCGCCCTCAATTTGTAAGCCTTTTTTTGAACAAATTGCACCAGGCCTAAGACCGACAAGGTAGATACATGTAAGGGGTTCACAGAAATATAGAAGTTCATAGAACATGGCTATTTTTGTAATTTTCTTTTGATTTTGAATTTCTGGTCAGTTTGATACATGTGGGCAGACAGATAGACAGTTACAGGGAGACAGATAGACGATGGATATTTTGATATGGATATTTAAACCGCAAATCAGTTAACAAGAAAAAATATCTATCCCACAGTAGATCACGTGAAATTCTTTTGAAATCCCTGGGAACAAACTAAATGAAAGCTATACATGTCTCATTAACTTCTTCACAACCTATACAACAATATAGGCCTGACCAAAAAAAATAGCTTCAACCAAAAGCGACATACCAAAAATATACCTGTGTATTTTCCCAAATTCACGTCTGATCTGCATGAACGTACCATCGTGTAATATATTTTACATCTTCTCGTGCTTTTCTGCAACTATTTGGCCAGTGCGGTTTAAGGCTTTTGAAGAATAATAATACTTGATCATAATTTGAACAATATTGTTAGAATTAACTTAGTATTTTTGTATGGTGGAGACAAAACAATGCTTCAACATTCACGAAAAAAAGATTGCCAAAATACATTGACAGGTTCCCCAACAGTTCATCACTATACGGAAGTCGTTCATCACTCACACATAATGGCTTCCGTTTGGTGGTTCATGGGATCACGCTGCCAGCACCTGATTCCCACGCCGCCTCGCCCTGCCACATTCAGCTGTTCCTGGGAGGACTACACACCCAGTACATGTTTATCTATATATTATTGATAAGGATATAATTTAATTTATCCATTTTTATCCTGCTGGGCACCACAGGAAGACAGCCTTTAGCTATGTGGTGCCAATGTGGTGGCCTGACAGTGGTACATAATATTTGTAAAATTGTTATTGTTTAATGAAAATTTATAGTGTCAGTTGGACGTTGCGTGTACGTCCACTCACGCTATTCCAAAGTTGCAATTCCTAGCTGTAACGTTAACAGCCTTCGACTGTATTGCGTAATTCCATCAGGTGTACAGTAGAAATAACTACATTTACCACACTGTCTGCCCCTGATGACGCCAGTGTAAGTATCAATCTATTACCACCAATACAGTCAAATTTTGATGATGCCAATCACAAACGTAAAACACAACATTTTGCAATAGAAACAAAGCCCGACCAAATAGTTTATCCAAAGACACACTGGCGTCATCAGGGGCAGACAGTGTGAAATATAGTTGTTTCTACTGTACACCTGATGGAATTAGTATACAACTGCCCAACAACCTATGAAAATAATTTAGAAATCCGAAACAGACCCCATGGAACAGATACATGACAAGTACATAAGTACCTAATCACAAGCCAGAAGGCTACTGAGTTGATGGTATCCTCGGGGACAGATTTAACGTCCGCCAGCAGTGACACCGACTCAGTGGTAAGTGTGTTTTTTGATAAGGTATTTGGTCGGGCTTTGTTTCTATTGCAAAGTGTTGTATTTTATGTTTGTTAGTGGAATCATCAAAATTTGGCTGTATTGTTGGTAATAGATTGATACTTACTTCCTCCCGTTCATCTACATGTAATCCTCATTCGCAAGATGCTATGCGAAGTATGCAACATAATATTCAACAGAAAAACAGCACTGAACCATCACAGACGAGCACACACGCCGAAGATTTTTGTTTGCCGGACGTGTAGTCGAACCTACAAAACCAAAAAATTATTACACACGTCATCTCCAGAAATTTATCCACCACGGAATTTTGTCAATCTTCCTTTTTTTTTGATCCCAGAAAATCAACATTAACCATGGCCAGATGGAGACATTCTTTCGAGTCTCGCACAAGATCACACGCCCCAAGCGCTCGCCCACTACCTGTTCTCGCAAAGTCTGCTCGTCACTGCCGGTGAAGGACCAGCAAAACCCCGAACTTACTCCACAAGAACGTCTGATAGCCGAACTCGGTTTGTTTCTTAGTGACAGCGAATAGCTGTATATTTCCTGTAATGTTCGTTTATATGTTTATGTGTATAGGTTGTATCGCTAATTCTTGCCCTTTATTTGAAATAATTGAACTGAGGAATAATTGAACCAATATCCAGGCTTACTTTGTATATTTTCACCTAAAAAAGTCCGAGCAATCCAGAACTATCACCACTGTACACAACATACTACAAACGCTTCTGATATTTGGACAACAGGCATCACCTATATGAATAATATCACGCCGTCCCATTGACATGTTTGGTTATCTTATTCAAAGAACTTCTGCCCAATTCAGAACAAATATAGCATTTGAAACCTTGAATATGTACATCAACTTGTTGTGTATTTGCATGTTTGGTCAGTAACAAAAAGAAAGAAGTCCGCAAATTAACACGTTATTAGGATGCTGTGGAAAAAATGTGTTCAGCATATACACCAAGCACCAAAAGTATAGGTTCAACATGCAAGAGACATCAAGACTCAGAAGTGGTCAACTCGAAGTCTAGATCTACTTATATCTCATGCACTTGTTCAGATGGTGCGAATGAGGTTCCCAGACACCCTGGTAGCTCTTGAAACCAAAAAGCATGAAAACTGGACAAGAATTACCCAATATATTTTTCAGGATCTTGTCAGGAACTTGTTGTGCAGCGTCCGGGCCGTATGAGAAGCCCTTAGAAGAATGCAGGAAAAAACCTCTGTTGCGCTGAGAGAGATTCACATGCTGCCAGAGGTTGTTTCAAATAGATGGTACTCACAGAGTGTGGAATATATGGCATTAACAATACCATTACACAAGAGCCACTAGACAGTCAATCTTGTGAGATGAATTGTGAAACTTCATGAACCCATATGGCCATCAGGAACTGCGGTCAGTTGTTCTAGAAAGAGTGAGAGCTTTTCCTGCTAATGACACACTGGCGTCATCAGGAGCAGATAGTGTGTGAATTGTAGTTGTTTCTACTATATACACCTGATGGAGTTTTGAATACTTGTAACTGCCCTTCAATCTATGAAAAATAATTTAGAAATCCGAAACAAACCCCATGGAATAATACACACAGAAAAAACTTTGTTCACACCCTTGTCGAATCGACAACTTTTGCATCGGCAATTTGACGGTGCGAAAAACAGCTACTTTAGCCTTGTCGTTGAAAGTTCTTGAGCACCCAAAACCAGGCTAAGCTCGCCAACCTGTCAGAAAGTCGTCGTAAAGGTGTCGATGGCTGCAAGGTCATCAACAAACACAAGAAAATACTTCCCGATACAATTTATTTGCAAAACTGTAGGTAATCAGCATCAAGGGTCGATCAAATCAAGCTCGAAGACCAACACAATTCGGCCAACTGTAGACCTTACCATAACATTCTTATGGTTTATTCTTATGGTTTATTCTTGATTATTTGGATGTCATATATCACAAGGAACTTGACATTGATAAGGATACTACAGACTCCGCTAATTTTTCCAACTATCTAGACCTGAGGCTGGAGATTGAAAATGATTCTAACCTGTCAACTAGATTATATGACAAACGTGATGATTTCAATTTTTCCATAGTCAATTTCCCTTTTCTAAGCAGCAACATTCCTATGTCACCGGCATATGGTGTGTTTGTTTCTCAACTTATACGCTATTCCAGAGCTAGTTGCAAATATAAGGACTTTGTCTATCGAAGTGCCCAGCTAGTCCCTAAACTGCTGCGACAAGGATATGTTATACCAAGACTTATAGCTGCGTTTAAGAAATTTCATTGACGTCATCATGATCTGGTTGATAAATACACCAAATCCATGTCTGCCATGCAACTAGATCTATTTTTATGTTAAATTTGGGGAATTCATGACCTGATTTCCTGATTTAACCTCATATTAATAGCCATTTTTGGGGTTCATGAGTTTCCCTGTCAGTATTGTTTTTCTCTCACTTCGTATGCCTGATATGACTTTCTGTCCCCGGACTATGAAGTTGGATAACGGACCCTGTTTTGTTTGCTCGGAATACTTAATACTGGGTATTGATTCCACGTCTATTCTCCTTCAAAGTTTTTTTGGTGGCTGATCAACTTCCTGTCATATTTTCACCGAAAACATGTTCCTGTGCAAATATATTTAAAATTCAGGAATTCCAAGGCCAACAAATCTTGGTCAACCGCTAAAGTTCCACGACAACATGAGCACATTTTTCTACAATACCACTGCTTAACATGTCAATCACAAAGTCTGCATGCTAAAACAACCCATGCAGTCGTCAGCTAGTTCCCATGACAACATACTGTTTTTGTTATATATTCCTAGTGTTTTTCAAGTGCACAAATATGCAGATCGCGAAGTCTGCATGCCAACACCGTCTTTAGTTGACAGCTGGTTCCTAGGACAACACTCGTACTTTCTACAATCTGACTATTTACAAGAAAGAACACAAGCACAAAATATGTCAATTGCGAAGTCTGCATGCCCCGCAGCTCCAGTCCACAGATAGTTTGTTCCCATGACAACGCATTTTTTTCCTACATATCCACTATCAATAAGAACACAAAATAAGCAGAACATCTTATTTTACATCTCTGGTCGAGAGTCATTTTCCATGACAACACTTTTTTCCACATACCCACTATTTACAAAAACACCAACATGCAGATCGTGAAGTCTGCATGCCACAACACATATCTAGTGTGACAGATAGTTTCCATGGCAACGCACATTTTTCTACACTCCCACTGTCTAAAAGATAGAACAAAAACATGTTGATCGTCATGCCTACAAAGCTCTGGTCAACAGCTAGTTCCTATGACAACACGTATTGTTTCTATACTCCTATTGTTTACGAGATAGAACACAAACATGTCTATTTCGAAATCTGCTATCAAAACAACACGGTGGAGTTCCCATGACAACACATGGTTTTTGCCACAATTGTACTAGAATCCACACTCAAACATCATTTGCTCTTCTGTGAGACCAATAACCTTTCAACTTGGACATCAGCTCTAACACAGGGATCATTTTCAAGTCAAATGACATGATCAAACCACAATTGTACTTGTGCAATGGGTTTTTTTCTGCCACCAGGGTAAGCACTCCCCACACACTCCACAAGACTTAAACTCGGGCCAGTCAATCTCGCATCAGTTTTTTCCCCAAAGCGGCCCGCCTTGCGGGCGAGTTCTATACAGAGTCTCATGACGTCATTGGTATTTGTCTAGATACTGTGGCAACCGGCAATGTAGGCAGGTAGATAATTCTCTATCTACTGTATTCATGCACGATTAACGGCAATTTTCTGAGTATCTGTTGTCGAACTGTGCATATTTCCTATATATTTCCGACTACACGTATCTTGAGATGTACTTTCAAGTTTGCGGGACTATATTTGGCTGATTTTAAAATTGATTCCAACTTTAAACCCTTGGGGAAACTGGGAGTTGAACATATAGCATGATTAAATCGTGAAAACTAGAACTTCAAATATACCAACGAAGGTGCCAATCAGTGTCATGTCTATGTAGACGGAGAACGTGCTGGAATGTATGTAGACGTCCCCAGTGTCACGCTGCACAAGAAAGTATTGACCAGGCGGTAAAACAGACAATGATAATAATTGCATACTGCTATGTGTTGACCAATCCAGGGAATATATATTGTCACTCAAATCAGTAAATATGTGTATGTATCATGCATTTATTTGTACGGGTATTATCATCTCCTCGAGGCAAACTTACTAAGTTGATATCTAGAAGTGCCTCGGCCTCTTCACTGAAGAGATGTGGCAGGATGAGAAGCGCAGCATAGCCTCGAAGCACTTTGAAAACGAAAATGGTTCAAAACATCAACAGACACAATGACCAATCTACTAAAATGGGCAACTGTCACCAAGCACGTACTACATAATTCTGAACAAACAATAGAGTAATTCTGTTATTCATTGGCCACAAGGACATACATCTCTTCAAGTCTTTGTCAGGTTCAATCTCCGCCTCTTGTAGAAGGTTCTTGATCCATGTTGGAATGCCGATGTTGGTGTCAATCAGACTGATGATCGGCCGGTCGCACTTCCGTATCCCATGTAAAATCAGGGTGTCGAGATCAGCCGCCTCCCCAGGGCCCAGTCTGGTATACTCCTCGGAAATCTGTTAGAAACGATGAACGTAGTCAGTCAGTAGCAAAATCACATTTCTACTGTGAAAAACTTCTACACAAACAATTTATCCAAAGTATCTGAAACAATCCACTCGCAATACAGGCCTACAGTGTGTAGCGATTTTACCCCTATTTCACTCTTATACTGTATTTGTACTTATTCATCCTCCTTGAATAATTTATCTGAGTCAATTATATTTATATAGTTCTAGAGTTATGATATCTTCAAAGAGATAGAATTTTGTTTATAAGTTTATTTCATCCTCGCCCCAAATAGACTTTTTGGTCGGGCTTTGTTTCTATTGCAAAATGTTGTATTGTGCGTTTGTTATTGGCATCATCAAAATCTGACTATTGGGGGTAATAGATTTATACTTACTTCAATGTTATCCTTCTTCAATCATTTCAATTGGTTTGGTGGTGTAGTTTCTCGTTGTTTATTCCAGAAAACACGCTACAAATAACTTGAAGAATTGATCAACTCTGAATACGCTTCAATAATTTATATACGGAAAATCCAATAGAAATAATAGTTCATTTAATAATTTCACGAAGTATGTCAGAATTAAATTGATGTTCAATGGTGGCCACAACGATTCACGGCCAATGTCAATAAGATACGAGACAATCAGAGAATGCAGACCCTCGCCCTTCCAGAATAAGTTACTAAAGTTAAGAGATTATGACCTTTACATTTTCGACCTGGGCGATAATCGGGGATTTTTGTCGTACTACTATTGGTAATATAAAACGGTCGGAAATTGGCCCTAAAAAATACAAAAATCATGGGAGAAATAATCATTAATAAAAGTAGAGTTCTTGCGATTCTTCTATCTCAAACATATTCTCGACCTGTCGACCACGAACTGAATTCTTGATACTGACTACACAAACTTCACCAGCTCCCACAAATTTATACTGCATACTTAAATTCAACATTCTATTGAATATCGTCAGTGGTTTGGAAATTATCACTACTTGAAATACCACGAAGCAGTAATTTCAGCTCATGCCGCTTATACTTTCTACCTTGATCGATAATGGGGGGATTTTGTTCATAGAATCATCGGTCATACAGCAAATGATGGGGAATTGAGCACAGAAAAATACAAAATTAATAGGGGAAATTATTAAATCAGAGCTTTCTATTTTGATCTTTTCTTTGACCTGGACTCTGTTCAAAATTGAGCTGTAAAATTTCACAGTATTGTTTCGATCATTCAGGCACATCCCCCGAACGAAAATGTGTTGAAACGATTGAAAAATAGCTTCACAATATGGCCTTGAATTTCAGAACACTGAAAACTTGTGGTATCACACCTGGGATACCTCCGATGAACATCCGTGTACCCAATCAAATAGTGCCTAAAAAAACCTTGGATTTCAGGCATGTATGCAGTCTTTGTGGATATTGAATATATAACTAGTGGTGTTTTGCAGCTAAAAAGCTTCGAACATTGCACTACATGTCGTTTTGACAAAACATTAAATGTCTGGTATTCCTACGCCGAACACACATGTTTCGAGGGGACCTCGGCTGTCAGACGCTCGTCGGCAAAACGGGCGGAAACTGGTGATTTTTTTCATTTAGATTTAGCGAAAAAACGAGCGTGTGACCATATGACGAAATGACATTTTTATTACAGCCCAGTGATGTAGCTGTCAGAAAAAATGATGAATAAGTTTATTTTCTTCCCCTTTGATAGAGATAAGAGGGTCCGAAGTGGGGAAATTTACATTGATTTATATAGGGCCTTCTAACCCAGGTGTGCAGCCTTAAGAAAAACCCCTTTTTCATGCTAATTGATCATTTTTTCTCCCGATTTAATATTTTGGCATGTTGAGTTCATGTATTGCATGACACCTGACTATTGTAGACTATGTTTGCATCACTTATCCAGCTGAATAGGCAAAAAAATCACGAAAATATTATATTTCTGGCGAAATTCATGGAAACGACTCTAATTTGAAATCAAAAATGACTGAATCGGGTGCCATGGCAACCATTATTTTTTTGGCTCAGTGAACTTTTCCGAGGGAGGACTTGGACCACAGCACATCATTTTTTACCACGACTTGTTGGATTTAGCTAGTACTGCAGGAACAAGTTAACTGTAGCCCAACCCTTTAAGCAGTCCGGGCAGTCGAGATAATTTTTACAGACTGGTCTGTTTTTGGTATGCAGTTCAGCAGGACCCAAGTTCCTTTCACTCAAACAGAATAAGTATGAATAATAATGAAAACCCTCCTATTGGGTAATTAAGTCGTAAAATAGGCAATGGGACATGAAATAATCCGAAATTTTACCATAAAAACCAGAGTTTTGAGGATATTTAGAGTTTGTAAGACATATCATGATGATAACCGTTTCCATGGCAACGGATAATGGGTTTTGGCAAAATATCTCATTGCGCGTTTCACAATTGTCATATATATGTATAATATTGTTCAAAGTAGCTCCTAGAACGAAATAATAATAAATAAAATATTGCAGCACTTCTACTCAATATTTGCATTTATGTTGCAAATCACGTGTCGTTCACCTCGCTTGCGACGTCATGTACGACAAAAGACCCCATATCTGAGGACCTATTTCGAAATGAATTATACTTAATTTCACCCAGCCACTTTTTCTCTTAACTACAAATGCTACATATTTTATGTAGTAGCAAAAAAATAACAATCAGGACAAATTAAGTTTCTCTTAAGGTATCACACCTGGGATACCTCCGATGAACATCCGTGTACCCAATCAAATAGTGCCTAAAAAAACCTTGGATTTCAGGCATGTATGCAGTCTTTGTGGATATTGAATATATAACTAGTGGTGTTTTGCAGCTAAAAAGCTTCGAACATTGCACTACATGTCGTTTTGACAAAACATTAAATGTCTGGTATTCCTACGCCGAACACACATGTTTCGAGGGGACCTCGGCTGTCAGACGCTCGTCGGCAAAACGGGCGGAAACTGGTGATTTTTTTCATTTAGATTTAGCGAAAAAACGAGCGTGTGACCATATGACGAAATGACATTTTTATTACAGCCCAGTGATGTAGCTGTCAGAAAAAATGATGAATAAGTTTATTTTCTTCCCCTTTGATAGAGATAAGAGGGTCCGAAGTGGGGAAATTTACATTGATTTATATAGGGCCTTCTAACCCAGGTGTGCAGCCTTGTAGACTCATGACCCCCAATTTTTTAAGATCGGGCGATAATTGAGAGTTTTCGTCGTACAACCATCGGCTGTACACCATACGATCGGGAATTGGCCAAAGAAAAATACAAAAATAGTTGGAAAAATTAGTATCAAATAGTTATAGTCATTTATGTGATTTTTACTTTTTCCGTTGCCATGGCAACCATTTGATTTTGTCGCGCAATGGCTGATTCGCTGCTATTCCGTTCAAGAATCCAGTAGAAAAGTTGGATATGCACGGGTCAGGCCAGTGGGGCTGTCAGCTTGTAGCCATTGATGAGAGTGTCCAAGTATGGATATACGGAAAAAGCTCCCAGTGGAAGTCTTTAGCATACTGCCTCTTGAAATGGCCCTCCCCGTGTTTTATCACTTCCCGTCAAATTTATTCTTGAATCAGTCTAAAACCCCTGACTTCTCAATGCAGCAATTCGTTATCTGCAGCAATATCCAGCGTAAAATATGACGGGGCTATCAATCCAGTCAAAGAAACCATCATTCACAAAGTATGGAAACATGCAGCGGTGTGTTCCAGTCGGAGGAATAGCTGCTGACTCTCGTGATTTTGACAATGTCAGGCCTTATAAAGTTTCTGAGACCAACCGGCCAGGAACGTATTGCCCCGTTCCGGAACATGTTGCTGCCCTGGACGGGGAAAATAACGCAATATTTACGTCATTGCATGATGACGTAAACCGTTGTAGAACCGTAAACCGTTGACCGCTGTAGATGTACCGCAGAGTTTGCCCCAGCAGTTCTCCATCTGAACTGCAACAGCACCGTGAGAATGATCCAATTTCAATGTCAAACTGCTATCCAGAATCAAAGATTTTTATGAAGAAAATGTCAATAGATATATTCAAATTATCTGTTTAGTTTGTAATCCAATTTTACGTGTAAAATATGTACAGTCCTCCTCCCCAGCGCCAATATCCTCGATGTGAAATGTCCCTCCTTGAAATGACTATGTGTTTCCCGACTTGTTGAAAATATATTGCATTAGTAATTGTCACAAATCCACCCATCCACCCTTTCAGCAACTATCGCCTTCGATATTATTTTTTCACGGGAACACATTATCAACATGACCAACATCCAAACCCTAACACAACAGCGAATGTTCGTAACAATAAATATAGAGTTGAAATAATCTTGAAATATAACGTAGTTATTTTGATGATGACAGATCGAACAAGCTAGACATCTGACTCAGGATCTGCTGCTGGGAGGAGAGTAGCTCTCTCTGCAGCCGCTGATATTCTGCGGCTACCTCCTCCCGGGTGGCTCGCCGGGTCTCCGTGATGACTCTGTCCAACGCTGCTCCTCGGGCGGACTCGGCTCTACGTAGGACAGAGGACAGGACGTCCTGGAAATCATACAAGTTGAAGCTCCTCTCCCTGCTCGATGACGTACTGAGACAGAGTTTTCCAGTTGAGGCACGAATCTCCCAGGTGGCAGAGCCAATTAAACCCACGACCTGGAGCTTCCATCCGCCGCGTAGGGTTTCCCCTACCGATACAACAGCTGTGGCCTGATCCTGAGAAATCTTCCGTTGCTCGTTGTTGTTGTCGTCGATCTTCAGCAACGGAGATTGCGGATCTTCAGCAACGGGGATTGCGGATCCACATCAGAAATATCCTCGAAAACCGGACCTTCATTGTCGACACTGTTGGCGGTGAGTCCTCGACGGTCTTCGCTGGCGTGGATACTCCTGACACAGCAGTATGATCCGAGACCAGGCAGGGTTCCTGGGGGCAGCGCTAGTTCCAACACAACGACATTGGACATATTTCCCTACCCAGCGTTCGATGTCATACCTGGCCAATACATACAATTTATCAATCGTTTCAAAGTTCTTGTTACACCCAAATGTCCACCAAATTTACCGTTGTACATCAGGCAATAAATCAATCAGTTTTAGTATTGGGGATTTCTGCCGGGATACAACATTTTTTCGATGTAGTAGTTCATTGGCTATCACTAGTTGTTCAAAAACTTGAAGCTGTTGTTCTTGAGCCGTTGTTCAAAAACTTGAAGCTGTTCAAGTTGATGGATATTTACAACATACAAGTATCTAAATACGTGCATGCGTTTCTCTTGGGGAAATTACCTCCCGCATTGAATGGTATATTTGTTGTTTCCAATGAAATTCATCAGCATGGAACTCGACACAGTATGAAAATGAAATTACTTCATTATAAGTATAAAAATGTTGTAACGGGACAGAGTCTTTTGAGACAAGGCCCTGAAATATGGAATAATCTTTCGAGTGAATTATACTTGAACTCTGACCAGACGTTGCGTAGCAAAAACAGTTTCTCTTCGCGCGTCGGGCGTCGTGTCTTGCAGGGGTATAGCGATCTCTGATTCGGAGTGGCTTGGTCCAATGGGCTGTCGTTGGGGGGCTTTGCATCGGGAACACTGGTCATCTCCAAACATCTACACCTTCCTCGTCGGCAATATCCTCATCATTGGGTATTACATCACATTCTTAGCATCGTGTACCATCAATCTTTAGCTTCGGGTATCATCAATTTCTTATGCATCGGGTATCATCTAATTTCTTTAGCATCGGGTATCAACAATCTCTTTAGCAGCGGGTATCATCTAATTCTTTAGCATCGGGTATCATCATTTTCTTTTGCGTCGTTATCTCATTCTTTAGCAACGGGCATCATCTCATTCTTCAGTTTCGGGTATCATCTCATTCTTTAGCTTTGGGTATCATCTCATTCTTTAGTTTCGGGCATCATCTCATTCTTCAGTTTCGGGTATCATCTCATTCTTTAGCTTTTGGGTATCATCTCATTCTTTAGCTTTGGGTATCATCTCATTCTTTAGTTTCGGGTATCATCTCATTCTTTAGCTTTGGGTATCATCTCATTCTTTAGTTTCGGGTATCATCTCATTCTTTAGCTTTGGGTATCATCTCATTCTTTAGTTTCGGGCATCATCTCATTCTTTAGCTTTTGGGTATCATCTCATTCTTTAGCTTTGGGTATCATCTCATTCTTTAGTTTCGGGTATCATCTCATTCTTTAGCTTTGGGTATCATCTCATTCTTTAGTTTCGGGCATCATCTCATTCTTTAGTTTCGGGTATCATCTCATTCTTTAGCTTTGGGTATCATCTCATTCTTTAGCAGCGGGCATCATCTCATTCTTTAGTTTCGGGTATCATCTCATTCTTTAGCTATGGGTATCATCTCATTCTTTAGCTTCGGCTATGATAACGTTCTTAAGCATCAAACTTAATTACGTTTTCTTCCTTACTGCGTCCCTTTTTTTCACTTCATGTCCATCATCATCTCCCCATTAACCCCTCACCATCGTCATCCATTCATCGCATTTATGTTTTTTTTTTGTTTTTTTTTCTCGTTCTATTATTCCCTCACTGGTTTTAAAAGTAAAGTTGAGATGTGCCTAATTTTTGTATGTTGAACTACTATTATAATAATGTTTTTGTCATTGCACTGAATTTAGGTCTACAGTCTTCGGACTCACACGTCACAACTTGTGCCTCAAAATATGCTGTTCAATATTATGTCATTTTGTTATATTTCCTATGAGAGCACGAATAAACTACTACTACTACTACTACTACTACTACTACTAGTCTGTCCCGCTGTTGCAATAAAGTTCGTGTGTCCTGAGACAGATGTCTCAAATCTGTCCAGTCAGGCTTTTGTTCACATGTTTTTCTCCACTCATAGATGGGGCGAAATTCAGGATATGAGGATTGTACATTAACCGTTTCTTCCGTGGTGAATTTTTGTAACCATGTCTCGGTAAGAGTGTCCCCTTGCTCGTTCGCGGCAGGTGTATTTGGAGAAAACATTTGACTGCAAGTAGCAGCCCAGATATTTTCAGTGTTACCTAGTGGACAATTACGATTTCCCACACACGTGATCTGGTAGGCTATTGCCCGACGTTTGTCGGACGCACCTTGGCAGGCACCATCATCGTCGCTTTGCTGAGCATATTCATGTCCGGGGTCAAAGGAAATACCATCATCTTCATCCAAACCTTCATGGATGTTCAATTATATTGTGCAGGATACATGCGGATGAGATAAATTTCACAAGTTCAACAAGAAGCAACATGTCGAGGTTGTACAGTCTGCGAAATTTGTTTTTTAGCAGGCCTATGGAAAGCTCGAACCTTTTCTCTATCTCATCCAGCTGTCCGTTGTCTCTGAAGGGCACCATGACATGTGTTGTTGACGGATATGCGGAGTCACCTATCAAGTGCTCATCAGTAGCTAGATGATGAGGCAAATACAAGAGGCAAAACCTTCAACCAGAATTTGTCAAAAAATATAATAGTATCATCAAAATCATCATGTGTTAGTATGGCTTGTCCATTATGGGATTTGAACCCACAACTTTGTTCACCACAATCAATGGATACTCAATAATTGAAGAAAATGTCATGGAAATATGATAAATGTTAAAACAGCAACTGAAAAGATGTAAGCAGGGAATAGACGGGTGAGAATATATGCCATGAATGAGAAAGTACTAAAAACTCATTATCAAATATTTTTTTTGAATACCAGGCATATCCACCATACATAAATTAATATTTCAACTGAGATATAATATACCACATAAAATAGGTAAGTGTCACAATAAATGCACAGGAATTTGTTTTTCAAAATAATTGCACATCATACAGTAAATATAATTGACCAAACTTTTACAAATTTACCTGCACAGATATGGCGGAATACCAATCTGTGGTCGCACACCCCTTGGACTTGGGACACTGGGGAAGCCTTTGCGGTTGATATAGCTCTCCCGGTGTTCTCCTGGGCCCGGAATGGGGAGGTGGGTGCCGTCAATGGTACAAGATGTTTCAAACGAAGGCCTGGTTTGGGATTATTTTCTGTTTTTGCCAACTCGTTAGTTTCGGCGTCAGACACCATATTCCACCCGCTGATGTGACAAGGACAGTCTGGATATTACAGGAAGGCAGGTGTCAGGCGGAGGTGGCTAACAATATGGAGTTAGCAAAAATGTTGAATCCAGATTGTGAGCTATATATCAGAAATATGGGCGTTAAGATGTCAGGCCATGCATAACGTGATACAATGGCACTCACACCACAACAGGACTAGTATTCGGTGCTAATGACTAGTCATCATGGTCTTAGAACTGCCATATGCCTTTGTAATCATCTTTACACTGCCGTCGGTGTTCGTGTAAGTAAGCCGAACCTTGCGTAACGATCTTCATTATGATGGTTTGGAAGCCAGTAAACCAGCTGTTGTACTCCCGGCCTCCCCCCAGGCACCGTACGGCCTGTCTTCAGATCACCCAGGATAACGTCATTTTGAGCATTATCAACTGTGTCAATATTTGTTCTCAGATGAGTCCCGTATTCGTGTCTCCACCAATGACAGACCTTGTAGGGTATTGGGATCACGAGGTGAAGGTTCCAGGGAGTTCGCAATTCTGTAACATGACTGGTTTGGTGGAGAGTTCATAATCGGTTGTGCAGGAATAAGCGTAGATAGTCGCACGGACCTTGTTTGGTGTTTGACAGATGTGTAGTGACAGCCATAATTCACAGATGAAACAACTACATTTAACACACTGTCTGCCCCTGATGACGCCAGTGTGTCTTTGGATAAACTATTTGGTCGGGCTTTGTTTCTATTGCAAACTGTTGTACTTTATGTTTGTTATTAACATCATCAAAATCTGAATGTATTGCCGGTAATAGATTGATACTTACATTCTTACCACTGAGTCGGTGTCACTGCTGGCGGACGTTAAATCTGTCCCCGAGGATACCATCAACTCAGTAGCCTTTTGGCTTGTGATTAGGTACTTATGTACTTGTCATATATCTATTCCATGGGATTTGTATCGGATTTATGATTTTTTTCATAGGTTGTTGGGCAGTTGTATACTAATTCCATCAGGTGTACAGTAGAAACAACTACATTTAACACACTATCTGCCCCTGATGACGCCAGTGTGTCTTTGGATAAACTATTTGGTCGGGCTTTGTTTCTATTGCAAACTGTTGTACTTTATGTTTGTTATTAACATCATCAAAATCTGAATGTATTGGTGGTAATAGATTGATACTGACATGATATCATTCTGCCTGTATTTCACCCATATGTTGGAACAATTGGTGTCAATTTCATTTTCATGGATGATAAGACCCCAATTCATAGGACTCAAATTGTTTGTGAGTGCCTCGAACAGGAAATGGCAGATAGAATGGCCTGTCTTGCATCTTTCCCTGATCTGAATCCTATAGAAAGTTCGTGGGACCAACTTTGCAGAGCTGCTTGGAGATGACCAACCCCTCCAGTCAATTAGATAGGGCTTGTTGAGGCTCTACAGGAAGAGTGGTGTGCTTCAGACAACAGGCGATCAGCCATCTCATTGGGAGCATGCGAAGATGTTGTCAAGGCTGCATCCAAGCATGTGGCTGTCACACCAGTTATTGACTTTTGGAGTTAGGTCAAATTTATTGTGTTTTCCTTGTTTCAATCAAATCTTTAAAAAAATGCTATGTTTCGATGTTTTCTTTGGAGTCTGTACTTCTTCAAGTGAAATAACTATAACTGTGACTAAGAGTTTTGGAATGACGCTTAAAAGTTGAAAAGGAGATGAAAATAATGTTTCCCCAACAAAAGTTGTGACTTCAGTCACTTGCTTCCATCCAAGAGCATACACACTACAATACCATTAACCTTTTTAGTAGTGTACATAGATACAGAGAACAACGGTTCAGTGGGGTTTAGTCATTTCACACTTCACGGACTCACTGTCTCCACTGATGCACGAATTTTGGGAATAACATAGTTTTCATTGATAAAGGTAAGTTTGTCACCACTTTCTGGGGCCAGTTTACACCAGCGCTTGATGACGCTGAACCGGACGTCGAATAGGACCTTTCACTCGGGACTTCCGTGGCCGGGATTCTTAGGTAGACACTGACCATCACAGCCATCCTCGGGAATAGTGTTACTTGTTCGAGTAGGCTTAGAGATATATAATTCCAGTTCTACTTCAACGCCTACAGCATTGTGACTCATTCTGAACATCTGGAGCCAGACAGTCTGCAACCTTTTTCTTGTGGCTACAGTCCAGTTCAGTAGTGCGAATAGTGCCAGCCCTCAGAAGAGTTAGGTCATATTCTTCAGTGATGATATCTGGCTCAATCTCTCTCATCTTGTCCACAATTACCACAATTTGTCCACAATTTGTCTTGTGTCAGATCTCTATGATAACGAAGGAAGCAGTCAAGGCTCTTCGTCCGCAAATCCAAGAAAGCGGTCATCCGCCAAGATACTCCACGATAGCCAAGATTGTCATTGATGCTGGCAGGATGACTGTGTTCGTCGACTATGGAATGCCTCTACATAGCCCAGGACATCAGCATCAGCAACGCAAACTGTGTTCGTCAAATGATTTTAGCTGTTGGAACAGCTGACCAAGAACAAAATACATGATGCCGTTTGTTGGCACAGAAACATGGACTTCAGTGGTTACTGCCAAATTAGGTTACCATAAATTCAAGTAATTTGAGGTTAATATTTTTGGGTGCCATCGTTAGTAACCCAGGAATTCGACTTGTTTTAGGTATAATAAACAACATAGTCTGTTCGTGCAGAATTTGCTGTGCGCCTATACGTTGACAAGATAGACATTTTACCATAAAGTCAGTAGCCTATTAGCTTGTGACTAGGTACTCAGGTCTTTGTCATGCACCTATTGCGTTTCGGATGTCTAATTTGTTTGATATGTTGTTTTGGACAGTAGGTACTAGGTGTAATAATTCCAGGTGTACAGTAGAAACGAGTACGTTTTATACACTATCTGCCCCTGATGACGCCAGTGTGTTTTGGTTTTTGATTGAAATATTGTAATTTATATATGCTATTGACATCATCGAAATCTTGTGTGATATTTAAATTCTAAACGAGAAATGGCAGCAAAAACATTTGGGATTACCGCAGACCATTGCATGTAATCTTGCACCAATCACCACTAACTCTTTTCGTGGATGACAATAGTTTGGAAAATTGTACATGTACATAATGTAGGGCATAGTACGGTAACTCGCTCATCCAATCAGCGAGCGTTCACTTCACTTAGGCAATTTAAAGTGAAACTATTGTGTGACATCACCTCATATATTTTTTATGCCAGATTTATGGACGAGTGTATATTCTTTTGAAAGAACACACTGCTGGGAAATAATAACCCGGTTTTCAAGGCAGTATCTTGTTATCGTTTTTCTCAGGAGATGAGGAAGCAAAGGGGTTTTGAATGGCCATCAGCACCCACAATTTCGGGTATTTTCACCCCGGGTCCATTCAAGGCAGAATAGCAAAAATCCCATGTGTCGTCAAATATATTCATGCTTATCACGCGATGCCCAATACGTCAATTGACAAAAATAGCATAGTGGTTAGGCTGGGATTTTTTTTAGGAAGGTGTTATGGACTGTTAAAGTAAGATCATTTAACATTGAGTTGAATGGCCAATATAGTTAATATACTGTAGCCTGTAGGTAGATGTCACACAATAGTTGTGAGTGTCACAATATGGGAATAAGGATGGATTGTTTAGCGTGCATTTATGGCGGGGTTTAGTGCATTATCAAAATATCATCACTAAAAATGGGATGCGAGTCTATATAATAAATATCGCACAGATCTTCACAGACCCTTCGAGAGCTGCGTTCACAACAAGACGATTATTTCAGATATTCTACTCCACTCAGTGTTGATGTGATACAGGTCCGTCGTTTGTCTATTCATATTACGACATTTGAGCATACAACCACCCAACCATGTTGCTTAAAGTGGAATAATCGCTTTCTGAAATTCGTTATTAATCAATTGGCTAGCACATAGAATGACAAAACTAGGTGAGTGTGTTTTCCAGCACGCAGCAAAGATCGAGTTTGAACTGGCGGAAGAATACAAGAGAGCACGAGACCGAAGGTCGAGTGCTTTCTGATGTTCTTCCGCCAGTTCAAACGAGATCTTTCCCGCGTGCTGGAAAACACACGAAACAGGTTTTGTTTTTATCACATGCTATGAATTTAAGATTCTAAAATATTTGGAAACTCAACGCATATAAAGTAAAGTGAAATTGTACCAAAGACTGGAAGAACTTTTTACAATCTTTGATTGCACTCAAGGACTCCTTCTACTCATGAATGGAAGACCCGTGAACATGTGTGTTGCTAGGAAACAGTATAAACAATGCAGATCACCGGGTCGTCAAATACTTTGTATTGTGACGTCACAGTGGTTATACGTTTTCTGCATGGCTATATGTTACTAAGGCTGAATCGCGTGGAGTTTCATTGTCACGTCACAGAACACTCGTGCTTTCATTGTTGTTTCACATCAAGAAAGGTGCATGTGAATATGTGACATGTGAAGCAAAAATGTGAAGAAAAAAAAAGTGCAAACATGATGTTTCCGGCAAAGGTTATCACATAACATGCTGTCTGGAACAAACATTTCGCAAAAGCCAATGCACTCAAACTGGATCAATTCGAAATACCATGGATGTATTACCCTTGCAGTCCTTGCACGCAAAGATCCAGGGCATATCGCCTCAATGGCACGAACCCTGGTGTGTAGAACACTGCCTTTCACAACAATACTTGATGATTTTCAACAGAGCATCGGGAGAAGCTCGGAGTGTCATGCGTATTCAGGACTAGTTGACCCCTAAAGCACCGACATTTCATCTAACCCCAAAGCAAGGGATCGAGGTCCTCTTCTCGCCATGTCTGGACTTGATGAAAGACCCTCCGCTTGTGCTGAGACAGCTTGGGTTAGAGACAGCTTTTCTGGGTCCAAATAGGTGTAGGAGGATACAATCCGCTGCGAGAATTTCGATGCTGTCGCAGCATTTAACCCTTTGTCTGAATCCAACCCATAGCGCACCAATAGTAGCTGTTCACCAGTATGTGCTATATCATCACAAGAGCTGAACTGTTCTACATAAGAATACCTTCGCATGACCAGCCAAGTGATGGTATTTGTCGAGTGCTGTAGACTTCCCTATTCCATAAGGTCGTGATGTCGTATCTGAACTTGTAACTGCATAAACCAGCAGGTTGTTTACTAGCACTGGATCCAGTTCTGCCTTCTTCGAATTAATGTAAAGTGTTAGTGTACTTTGCGTCATCATCATGTAGGTGTTGTCGTTTTGTGTGTCAGCATGTGCGATGCACGGAACCAATATGTGTGTCGTCAGTCACAAGGACTATCGAGGTGGTCTGGGACATCCTACACGCTGTCTTGACAATGTCATAGTCCGCATCGTCTTCACTGTTTGACTGTGATACATTGTTCAGAATCACGTCCGTAAGCGTTGAAGATAAAAAATAAAAACAATGACGAACGCACACCATGCCAATAGCTTACACATGAAAATGTGATTGGATTGCGTCTTTTCAGCACACTTTCATAACGACGCATTAGAGGATTTAACTCTCACATGCATTTAGTATTCTTGCAAGCGACCATTTCCTCGAGGTGCTCCCAAAGGAATGTGATATCATGAACAGGTCTTTTCGGATTTGGCCCGTGAACCAGATGAGAAGTCGGTACCCTCTGGGGGCACAATACGAAATTTATTTTCGTTTACTATCAACCTATATACTTGAACAAATGCATGTTGAACTTCCAAACTCACAGCTTAAGATTTTTATAATGGGTGTCATGTGCCCAATAGGAGTTCAGTTGATTGAAGAAAAACGCTCGGACTTGATGAAGTAAGGAGAGTTCTATAAAATATCATATTGTCGTTCTCGATCAGGTAAACATGGGGTGTTCAAATTCACTCAACAGGGGCGGCATTGAAATGCTCACTCTTTCCGGAACATCTGATTTCACCTCCTAATGGCCATTTTTGGGAGTTCATGAGTTTCCCTGTCAGTTTTGTTTTTTCTCACTTCGTATGCCTGATATGACTTTCTGTCCCCGGACTATGAGATTGGATAACGGGACCTGTTTTGTTTGCTCGGAATACTAAATACTGGGTATTGATTCCACGTCTATTCATGTGTTAAAATGGTACAGCACATGATTCTCAACTGAAACTTCTATGGACAGTGTTAGTGTAGCATTTGGCTAACGCAAAAGCCTTTTGGCTTGTGATTGGTACCTATGTACTTGTCATACACCAATTTCACGGTGTTTGTTACAGATTCCTAAATTGTTTTAGTAAGTTGTTGGGCAGTTGTGCACTAATTCCATCTGGTGTACAGTAGAAACAACTAAATTTACACACTGTCTGGCCCTGATGAACCAGTGTGGCTTCAGATATAAAAGTTTGGTCGGGCTTTGTTTCTATTCCAAAAGTGTTTGATGTTATGTTTTTTTTTATTGTCATCAAAATCTTGTTATAAGCGGTAATAGGTTGAAACATACATTTCTAGATCAATGAAAACGAATTCTCTATGCCATTGTGTGTTCATCCAGTGCCACATAGTGTCTGACAGCAAGGATAAAGGAACAGAGTGCAGTCCTCTGTCTTCCTCTCTGCCTTCCTTGTCTGAAGAACCACAGCGCTATTCTCTGCCTTTCCCTCTGCCTACCATGTCTGAAGGACTACAGTGCATTCTTCGGCCTTCCATACCTTAAGTACCACGGTGCAGTCATCTGCCTTCCATGCCGAGCGACGATGACAAAGGTGGGACCTACTTTATGTATTTCTTGCATAGTAATAAACACTTCACTAAATTTGATTCGCATTGTTTTATGTTCAGATGCTATATATTGTAAAAAAGTTAAATATGTTGAGTAATTTGGAGTGTTCTTGAGTCATGCATTAGTTATATATCGAATAATAATTTTTATTATTTTCTTCAAACTCCTTATCGATGCTTCTGACATCAATTATGATTGCCCTTAAATTGCTGGTCTGTGCATGGCGGCGCTTTTGGTTCTTTCATGCAGGAAAAGACATTTTTGTCTTCACCCTGGAATTTTTAAAAACTTTTAGACATTTTGTCCTGCATAGTGTGAGCTGTATGGAGTATACTCATAGAACACTTGACGATAGGCTTTAATATTGCCACATTCAAATGGAAAGTCGTGCATGACGATATAGTTAAGATTTTGAATTAAAATTCAGTGACATCGAGAGAAGAATTTTGTGGGTTTGACAGCGATTTTCTGACAATCTAATGATTTTTTTCTGTTTCATACATAAGCCTTGTAATTGACCCTCGATTACCCTCGAAGTTCAAAGCAGCCATTTCAGACGAAAAACTGCAACATTCCCTAAATGTTCTGTTTTTGGCAGATCAGTTCATTTTTTGTTGGCAGATCAGGATATATCATCATCTACACCTTCTACTAGTATCATCAGCGATGAGGAAATGATAGCGCAGCATTACCAGAAGCTAAAAGTACTGATGGACGAAGAAAAGCCAAGAAGGTCGAACTACAAAATCATCAATGAATCACTTGATGTAAAATGTCTAGCACGGAGAAATTACATGGAAAATCTCCCTAAGTCTTTGAGAAAGTTTTTAGAAACCTATAAGTGTTTCAAGAACCCTGTTCAGGTATGCTGTTGCTTGAATGTAATTATATAAGTATCAATCTATTACCACCAATACATCCAGATTTCGATGATGTTAATAACAAACGTAAAGTACAACATTTTGCAATAGAAACAAAGCCCGACCAAATAGTTTATCCAAAGACACACTGGCGTCATCAGGGGCAGATAGTGTGTTGAAGGTAGTTGTTTCTACTGTACACCTGATGGAATTAGTATACAACTGCCCAACAACCTATGAAAAAAAAATCCGATACAAACCCCATGAAATAGATATATGACAAGTACATAAATACCTAATCACAAGCTAAAAGGCTACTGAGTTGATGGTATCTTTGATGGTATCCTGCTGAGTTTATGGTATATTACTAAATATACTATAATATCTGTACAAACAACACACAATCAGACAAACACTGGTAAACGAGGGCTCAGGGCGATATTGCGGATATGTAAACAAAAAGTATGATTGGCAAATGACATGTATATGCATAATGTATATACATGTATACACTGAATAAATGCTTTACTATTTTAGATTCTCGAAGAAATGCGACGTATCGTCGAGCCAGGAAACAAGAACTACTTTGTTGAATGCTCAGCACGAGTCACTGAGAACTGGGGGTGTCCCGTATAATTATGAAGTGGAGGGAAGAGTGGATTCATTGACATAAAGTCAGAATCAACCACTGGTACAGAATATGAAAATGCATGCACAATTTATGCAGGAATAGATTTACATAGGAACACGATATTGATGAATTGACGAGTACGATATTGATTGAGTATTCACAAATTTAAGTGTGTTGAACTAATTTTTTTCTGATATGCAGATGAGCAGACACTTGTTCTTCCGAGTGCTTCCTGACCTGTTTCATGATACAAAGCACACCAAATAGTCCTAGATATTGGAAGAAGTAAGACATGTTTATAAGTGGAATTTTTACCATAAAAAAAACATTACCATGCATTCATGATAAAAAAATTATGTGTTCGAGTCATGAATAATATTGTGCGTATGTTACTAGGAAGAAGACGACCCTAACAAGCATATGATATACCACCGCCCAAGTATCTCTCGCACGTGAAACTTTGATAGTGGTGGCCGAGGACGTTTGCATCAACTTCATTAGGAATCATACTAAACTTTCAATTCTTCGTCAAGGATATTATGTATATGCCTAACATAAATGTGCAGCACATTCTAGTGATCATGAAAATGGTACAATTTTCCCCAATACACGTGTTTTGAGTCTAACGAATCATGGATGAAAAATGCAATCTTGTCACAGGCACCAAGAACACAAACTCAGGTTGCAGAGGTCCTCAACACTCGCAATTCTGCCAAAAGGCAATTTCACGTCCAAGAGACAGTACCCTCTAACGGTTGATGACATCCCTCTGGCAAAGATCAGACGGACAAGATAAGGTAGATAACATCAATTCAGAGGCTTCATTTTGCTTTGAGCGCAGTGGATTATTGCTGTTCTCTGATGTGAACACAGTTGTTTCACACGTGTGGTGAACACGAACTTTGAAGTAAAGATTTACAATCCTTAACATAGCACCCTCTTCTTTACGATCCATACTGTAGGTTGCATTGATAAAAAAACAACAACTTTGAATAACACGGTTGACTACACATGTAGCCTCATACTTCTTTACATCAGATGATGTATAACATGGAGGACATGTGTCTCTGAAAACTTTTTTCAGCCAACATGCCTTATGCATCAGTGCTGATGTTTGTCAACCCCCATGTATTCGCAGACAAGAGAGTTTCCTCTCTTAGGACATCACTGCTTATCGGCCTTTCCAGCAATTGGGACTCCTTACTGTCTTGCATTCTGTGCTTGAGGGTTTTGATGGTGACGCTTCCTATGTAATGAGCTATATCTTCCTCATTAGGTGTCACATTAGCTGCTAGTGTGGAGGTATCGATGGTGTTGGTCGTGGAGCAACCTCTCTCCAGGTAAGTATCGAAGAACTGGAATGTCGGATGTTATGGCGATCAGGTTAGAAAATCCACCTGTTGCCAGCTGGAAGAATCGTGCTTACGATCTTTCCCTGTTCACTCCCGCCAGCTTGGAGTTTGTTACCATGCAACAAGACGGATGTCCGCCCAATTTGTTGCTGCATTCTGCAAATATAGATATGATGTCAATATAAAAATTGTTATCCTTTGATCAATAAGATTATATTGCGAAACATTTTGTGTTTTTCACTTTCAATCAATAATTTGAATGACAATCTACTTTTATTTAGTATCTTCGAACTATGTCCTAAACGATTTGGTGAGACATGTAACCATTGATAACCTTCTCAACTGAATATACATATAAATGTACTGCTGTCCCATATTTTAAATAATATCGTTAAACTGTGGCTTTCAGATACTTATGAATATGTGCGTCATGCTCATACCAAAATCGGTCAGTGCACTTGGATTTTTTTTTGTGCAGCTATATATGACCAGTAACATTAATGCATTTATGACGGATATCAGCTAACATACTAGTAAGTGCAATGAAGAAATTTTGAAGTCGTCATGTGTTTCCCTGTAGCCTTAAATTGGGGAATATGAGAAAAAAATCTCTACTTTACATGTGTGCACTGAGTCAGAGCCATCACCATGGTAGAAAACAGGATGGTGTGAAAGTACTGCCGGCAGAGAGCGTTCTACACTCCGCTCGTGTTCAATGGTGTGTGAGAATGTTCGGGTGCTATATCCGTTGTACAGCTGTGACTGCGAACAACTGTTAATTAAAATGAATTCATCAATGCAGTAATTACTACATTCTGGAACATTGTTATTCCTTCAAAATGTTGATACGAACCTAATTTATCTGTGCATGAGCTATATGCTTTCAATTCCATTCATACATATATATTGTTTATTTGTTCAAGTCATTTACTATTAGACTGAAAAATGTTGAGATGTTAAATGTGTCTTTTCTACCTCTGTCCTATTTTAGTTCCATTTGTAGGGCAGCTTTATTGCAACGAGAACCTGGCAGCTCTTGCACATCACTCAGTGCTTTCATTGCCATCTTGTAGTTTGTTTTCTGTTCAAATATTGAAACATGACATTACGGTCTTACTAAATTATTAAATATTACTACCTGATGTCTAATGTATATATTTATTCATAAAATACATTTCATATATGAAAAGTGTGTATGACATAAAAAACAACTTTTCTTTCAAGCATTTGATCTTGTTCTTCAATCTTCATACTACTTATGTTCAATACTCGTATGAATGCAGCACGACATGACATGGAATCCAATTCAACTTGTCAAATAGAGTACCAGCAGTACTTCGTTTTCGTAATACAAAAAAACACCAGTCAATGGTTCTCCCAAGCTTCTGACAACTGTTCGTTGTATATGGATTGATAGCATTCCCCTGAATGTCAACATCTGATTTTATCTCCGCATATAGAATGTCAAGATCATCCTTATCTGCTTATTTGAAATGCAATACGTTGTTTGAATCTAGCAGCCTAAAGAAATCATAGATTACGTGAAATTTTTCTATAACATTACATATAATATCACTCAGGTGGTCAAAAATATGATGGGGATTCCTGGTATTTAGTAAAAAAAAAAATGGGAGAAAATCACAGGTAGCATTGAACAATTTTTGATCACCAGGAAGTCACCATTTGTAACATTACTCAAATCAAAACCATACTATATGAGGTTTATGTGGCCAAAATACAATGAACCATAAACATATAAATCAGACACACCATGTTTAATCTAAAGTCGAGTTCATCACACAACCTCATGTGATTTTTGGCCATAACTTCCTTTGGGTTGGTCGGATCAAATTGAAATTGAGTCTGAACAGAATTTGGCATGTTGTTCGACGTTCGCATTGCACAGTACTTTGTAAGAATGATATTTTATTAAAATACACCTGTATGAGTCCTCCAACTCAAAAACTCTTAGCGAAATGAAGATCATGAAACCCCCAAATTTGCTTGAATTACTATGATTCGATTTGGGTCCAACATTTAACATTGGAGTAGATTGCCAACTTTCTTAGTTTTCAAGATAGAAGTCTGAAATTTTGAGAAAAGATATGGCTTTGTGCAAAATGGAAACATATAAAATTTCAAATTGACCCGACCAACCTGAACGGAGTTATGGGCAAAAATCATATGAGATTTGTGTCGAATACAAGTTCAGTATACTCTAACGCATACTCCTTTACGGCGGATGCAGCCAGATGGTTCTGGTTACCGTAATTGTGTGCCACTACTCCCATAGCTATCAGCAGAGAGCCTTTTATCGCCAGTCTATCGTGTCAAAAATAAAACAGCAGGCCAGCCAATACGGATATTGGGGAGTGGATTTTCACACCGCCATCAAAAAAATACTTGTCTTCTGATATCAGATTTTGTTGCACTCCTCGATTCTGCTTATTTTGCCGACTCCCTATTAGGTCTTGTGTCGTGTTGCTTGTAGCGCAAGTCATTGGGAAAATTAACTATTTCATTCTACATTAAAAACAAAAATTGACTGTCCTGGTATGGATTAAAAATATCGACATTCACTCTACACACAAAATGAATACAGAAACCAACCCCATGTAATGAAATAAGCGGTTGTAATAATATTGCTACACGAGTAATAAATAAAATCATATTACCCAAAACGATTTGTGACTTGATTTGAAAATAGCAGATTCAAATCTGATAGCAGATTCAAAGGCAACACACGTATACACATCACAAAGGTACATAAGGATAATCTTATGCATGATTTTGAGGAAAACTTATTAGTGCAAGTCAATTTCAAGGTCAGCATTCAAACCGCAATACATAATTTCTTATACTTAGTCTCTGGGTCTGTACGTTTTGGCTATTCTATCTTTTCGGTTCATTCTGGAATAGCTATTATCAGTCAAAAATTCAAAATGGCTGCCACACGCAGACGAATAAAGTGCAACGTAATTCATAGACATCATAGCGGTATATGAGGGTGATGTTTCAAAACAAATATTTCAGAATTTTTTTTTTAAGAAATGTCCATTAAAATTCCAAAATTACAATTTTTTGGTCAAAAAACGGGAAAAAAGTCTCAGGGTATTTGCCCAAGGAATGTTTTGGTGAATTTTCAGAATAAATCCAGGCAAAAAAAATTGCCAGACGGACGTACGGACGTAACAAGGAAATTATAATTGTTTTTTTTCACATGTTAAAATTATTATATAAAATAGGCACACAAGTCCCCCCGAAAAAAACAATAAGAACTTCTCTCCCAATTAGGGGTTGTGTGGCTTTTCTAAACACACAAGTATGCCTACATATATGTAAGCACGGACGACGGATGAAAAACCACGACAATAGCTTTTCGGCCAATATGGGCGGTAAGATAAAAATGAGTTCTGGCTTGTTTCATGTCTGAAGTAACCGTGATCATATAAACACACGTTGAATGGCGGGCTTATTTTTAGAACACAAAAACACGATCATAACTTAGGTATATATGCTAAACAACATAGAATCAATTGAATTTTATGAATTACCCCATAAAAAAACCTAATAAGCAGGTACGTTATGTTTTTCTCAAATACTGATGTTTAAGTGTGACGCTGCCCCGTACTCAACGAGCCGGGTGGCGGGGTCACCATATTCATCTATACTCATCATTCACCGTGACTATATCCAGTATTAAATACTTATAATAAATTACCAATAATGCAAATTATTCCTAATATTATTTTTATTATATTTCGAAATGCATTTGAAATTGAAATATATTTTTTTTCTAAAATAGATTGTAACTGAAATCAATACATGCCCGGTCGTCTATTAGAATATTTAGGGTAATTGTGAGTTAAATATTTATAATAATTTAACAATAATGCAAATTATTCTTAATATTATTTTAATTATGTTTTGAAATGCATTTGAAGTTGAAATATTTTTTTTTCTAAAATAGATTGTAACTGAAATCAATACATGCCCGGTCGTCCATTAGAATATTTAGGGTACTTTAAAAAAGGTTTTGAAAAATCATGCATTTGGAAAACTGAAATGCTCACTCTTTCCGGAACACCTGATTTCACCTCCTAATGGCCATTTACGGGGGTTCATGAGTTTCCCTGTCATTTTTGTTTTCTCTCACTTCGTATGCCTGATATGACTTTCTGTCCCCGGACTATGAGATTGGATAACGGACCCTGTTTTGTTTGCTCTGAATACTTAATACTGGGTATTGATTCCACATCTATAATACGTGTAAATATCGTAATACATGTGTATTTGCAAAGGTAAGTAATAAGCATGACAAAATGATTTCATGCTTACAATATGGTTATCTAAATTCATAAATGTGTAACAGAACATTCCTACAGCCACCAGGTGATGACATCAGCAAGACACGTGACATATATAATCCTCACGTGCCTCAGAGACGTATACCTTCACGTCTATGCGTGCCTGGAGGTGACATCATCTTATTTGTACCACATGAACCCTGTTTTGATACTAATTGACCAATGTCTGCACGAGGATTTGTTTGTCATTTAAGTGGATCGTGCACGTAGGCCATGTGCTTCTGCATTTTTCCTGCATTCATATTTACGACAGCACTTGAAATAGGAGCTTCTTGGAGAATGCAGATTTATGTGATGCCGCATCAAAAACAGGTTTGTAATTAATTAATCATGCAGAAGATATCTGATTTTAATTGAGTCATTCGATTTCACACATAAATATACATGTGATTGGCATTCCACGTAATATTTACCGAGTGAAGTAGTAATTTTTCACATGAAGTGTCAAATGGGAAATTGTGCATTTATTTTTTTTTTACTTTTTGATTTCCCCACGATAACTTCATTTTGATTCGATGTATCTTCTCCAAATTTTCGCCACTGGTCATAAATGGTGTGCAGAAGAAGCCTATTGTTTTTGATCCGACTCCGGGGTCCGTGAGGATGAAATCTATGTTTCTGGTTCATTCGTATTGATGTTGTTATGCAAGAATAACCTAATTCTAATTAGAGATAACTATACAATACGTGCGCGCAGTTCAACATTAACACACGCTTGTATGTGTGAAATGTCAAAAACAAATAAATATATACCTCGACTTGTGCTATTAATCATTGTTAACGTGACATACTGCCTACAATTGAATGATTACTCACGTTAAATAAAAAAAATTACGATCAACAATCATAATTAATTAACCCCTCCCACCCATCCATGTCACTGTCGATTAGTCGAGCTCACACACATCCGTCCGGCACTGCAAGAGAATAATTAATGCCGTGGTATGACACACACATTGTCTTCAATAAGTGAAAGATTATTTGACACAAAATAGACAAATATATTGTAACGGAACGAAAAATAACTGAAACACTGCAACAAAACATACCACAAATTGATGTGCCTGCAAGTTCATTAAAACTTGCAAAAAACACACAAATAAAAAATAATAATAGAATGCAATTAACATGACTTAATAAAAAATCTGAGTACGCGTACCAGAAATCAAAGAGCTGTGTAATCTTTATTTTCCCAGTCTTTTAGGTGTTTTTGTTGGAAAGATGTGACTGTATTCCACCTGCATGCCTCACATCTCCATTTGCATACAGTGACAGAATTCATCGCTGCCTTGAGATCGGCGCTTATGTTGTTAAATGGCAAGTGTACACAAAGAAATAATAAAAGGTAAATGAAAGAATATATCAATAATAGGAAAAGAAAAGACGTATATATAAAGTTAATAACAGTAATAAATAAATTAAATTAATAATAATATGTGTAATCTTTCAGATATTTGATAAGAAGAGGAAGTAACAAGAAGAGGAAAAGTCCTCCGTCGTCGGCATCACATACTTGGCAGCTTTCTGAGGTTTTCAGTTTTTTGGGGCCCCCTCATCCTTGAAGTTCCCTCCCCCAAATCATCATCTGCATCGTCGCTGTCGTCATCGCTGTCATCACTCTCCTCGGCATCACCCAAAGTAACCACACATGGCTCTATTTCATCAACCCTCCTGTCACTCTCCTACTGCTTTTCTTCTTGCTGTTTTACATGTCTACACCAAGCTTCTGTTAGATTTCTCTCAATTGCCTTTTCCCTCCCATGCCTGAACAGCTTTCCAACAGATTCCAGTTTGCCATCTTTGTTATTCTTTGCCACATGGTCTTTGATGAAACCCCATGCCATTTCGATGGGATTAAAATGACAGTGATAAGGGGGCAACCTTATCACTGCCAACCCCTCATACACGGCCAGCTCGTCGCATACATAGGCAGTCTTTGGCTTGTTTGCCCTTCCTAATATCAAATCAGGCTTCAGAGCCTTCGCATCGTATATAACCCCGTAATTTTTGATAATGAGGGTAAGGTGGGCACAATAATATATGCATGAGATTTTATATCATTACATGCTATTACTAAAATGCATGCGGGGATAAAAAATGAAGTCATTGCACATGCGCAATACATGGTTACAAGCCGTCTGCTACAAGCTCAACAGCATCAAGATCCTCGCTTCGAAAAATCCAAATGATGAAAATAGGATATCTTAACGATAAAAGTTAGTTTACCAAGGCAACTTATATATCATTAGTTGCCGGAATTGTTCGTGATTCTACAGGTGTCATTCATTGATGGCATGAATATTGTACGTTGGCCCTTTAGCACTCGGGGATAGTGTAACCGAATTGATTGGTTACTTTTAATAATCCAGGGGTCCGTTTCACTAAGATAGCGAGCTCGTTATATAAAGTCCTCATTTAAGTTTTTAACGATGGAAATAAAAACACAAAAATAACTATGACAACATATTGTTAACGATGGATACAACGAGCATTTTTAACGATGGAAATCTTAGTGATCAAAAAAAGCTCAATATTAACGAGGATTCTTTAGTTTAACGAGGATTTGGCTGCTAACAAGCTCTTTATGATCTTAGTGAAACGGGTCCCAGGTTCTTCCATATTGTTGGATTGAAGGCTATGAAGATTTCCAGAATATATACAGTATATTTATAAGAATGAATCCAATTGGATTGATCATTCAAGGAACCGTTTATATCAAAGGCACATATTGGGGATATGCCTCCATATTGTTGGGTCATATCCCTCCTATGGTCTTTTAAAGTTGTTGTTCCTGAATGTTTCAAATTGGTCTCGCAATTATCACATCAAATATGAATAGACTCTAGAACTTTACTAGAACTTTGTTAATTCGTCAGATCACTCAGACAAGAAATAGACAACAGTTGTACGTACCGTTGGTAAATTCAATGAAATAAGATGATTCTGGTGAGCTGAAAGTGCCTAAGAAGTCAGCAATAAAAATATACATGTGAACTTCAGCAAGTGGCCACACCAGAATGGCGTTTAAGTTCCAAATCCCTATCCCTGGTAACTTGCTCCCTTCCCGCCTACATGGTTACGTTGGATAATACGATATGCAAGTTATCCCCAGCTCTGAAAATTACAATATAAATAGGATTACTCAAATCTGACAGTTATGCGTTGTAATAATTACAATATCTACAGTAATTTAAATAATCAACGATTTAATTTAAATGAAGAGGGTGCAATGTTGTAAATATGTATTATAAGGGAGCTCTATGAACTATTACAGTACAAATCTCGCTGACTAATAGGAACGCGCTATACATTTCTAGTTTTCCCCATAGTCCGACATGCTGGCTTGGACAATTTTAACGATATTTCTGCTAAATTTTTCGAAAATACATCACAGAGTGGTCATAATAACCAACACACTCTTAACGAAGGTAAACCTGGTCATTGTTACAATGTCTATTTCCTGAATAACTACAAATATCTCAGTGAAATGCGAGTTGTCACTCCTACGTATTTCATGAAATATTTCCCTGGAATAATAACGAGATCTTTACACTTGACCCTCCTTAAAAGAATAAACTCTCCTGAATTTATACACATATTAGTATACTAAAATTTACCTTGGCAACTTACAATTACCGGTACGTACAATAACCATGCTAACAATCACGAAGTATATACATTTCATTTAAAAAAAGGTCCAAGTGTAAAACTGAATGCAGTTATGAGGCAGGCTTCCACATCTACATTTTAGCCTGTGAACAGTGAACACTTAAAAGGTGTCAGATATGGCGATTTTTTTGGTGACGCGGCGTGGTAGATAGGCGGTGGAAGGTGCAGTCGGTGGGATGGATGGTGGAAGCACTTGTCGGATAGAAGATGGTGGCGCAGTCAATCCAGGGTTGACGAAACGTGTGTTTGCAAGGATGACGCGAGGCAAATTGGTGAGTTTCTTCCGTTTGTCAGTGGAGTCGATGTATCTGTGTGGGCAGTGGTGAAATGTTCTTTGACTATCCTCACTGGGGTTGCAGAAACGACAGTTGATGACTGGGCAGAGCCAAATCAGGATGTTGCGGAAGTGGAATAGTGTCGAGTGGCGACGCAAGGCTCCAATCTGAACACGTCCCACAAATAATTCGTCCGCCAGTATTAGTCGGTTTACAGTATTTGTCGTGAACAGAAAATAAATTCACAATTGACTAAAGTTAATTATGTTGTATTTTACCTATGTTGGCTGCGTGTCCATCAATCGTTACGCAATGCACAACTAGATCCAACTCGGAAATTTTCTGTAGGCAATGTGTCAGAAGCTCTCAGTTTCACCAGACAAACTCCGTGTAGAGAAATAACCTATTGGTCATTTCCATCTGACAACAATGATAGCGAAGGTCAATTATTAATAGATCAGCTCTTCTAATTAATTGCAATGTCCACAATAATACGGAATGTGAAATATATGTAATCAATAACAATTTTGATCGAAAATAATGTCACTGACCTGTCACACCTACAAGCACGAAGACCAGAGCTTCGGTGGCTGATGGTCCGCTCTCGTCTGGCCCTGCTCCTAGGTCAACAAAACCAGTGGTTTGTTGTTTGTGTGCATCATACATGAAGCTCTCTCGAATATATGCATAGCATCAAGCGTCAGACAACAGCTGTCAAACAGAAAATGTACTATATTTCAGTTGAGGGGCTGAGAAGGATAGCCGAGGTACCTAAAGTTTCAATATATTGGATTCACAAAAAATATTGTGAACTTTACAAATAAACATGCTGAAGGACAAATGATGAATAAATCGAGACAGAAAGGATGAAAAGCGCACCGCTATGTCAATACATGTCAATATGTCAATACAATACATGTATGTTATCAGACTTCTTGTCGGTAACCTTACATTTTTGTTCATGATCAAAATACATGATTTGTCTTGATATCACAAGTAATTTTCACACGTAATCATCTGCATTAACCTTACCAATTGGTTATGGTATTCACCTGGAAAACAAAAAGTTTATTAAAACAAAAATTAATGAAAAAGTAGCAAACGAGGTCAGATAGCATTTACCGTGCAATATGTTTGATATTTTTTGTATTACCATTTTGTTGAATGGCATTGAAAGTAAGGTCAAGGTCTTATCGTGCGAGTGCTTATCTACACATTTCATGTCAAATTCCAGGTCACCACACAATTTTTTTAAGTACAAATTTTTTTTTCAAAGCTGGAATTTTTTTTTATAAATTTCAAATTTGGAATCAAAAATTTCAAAATTTTATAAATTTCAAAGTTTTCATCAAAAGTGGCCTCCAGTTTGGGAAAGAATCAAAAATCAATAAACTATTAAAATAAAAAAAATATCGAAATATTTTAAGGTTTCTTCTCCAAAATTTCATAACGATTGCACCGTACACTTTGAAGATAAAAATGTGGATGGACGACGGACGCAACGCCACGGCAATAGGTCATTGAACCGGTAACTAACAATGACAGCTGATACACTACCATTGAGCTACATGTATATGAACTTGTTTCGTAATCACAGCAGGAATGAAACCTACAACCTTCTTGGTCAATTGATAAAAACTGCATAAAATTATATAATTTGATATAATTTACCCCATTATCATAATAATAAGCGCACACAACTTAATTAGTCCATGGGCATGTTTATCATGGAAGACTTGGCCTAAAACGCTTCCCTTGGGCTTGATATTTTCATAGCGACTTCAAGAAAAATCCATTCAAGTGAACCATCGTATTATTATTAAAGCGGCGTTGCTCGTGGTGGATGGTAAATCACTCTCCAAGGATACCATCAGCTTATTAGCGTTCAACGACATTGGTTCATGAGTGATGGTTTTTCTGTATTCTGTCAAAATTTGTCAATGTATATATCAATATACTACCGCTGATGTTTCAGGTGTTTATAACCGTCTAACATCTAGTGAAATTGGCCATGTACCGCCCCGGTCGACATAGCGTCAGGATGATAGTGTTTTAACTATTCCTGGTCCGTTATACATGTGTAGCCTACAGGCCAATCAGTATCGTTCAGTTTATTTACCAATACTCAATAGGATGCCAATAATACACTAGCATTTCCCCCTAAAAAAACATATGTCTCATGGCAATCATGGTCGAAAGTATCCCATACTCAATGACAACGAGGTATAAAATTTCAAAATTTGTGTATATATAATTATACCCACATAACACATAATACATATATATCTAACTATGCTTAGCATAAGAACACAAAACGTATTTTATGTTATTTTAAAATAGATCTCAATATAAATTATAATTAAATTTAAAATTGACGTCAAATTCTCAATGAGTCAGCTTGCAAGCAAAAATATATACCTATTTGCATTACACTAGTAGGCTCATCAGCAATAATTATTAACGGAATTAGTTGCCAAGGGAACGGTTCTTCATATTTATCTCTGGTAACCACATGGGTGCTAGGGCCGAAACAGCATAAATTAATACAACAATTGTCAAAAAAAAGTATGCTACTTCTTTAAAATCACGTTTCACACCTCTACAGCGAATGACCGATCAGCGAAAGTTAATAGTCTAGTTAAAATCTAGTGAAATCGGCCATGTACCGCCCAGATCGACGTGACGTCAGGATGAGAGTGTTTTGAATTTTCTTGTCCCATTATGTACATGTGGGGATAACCCCATAGGTCAATCAGCTACTGCCTCAGTTTACTTACCAATCTCAACCATTAGTATTCCTTCCTAATTTTAATCGAGATGTACGAAATAGTTGCGGAAAAATACACTGTTCACACAGTGACACCAATGACGCTTGCCAGCCAATCCTGGCAACAATGGCGCCGACTTTTGATGAATGCCTGTTTTGCAGAATCCTTCGGTGAGGTTGGAAGGGATAGCAGAAGCCTGCCAAGCATCCTTGAATAACCGACTGAATGTCATCTTCATTATGGACTGTCCAAAATGATCTGTGGATAACGTGTGTACTTGCTTCCTCCAATTGTTTTTCAGTGGACCGAAGAAACTGACATCCAATGGCTGCATAATATGACTAGAATGTGGGGGCAAACAATAAAGAACTATCTAGAATGATATGCAGAATTTTGAAACTTCAGGATAAAAGAGTTCGGTATTGATCTAGCCATCCCCAGAAGATCCAGAATAAGAATCTGGGAAGCAATCTAAGATTGGATTGTAGCTGAATCTGCGCCGTGGAAAAATCTCCATCGGTGGGATGCAGATGCCAGCTGCGTTTGCACAGGCGAGAACGGTTATCTGAGTTCTGTCCTCAGCAGAAAATCCACTCCAAGCACAATTCCAACTTCTGTGGATCACGTAGAACCTCCTCATTCCCATCGGCAGCAGAAAGGACAACACTGATATTTGGCAAACCATTATTTAATACTATTCACTGTACAACAAAGAGCCCTATCCCTGGACACATTTTCAGCTGCTTTCAGGGATAATTCTGGATGCCTACGCACAAAGGCATGATATCAATCCTTTCCAGGTCTATTAATAATAGCTAATACCTTGTTAACTTTGTCTAACGTTCGTTTTAATGTGTCAAAAAGTCCCTGGCGGGTCCGACCATATCGGATTTCGGCCATGTGAGTGAGCCAGACCACCAGAGAGGCTTCCTCCTCCGTCAGCACACTGGGTGGTCCCTGTCTGGACTTTACAGGCGTGCGGCCATGCCTTCTTTCCAACAGTGTACTAAGCGGCACTCCAAACTTCGAGGCCGCCTCCCTGCTTGAATGGCCTGCTGCAGCGAATCGCGGTGCCCCTCTACTGACTCCTACGTGTAGTCCCGGTAGCGGCCTGGATTCCCCCGCATCGACCCCGCATTTTTGGTCACAGCAAAAAATTGCTAATATCTCTCTGTTTATCGACATTACAGCTTAGGAATCAATCGTGCACATATAAAAAAGGATATATGTTGGATATTGTCATGACCTTGAATATCACCTTTTAACTCATTTTCAAGGTCACAGCACAAAATGGCTAATATTTTGCTTATTAACGACTTTTAGGCTTAGGAATCAATTATGCAAATAGAGTGAATGATGTGTGCCAAATATTTTGATCACCTTGAATTTGACTATTGACCTCATTTTCAAGGTCATAGGAATTGTTGATATCTTCCTTGTTATTGAATTTACAGCTTAGCAATCACTTGTAGACATATGTGAAATGATATACATCCTTTTCATATATGCTTGATATTCTCGTGACCTTGAATTTGAGGAGAAAACTTAGTTTCAATGTCACGAGACAAAATGGCTAATATATAAAACATATATTGTCCGGTAACCTGCCTAAGCCTTTGGAGCAATTTTTCCATAGTAACTGATAATGAAAGAAAAATAATCGGTAAATCACTTAAAGCCCTGGACTGTTGTGAGAGCCAATTCTGGATATTATTGAACAAAACGTCACCTAAGAACAGAGAGGGCCTAACTGCACTTTTCAAATTCTACACCAGAGGCAAAAAAAACACGAAATCATCTCCACACTGGAGATTAAATGGAAAGGAGTTGCATACCTTTTCATGTTAAATATGCGAACCAAGTAATCAATTGAAACGAGCAAAGCATTCAGTTCGGTACAAGCAGAAGAGTTACTTGCATATTCGTACTTAGGCCCTTCCTGTTCCGAGGTGACGATTTATTCTCAGAGCCATTTGGACACAACTGACGGATCTGAGATTTCATCTCTGAATCATTCGCGTTTATATTTTCCTGAAAGGTTTATATTCCACTCTATCACGGCAGTACTCCTTTGAATCATTACATTGAAGTAAATCGACCACCCCTCTCGGGATATCGATTATCAAACCTACATGACTTGCTGAAAAAAGTCCGAAGTGGCAGATAAAATCATTTTTACACTCAAATATTTTTCAGTATCACATGTTACTTACGTTCTTTTGGTATGGTACATTTATTTTGTGTCTTTCAATCACACTGTTAACTCCATAAGATAATAAGTTTTCCATATGTTAACTCCATAAGTTAAGGGCAGTTGTACACTAATTCCATCTGGTGTACAGTAGAAACAACTATAATAACACTGTCTGCCCCTGATGACGCCAGTGAGGTTTCAGATAGGAATGTTTGGTTGGGCTTTGTTGCTATTCTGAAAGGTTTTGATATTAGGTTTTTTACTGGCATCATCAAAATTTGGTTAACAGCGGTAATAGGTTGATACATACATTTCTACCGCTGAGCCGGTGTCACTGCTGGTGGACGTTAATTCTGTCCCCGAGGATACCATCAACTCAGTAGCCTTTTGGCTTGTGATTGGGTACTTATGTACTTGTCATGCACCTATTTCACGGGGTTTGTTTCGGATTTCTAAATTGTTTTGATAAGTTGTTGGGCAGTTGTACACTAATTCCATCTGGTGTACAGTAGAAACAACTATAATAACACTGTCTGCCCCTGATGACGCCAGTGTGGTTTCAGATAGGAATGTTTGGTTGGGCTTTGTTGCTATTCTGAAAGGTTTTGATATTGGGTTTTTTATTGGCGTCATCAAAATTTGGTTAACAGCGGTAATAGGTTGATACATACATTCCATAACGCAATTTCAATATAAAGGTTTGCTGATTGGAGCCCATCCACCGAAACTAAATAATCTAGCATGTATTACAAGGGCCTGCGTGACCGAATTGCACGCAGATAGGCCCTTTCTCTTCTGTATTCAGTATAAGTGGTGAAATCCGAGCGATACTACCGGTATCATAGTCATAATATGAATGTGAATATCGCAGACACCCAGCCAGCTGAGTGTGAGATCAGGTGCTCCGGAAAAGTGAGCATTTCCTGCCCCGCATGCGACACCCGCTGCGACATCCACCATAGCAAATCGGGAAGCAACCATGCACAAAACTACAAGAATGGAAGGATATCCTCCATTATATGTGTGACAGGCTTGGCGTAACCTTCAACCAGATCATAGTGTCGACCATAAAACTTCTTGGATGTCGACCTCAGTCTAGGTAATACATATCCCTGTTTGAGCAGTTTTGAAGTCAGAAGCTGTGCTCTGACCAGGAAAGCCTGGTAAGACGAGCATGCTCTAGCATAGCGGATAACTGTGATACGTAGACACCATAGGCTGGTGATGCTAGGATATTACTGCTCAAGACACGAAATTGATAATAGGGAAATTTTAATCGTCACGTTTGTCATATAACCTTGTAGAATCAGTTGTTTCTTTGTTTTCCAGATTTGTTTAATTTTACAAGATACCATATAATATTCCCAATTCACAAAATGACATGATGAAGGATTTATGAACGGGAATCTCAAAATTGTTAATTGTAAATTGAATGACAAACTTTGTTATCATGGTTATAGGCCATATCAAATGGTATGGTTGGTCTGTGAAAAACTTCAATATATCATTGAGTAAACATACATAACAATATAAATAAAGATCTCTTCGTATACAGTAGAAAATTGTTGCTGAAAATTCATGAACCGTCTTACACACCTCTTGGTTTGGCCTAATGTATAGCAAATATGTCGGTAGGAAAACGAACTACAAAGGCTAAGGCCATAAAAAAATAATTGTTTTTCGTACATTATTGGTGCATTTGTCGGGTAATCATGTGATGCTCATATTAATTTTTCATTGTGGTTATATGATCATCCAACTTTCTTGCGAAATACTAGTACGTTAAGGGGTGGGGGAGTCTTGTATGGCCTAATGTAAGTATCAATCTATTACCACCAATACAGCCAAATTTTGATGATTCCAATGACAAACGTAAAACATAACATTTTGCAATAGAAACAGAGCCCAACCAAATACTTTATAAAATGACACACTGGCGTCATCAGGGGCAGACAGTGTGAAAAAACGTAGTTGTTTCTACTGTATACCTGATGGAATTAGTATACAACTGCTCAACAACAACCTATGAAACTAATTTAGAAATCCGAAACAAACCCCATGGAATAGATATATGACAATAGTATTGTACATTGTATCCAGCAGACGACATTTATTCAACTTCCGTTCCAATATATTGATGTCTTTATTCAACCAATAAATTAATAACAATATGTATTCAATTTCCAACACATTCATTTCTAAATAATAATATATCCACATTAGTTAAATAACAAAATAATTTTGATATCCGTGCACAGAAGATATTTATTAAATATACTGGGAAACAAAAATGCAATGATTTGTACGCATGACACACAATCAAATGCAATTTATTTATTTTCTCTTGGTGTCTGGCAGTATATATCAGTCAATCTTGCATGAAAAACATGCAAATACATATAAAGTGCAAGATACCTCATGATGAGATATGTTTTATGAGGTATAAATATAATTTATGATGAGGTATATCAGGTATGTACTGTACATCAAAATCAACGTAAATTTATAACTTTATACCATGGTCTCTCATTCATGTAATAAATATTAAATGATTTCAGGTGAAATTGCTTTGTTCACATTTTTGTCCAACCTCAGCCTTTTTCTGGTGCTCATTTCCTGGCCTATCTGTGATGTCCGTGGGGATGAAATCCATGTTGAATTTTGGACTTTGTTTCCGCGCGATAACTCAAAAAGTATACAGGCAATGGCTGCAGAACTTTGCATTGAGGTTCATGTATCACCAGGGAAAAAAACCTTTTGATTTTGGGATCAATGCGTCAAACTTTGACCTACAGGTCGGAAGAATTATCGACTTTACAGCTGGGAATAAATTGTCTACATTTAGGAAACGATGTATGCTGAATATTTCGATGACCTTGAATTTGACCTTTCACTGCATTCTCAAGGTCAGAGCACAAAATGGCTGATATCTTGCTTATTATTGACTTTACAGCTTGTGAATCAGATGTGTCCATATAGGAAATGATATATGCTGAATATTCTCATGATCCTAAATTTGACCTTTGCAAATTCAGAGCACAAAATGGCTAATATCTCGCTTATTATCGACTTTACAGCTTGGGAATAAATCATTGACATAGAGGAAATGATGTTTACCGAATGATTTCAATGTCCTTGAATTTGCCCTTGACCCAATTTTCAAGGTCAGATCACAAAATGGGTAATATCTCACTTATTATCGACTTGGGAATCAAAGGACTTGGGAATCAGCTTAGGAAACAAGTGTGCACATATAGGAAATGATATATGCTTACCTTTGACCCAATTTTCAACTTCATATCACAAAATGCAATCCTACACTTGTGTGTATTCAGTAATAGAAGTGTTGAAAAATACTTGTCTTCAGTATATAACTACTGGGTAAAATATAAATCAAATCAAGGTTTGAGTAATTGCAATACTAAACAACTGAAGTATTCCCTGGTGGTATAGTTACTACTGATAAGTAATTGAAAGCACTGTGCGATTGTATTTTACCAACCGCATGATGAATGCATTTACTAAGTATTTTTGTGATTTACTTACAATTACTAGCAATTACTTGCTATACTGACAACTGTTTTTAATGGAGAATTACTCATTTTACTCCTTGTAAATGCTTAGCCCAAGTATTACTTAGTATTTTATTATTTAGAGGGCAAGCAATTTCGTACGTACGAAATTAGATTTGTATGTACGAAAATAGTTTTGTACGTAAAAACTACGTAACATCACGTAACGTATTAACATAGTATCCCTAATTCAACTTCAAGACGTTGGAGTGGGAACTGTGATAAAGTAATTAAAAAAAAATAGTTTTGTACGTAAAAACTACGTAACATCACGTAACGTATTAACATAGTATCGCTAATTCAACTTCAAGACGTTGGAGTGGGAACTGTGATAAAGTAATTTAAACATTTGGAAGAATCTTCCATGGGCCTAAATAAACACACACACAGTGGTAATAGGTGGGGGTGGCGATACCCTCCCCAAGGGTCTGCCAGTGATCACATGTATATAATGATGACCTTTAAAGCCGGACATTTCCTCTGGTCTAGATGATGAATATGATTCCAATATAACTTGACCTTTTGGAGACGCTCAGACTCAGCTGGACATATGAGACGTGATTATTGTCTGGCTTTGAATAGATTCCCAGTTATCACGATATCCAAATGGGAATTTCAACACAATGATTCCACTCACAACAATGGTCACGCTTTCATCAATCCGGGCTTCCAACTATCCAGTGAAATGTGAAAGAAATGTGTTCGTAGTTCAACAGCGCTAGATATTGAAAAAAAAATGCTTTAATTGACCCAGGGATTTACCTGACATTTTCCCACCAAGTTTACAACAAAAGGTTATAACAAACGGTAAAAATATCGGCAATGTGCTAAACTATGAGACACCAGATCAGACAAAAATATATACACACATCTTATCAAACCATTTTGTACAAACGCACAGATGGGATACCGGCAAACATACTACATACTACACCGAAATGTTATTTCTGCCGGTAGGGATATCAGTTGCACATTAGATCTCTATCATCCTTGGCGAATAAATTGATTTAGAGTTTGGTCACGGCATTAGTAGGAGCGATGATTGACACCAAGTGGTATGTACACAGCATCGATAACAATGTTACCGTGGACGAGTGCAGTTTCGGAGATCACTGAACAAATATCTGACATATCTCCATATTCAGTACCAACATCTGTCATGAATGGAAGATTGATGCCCATGTGTATGGATTTTTGAATTGGATAATACCGTGGATAATGAGACAATCTGAGATTTCAGATATTATTGCTCTTTCAGATTTAGTTACTTAAATTTAAGCTGGCCTTAAGTTTTCAGTCTGGCCTGTAATCGGGAATTTTGGTCATACGACCATTGATCATATATCAAATAATCGGGAATTGGCCATAGAAAAATACAAGAATCATGAGAAAAATTATCATCAATAAAAGGAGAGATTTTGTGATTTTTCTATTCTGACCATATTCTCGATCGCCACCTGAATTCTTAATACTGACTTCCCAAATTTTGCAAGTTCTCTCACATTCATGAATCATCATGGAAGCAAAAATAAAAATACAAAAATCATGAGAGTAAATAATCGTTAAAGGGGAAAGATCTGTTTTCAAGGAATCCGATGGTTTTTACAGAACTAATTTAGTTGATATTTTACATGTTTATCAATATCAGATCTAATTTTTTGGAAAAAATAGGGAGTCTTTGGCATCTTCAATTTAAAAAAAACCCAAAAAACTTTATTTATTTTACATCAATTGATGAACAAGCATCAGCTTATATTAACATCTCTTGTTGGCTCGGATCTTGGCGTAAGGGTGGTCATTAGTGTGGGAGGAAACCAGAGAACCGGGTGAAAACCCACTTGCCCGGTTTGGCGACCACATACCACCTCACATACTGCCGAGGCCAGGGATCGAACCCGTGCCTAAACCGACTGCATTTGTGAGAAGTCAGCCCACATACGAACTGAGCTAAACGGGCAAACAATCTTCAATTTAGGATATATGGCATTCAAATAATCACCAATCATCTATGTAACGGAAAGTGAATTTAAAGCTACTTATTTGTTTCCTAGACCCTCCTCGTTGCAGATGTTGGATGAAGTCTGATTCGTGCGAGTACAAAAACAGGTCCGCCGATAATGGTGCAGTTAGTTCCCATTGGAAAACTAATTGACTGTTGAAATATTCGACCATCAAATTCCACAAAGATATTATCAATAAAAAATTTTTATTTGGGTTATAACTCTGCAGTTTGGAGATGAATTTCGCTGATATTTGTTGCGTATGTTCTATACATGACTACAAGGCTTTTCCGATGGCCAGATTGAAGTTCCAATCAATAGTCATACAGATCCTGAACGCTATACACCGTCAATCAAATGTAAGTTACATAGGAAACACACAGCGTTTTAGAGTGCAGTTTGTTGACTATGGTTAGATTACTTATCATAGAACAATAACCTACTACCTGTTTGGAGATTTATCTTAACACTTGGTGGTAATTTGATGATCAAAATAGCATGGTATATATCACCCGCATTGAAAATACACTGATAATACACTGAGTAAATGAAATCACGGGTTTGTGCCCTCGCTGTAGTTAAAAAAACTACATCATTCGCTTCGTGTACGCAACGTGAGTTACATTCGTTTCAGAACATTCAACTCTTTTTATATTCTAATTGATCAATGAACTTGTCAATCTTTCATTGGCATCACCTTCACATATATATGCAGAATATTCATTCCAAGTTTCACGTAAGTTTGTTACAAAACGGCCGAGATATGAACCAAAATTGCACACGGTATGGAACTGTTGAATTTACAATAATTCTAGGCAAAACGCAATCTTAATTTCGGACAGTATAATAGTTTTTAGTGTAGAGAAGTCTTTGGTGAGATATGATGCGGAGCCTGAAACATATCTTTGTTTTTATGGATTTATGTGTAACTTTGGGATCCAGTATAACCTGCAGTAATTTAGAATAACTACACGAGGTAATGATACCAATAAATGCAAACTATTACTAATACGCTTCGGTCGAATGTCTTCTTTTCACTGCAAACTATAAACATTCTCCAATGCAACAATTTAATATAGCGTGCGACCATTTCGTGTGGCTGCTCCCCAATGGGCTCGGATAACACTAACAGTTATCGGCTGTTATTGCTACATCATACAAGAGTAAGAACGAGTAGGGGCCATTGAGTGACATGAATTGCTTTGAGAAGAAATTTGAGCGAGCAATGATTTACTACTGTCATTAAATGGTGTCTGCCGAGCAGCTCTAATAACTGATGTCGTAAATTTGTAGACTGCATCGAATTAATGGTGGATGAGTTTGTTGCCATCGTGAATCTACACATTCTCTAGTGCCACTAGTTTTAAATTATAGCTATTCGAAAGGAATAAATTGCGGAACAGACTAGGCCTATATCCATAATTTTGTCAATATACACAGTGACAATAAATCCTCAGTACATTTTCATTTCAGTACTGTATTTTGAGCATCCCTGAAAGAGTAGCACAGGGCTAGACATGCACATCGACATCAATACCACCATTAATATCGGACAAACGATTTACTGCATCATACTGAATGTCGCGCATAAAATCTGACCGCAGTGTCACTCATATTATGCATGCCACTCCCAAGGGTGAATGTGAGGAATTCGCCATCGATTCACATGGACATCAATTGCGATTGGAATGGTCTTTTCCAGGCCCTATCATAACCACGAATCCAGCAACATTTTGTGGTGGGTGCAATTATTAGTGTTGGTCAATGGTTCAGGAGAATAGTAAAACCAATGAGTATCACAATTGGAAACTGGTAATAATTCACTTTTCAGAGTTGAAATTTATCAATGATGAAATGTTATCATGCCAATACCAACAGCACGAAAATATTGTTTTCGGTACAAAGGAATTGTATATATTTACCTTTTGGAACCAAGCTCGAAATATCCAACTGTTCGAATGAATATTCCCAATATTATCACACTTGTCTGCTACTCGAGTACAGCGGTTCCTCACCAATAGCATTAAGTATTGGAGTGCCGTTTGAGGTGTTCACCATTTGAGGTGTACATCGTTTGAGGTGTACACATCAAGAGTGATTTCAGGGGAGATGCAAGAAAATATTTCCATTAATTACAATGGTAAAAGCGTTACGTAAATCATACCTTCTCAACACTAAATTATGATAATAGTTATACCCAATGAATTGGTGTACACTAACAATATACACCGAACACTGAAGCAATAAAATATGCGTTCACGTATGGGGTGACAAGACTTATTGCTCGAACAATCTGACATGAGCCCTATGGATGAAAGTGAACTTCGCATCATGTGTTCCTAACAACAATTAACAAAAAGTAAAACAATTTGTTGTCAATATATCCTAGAAAAAAGATACTTCCTTGTGGTATCTCCAGTAAGCACTCTTCAAAGAGTCAACTTACCCCACTTCATCATTCAGGACGTATTCTCCACTGTAAGATTTGAAGGCCCACTCTATCGTTCAGGACGTATTCTCCCTTGTAAGATTTGGAGTCAAAGCTAAAGACTGGCGTGTTCTCGAGGAAGGATTAATGCAATGGATATGACTGCACCACGAAGCTTTGTAAAGAAACGTGCACTCACATTGTGTACAAACCAATGAGTGTGATGTATTCCTCAAACATGCCATATGAATTAACGGTAGAGAATACAGATAATTCGAAACATCATGAAAATTGGAGCATTGCCATCTTGTGAAGGACGTAATACAGAAAATCTAGTGATGAAATTATATCGATCAATCTAGGGAGAATGACTTCAAAAACAGCATTCACATATTATGTCATCATCCAAATAATCAGTGCCATTGATTAAATCAGTTCCAGTCCCATAGGGAGTGCGTGCAGGCTTGTTTATAATCAGCAAAGTTGAATGATATTCACACAAATGAATGGGTCACTTTTCATTCGTAGTGAATTCCAAGCATGCGCGAGAAGTGATCAATACAATTTGCCCGCACAGACTCTGTGTCTACATTACAAGGGAGAAATGGGCGTCATAATTTGGGAGATTTTCGTCTCTCACGGAGAATAATTTCCTGGCCCATTGACCTTCTACGGTTCTGGAAAACGAAACCCAGTTTTATAGGTGGGATAACCTCAAGGCATGAGGAGAAGTTCACAGGGTGACATGGGCATTAATCTCTTCGCATCCTCGATCAATTCTGCCACAACAACAAAGACGATCCGGTTCGATGAAGATCGAGAAAAGAGTATTTCCGCAAAAATCGGGGAATATCTCCGAAACCAGAGAAAGAAATATTGCACCCAGATCGAAGCTGCCCAGTGTCAAGAGGCATGACAAGCAATCAAACCAACCACATTCTGATGTGCTGGTGTAAATCAGTCATTATCCATAATAAATGGTTCATATATCCCAATCATATTAATGTTATCATTGTAAAAATCCGGTATCACATAGCGTAAAACCTGGGTATAACCATGATAACTACAGGAGTAAAACCATGATGCTTACTGGTGTATATCCTCGATGAGCTTGCTACAACCATGGTAAATACCGTGGTTATATCATGGGTTCACACTGGTAGTATCATGATTGACACCATGTTAATACTTCGTTTAAGAAATTCTATGGACGTCATCATGATCTGGTTGATAAATACAGCAAATCCATGTCTGCCATGCAACTAGATCTTTTTTCATGTTAATTTTGGGGAATTCATGACGGGTGCCACTAGTGGGGCAGGAAATGCTCACTTTTTCCGGAACACCTGATTTCACCTCCTAATGGCCATTTTTGGGGGTTCATGAGTTTCCCTGTCATTTCTGCTTTCTCTCACTTCGTTGCCTGATATGACTTTCTGTCCCCGGACTATGAGATTGGATAACGGACCCTGTTTTGTTTGCTCGGAATACTTAATACTGGGTATTGATTCCACGTCTATGAATTGCTTTGCGAAGAAATTTGAGTGAGAAGTGATGATTTGCTACTGTCATTAAATGGTCCTTTCCGAGCAGCGCTAATAACTGATGTCATACTTTTGCAGACATGCTTGCAACTAAATACGTGCATTTAGGGGAATAGTCTGTTGCCCCCATGAATTTACACGTTCTCTAGTACCGGCATCGTAGTTATGGCATCCCAGTTATGTGGTATCTATATTGGCATCGTAGTTATTTGGCAATGCAACTAGAAAAGCAAAAGTGAATAAATTTCGGAATAGAAGTATATAGGTTTATGTCGCTAAATACATGTATGTCCACATACAAAGAGACAATGAATCCCGAGTACACTTTCTATATAATATCTCGAATATTGTGTATGGAGCACCCCTTGAAGAGTAGTAGCACAGGGCTTGACATGCACATCGACATCAATACCACCATTAATATCGGACAAACGATTTACTGTATCATACTGAATGTCGCGCATAAAATCTGACCGCAATGTCACTCATATTATGCATGCAACTCCCAAGGATGAATGTGAGGAATTCGCCATCGATTCACATGGACATCAATTGCGATTGGAATGGTGTTTTGCAGGTCCTATCATAACCGCGAATCCGGCAACATTTTATACTTGGGTTGGTTTGGGATAATAGTAAAAGCAATGAGTATCATAATCGAAAACTGGTAATAATTAACTTTTCGGTGGTGAGACAAAATATATACTAATGACGAAATGTGTTATCGACCCAACACCAACAGTACATAAATATTAGAGTGCAAACCGATTATATATATTGCATTAACTGTTGGAACCAAGCCCGAATTATTCAATTGTCACCCTGAATATATCAAATATTATCTAGCTTGCCTACTATGAGATTGAAGTGGTTCCTCAGCAACAGCCTTATGTATGGTATTGCCGCCTGAGGAGTGCATTGTGGGAACTTCAATAAACAGATACACATCAAGAGTGTTTCCAGGGGAGTTGCGAAAATAACATTTCCATATATGATAAAGTTGAAAGAACATACCTGGGGGCCGTTTCTCGAAGCTGACGCAAATTTTGAATCTGCGCTGGGTTCTGCGACCGGTCGCAGATAGAATCTGCGTGCGTTTCCCGACGGCCACGCAAACCCCACGCTGAGCCAGTGCATACTGGCAAAATCTACGAGGGGTCGCAGGTCATTCCTCACTTGCAAACGAACATGTTTACCATAGAAACGTAAAATATGGTAGGGGAGGACTATGCAGACCTACTCCTTAGGCATTCTATGTGTGTAGGCCTACCAGTCTTCTGAAACAAACACAGGGTAGATATAGGCCTAATCAGTACATTTTTCGACTCCGGTGGCAGAAAGTGACATCACATTTATTTACGAAAGTAAAAATGTTATGACTAATCATTATCGTTAGGCCTACTGGTCAGTCAATCACCCTGACAATTTCCTATTTCATGTAAAATGACAGCCCTTGTACACCATACGATCGCCCAATTGTTCAGATCCAACAAACGCGCCTATAGATATAATGACACAGTAACTAGGCCCATACAATCTAAGTTACATCGATTGACTTTGTGAAAATAAACCAGGCCAATATAGATCTAATATATATGAATATATATAAATAGTCAATAATACCTTTGTGTCGTAGTTTATTTTGAGCAAATGGATGTATCTAAGCTATAGTCCCTTACACGTCAAATGCGTTTGATGGATATGCCCTATTGGCCGACCATATGGTGTACCAGGGCAGTCATTCTTGCATCACGTGTTTCAGCGGGATAAATTTTTGAGACTTGGGAAAATGATATTCATTACAAACTTGGAACCGATTATTGAAACTGAATAAACATTACTCAAACTTGGAATATTGAATCTATGTATATATTATTTCAACTGGGAAGAAATTATTACAACCGGTATAGAAAGTATAAAATTATAGGAATCAGTAATGAATATTTTTTTTATTTAACTAATTCATTCTTGGGAATCCCAATTCGTTTCAAAATAAATAAATACTTCAGATAATAACTTATTGAAACGGAGCAAAACATTAACACCATAACAGAAGGATGGACAATAATTTATTTCTTATTTGAATATTTTTCTCAGTCTAACTTATTAGCGGTTTAAAAAATATTTCAGGTTTGAATAATGTTTTCCCGGTTTATACTGTAACTAACTTATTCCCGATTGTTATTATATGTGTACAGCTTTACTAAGCTAGGTTTTTAAAACTGAAGAAAGTGACATATATGCCTAACATGACCCCAGGTCTTTTAATTCTTGCTTGACGGAGTGTTGTGCCCCATACTCCCCTACATATACTCACAAACGCTTAAAACTCCGTGGCAGACGTCAAAACTATTTAGTGTGGTTCAGATCAGTGTTCAGAGATAGATTTTCAGCTGTGAGCCTTTCAAAATGTCTCTTGAAACAAGGTATATGTTAAGCAGCATGGTGCTGCAAAAAAGAATAGAATATCTGACTGTATGGTATTTAATATCAAATACACGTATTTAACGTTGAGTACACATATTTAATATTGAGTACGTGTATTTAGCATTGAGTACGTGTATTTAATATACAAATATATATACGATGATGGTGAGCGGTTTGGTGTTGTTCATTTCTCACATACATTCTACCCTTCTATAACGGGCTCACGTCGTGTAAAATAATGTCATCATTAGATATATAAAGTGATATTGGCAGAAAAGCTTTTTCTTTTTCTAAGTCAATTACACATATGCCTGTGGTCTCATAAAAATATGTTAAAAGACAAACTATGCTTGATCAGATGGATAAATCAAGCATATGACAGTACCAGCAGCCGCTAGTAGCAGCCGAAATAACAAAAATGCCAGTACGATTCAAATCTGCGCTGGGTTCGATAGCTCTGCGTGCAGTCCTTTCCACACGCAAGAAATTCTGCGCCTGCGAGGCCTCGCATATCGAGCGTGCGTGTCGAGAAACGGATTTTTCCCTCTGCGTCGGGTCAGCGACCGCTCGCAATGATCTGCGACCGCTCGCAAGGGTTGCGTGTGCTTCGAGAAACGGGCCCCTGGTCGAAAAAAGGTTGCGTAGAACATACCTGGTCAATACTAAAATCATAACAATAGTTATACCCAACGAATTGGTGTACACTAACCTTATTTGAAGCAATAAAATGTGCATTCATGTATGGGGTGACGAGACTTATTGCTCGAACAGTCTGACTTGAGCCCTTTGGATGAAAGTGAACCTCGCATCATATGTTCCTCACAACATTTCAAAGTGAAAGTAATACAAATTGTTGTCATCATAGCCGATGAAAAGATATTTCCATGTGGTATCTCCACTAAGCCCTGGTCAAAGATTCGACTTTCTCCCACTCTATTATTCAGGGAGTACACACACATCCGAAGCTATCTCACAAAAGGCCAGATACAAATGTCACCAGAGCCATCGAGCTTGCTACAACCATGGTAAATACCGTGGTTATATCATGGGTTCACACTGGTAGTATCATGATTATTACCATTGTAATACTGGGATATAAATAATGGTTCAATTGTGGTTTTATCATGGAAATGCAAAGGTTGTATCATGGGTTCACATTGGTAATATGGTTATTACCATTATTATACGGTTGATGTATGGCTTTATCATGGTTATACCATGGTTTTAACTTGGCGATATCACCATTATTACCATGGTCAACCTGGGTGATATAACAGTAAACATGCTAAAAATGGTCAATTCTCAAATTGTTTACCTTGGTTTTACCTCTTGTTTTACTGCTGATTTGCCTAGGTTTTTACAATACAAGTTGTATATTCACATTAACTACGGTAATATCATCGTAATATCATGGAATTGCCCTCGGTGATACCATCGTACAGTTATCATGGTAACCATGTGGTAACATTGTATAACACCAGTAACCATAATAAAATAATTCTGCTTGGGTTGGCGAATAAATTGATTTTACAATGTTTTTACGGCACTAGGAGGAGCCACAATCGATGCCAAGCGTTATGTACTTAACATCGATAACAACGTTATCGTGGACGAGTGCAATTTCTAAGATTGCCGGACAAACATCCTACATATCTTAATATTATTTGCACTGCTTAAATGGCATTTCATTTCCTCGTATGTGTTACATCCGTTGTCAGTTTACAGGACAAAATTAAAGAGAGAACAGACCCCAAATTTTCGACCTCGAGCGATAATTGAGTTTTGGTCTTAAGCCCATCGGCCATACAAGATACGATCGGGAACAAGCCATGGAAACATAGTAGGAAAAATTATTATTAATAAGAACCCGAATTCTATGTGTAGCCAAATATGTGATTCTCACTTTTGGGGTTGCCAAGGCAACCAATTTTATTCGATTTTGACAAACATTTGGGAAAACCGAGCCACTGCCATACCGCTTCATTCCTATAAGGTTTAAGTCGAACTGACTATTTGTTTTTGAGTTATGCACGTGGAGGTACAAACACCACGCGAACTGACATATAGACCTAAATGCGATACCATCTTTTCCTATGACTAAATATCATTAATAGGCTTCGATTAAATGTCCTCAATTCACTGCAAATTACAAACATTCTCACATGCATCAATTTAATATAACATGCGACCGTTTCGTGTGGCTGCTCTCAAATGGGTTCTGATAACACGAACATGTCTCGGCTGTTATGGCTACATCAAATCAGAAGAAGAACGATTAGGGGCCATTAAGTGACATGAATTGCTCTGCAAAGAAATTCGAGTGAGCAGTGATGATTTGCTACTGTCATTAAATTATGCTTTCCGAGCAACTGATGTCATACATTTGCAGACATGCATGAAACTAAACGTGCATTTAGTGAAAGAGTCTGTTGCCCCCATGAATCTACATTGTACACGTTCTCTGGTACCAATATATTGGTATTATACTTATGTCGTAATGCAACTAGAAAGGCAAAAGTGAATACATTTCGGGATCAAGTATATATTTAAATATAGGCGTATATTGTTAAATACGTCCATTCAAAGGGACATTGAATCCCCAGTACACTTCAATATAATATTTTCAACATTGTATATTTAGCACCCCTTAAAGAGTAGCACAAAGCTTGACATCCACCTCGACCTCAATACCACCATTAATCTATTTTATCATACTGAACGCTGCGCATAAAATCTGACCGCAATGCCACTCATATTATGCATGCAACTCCCCAGGGTGAATGTGAGGAATTTGCCTTCGATTACAAGGAATGGTTCATGATTGGAATGGTCTTTTCCAGGTCCTATCATAACCGCGAATCCGGCAACATTTTATACTTGGGTATCAGTGTTAGTCAATGGTTTGGGATAATAGTAAAAGCAATGACTATCATAATTGGAAACTTGTAATAATCAACATTTCACTGTTGATAATTTATTTTATTAATGATGAAATGTGTTATCGTGTCAATACTAACAGCACGAAAATATTTTTTTTCGGAAATGTATATACAAAAGAAATGTATATATTTAACTTTTGGAACAAAGCTCGAAACATCCAACTGTTCGCATGACTATTCCGAATATTATCACACTTCTCTGCTATTAGAGTACAGTGGTTCCTCCACAGTAGCATTGAGTATTGAAGTGCCGTTTGAGGTGTTCACCATTTGAGGTGTACACATCAAGAGTGTTTTCAGGGGAGATGCGAGAAAATATTTCCAATAATAACAATGGTGAAAGGGTTACATAGAACATACCTTCAATACTAAAATCATAATAATAGTTATACCCAATGAATTGGTGTACACTAATAGTATTTGATGCAATAAAATAAACATTCATGTAATCTGCTTGTATTGGTGGTAAAATGTTGATAGTTACATATATTCGTTATGATGTTTGTTATGTGGATATCACCATCACACCACCTCAGTCTGAGCGGATGTTTAGTGATAACCATGCCAACATGCTATCCAAGTTCTCACAGCACATACCAAGATTTGGTTTACATTATGCTGATATGTAGCATGAACATGTTCAATAATGGCGAAGAATGCCACAATCTTGTATAGTTCATATAATATATGAGGGGAACTTTGTTGTATGAGTGTCTTTGTTAAACTCCCGAGTGAGCCTTATCAATGGATAAATAATCTGACTGGATAGTATATTTACATAGATGTTTGTATCATAATCCTTATGGAATGAGCTAAAGAAAGCTCTGTGAGAACTTCAGTGCGTGTTCAATCTTACAGCAAAATCATTGTAATAATAATGATAATAATAATATGTCAAACATTTATAGCGCTTAATTTCGTTTTAACGAATTCTAAGGCGCAACAATCCTAATTCGATAACCAATATCATGAAAGGTGGCCAGAAAAAGTTCGCGATCAAGATGACAACCGGCTGTGTTGAGAAGGTTAAGGGGGATAGGCGTCCCGAAATAGGTGCGTCCTAAGCTGACGCCTGAAACTAGATAAGGTTGGAGCAGAACGAATATCATTTGGTTCGAGCAACTGAGCAACTGATGTCATACATTTGCAGACATGCATGAAACTAAACGTGCATTTAGTGAAAGAGTCTGTTGCCCCCATGAATCTACATTGTACACGTTCTCTGGTACCAATATATTGGTATTATACTTATGTCGTAATGCAACTAGAAAGGCAAAAGTGAATACATTTCGGGATCAAGTATATATTTAAATATAGGCGTATATTGTTAAATACGTCCATTCAAAGGGACATTGAATCCCCAGTACACTTCAATATAATATTTTCAACATTGTATATTTAGCACCCCTTAAAGAGTAGCACAAAGCTTGACATCCACCTCGACCTCAATACCACCATTAATATCGAACAAACGATCTACTTTATCATACTGAACGCTGCGCATAAAATCTGACCGCAATGCCACTCATATTATGCATGCAACTCCCCAGGGTGAATGTGAGGAATTTGCCTTCGATTACAAGGAATGGTTCATGATTGGAATGGTCTTTTCCAGGTCCTATCATAACCGCGAATCCGGCAACATTTTATACTTGGGTATCAGTGTTAGTCAATGGTTTGGGATAATAGTAAAATCAATGACTATCATAATTGGAAACTTGTAATAATCAACATTTCACTGTTGATAATTTATTTTATTAATGATGAAATGTGTTATCGTGTCAATACTAACAGCACGAAAATATTTTTTTTCGGAAATGTATATACAAAAGAAATGTATATATTTAACTTTTGGAACAAAGCTCGAAACATCCAACTGTTCGCATGACTATTCCGAATATTATCACACTTCTCTGCTATTAGAGTACAGTGGTTCCTCCACAGTAGCATTGAGTATTGAAGTGCCGTTTGAGGTGTTCACCATTTGAGGTGTACACATCAAGAGTGTTTTCAGGGGAGATGCGAGAAAATATTTCCAATAATAACAATGGTGAAAGGGTTACATAGAACATACCTTCAATACTAAAATCATAATAATAGTTATACCCAATGAATTGGTGTACACTAATAGTATTTGATGCAATAAAATAAACATTCATGTAATCTGCTTGTATTGGTGGTAAAATGTTGATAGTTACATATATTCGTTATGATGTTTGTTATGTGGATATCACCATCATAACAAATGATGTTATAAATCATTCATCAATGATTTAACATCAATCATTGACATCAATCATCAATCATTTAACAATCATTTAACATCAATCATCAATCATTCATCAATCATGATGTTAATTGATCATGAATTAATTGATCATTCATCAATCATGATCAATTAACATCAATCATCAATCATTTAACATCAATCATCAATCATCAATCAATCATTTAACATCAATCATCAATCATTGATCATTCATCAATTTATAACATCAATGATGTTATAAATGATGTTACATCATCAGTCCCAGGTACCATCATACTTCACTGACACGGCTGCTCCATCTGTATCCTACTCATATACCAAATCTGTTGCTTCCAAGATTTTCAACTACAAACAAACATTGAATGATTTGGATATTGATGATCTCTTACATAACCCACCCTCCTGCACTTGCATTAACTCTCCGTTCATACACGATCCAGTTGGGCATGTTATTTCAGGCGACCTCAATATAGTGGAGAATGAATCATTGAAAGACATTTTGTCCAAAGGTCCCAAATATAGAGAGCCCACGTCGTTTTCATGGAGATACAATTTTAAGTTAATCATGGATGCAGTTGAGGAGCATGCCAGAAAATGGACAAAGCGAGAAAAGGCAGAAACTGATTCTCTGTCAGAATGGGTCAAACAGATTAGGTCATTGGTAAACAAACGCATCAATGTTTTGTCAAAGTCAGTTAGTACTAAATATAGCTCTGTCTTCAATGATCCCGTGGTTACTAATAGTTTGTTGAAACTTCAAGAAAGGTTCGTCATTGTCCCTGCAGATAAAGCTTCTAATAATGTTGTTTTTGTTTGTAAAGCATACTATATACAGTGCCTGTTTGACGAACTGGGTATTGCCAACAATACTAATCCCAATAGTACATACCAAGCCATTACCGTGCCCAAACAGGATATCTTATCAAATCATTTGTCTGTATTGCATTCGTTTGGTATTACTACCTCATGTAAAGATTCTAATCTACCGAACTTATATTGGATCCCAAAGTTGCACAAAAATCCACACAAACAAAGATATATTTCAGGTTCAGCATCATGTTCTACCAAAGCCCTTTCTAAAATATTAACTACTATATTGTCTAAAATTAAACAGGGTCTCCAAAAGTACTCTGAAACCATCTATTCTAGAAGTGGTATAAACCAAATGTGGATATTAAAAAATTCCAAATCTTTATTGGAATATCTACATGCGCACACACTTTCAAAAGTAACGTCTATCAAAACATTTGATTTCTCCACTTTGTACACAACTATACCTCATTCTGAACTGAAATCTCAGCTTAAAAAACTAATCAATAATTCATTTTTCTCTAAAAAGGGACAACGTCGGTACCACTATATTGTAGTTAAATATAATACCGCTTATTTTGTTAAAGGCGACTCTGATGCCCCATACAAATATACTGAAATAGATGTGGTAAATATGGTTAATTTTCTGATTGATAATATTTTTGTGGAATTTGGTGGTCGAATATTTCAACAAACTATTGGTATTCCCATGGGTACAAACTGTGCACCATTATTGGCAGACCTGTTTTTATACTCATATGAATCAGATTTTATCCAACATTTACAAAGAGGAGGTTCTAAGAAACTAACATGTAATTTTAATTTCACTTTCCGATACATAGATGATGTATTGTCGCTAAATAATCCCAAGTTTGGTGATTATTTGGATATCATATATCCTAAGGAACTTGAAATTAAGGATACTACAGAATCCGCTAATTTTTCCAACTATCTAGACCTGAGGTTGGAGATTGATAATGATTCTAACCTGTCAACTAGATTATATGACAAACGTGATGATTTCAATTTTTCCATAGTCAATTTCCCTTTTCTAAGCAGCAACATTCCTATGTCACCGGCATATGGTGTGTTTGTTTCTCAACTTATACGCTATTCCAGAGCTAGTTGCAAATATGAGGACTTTGTCTATCGAAGTGCCCAGCTAGTCTCTAAACTGCTACGACAAGGATATGTTTTACCAAGACTTATCGCTGCGTTTAAGAAATTCTATGGACGTCATCATGATCTGGTTGATAAATACAGCAAATCCATGTCTGCCATGCAACTAGATCTATTTTCATGTTAATTTTGGGGAATTCATGACGGGTGCCACTAGTGGGGCAGGAAATGCTCACTCTTTCCGGAACACCTGATTTCACCTCCTGATGGCCATTTACGGGGGTTCATGAGTTTCCCTGTCATTTTTGTTTTCTCTCACTTCGTATGCCTGATATGACTTTCTGTCCCCGGACTATGAGATTGGATAACGGACCCTGTTTTGTTTGCTCGGAATACTTGATACTGGGTATTGATTCCACGTCTATCACACCACCTCAGTCTAAGCGGATGTTTAGTGATAACCATGTCAACATGCTATCCAAGTTCTCACAGCACATACCAAGATTTGGTTTACATTATGCTGATATGTAGCATGAACATGTTCAATAATGGCGAAGAATGCCACAATCTTGTATAGTTCATATAATATATGAGGGGAACTTTGTTGTATGAGTGTCTTTGTTAAACTCCCGAGTGAGCCTTATCAATGGATAAATAATCTGACTGGATAGTATATTTACATAGATGTTTGTATCATAATCCTTATGGAATGAGCTAAAGAAAGCTCTGTGAGAACTTCAGTGCGTGTTCAATCTTACAGCAAAATCATTGTAATAATAATGATAATAATAATATGTCAAACATTTATAGCGCTTAATTTCGTTTTAACGAATTCTAAGGCGCAACAATCCTAATTCGATAACCAATATCATGAAAGGTGGCCAGAAAAAGTTCGCGATCAAGATGACAACCGGCTGTGTTGAGAAGGTTAAGGGGGATAGGCGTCCCGAAATAGGTGCGTCCTAAGCTGACGCCTGAAACTAGATAAGGTTGGAGCAGAACGAATATCATTTGGTAAGGAATTTGTGATATGTATTCACTCTTAACAACCACAGAAAGACATCCAGAGCATGTGGTACTGCATTTGGGGGTCACAGATAACTCAAAACATCATGAAAATTGAAGCACTTCTATTTTGTGAAGGAAGTGAAATAGAAAATCTACTCATGAAATTATATCGATCAATCTAGGGAGAATGACTTCAAAATTGGCATTCACATATTATCATCCAAAGAAGTACACTCGATTAAATCAGTTCCATTCCCATGGGGAGTGCATGCCGCCTTGTTAATAATCAGCACAGTTGGATAATATTCACATAAATGACTGGGTCACTTTATATTGGAAGTGAATTCCAAGCATGCACTGGATGTCATCAATACAATTTGCCAGCCCCGACTCTGTGTCTACATTACAAGGGAGAAATGGGCGTCATAATTTGGGAGATTCTCGTCTTTCACTGAGAGTAATTTCCTGGCCCATTGACCTTCTACGGTACTGGAAAACGGACCCCAGTTTTATAGCCTGGAAACACGCCAGGCACAGTTAAAGAAGAAAAGTTCATTGGGTGATATGGACATCAATCTCTTGCCCTCCTTCAGCCCCATGTGTATCATTGTTATGAGGATAGTTTTTACATGGCTGTAATGCATCTTGTGGGACCACTTTGAGCAAATAGTCCAAATATTCATGATTATATTGATCAGCTATTGGCATGTACATAGTAACAGCACAATTTGACACCGACGAATGGAAACCACACATCACTGGATAAATCCCATTCACATAATGCAGCAGAGTTCGTAAGAAAACTTTGAATTTTGTGCTCAGGAATGCAGTTTTAAAGTGGAATAATATGTTTTGGTAATCTGTGTGAAGCTGCCTACAAGACCATTAGTAATATTATAGCTATTTTTATTATTATTGATATAGATTAATAACCAAAGTTCTCCGCAACCGCATATTTGTCAAGACTTGACATTAAAAGTCATCAAGTCTGCGATTCTGGTGCAGTGATACCAAAACAACAGGAAGATGGAAACATATAGAGCTAATGCGGTTTTAATTGGTACATGTAGGTTATATAATAGTTATGGATTGCAAAATCCATAACAGCGCAAACGCCCAAAAACTCTGAATTCTGACATTTCGTTGCTTCTGGACGATGAATGCGATTCCAATATAACTTGACCTTTAGATACGCTTGGGTTCAGCTGGAGGTATGAAGCGCCATTATTATCTTTCTTTGAATAGTCGTCCAGCTTTCATGTCCACGGGGAATCCCATCAAAATTACTGAACTCACGTGGCTGATGATACATGTGTTAAATCGGAACATGAGGTTGATAACTCTAACGATAAAAGGATGAAGGAATGGAATAAGGAATGAGTTAATTATACTACGAACAAACATAGATTATTTTGGGCGACACTGGTATTTTTTCCCGCATTCTTTATGAAAATGGGTACAATTTCAGAGATATTTGGCGAAGATACCTTCCTTAATCTTGACATTATTTTCATAGCGTCATAATTTCGGGGCATTATGAAATAGTGAGCCTACCTATGTTGCATCCAGGGAACCCAGCATTACAAAAACAATATTGTTACATAAACAGACTGAGTGTGACAACCAGATACAGGGCTGCTGGAATAGTATCAATAGTAACACAAACAACAGTATAACAAATACAGTGATACCAAAAGATGCAAACACTGTCAGGTGATTAGACAACATATCCCGTTCCAGGTATGGTTTTATATGTGCTATGAAAATCATCAAAATTATTTATGTTGGGATTACAAAGTTTGTTGAACAAGAACTGGATATATCATGCTTTTTACAACCAAAACTGAATGGATGCTACATGGGCAGGAAGAATGACACATTTTTCTTGCTCCAACACACTATCGACAATCACGGAATCATTGAAAACAGGTCTACAGTCAGTACTAAATGACTTTGGCAACAAATTATCGTATTTATTCCACAAGGATTCAATATGTTCAACTCATTCTGACAGAGAATCAGTTTCCACCTTCATGTTATCGCGAAAAAAACCGGGATAGCATGTCTAATGGTATGAATATCACTGTCATCCATGATAAACGTTCCACTCCAAATCTTATTCATAAAATTTCGACCAAACGCCACAAATATTATGCATACTACTCCCAATGGGGAATGTGAGTTATTGATCCACAACGACTGCAATTTTGATTGGATCGCTACCATGGTCCATTCGTAACCATGGACTGAACAATTGTTGAGATGTATGTATAGTGACATTGATCTCCAATGAATGGATATCATGTGAGCAACAAAAGTCAGTATGAGAAGCCAGGAAATTTTGCTGGAAACCTGGGGCATGCATTATGATTAAGACGATACTTCTTTGGCCACAAATAGTACTCGGCCATGTAGTGAAGTAGTACTGCGTGTGATTATTCCGTGTGTTTGCTCTCATTTGAGTTGTAATAGTATCTACAACTACATTTAACACACTGTCTGCCCCTGATGACGCCAGTGTGTCTTTGGATAAACCTTTTGGTCGGGCTTTATTTCTATTGCAAAATGGTGAATTTTACGTTTGTTATTGGCATCATCAAAATCTGACTGTTGGTGGCAATAGATCGATACTTACATTCATACCACTGAGTCGGTGTCACTGCTGGCGAACGTTAAATCTGTCCCTGAGGATACCATCAACTCGGTAGCCTTCTGGCTTGTGATTAGATACTTACGTACGTGTCATATAACTGTTCCATGGGGTTTGTTTCGGATTTCTATTTTTTTCATAGGTTGTTGGGCAGTTGTATACTAATTCCATCAGGTGTACAGTAGAAACAACTACATTTAACACAATGTCTGCCCCTGATGACGTCAGTGTGACTTTAGATAAACTGTTTGGTCGGGCTTTGTTTCTATTGCGAAATGTTGTATTTTATGTTTGTTATTGGCATCATCAAAGTCTGACTATTGGTGTTAATAGATATTGATACTGACATTCATACCACTGAGTCGGTGTCACTGCTGGCAGATATTAAATGTGTCCCCGAGGATATCATTAACTCAGTAGCCTTCTGGCTTGGATTGAGTACTTCAATGGGGTTTGTTTCGGATTTCTAAATTATTTTCATAGGTTATTGGGCAGTTGTATACTAAATCCATCAGGTGTACAGTAGAAACAACCACATTTAACACACTGTCTGCCCCTGATGACGCCAGTGTGTCTTTGGATAAACTATTTGGTCGGGCTTTGTTTCTATTGCAAATTGTTGTATTTTACGTTTGTTATTGGCGTCATCAAAATCTGACTGCATTGGTGGTAATAGCTTGATACTTACAATGGTATGTAATGTCTTATTGGAGTGACAGACATAGGTGTTCCCTATGTTTTCCTGACGTGAATCCGTCAGAGACCTATGTTCAACCAACTTGGTATGCTGTTGGTTATTACATACGGGTTGTAGGTGGAAAGTTATCACATTTGCAAAGCGGACAATCCGATTGCAAATGGCGATTGTATACCTTCACATATCGGTAAAATACACGATTTTTCGATTAATGTGTGAGGACACTGGTGAGCTAGATCAGATCAGAGATAACTCGGAGAGGCTCGCAAAAGTTAATTGGCTTAATAATGCAGCCATAGTTTGTTATGTTATGTTTGTTATAATGCAGCCATAGTTTAAGTTAATTGGTTAATAATGCAGCCATAGTTTGTTATGTAACGAATTTTTCTGAGGTCATAGGCATATTTGTAGTTGATTTGGAACAAATGGATTTCTCCCAATACCACTTTAATATCATACAAATGATTATACATCAGTACTTTGCGCATACATGTATTTATTTTGTGACAAGTAAACGGAATAAAAAAATACGTAGTGATAGTTTATCGGAACGCTCGATGTGGAGTGATGGTGACCCGGAGGTAAGGCCATGTTTTTTTTTCTTTGTTTCCCGTCAACTTTTTTTTCGAAAAGTACCAGCCAGCCAGGGAAAAAAACAAACAGGAAGAAACACAGACGTTCAATAACACAATAACAACTTTATTCACAAAGTAAGGCATGCCGAAAACGTAAAATAAATGATATTGGACAATTTGCTGAGCAATTGAATATTTTTTTGATGAATGACAGAAGGGAAAACAGCGAAATGGATACCATTCACTATCCTACTCTGTATCAATGTTTGCTGATTTTGGGGACAAAAACATGGTGGAAAAACAAAATCATTGTGTGCTATCATTTTTACCAACGGATAATACTTGAAATGTTTTAAAATATGCAAATAAATATCATCATTTTTACATCCATCACTTTTTCATATAATAACTATGCTAAAATGTAGCACATGCTTTGTAGGTCAAAGCCGAATTATTGGATCCCTCGGGGCAAAAAGGGCAGTTCAGCTTCCTCACTGCAAGTCGCATGACTTCCGTTGATGGACCACCTTCCTCAAACGCGAACTTCACAGAATGTTCCAGACGATAATATTCAATATAATGAAGTCCACTATTATACAGCTATGCATGGTTTGGTTGATGGGTCCAAAAATATATATAGAGAAGTAACTAATGGTTCGTCAATGAGAAGGTTGGTTTACGGAAAGCTCTCATTAACCCATCTATCAGGTCACCCCTATCCACATAGGTCAACATTTTCTAATGCATCAAACGGTTACAAACGATAACTTTCAGTACAAATGCGTAATATGTTTTGTGCTGTGTATGACATACGTTGATTGTGGCTGAATCAAAGGCGAATCAGCGGGGTCAGTGGTGCATGTCGATCCCTAGGGTTTTACGTGATCAACTACACCCTATTTAAGATTGAGTATCGAGCACGATCCACGTAATGTCAATGGTTTCATACCACGTGCAATTTTGGTTCATATCTCGGCCGTCTCATAAAAAACTTACATGAAATTTGGAATATATGTTCTGTATATATCTATGAAGCTGACTTGAATAACAGATTGAAGATTTCATTGACTAATTAGTATATAAATGGAGTTGAATGTTGCTTGAACAAATGTAACTTACGTTGCGTACACGAAGCATTACATGGTGTAGTTTCTTAACTGCAGCGAGTGCACATATCCGTGATCAATAACCTACCCTTAGGTATCAAGTATCCCATTGATAATCATGTCAAATTGATGCGCAAATGTGTATATCTATTGCGATCCCGCGAAAATGTCTTGTGCCGCTGGTCAGTGAAGCGCTAAGTACAGATCAGCGGATTATTCGTATGGCAAATACCGTGAATGCTCAGCTGTCGAGAACGATGTACTCAGGAGTGAGATGTTGTTGTGATTTTGGTTCTATACTGCACTTAGAAAATATTAGAGTCGCTGAATTCTTGATGTACATAGTTCGCGGTTGAGTTTACAATGCCAACGGATGTAGCCTTCTGGCTTGTGATTGGGTACTTTTGTACTTGTCATGTATCTATTCCATGGGGTTAGTTTCGGATTTCTAAATTATTTTCATAGGTTGTTGGGCAGTTGTATACTAATTCCATCAGGTGTACAGTAGAAACAACTACATTTAACACACTGTCTGCCCCTGATGACGCCAGTGTGTCTTTGGATAAACTATTTGGTCGGGCTTTGTTTCTATTGCAAAATGTTGTATTTTACGTTTGTTATTGTCATCATCAAAATCTGATTGTATTGGTGGTAATAGATTGATACTTACATTCATACCACTGAGTCGGTGTCACTGCTGGCGGACGTTAAATCTGTCCCCGAGGATATCATCAGCTCAGTAGCCTTCTGGCTTGTGATTGGGTACTTTTGTACTTGTCATGTATCTATTCCATGGGGTTAGTTTCGGATTTCTAAATTATTTTCATAGGTTGTTGGGCAGTTGTATACTAATTCCATCAGGTGTACAGTAGAAACAACTACATTTAACACACTGTCTGCCCCTGATGACGCCAGTGTGTCTTTGGATAAACTATTTGGTCGGGCTTTGTTTCTATTGCAAAATGTTGTATTTTACGTTTGTTATTGTCATCATCAAAATCTGATTGTATTGGTGGTAATAGATTGATACTTACGCTATTAATACGATCGTCAATCAATTTCTTTTGCCCAGTGTATTTTCAATGCGGATGATATATAACATGCTATTTTGACCATCAAACTCCCATCAAGTGTTTAGGTAAATCCCAAAACAGACAGTATGTTATTGTTCTATGATAGGTAATCTAACCATAGTCAAGAAACTATACTCTAAAATGCTGTCAGTTTTCTATGTAAGTTACATTTGATTGGCGGTGTATAACGTTCAGGATCTGTATGAATATCGACTGGGTCTTCAATATGGCCTTCGGACAAACATTGTAGTCGTGGATAGAACCTACACAACACTTTTCGGCGCAATCCATTACCAAATTGTAGTGTTATAGGCCAAACAAAACATACCAGAATTCTGCTGATAAGGCAAGGATCCTGACTGATAAGCATCCTTAATATGAAGAAATGACGGTTTTGCGGTGACGCGGTGAATTGGTATCGAGAAACTAGACGTCACTGGGCAACGCTCTCTGGGCATCGCCAACTTGAGGCTGCCCCATCGATCTAAATGAGTGGAGCCTTTTACAGCTAAAACTATAGCTCACATGACTGCTTTGAAATGATTTTGTGGCACCAAATTTGCCACAGTATTTATAGTATCTCGGATTTGACCACTTACACTGATTTGTCAATTTGTTGTTGGATTTGATCGCGGAATATGATTTTATCACTATCTATTTTAGCTTCTGTCTGCTGAATTTATATGATAACTTAATATCGTGGTTTGGTTAAATTAACCGAGTTAGGTTGTAATACACATGTACACAGACGAATCTTTTATCGGTGATGAAAGTGCAAAGTCGCAATGCACTGAGTGCAACATTGCACTCAATGCATTACGACTTTGCACATTGATCACCATAATGAATTCTACTATATACACAAAAGCTTTTGTTCGTGATGAATGTGCAAAGTCGAAAATAGCTTGCAAAAGGGTCAGATGCAATTATGATACTGGCGCCATCAGCCTTCCTTGTCATTGAATCTCACATATAGCATTTGGTGGCGAATCCAGAGGATTGACGTGGGATTTGGGAGGTTTTCCTACACAAAGCAATGAATATCATTGATTGTTTGAGTAGACGGCCATAATGTGGGCATAGCAGCATGACATCCATAAAACAAGGATAGTCATGAGGTATTGTACACTAGTGTCCTGTGCTTTTTACGCTGTTGTGAGCCTATATAAAATATTGATTGTAACTCGCTGGTGACATGAAACAGGATTTTCGTTTCTCTACTAATATAAGGCCAAAAAAAAAAAAGTATTATGGTTCTGGTTAGGCGCGCGCGTCAGTTTTGACCCTGCGCATCACTCGTTTTTTTATTGAAACCAAAAAAAATCGCGCGCATCACTTTTAGAGGGCTGAATTTCTTCTTTTTTTTTTGAGTAAATTGACACCCGTACACCGATTCAGGGAAAAATGGTTGCCCAAATGGGCCATATTTGACCGTATCAGTCATTGGCCGCCAATTTTAGCAAAAAATAAAAGAAAAAAAAGAAGAAGAAAATCGCGTCATTGCATCACTTTTTCGGGGATCCCAATAACCAGAACCATAATACTTTTTTTTGGCCTAACCCCCTAAGCATGCTTACGTAACTCACTTCATATTTGCTCACGTCCTATATAAGCTGTAATAAATACCTTCTTATGTCACAATTGGTTTGAAGTAAATCTAACTTTCATACCAAGTGCGAAAAACAAATGTACGTTTTTCCACTCATATCAAGTATTCTGTCAACAAGTCTTCTGGTGAATTTTGATCATTTAAACAGGTGTTTCACGCTGAATTTTGAACGTAAATACATGAAATGTATCCAACACACGCATATGTTAGTTGAACATACAAGTGTCTGGTTGACTGACAACTGCACGCACAAGGTGAATAACTGATTTTCTCTTATATAACTATATGTGGAAATAACTGCCTGCGAAATTTAGTTTTGCCACGTCTGTTTCAAGGCAGATGTCTATAGACAGGTGTGCAACAATTTGAATTCATATGTAATATCAGACCTTAGGTGAACACATGACGTGATAACAGCACCGATAGTGATCAGCCAGATAAATGTACCTAACAATTTTTAATCACCAATATCCTCGAGGGAGGGGAAGTAATTAAGGATCATCGCGCATCAAGCCAGCCTTTCGACCTTCCTGTCCCTTACATTGTGATATTCAGAGAATATCAAACTGCACGAGAACCAGCCTGTGTTCGCGGGAGACATCAGCCGAATGGCAGGATTATAGTAATCGGTTTGCTGTGAATTGTGTTGCCACAGGTTCGGGTCTGCATCAAATACTAACTGTGTTCTTGTCATTTTGCAACGCTGTTTATGTTACACTAAATGTCTTCGACATAGAGGCTTAGTACATTTGAACATGTGTATTTCACTACTATCTCAAAGCCATCGAGATTTGCAGAAAGTGTTTCCTTGTCTTTTATCCCAGAATGACCCGCGTTGGATATCAGATATAATTAAATGAAATGACGTCCTTGCAGTGCAAGCGCTGTCGAGATTCGTGAGATACTTGCTCCTTCAATCTCTGGAATTGCACTCTTCCTAGATAACGTTTTTTATCAATGCTGTGTTCATACCACTCGAGGTCAATCACAGTTCCTGCTTTCTCTGGGTTTGGTCATAGACACAGATGTAGAGGATATCCTCGATGCAAAGATATTTTTGGTTCGATAGAGAATGTGTGTGTAAGTGTAGGTATCAATCTATTACCACAAATATAGTAAACTATATGCAAAATTTCCATCATGTTGTGCTGTAAGTGATTTGTACTATTTTCGACATATTACCCATCGGTGTACACAAGTATAACACCTGAGCATTCATCCTTTCGAGCTCGGTATTTTGCACGCTTTTCCTTTTGGAGAACGTGATAGTTGGACGTTCATCAAAACAAGACAATAATGACTCGCCATACTTCTAGGTGAACCCCTGTGATATTGAAATCACGCTCATCATCCAGACCTGGGGACACGTCAAAATATATACATAGTCGTGTTCATTTCTCATATTAATTTCGAGCTTGCAGGATGTACCTATGTGATTATACCGTCTGTAGTAAGGAGGTTAACAGTGTGTAGTTTCAAGATGCTCGAGGTGATTTTACCAGAACAATTAAGCAAAGCTTCATTTTAATTGCATACTCACTCACACATAATCTTACAATATGAATTTGTCAGTATTTATCCATGCACATCTAGTTCTTCGCACATTAGCTAATAAAACAGTTTGGATACGTAACCCCCACATGGCGCCAATGGACAACGAGTTATAAGGTTGTACAATATCGCTATCTATTTACTGTTGAGTTTCGCCTGTCAATTCTGAGTGTTTCCTTATTGGGCTGTCTACTTCACTTCTGTCGTGACGGAAAACAGACCAGCAACTGTCCATTCATATTATATACCTTAACACAACTATGGAATATAAAAACAATTGAACTAATTTTATTTTCCGACAATTAGATGTTTTGTTAAATAGGGAAAAGCATGGTCTTCCAGCTTACCCTGTAACATAAAAACGATGACATAGGAAGAAAGAGTACCACAAAATTGTTCATGAGCAGACACGAACTGTGGACACCTCCAACAGACGGCACTTTATCATAGTTTATAAAATGTCATATAGTTGTATGAAAAAAAATCATGGAACCATATGGGGTATATCTTGTTTTCCCTGTAAGCTTAGTTACAGGGAGAAGTGATCAATCAACCCAACTGTTCCATTATATAATGGGAAATATATAAATTGGCAAGTCCCGCGGGAAAGCCAATGTGCAACGAGGGATATATTTGTAATATAAGTTCTAAAATGTATGCACTCAATAATATGGCATAGTGTAGGAATATACATATACAGGTTCGTATAATTCTTGATGATAGTTGCATATCTTGCAAATAACGATGCCATCATCATTGTATCCCCTGAACGAAGATCAGGGGATACTATGGATTTGCAATCGTTGCGCCTCGTCCACAGACACTAACTTGTGAACGTCTACAGGTTGCAAATGTGCAAAACCTGATAATTTTTTACAAGGATATGTCTTGTAGTAAGGTCACAACACCAATCAATTTTGGTTGCTATAGCAACCAATATGGCCGATGGACGACACATGTGCTCAAATTGTCTGTTTAGCACACACGGTTTGGGAACGCTCTACGGTGCAAGTTTTCAATGAATGATGATAAAATCACACACGCTTGATGAAAAAGAGTCACTTTTTGCTTTTATAACGTGTACTATAAAAGCAACTGGCACTGAATTCTTGTTCAGAATTGATGTTTCTGGTGATAACAGAACAATAGTACATTATACGTTAACATTAGTTCTACTGGGTACTATTTTTGACCATAATAAAAATAGGGATGATGGGGCTACGGGGGATACACCCCCAGCAGTCATCTAGTTGTCATCGTGACTTATAGTAAGAATATCAGTTCACTTTTGTGTTTCTAAGCTCACTTTTGTGTTTCTAAGCTCGAGTGGTAGGAAATCGAACAGCCTGCAAACCCCTTCGAGAACATATCGACATAACGATACGTATCAATTGGTCAAATATGACAATAAGATTTGTATGGAAAAATATCAAACTGAACAAGTGTTCCCTTATGCTGGGTGGATATCCTGTCCGCCATTTATATGTACCAACTCTCAGAAGATGTACATACTGTCTATGCAACTGGTTCTTACAAACAGCTGGTGGGCAGAATTGGGAGACCAATTTCAGTCTGCTTGGTATCAAGGATCAAAACCTGGTTGAAGAGATATCGAGAATTTTCGAACGTGTATCCTTTGTGGGTGAAATGCATTGCGCAAAATATATATCTTTATGCTAAGTATCTGAGCAAAAAACCAATTATTTTCATAATAGACGTTGAAGCCATCAGACTGAAAATGCAACTGAACCAATCCAGCGCATCTGGCTACCAGCTATGTACTTCTCCGCCCCAAACACTGCTTCAGAGGACGTCCCCTCGAGCCCAGCAGCCCTGCAGGGCGTTCCAATCCACCTGGAAGACTTCAGCGGTAGTGAAAACTGAAAAGCCGGAGGAGCAGCAAATGTGTTGAGACACCCCACAGCTTGAAAATAAAAACGGAAATTCAAACGAAGACGCTCTAAAGGAAATGCCTTCAAAACAGCTGAATCTGGCTGAGCCGTCTTAACAAGTAGTTAACACCCGGATTCAGGTTGGTTTTGACCTTGATCTTGGCTCTTATTGATTACATACATTACACTCGCAAGGTGGCGCCACGGTAGTCGCTAGGGGAGCAAGGGCATCATAACGTTTACCTTATACTCACCAGGTGGCGTCATAACGTACCTCTAAATGTCTGGAATATCACAACGAACCAATAAATGTTGGGAAATCATAACGTACATATAAATGGTCGGTGAATCATAACGTACCCATTAATGTCCAGAAAATCATAACACTCACATAAATGTTTGGGAAACCATAACATTGACATTTAATGAGAACCAATGACCTGCAGATATGGTATACTACAGTGGACAATCCATCCTGCAAATCAGTACCCTTGCATCAGTTTTTCATACAAGTATTGTTTATTGACACTGCAGAACAGTGTGTATGTATTTTGCAGTCAAGGGACATCCAGTCATAAATTATGTTATTGAGTCGTAGATTGGAGACAAATTGTGGCATGTTGGAACTTCCGATATATACTGCGAAATGAAACTGACACACAGGGAATGAATTTGCATTATAATCCATGCGATCCATATCCTTAATCCATGTTCTCGATTCAAAGCATTTTTGTTGTTTTATCATTTCCACTCATGACACTTTGATAGGACCTTTCAGTGAGCCACGACCGCACAAAAGTAACGCACAAGTACGCCATGTTACAGATGACTATATCAACTAGTAGTTCGGGAGCATTTCGTTAGCAGGTCAAGGGGCCAGGAAACTAATGTCAGTCACAGACGAGTGACTTTGTGGGTGAAATGCATTGCGCAAAATATATATCTTTATGCTAAGTATCTGAGCAAAAAACCAATTATTTTCATAATAGACGTTGAAGCCATCAGACTGAAAATGCAACTGAACCAATCCAGCGCATCTGGCTACCAGCTATGTACTTCTCCGCCCCAAACACTGCTTCAGAGGACGTCCCCTCGAGCCCAGCAGCCCTGCAGGGCGTTCCAAACCACCTGGAAGACTTCAGCGGTAGTGAAAACTGAAAAGCCGGAGGAGCAGCAAATGTGTTGAGACACCCCACAGCGGGAAAATAAAAACGGAAATTCAAACGAAGATGCTCGGAAGGAAATGCCTTCAAAACAGCTGAATCTGGCTGAGCCGTCTTAACAAGTAGTTAACACCCGGATTCAGGTTGGTTTTGACCTTGATCTTGGCTCTTATTGATTACGTACATTACACTCGCAAGGTGGCGCCACGGTAGTCGCTAGGGGAGCAAGGGCATCATAACGTTTACCTTATACTCACCAGGTGGCGTCATAACGTACCTCTAAATGTCTGGAATATCACAACGAACCAATAAATGTTGGGAAATCATAACGTACATATAAATGGTCGGTGAATCATAACGTACCCATTAATGTCCAGAAAATCATAACACTCACATAAATGTTTGGGAAACCATAACATTGACATTTAATGAGAACCAATGACCTGCAGATATGGTATACTACAGTGGACAATCCATCCTGCAAATCAGTACCCTTGCATCAGTTTTTCATACAAGTATTGTTTATTGACACTGCAGAACAGTGTGTATGTATTTTGCAGTCAAGGGACATCCAGTCATAAATTATGTTATTGAGTCGTAGATTGGAGACAAATTGTGGCATGTTGGAACTTCCGATGTATACTGCGAAATGAAACTGACACACAGGGAATGAATTTGCATTATAATCCATGCGATCCATATCCTTAATCCATGTTCTCGATTCAAAGCATTTTTGTTGTTTTATCATTTCCACTCATGACACTTTGATAGGACCTTTCAGTGAGCCACGACCGCACAAAAGTAACGCACAAGTACGCCATGTTACAGATGACTATATCAACTAGTAGTTCGGGAGCATTTCGCTAGCAGGTCAAGGGGCCAGGAAACTAATGTCAGTCACAGACGAGTGACTTTGTGGGTGAAATGCATTGCGCAAAATATATATCTTTATGCTAAGTATCTGAGCAAAAAACCAATTATTTTCATAATAGACGTTGAAGCCATCAGACTGAAAATGCAACTGAACCAATCCAGCGCATCTGGCTACCAGCTATGTACTTCTCCGCCCCAAACACTGCTTCAGAGGACGTCCCCTCGAGCCCAGCAGCCCTGCAGGGCGTTCCAATCCACCTGGAAGACTTCAGCGGTAGTGAAAACTGAAAAGCCGGAGGAGCAGCAAATGTGTTGAGACACCCCACAGCGGGAAAATAAAAACGGAAATTCAAACGAAGACGCTCGGAAGGAAATGCCTTCAAAACAGCTGAATCTGGCTGAGCCGTCTTAACAAGTAGTTAACACCCGGATTCAGGTTGGTTTTGACCTTGATCTTGGCTCTTATTGATTACATACATTACACTCGCAAGGTGGCGCCACGGTAGTCGCTAGGGGAGCAAGGGCATCATAACGTTTACCTCATACTCACCAGGTGGCGTCATAACGTACCTCTAAATGTCTGGAATATCACAACGAACCAATAAATGTTGGGAAATCATAACGTACATATAAATGGTCGGTGAATCATAACGTACCCATTAATGTCCAGAAAATCATAACACTCACATAAATGTTTGGGAAACCATAACATTGACATTTAGTGAGAATCAATGACCTGCAGATATGGTATACTACAGTGGACAATCCATCCTGCAAATCAGTACCCTTGCATCAGTTTTTCATACAAGTATTGTTTATTGACACTGCAGAACAGTGTGTATGTATTTTGCAGTGCATGTTCTCGATTCCAAGCATTTTTGTTGTTTTATCATTTCCACTTATGACACTTTGATAGGACCTTTCAGTGAGCCACGACCGCACAAAAGTAACGCACAAGTACGCCATGTTAGAGATGACTATATCAACTAGTAGTTCGGGAGCATTTCGTTAGCAGGTCAAGGGGCCAGGAAACTAATGTCAGTCACAGACGAGTGACTTTGTGGGTGAAATGCATTGCGCAAAATATATATCTTTATGCTAAGTATCTGAGCAAAAAACCAATTATTTTCATAATAGACGTTGAAGCCATCAGACTGAAAATGCAACTGAACCAATCCAGCGCATCTGGCTACCAGCTATGTACTTCTCCGCCCCAAACACTGCTTCAGAGGACGTCCCCTCGAGCCCAGCAGCCCTGCAGGGCGTACCAATCCACCTGGAAGACTTCAGCGGTAGTGAAAACTGAAAAGCCGGAGGAGCAGCAAATGTGTTGAGACACCCCACAGCGGGAAAATAAAAACGGAAATTCAAATGAAGACGCTCGGAAGGAAATGCCTTCAAAACAGCTGAATCTGGCTGAGCCGTCTTAACAAGTAGTTAACACCCGGATTCAGGTTGGTTTTGACCTTGATCTAGGCTTTATTGATTACATACATTACACTCGCAAGGTGGCGCCACGGTAGTCGCTAGGGCAGCAAGGGCATCATAACGTTTACCTTATACTCACCAGGTGGCGTCATAACGTACCTCTAAATGTCTGGAATATCACAACGAACCAATTAATGTTAGGAAATCATAACGTACATATAAATGGTCGGTGAATCATAACATACCCATTAATGTCCAGAAAATCATAACACTCACATAAATGTTTGGGAAACCATAACATTGACATTTAATGAGAACCAATGACCTGCAGATATGGTATACTACAGTGGACAATCCATCCTGCAAATCAGTACCCTTGCATCAGTTTTTCATACAAGTATTGTTTATTGACACTGCAGAACAGTGTGTATGTATTTTGCAGTCCATGTTCTCGATTCAAAGCATTTTTGTTGTTTTATCATTTCCACTTATGACACTTTGATAGGACCTTTCAGTGAGCCACGACCGCACAAAAGTAACGCACAAGTACGCCATGTTAGAGATGACTATATCAACTAGTAGTTCGGGAGCATTTCGTTAGCAGGTCAAGGGGCCAGGAAACTAATGTCAGTCACAGACGAGTGACTTTGTGGGTGAAATGCATTGCGCAAAATATATATCTTTATGCTAAGTATCTGAGCAAAATCCAATTATTTTCATAATAGACGTTGAAGCCATCAGACTGAAAATGCAACTGAACCAATCCAGCGCATCTGGCTACCAGCTATGTACTTCTCCGCCCCAAACACTGCTTCAGAGGACGTCCCCTCGAGCCCAGCAGCCCTGCAGGGCGTACCAATCCACCTGGAAGACTTCAGCGGTAGTGAAAACTGAAAAGCCGGAGGAGCAGCAAATGTGTTGAGACACCCCACAGCGGGAAAATAAAAACGGAAATTCAAACGAAGACGCTCGGAAGGAAATGCCTTCAAAACAGCTGAATCTGGCTGAGCCGTCTTAACAAGTAGTTAACACCCGGATTCAGGTTGGTTTTGACCTTGATCTTGGCTTTATTGATTACATACATTACACTCGCAAGGTGGCGCCACGGTAGTCGCTAGGGCAGCAAGGGCATCATAACGTTTACCTTATACTCACCAGGTGGCGTCATAACGCACCTCTAAATGTCTGGAATATCACAACGAACCAATAAATGTTGGGAAATCATAACGTACATATAAATGGTCGGTGAATCATAACGTACCCATTAATGTCCAGAAAATCATAACACTCACATAAATGTTTGGGAAACCATAACATTGACATTTAATGAGAACCAATGACCTGCAGATATGGTATACTACAGTGGACAATCCATCCTGCAAATCAGTACCCTTGCATCAGTTTTTCATACAAGTATTGTTTATTGACACTGCAGAACAGTGTGTATGTATTTTGCAGTCAAGGGACATCCAGTCATAAATTATGTTATTGAGTCGTAGATTGGAGACAAATTGTGGCATGTTGGAACTTCCGATGTATACTGCAAAATGAAACTGACACACAGGGAATGAATTTGCATTATAATCCATGCGATCCATATCCTTAATCCATGTTCTCGATTCAAAGCATTTTTGTTGTTTTATCATTTCCACTTATGACACTTTGATAGGACCTTTCAGTGAGCCACGACCGCACACAAGTAACGCACAAGTACGCCGTGTTACAGATGAAAATATCACCTAGTAGTTCGGGAACATTTCGTTAGCAGGTCAAGGGGCCAGGAAATTAATGTCAGTCACAGACGATAATCTCCAAATTTACCACGCAATGTCCTCATGTACTGTAGACAGACTGAACAATCTATTTTGATCAGATCCCTTCTCACTGCGTGCTTGGAATTCACATCCACGAAGAGGTGGCCCTCACATTTATGTGAATATCATTCAATCATACTAATTGTACACAAAATTTGTTATTGGAAGTTTCAATCATTATCTGGATGTATTTCTCATGGGACTAGACCTAGTTCAGATAGGTTGACTACTTCAGATGATAACGTAAATTGTGATGCATGCTTCCGACAAACTGACACTATTGATCAATGTTCCATACAGTAAGCCATATAACCCGTACAGCAGTCAAGCCAATGTGATAATCACCGCTATCACGTCTTTCACAAGACGGTAATGCTGCAGTTTCTCTTGATGTATCCAGTGACATGCATTCCCAAGGCACATTAAGCACATTACCGCGAGCTTTGAATGTTTCTTTGTGGGCTTGTCAAGAGCGAATACAGATGCGAATGTTTTTTGTCCAACACGTAAAATCCCATGGTCCTGTCATGTTTCAAAGCAATCAGGCTATTTGGCATAGAGTTATCATCAGCAATCCATGTCAGTGTGAGATCCTGCTTCTATGTAAAACTTTTCTTACTGTACAACATGGAGGTATGTTTCACTAGTTTGGGTTCTATGAAGTTAGTGATTGCAGCAAAACATCAGGTATACCAAAAGTGTAATGCATATATTCTCAAACCTTCATACTATTAATGCATAAAATGGTCATTGGCCACTACCCAGAACATTTGCCCATTGTGATTTCCGGGTATGGTGATGCGGTGGTGATATCCACATAACAAATTACGGATTAACCTTTTCGCTATTGACCCACCCCTCAGCCTCCATACTGAGCCGATTCATGTATAAATCGATAGGATTTCTGGCCCAAGTATCATACACTGCACCTTAATACTACTCGTCCACTAAATGAATCTAAGTATCAATCTATTACCACCAATACATCCAGATTTTGATGTTAATAAAAAACGTAAAGTACAACATTTTGCAATAGAAACAAAGCCCGACCAGATAGTTTATCCAAAGACACATTGGCGTCATCAGGGGCAGACAGTATGTTAAATGTAGTTGTTCCTACTGTACATCCGATGGAATTAGTATACAACTTATCAGTATACAGAATAGTATTGTTATTTTCGAAATCATCATGCACTCGTTTTGTTATCTTGTAATGGATGTGTTGAGCTGAAATCTATTTCGCAGGCAGTTGCTTTGATAGAAGTCAATTGAAAGTCGGTAGACAGAAAATGAAACATATTCAAGGACATTTTTGACAGCGTGTTTGTAGGCATATCAAAAGTATATTTGCATGTGGAATTCCACAGCATTTCCTGCATTAGTTTATTCCCAAGCATATAAGTGTTCCACATTTTGAGTGTCTACTTCACTCGGCCGTGAGAGGAAACATATTTGGCTCCTGTCCATTCATATCATACAATATTTCAAACCAGTGCCTGCCACATGACAACATGACAAATTATTAATGAGGCCTTAGCTGTGAGTGGTGACGTCACGTCTTCATTGACATGTCGCTGCTGTCAAAAGGAGTCAGTATAGTGGTACCTTGCCACGTCTGTTCAAGGCAGATGTCCATAGTGACAGGTTTGCAACAATTTGAAGTCATATGTAATATCAGACCCTAGGTGAACACATGACGTGATAACAGCACCGATAATGATCAGGCAGATAAATGTACCTTACAATTTTTAATCACCAATATCCTCGAGGGAGGGGAAGTAATTAATGATCATCGCGCATCAAGCCAGCCTTTCGCCCTTCCTGTCCCTTACATTGTGATATTCAGAGAATATCAAACTGCACGAGAACCAGCCTGTGTTCGCGGGAGACATCAGCCGAATGGCAGGATTATAGTAATCGGTTTGCTGTGAATTGTGTTGCCACAGGTTCGGGTCTGCATCAAATACTAACTGTGTCATGTTGCAACGCTGTTTATGTTACACTAAATGTCTTCGTACATTTGAACATGTGTATTTCACTACTATCTCAAAGCGATCGAGATTTGCAGAAAGTGTTTCCTTGTCTTTTATCCCAGAATGACCCGAGTTGGATATCAGATATAATTAAATGAAATGACGTCCTTGCAGTGCAAGTGCTGTCGAGATTCGCGAGATACTTGCTCCTTCAATCTCTGGAATTGCACTCTTCCTAGATAACGTTTTTATCAATGCCTTGTTCATACCACTCGAGGTCAATCATAGTTCCTGCTCTCTCTGGGTTTGGTCATAGACACTGTGCCGGCAGATTTAAAGGATATCCTCGATGCAAAGATATTTTTGGTTCGATAGAGAATGTGTGTGTAAGTGTAGGTATCAATCTATTACCACAAATACAGTAAACTATATGCAAAATTTCCATCATGTTGTGCTGTAAGTGATTTGTACTATTTTCGACATATTACCCATCGGTGTACACAAGTATAATACCTGAGCATTCATCCTTTCGAGCTCGGTATTTTGCACGCTTTTCCTTTTGGAGAACGTGATAGTTGGACGTTCATCAAAACAAGACAATAATGACTCGCCATACTTCTAGGTGAACCCCTGTGATATTGAAATCACGCTCATCATCCAGACCTGGGGACACGTCAAAATATATACATAGTCGTGTTCATTTCTCATATTAATTTCGAGCTTGCAGGATGTACCTATGTGATTATACCGTCTGTAGTAAGGAGGTTAACAGTGTGTAGTTTCAAGATGCTCGAGGTGATTTTATCAGAACAATCAAGCAAAGCCTCATTTTAATTGCATGCTCCCTCACACATAATCTTACAATATGAATTTGTCAATATTTATCCATGCACATCTAGGTAATCGCACACTAGCTGATGAACCATAATTTGGATACGTAACCCCACATGGCGCCAATGGACAAGGAGTTATAAGGTTGTATAATATCAGTATCTATTTACTGTCGAGTTTCGCCAGTCAATTCTGAGTGTTTCCTTATTGGGCTGTCTACTTCACTTCTGTCTTGACGGAAAACAGACCAGCAACTGTCCATTCATATTATATACCTTAACACAACTATGGAATATAAAAACAATTGAACTAATTTTATTTTCCGACAATTAGATGTTTTGTTAAATAGGAAGAAGCATGGTCTTCCAGCTTACCCTGTAACATAAAAACGATGACATAGGAAGAAAGAGTACCACAAAATTGTTCATGAGCAGACACGAACTGTGGACACCTACAACAGACGGCACTTTATCATAGTTTATAAAATGTCATATAATTGTATGAAAAAAAAAATCATGGAACCATATGGGGTATATCTTGTTTTCGCGACGCCGGTGAGCTTAGTTACAGGGAGAAGTGATCAATCAACCCAACTGTTCCATTATATAATGGGAAATATATAAATTGGCAAGGCCCGCGGGAAAGCCAATGTGCAACGAGGGATATATTTGTAATATAAGTTCTAAAATGTATGCACTCAATAATATGGCATAATGTAGGAATATGCATATACATGTTCGTATAATTCTTGATGATAGTTGCATATCTTGCAAATAACGATGCTATCATCATTGTATCCCCCGAACGAAGATCAGGGGATACTATGGATTTGCAATCGTCACGCCTCGTTCGCAGACACTAACTTGTGAACGTCTACAGGTTGCAAAAGTGCAAAATCTGATAATTTTTTACACGGATATGTCTTGTAGTAAGGTCACAACACCAATCAATTTTGGCCGATGGACGACACATGTGTTCATATTGTCTGTTTAGCACACACGGTTTGGGAACCCTCTACGGTGCAAGTTTTCAATGAATGATGATAAATCACACACGCTTGATGAAAAAGAGTCACTTTTTTGCTTTTATAACATGTACTATAAAACCAACTGGCACTGAATTCTTGTTCAGAATTGATGTTTCTGGTGATAACAGAACAATAGTACATAATAAGTTAACATTAGTTCTACTGGTTACTATTATTGACCATAATAAAATTAGGGATGATAGGGCTATGGGGGATACACCCCCAGCAGTCATCTAGTTGTCATTGTGATTTATAATAAGAATACCAGTTCACTTTTGTGACTAGAAGTTCGAATTGTGTTTCTAAGCTCGAGTGGTAGGAAATCGAACAGCCTGCAAACCCCTTCGAGAACATATCGACATAACGATACGTATCAATTGGTCAAATATGACAATAAGATTTGTATGGAAAAATGTCAAACTGAACAAGATTTCCCTGATGCTGGGTGAATATCCTGTCCGCCATTTATATGTACCAATTCTCAGAAGATGTACATACTGTCTATGCAACTGGTTCTTACAAACAGCTGGTGGGCAGAATTGGGAGACCAATTTCAGTCTGCTTGGTATCAAGGATCAAAACCTGGTTGAAGAGATATCGAGAATTTTCGAACGTGTATCCTTTGTGGGTGAAATGCATTGCGCAAAATATATATCTTTATGCTAAGTATCTGTGCAAAAAACCAATTATTTTCATAATAGACGTTGAAGCCATCAGACTGAAAATGCAACTGAACCAATCCAGCGCATCTGGCTACCAGCTATGTACTTCTCCGCCCCAAACACTGCTTCAGAGGACGTCCCCTCGAGCCCAGCAGCCCTGCAGGGCGTTCCAATCCACCTGGAAGACTTCAGCGGTAGTGAAAACTGAAAAGCCGGAGGAGCAGCAAATGTGTTGAGACACCTCACAGCGGGAAAATAAAAACGGAAATTCAAACAAAGACCCTCTAAAGGAAATGCCTTCAAAACAGCTGAATCTGGCTGAGCCGTCTTAACAAGTAGTTAACACCCGGATTCAGGTTGGTTTTGACCTTGATCTTGGCTCTTATTCATTACATACATTACACTCGCAAGGTGGCGCCACGGTAGTCGCTAGGGGAGCAAGGGCATCATAACGTTTACCTTATACTCACCAGGTGGCGTCATAACGTACCTCTAAATGTCTGGAATATCACAACGAACCAATAAATGTTGGGAAATCATAACGTACATATAAATGGTCGGTGAATCATAACGTACCCATTAATGTCCAGAAAATCATAACACTCACATAAATGTTTGGGAAACCATAACATTGACATTTAATGAGAACCAATGACCTGCAGATATGGTATACTACAGTGGACAATCCATCCTGCAAATCAGTACCCTTGCATTAGTTTTTCATACAAGTATTGTTTATTGACACTGCAGAACAGTGTGTATGTATTTTGCAGTCAAGGGACATCCAGTCATAAATTATGTTATTGAGTCGTAGATTGGAGACAAATTGTGGCATGTTGGAACTTCCGATATATACTGCGAAATGAAACTGACACACAGGGAATGAATTTGCATTATAATCCATGCGATCCATATCCTTAATCCATGTTCTCGATTCAAAGCATGTTTGTTGTTTTATCATTTCCACTCATGACACTTTGATAGGACCTTTCAGTGAGCCACGACCGCACAAAAGTAACGCACAAGTACGCCATGTTACAGATGACTATATCAACCAGTAGTTCGGGAGCATTTCGTTAGCAGGTCAAGGGGCCAGGAAACTAATGTCAGTCACAGACGAGTGACTTTGTGGGTGAAATGCATTGCGCAAAATATATATCTTTATGCTAAGTATCTGAGCAAAAAACCAATTATTTTCATAATAGACGTTGAAGCCATCAGACTGAAAATGCAACTGAACCAATCCAGCGCATCTGGCTACCAGCTATGTACTTCTCCGCCCCAAACACTGCTTCAGAGGACGTCCCCTCGAGCCCAGCAGCCCTGCAGGGGGTTCCAATCCACCTGGAAGACTACAGCGGTAGTGAAAACTGAAAAGCCGGAGGAGCAGCAAATGTGTTGAGACACCCCACAGCGGGAAAATAAAAACGGAAAATCAAACGAAGACGCTCGGAAGGAAATGCCTTCAAAACAGCTGAATCTGGCTGAGCCGTCTTAACAAGTAGTTAACACCCGGATTCAGGTTGGTTTTGACCTTGATCTTGGCTCTTATTGATTACATACATTACACTCGCAAGGTGGCGCCACGGTAGTCGCTAGGGGAGCAAGGGCATCATAACGTTTACCTCATACTCACCAGGTGGCGTCATAACGTACCTCTAAATGTCTGGAATATCACAACGAACCAATAAATGTTGGGAAATCATAACGTACATATAAATGGTCGGTGAATCATAACGTACCCATTAATGTCCAGAAAATCATAACACTCACATAAATGTTTGGGAAACCATAACATTGACATTTAGTGAGAATCAATGACCTGCAGATATGGTATACTACAGTGGACAATCCATCCTGCAAATCAGTACCCAAGTATTGTTTATTGACACTGCAGAACAGTGTGTATGTATTTTGCAGTCCATGTTCTCGATCATAAATTATGTTATTGAGTCGTAGATTGGAGACAAATTGTGGCATGTCGGAACTTCCGATGTATACTGCAAAATTAAACTTGCACACAGGGAATGAATTTGCATTATAATCCATGCGATCCATATCCTTAATCCATGTTCTCGATTCAAAGCATTTTTGTTTTATCATTTCCACTTATGACACTTTGATAGGACCTTTCAGTGAGCCACGACCACACACAAGTAACGCACAAGTACGCCATGTTACAGATGAAAATATCACCTAGTAGTTCGGGAACATTTCGTTAGCAGGTCAAGGGGCCAGGAAATTAATGTCAGTCACAGACGATAATCTCCAAATTTACCACGCAATGTCCTCATGTACTGTAGACAGACTGAACAATCTATTTTGATCAGATCCCTTCTCACTGCGTGCTTGGAATTCACATCCACGAAGAGGTGGCCCTCACATTTATGTCAATATCATTCAATCATACTAATTGTACACAAAATTTGTTATTGGAAGTTTCAATCATTATCTCGATGTATTTCTCATGGGACTAGACCTTGTTGAGATAGGTTGACTACTTCAGATGATAACGTAAATTGTGATGCATGCTTCCGACAAACTGACACTATTGATCAATGTTCCATACAGTAAGCCATATAACCCGTACAGCAGTCAAGCCAATGTGATAATCACCGCTATCACGTCTTTCACAAGACGGTAATGCTGCAGTTTCTCTTGATGCATCCAGTGACATGCATTCCCAAGGCACATTAAGCACATTACCGCGAGCTTTGAATGTTTCTTTGTGGGCTTGTCAAGAGCGAATACAGATGCGAATGTTTTTTGTCCAACACGTAAAATCCCATGGTCCTGTCATGTTTCAAAGCAATCAGGCTATTTGGCATAGAGTTATCATCAGCAATCCATGTCAGTGTGAGATCCTGCTTCTATGTAAAACTTTTCTTACTGTACAACATGGAGGTATGTTTCACTAGTTTGGGTTCTATGAAGTTAGTGATTGCAGCAAAACATCAGGTATACCAAAAGTGTAATGCATATATTCTCAAACCTTCATACTATTAATGCATAAAATGGTCATTGGCCACTACCCAGAACATTTGCCCATTGTGATTTCCGGGTATGGTGATGCGGTGGTGATATCCACATAACAAATTACGGATTAACCTTTTCGCTACTGACCCACCCCTCAGCTTCCATACTGAGCCGATTCATGTTTAATTCGATAGGATTTCTGGCCCAAGTATCATACACTGCACCTTAATACTACTCGTCCACTAAATGAATGTAAGTATCAATCTATTACCACCAATACATCCAGATTTTGATGATGTTAATAAAAAACGTAAAGTACAACATTTTGCAATAGAAACAAAGCCCGACCAGATAGTTTATCGAAAGACACATTGGCGTCATCAGGGGCAGACAGTATGTTAAATGTAGTTGTTCCTACTGTACATCCGATGGAATTAGTATACAACTTATCAGTATACAAAATAGTATTGTTATTTTCGAAATCATCATGCACTCGTTTTGTTATCTTGTAATGGATGTGTTGAGCTGAAATCTATTTCGCAGGCAGTTGCTTTGATAGAAGTCAATTGAAAGTCGGTAGACAGAAAATGAAACATATTCAAGGACATTTTTGACAGCGTGTTTGTAGGCATATCAAAAGTATATTTGCATGTGGAATTCCACAGCATTTCCTGCATTAGTTTATTCCCAAGCATATAAGTGTTCCACATTTTGAGTGTCTACTTCACTCGGCCGTGAGAGGAAACATATTTGGCTCCTGTCCATTCATATCATACAATATTTCAAACCAGTGCCTGCCACATGACAACATGACAAATTATTAATGAGGCCTTAGCTGTGAGTGGTGACGTCACGTCTTCATTGACATGTCGCTGCTGTCAAAAGGAGTCAGTATAGTGGTACCTTGCCACGTCTGTTCAAGGCAGATGTCTATAGTGACAGGTGTGCAACAATTTGAAGTCATATGTAATATCAGACCCTAGGTGAACACATGACGTGATAACAGCACCGATAATGATCAGGCAGATAAATGTACCTTACAATTTTTAATCACCAATATCCTCGAGGGAGGGGAGTAAATAAGGATCATCGCGCATCAAGCCAGCCGTTCGCCCTTCCTGTCCCTTACATTGTGATATTCAGAGAATATCAAACTGCACGAGAACCAGCCTGTGTTCGCGGGAGACATCAGCCGAATGGCAGGATTATAGTAATCGGTTTGCTGTGAATTGTGTTGCCACAGGTTCGGGTCTGCATCAAATACTAACTGTGTCATGTTGCAACGCTGTTTATGTTACACTAAATGTCTTCGACATAGAGGCTTAGTACATTTGAACATGTGTATTTCACTACTATCTCAAAGCGACCGAGATTTGCAGAAAGTGTTTCCTTGTTTTTTATCCCAGAATGACCCGAGTTGGATATCAGATATAATTAAATGAAATGACGTCCTTGCAGTGCAAGCGCTGTCGAGATTCGTGAGATACTTGCTCCTTCAATCTCTGAAATTGCACTCTTCCTAGATAACGTTTTTTATCAATGCTGTGTTCATACCACTCGATGTCAATCATAGTTCCTGCTTTCTCTGGGTTTGGTCATAGACACAGATGTAGAGGATATCCTCGATGCAGAGATATTTGTGGTTCGATAGAGAATGTGTGTGTAAACTATATGCAAAGTTTCCATCATGTTGTGTTGTAAGTGACTTGTAGTATTTTCGACATATTACCCATCAGTGTACACAAGCATGATACACGAGAAATCGTCCTTTCCAGTTCGGTATTTGGCCGGCATTTCCTTTCTGAGAACGTGATAGCTGGACGTTTATCAAAACCAGACAATAATGACGCGCCATACGTCCAGCGGAACCAATGTGATACTGAAATCACGTTCTTCATTCAGACCTGGGGAAAAGATTTATCTATTATCGTGTTTATTTCTCATGTTAATTCCGAGCTTGCAAAGTTGGATATACCTATGTGATTATACCGTCTGTAGTAAGGAAGTCAACAATGTGTAGCTTCAAGATGCTCGAGGTGATTTTATCAAAACAATCAAGCAAAGTCTCATCTTAATTGCATACTCCCTCACACATAATCTTACAATATGAATTTGTTAATATTTATCCATGATCATCTAGTTCTTCGCACACTAGCTACTAAAACAGTTTGGATACATAACCCCACATGGCGCCGATGGACAACGAATTATAAGGTTGTATAATATCACATTCTATTTACTGTCCGAGTTTCGTCAGTCAATTCTGAGTGTTTCCTTATTGGGCTGTCTACTTCACTTCTGTCGTGACGGAAAACATACCAGCAACTGTCCATTCATATTACCGGTATATACCTTAACACAACTATGGAATATAAAAACAATTGAACAATTTTATTTTCCGACAATTAGACGTTTTGTTAAATAGGAATAAACAGGGTATTCCAGCTTACTCTGTAACATAAAAACGATGACATAGGAAGAAAGAGTAACACAAAATTGTTCATGAGCATACACGAACTGTGGACACCCCCAACAGACGGCACTTTATCATAGTTTATAAAATGTCATATATTTGTATGAAAAAATCATGGAACCATAAGGAGTATATCTTGTTTTCGCTACGCCGGCGAGCTTAGTTACAGGGAGAAGTGATCAATTAACCCAACTGTTCCATTATATAATGGGAAATATATAAATTGGTAAGGCCCGCGGGAAAAGCCAATGTGCAACGAGGGATATACTTGTCATATAAGTTCTAAAATGTATGCACTCAATGATATGGCATAATGTAGGAATATGTGTATACATGTTCATATAATTCTCGATTATCCTTGCATATCTTGCAACAAACGATGCTATTATCATTGTTTCCCCCGAACGAAGATCAGCGGATACTATGGATTTGCGATCGTCGTGCCACGTTCGCAGACACTATCTTGTGAACGTCCACAGGTTGCAAGTGTGCAAAATCTGATAATTTTTTACAGGGATATGTCTTGTAGTAAGGTCACGACACCAATCAATTTTGGTTACTATAGCAACCAATATGGCCGATGGGTGACACATGTGCTCAAATTGTCTGTTTAGCACACATGGTTTGTGAACGCCCTACGGGTGCAAGTTTTCAACGAATGATGATTAAATCACACACGCTTGATGAAAAAGAGTCACACGAAACCTTTTTTTTCAGATTGATGAAATAAATATTAATTAGTTAACAGGTTTACTTATTACGACCATTACAATACTCACTTTCACATCTGTGATAACATCGATAACCTGTGCTAAAAAGCAACTGGCACTGAGTTCTTGTTCAGAATTCAGAATTGATGTTGCTGGTGATAATAGAACAATATTACCGAATAAGTTAACTTTAGGTCTACTGGTTAAGTCTATTATTTACCATAATAAATATCGGGAAGATAAGGCCAGCAGTCGTCGGTGACCGAGTCATCTGGTTGTCATTGTATTTCACAATATAACAATATTAGTTTATTTTTGTGACTAGACGCTGGAATTGTGTGTTTCTGAGCTCGAGTGGTAGGAAATCGGACAGCCTGCAAGCCCCTTTCGAGAACATATCGACATCACAATACATATAAATTGGCCAAATATGATATTATTAATTGTATGGAAAAGCATCGAACTGAACAACATTTCCCTGCTGATGGGCGGATATCGTGTCCGCCATTCATACGTACCAGCTCCCAGAAGATGTACAAACTGTCTATAAAACTGGTTCTCACAAACAGCTGGAAGGCAGAATGAGGTCTCTCAAAGTATCTGAGCAAAAAAAAATTATACATTTTCTAAATCGTTTACACTGTTTTCGCTGATAGTTTTGCGATGCTAAACAGTTACGTTATATAACTTGGCATACTTCACCTTGGGGTCAAACGGCAAATTTACCGAATTTCAGACTTCCATCGTGAAAATTGAAAAAAGTTGGCAATCTACCCCAATGTTAAATTTAGCCCTGTCATTAAATTTCTGGGTCCGCACACAATTTTGTGCACTTGCTCGGTTTTGTGGCAGTACAATCTTCTGAAACCAACATGTTTGTGTAGAATACACGCACTGTATTTTCTGGTAAAAATTACAATAATACTTCGAATCCTGATGGATTGAAACAGGACCACATCATCGAATATGCTCAAACATCGAATATTGGAGTAGATGACCAATTTCTTCAATTATTGTGACAGAAGCCTGAAATTTGATAGAAAATTGTCTTTTGGCTACCAGGTGAAGTATACCAAGTTACAGAACGATAACATTTAGCATCGCAAAAATATCGTCAAAAACCGTTGTGAACAAGTTATAAAAATCAGAGTATATTGCCATGGTTGACGTCTGGAAGACTCCAGCGGTAGTGAAAGCTGAATAGCCGGAGGAGAAGCAAATGTGTCGAGGCGCCGCCAGCGGGAATTTAGCAACGAAAATTCAACCGAAGACGCTCGGAAGGAAATGCCTTCGAAAAGACTGAATCTGGCCGAGACGTCTTAGCGGAACCAGGATGTGTACCATTAACTTGTTGTCATCAGATGTCGAAAATCCTCCACAACTAGGCATTGATGTCGAGAGCTCAGACTTTGAATGCTTCTGGTAGGAGCTCAACCTTTGTTACAGGGTCATCAGAACCTTTGTGGTTGCAGTTCTATTAATAAATGTATCTAGTTGAAAATATAGCCCAGCATCGTCATATTTCGCAGAACAGACAAATTTATTTTCTAATAAACGCATCCAGTGATCTGATCACACGCGCATATGATGGTGTCGTATCGTGGTAATGGTTCCTATAGTTATATTTTTAGTGCTGTAAATATATAGTGCTGTTCCAATATTTTTAGTGCTGTCGATTAAGTTCACAGTATGAACACGACGGTCAACATCCTTCAACTCAGTAGCCTTTTGGCTTGTGATTATACCATCATATGAGTATACCATCAACTTGACATGCCCATAGGACTTAACATTGGAGAAAAAACATTCGCATCTGTATTCACTCTTGACAAGCCGACAAAGAAACATTCATATGAGTATACCATCAACAATGTGAGTATACCAGTAGCCTTTTGGCTTGTGATTAGGTACTATGTACTTGTCATATATCTATTCCATGGGGTTTGTTTCGGATTTCTAAATTATTATCATAGGTTGTTGGGCAGTTGTATGCTAATTCCATCAGGTGTACAGTAGAAACAACTACATCTACCACAGTGTCTGCCCCTGATGACGCCAGTGTGTCTTTTGATAAAGTAATTGGTCGGGATTTGTTTCCATTGCAAAATTTTGTATGTTTGTTATTGGAATCATCAAAATTTGGCTGTATTGGTGGTAATAGATCGATACTTACATCCAAACTCTGTACCTCATGACGAACAAATGAGAATGAAACATACATTCACAATTTAGATTTTAAATCGTAACAGCATCACTCACTTAGAGGAGGAGGATAAACATTGCCATTTAATGAGAACCAATGATCTACGGATATGATATACTGCACAATCCATCCAGCAAATCAGTACCCTTGCATCAGTTCATACATGTACAACTATTGTTTCTTGGCACCACAGAATAGTTGATATTTATTTAGCAGTAAAGGGTCATCCAGTCATTGAGTCGTATGTGATACGACTATCCCGGGACTGCAACTATCCCGGGAATCTGGGTGCAACTATGCCAGGAACGGCGACTATCCCGGGAAAAATAAACCCCCTCATACGACTAGGTCGGGAAATTGGACTCGGGAATCGTGAAATATAATACCGAGAAGTGAGTTGTTCATTGACAGAACTAACATGCAGTTGTAACGTTAGTATTGATAAAATTAAGATATTGTAGGAATACATAAAATAAAAGCCCAAATATAACCACTTATCTATTCAAAGAGCGTATTCTTATAAAATGCCATCCATATGAAAGATAGGCTGACAAGAGTACATGTATTCCAACATAATAATGTACATATAATAAAGGATACATTGAAGAGCACAAAATATAGTGAACTTGATGTAAACTAGATATACAGTATAGGATATATATTGATATCTGTGGTAGGCCCCTATATAAAATACATTCATGGCAGAATTACTTGATCAAAGTTACGTGTCTTTTGTGAAAAAAAAAATTAACTTCAAGCTGTGTCAAACGAGCTGAAGTTGGAAAATCAAAGATTCCACTTGAAATCTTTGGTATAATAGTTATTTGCTTGCTCACATAGGCGAAAGATACCATGATGATTGGGGTTGGTCACAACCTAGTAAATGGGAACGTGCTAAACTTGGTCATTTAATCATGTTAATAGGTCTTACTCCAAAATTAATTAGAATATAATAATCATATAATAAAATATAATAGTTTATTCTGTGACACGATTTAAATTCTTCTTCAATACCTTGGCATCGGGTATATGGTGTATTATACAACATTATCTATGTGTTTTGCTTTAATTGTATGTATCTTTCACAGTGGAAAAAGATGTGTAATTATGGGGTTTATATTGGAAATGGGCGAGATTACGGCCCTGGTGACTTGAAGTGTAGCACATGTAAATAGTTAAGACATGGATCACACTTTCCTGTAATAATGTAAGTATCAATCTATTACCACCGATACAGTCAGATTTTGATGATACCAATAACAAACGTAAAATACAACATTTTGCAATAGAAACAAAGCCCGACCAAATGGTTTATACAAAGACACATTGGCGTCATCTGAGGCAGACAGTGTGTTGAATGTAGTTGTTTCTACTGTACACCTGATGGAATTAGTATACAACTGCCCAACAACCTATAAAATTAATTTAGAAATCTGAAACAAACCCCATGGAATAGATATATGACAAGCATACAAGCACCTAATCACAAGCCAGAAGGCTACTGAGATGATGGTATCCTCCGGGACAGATTCAACGTCCGCCATCAGTGACACCGACTCAGTGGTATGAATGTGGGTATCAATCTATTACCACCAATACAGTCAGATTTTGAAGCCCGACCAAATAGTTTATACAAATGTATTCAGAGACAAAAACTAGGCCTACATTTTTTTTTATACAAAACTTGGGAAGTTCTATGGTGGGATTATAGTTAGGATATGGATCACACTTTCCTGTATTAATGTATTGAAAGCCAAGAGCTAGGCTTACATTTTTGTTTATATAAAATTAGGGAAGTTATATGGTGGTGTTACCGCTCAAAGCTGTGATATGCGTAGTGTATGGTTACATATAATATGTTAACGGGTTCCCGGGATTGTCACAGTCGTTCCTGAGATAGTCGCGATTTCCCGTGATAGTCGTATGGCCATGAAATTTCCCGGTATAGTCGCAGTATCAGGATAGTCGTATCACAGTTGTATATTGGAGACAAATTGTGGCATATTAGAACTTCCGAAATCTACTGCAAAATGAAACTGACACACAGGGAATGAAATTGCATTATAATCCATACGAATATTGCGATATTTTCCCGATTCAAAGCATTTTTGTTGTTTTATCATTTCTACTCATGACACTTTGATATGACCTTTCAGTGAGCCATGACCGCGCACAAGTAACGCACAAGCACGCCATGTTAAAGATGTCAATATCACCTAGTGGTTCGGGAGCATTTCGTTATCAGGTCAAGGGGCCAGGAAATTAATGTCACTCACAGACGAGTATCTCCAAAATTACCACGCAATTTCCCCATGTAATGTAGACAAGGTCCAGACTGAAAAATCTATATTGATCAGATCCCTTCTCACTGCGTGCTTGGAATTCACACCCTTACATTTATGTGAATATCATTCAATCATACTGATTGTACACAAAATGTTTTCTTCGAAGTTTCAATCATTATCTGGATGTATTTCTCATGGGACTAGACCTTGATTAAATAGGCTAACAACTTCAGTGATAGCGTAAATTGTGATGCATGCTTCCGGCAAACTGACACTATTGATAAATGTTCCATACAGTAAGCCATATAACCCGTACAGCAGTCAAGCCAATGTGAGAATCACCGCTATCACGTCTTTCACAAGACGGTAATGCTGCAGTTTCTCTTGATGTATCCAGTGACATGCATTCCCAAGGCACATTAAGCACATTACCGCGAGCTTTGAATGTTTCTTTGTCGGCTTGTCAAGAGTGAATACAGATGCGAATGTTTTTTCTCCAACATGTAAATTCCTATGGGCATGTCAAGTTTCAAAGCAATCAGGCTATTTGGCATAGAGTTATCATCAGCAATCCATGTCAGTGTAACGGCTTGATGCAGTGAAATCCTGCTTCTATGTAAAACTTTTCCTACTGTACAACATCGAGGTATGTTTCACTAGTTTGGGTTCTATGAAGTTAGTGATTGCAGTAAAACATCAGGTATACCAGAATTGTTGCCTATATTCTCACACCTTCATACTATTAATGCATATAATGGCCTTTGCCCACTGTCCAGAATATTGCCCAACTGGTGTGATTTCGGGGTAAGGTGATATCCACATAACAAATTACGGATTAAACACTGTGATTTATAGCACCGATTCAGCTAATAGCACAATAAATCTTCTTGAAACCTCTCAATATAGCAGATAGATAGTTTATTTTTCACACCTCAACATTACAGACATGAACAAACAACATGATTACATGACATGTGATGGACACCAGAAAAAAACGAAGGTCGTATCTAGCTGGTGACCAATGTTGCTAACATAACTGTCACCGTGTGTAAATGTATTTGTTTTCGTTTAATTTATTCTCCAAACACTTTTTGACTCACGCCTGTTGCTCGCGTCTCGTCTAATATGCAACACATCAAGACAGTGAAGTGATGAGATATTTTACAGAATAGTGAATAGTTGGGTATCTGAGGACTTCAAATCTGATAATCACAACTGCGCATAAATTTACCGCGGGCATGACGTTTCTATACATAGATTAAATGTCATGAGTACAGCAACGACGCAATAACCACTACGAAAAAATGAAGTGTACTGAGGTGTGATGTACCCAACAACGAGAGATTCCGTAGGACACCAAGGCACGATGATTAGCGAGACTTTTTTTGGAGCACATTAAAAATCACAATTGGCGATAACTAATGAAAATGGACGGATACTCCTATGCGTGAAAGACACCAATTATCATAGTTAGTACTGGATATTTACTTCAGCAACTAAGCTATGATGTCGAGCAGTATAACTGGGTGTTTTGGTCTCTCCGCCTGTTCTTCCAAGTGAAGAATCCTACTCGCTGTGGTCCGTAGTAATCCCACCATATAAACATGGGCTCCGTTTTACAGTTCAGTAGAAGGTCAATGGGCCAGGAAATTAATATCGGTCAGAGAGGGGAATCCCCCAAATTATGACACCCATTAATGCCTTGTAATGTAGACACAGGGTCTGGGCTCGCAGAATGCATTGGTCAGAACCTTCTCTTTCGTGTGCTGTACTATCGTTAGCATCAAACCACCGCATTGTCAGCTTACTTTTTGTAATCACGTGTGGGAGTGAGTATTCTAGGCGTCGTAAATAGGAATGGTAAGTCATATTTCGTCATAGTGTGATCCTGTTGTGAAACAGACAGACAGTTTTTGTGTTACATGAGTATTTTGAGTTCTAGACTGAGTACTATTCTTATTAGACAAAATGTGTATGTTTGTTCGTCACCAGAATCACACAATGAGAGCACGTGACGTACCAGCCCTATGGTAGGCTAGGTAGGTAGGCTATGAGAAGTGTGTGAAAGTCAAAAACAACAAATTTCTAGGCGAATCTATGCATCATGGAAAGATCATGGAAGCATGGAAGCATATTCAAGGAAATTGAACTACATGAGAACGATCGGCAAGATTACCCCATGTTCATTCCAGATTACACGAACAACGAGTGTGATAAAAATAGCGGAATTGTATGGGATAACTAAAGCGGCGAATATTTCATGTGCATAGTAAAATCTTTGTTTATTTTGCATCAATTTGATTAGGATTTATGGGCACTTAACAATAAAGGATACTACCGAAATCAGTTGCACTAAACAAACATGGCTGGACTTTTGTCCATACATAATATCTTATTCTTGCAGTAGATTCATGCAAAAGAGACAACTTGTCTTTTTCATGAAAACATGTATGTTAGCCTCAAGGTTGTCAGGTGATCAAACAAACATGTACGCACCAACTAATGGCGAGGGATGATGGCAATGGTATTATGAATCAATATCTGCTGTATGTATTGATCTTGAACCGAGTCAGTCGATCTTTTGTTATGTCCGATCAACGAAGTGCATTATTTCACACACACAAAATCATCATTCATAACGGTTACCGAGAATGATGATCTTGTGTGTGTGAAATAATCTCAGCATGCGGTCAATCATGTCTATTGTTATATCTTCACTTTAAGAAGCGCATTAGGCCGTGTTGAGTTAGAACTTTGTTTAGCGTCCGCCAGAATTCGAAATGATATCAGGCAGCACGAAATATTATCACACACACAAATTTTAACACAAGCCAATTTACAACGTACAACCCATATATTCTTGGGTACATCTCAAGTGGAAACCTGTTCTATCAACGCCAGAACAAAGGAATAAACTCTGCACGATATGTTTGAAAGAAAATTTTTGTTTTATTGTTCATTTAATTATCCGACATTGTAGGCAATAGAATTTTGAAGAACCACGACCTAAAAAATTTGATTTTTTATCGTTTAATGACCAATATTTCCTGTATGTGTTAGTGCCAAACTTCGTGTAAAAGCCATAAAAAGTGAATATGACATGCTTCAGAATATCAAGTCTCACTAAAAATGTGCAACAAGATTTGGCGAGCATACATAAATAACCATTATATTCCAATAGTAGCAGAGACAATTGAGGGGTATGAGGGGCATGCTCACAACCCGATCTATCAGCTCCATATATCGGGTTCCTGCTTGGAGGCTATTACGTTTGCACCTGGAGTAAATTAGTTACATGGAAGAAAACATGGATTGTGAAACATTTCTTCGAGATGAGTATAAAGGTCTGATGCGCCAACGATTCTTGTATCATGAAGGATATTTGAAGGGTCATGAAGGATATATCATGAATTATTTTTTGGCAGGATAACTTCATACCAGAAACACAATGGTATTTATCATACTAGGTATAGCCATATTCTTACTTCAGTAATTCAGCTAAGATGTCGAAAATTTGTCTCTCAGTCGTTCTTACTCCCCTGGATTCAGTGACGCACTCTTTGTATCTAGTGTTACCCCCCCCCCCCCCACCCCCACTCCATAAAACTGGGCTCCGTTTACCAGTTCCGTAGAAGGTCAATGGGCCAGGAAATTAATCTCCGTGAGAGACGAGAATCTCTCAAATTATGACGCCCATTTCTCCCCAGTAATGTAGACACAGAGACGGGACAAATTGTATCGATCAGCTCCGTTCTCATACGTGTGCTTGGAATTCTCAATCCCCAAGAAAGTAATCATTTGTGTCGTCAATATCCTTTAGCCACGCTATTCGTAATCTCACACGAATCATGAGATTCTCATTGAACTGCACTGTTTCATGAACATGAAGGTATAGAAGGAAATGTGAGTATCAAAACGCCGGTATTTTGTGTGACGTTTATAGTCTGGATTTTATATTCTGGAATCAGAAAATAACTTAAGATGCAGTGAGACCCACCATCTTGGAAGCCATTTTTTGCTCAGGGCAGAACCGCACCAAAAAGGAGTCATTTGTTATGAATTATTGAGTAATACTAGGTCTAAAATTTCAGGTTGTGGTAGCAGATTAGTCAGTTCTCAACATTTAAAAAATATGTTGGTAACCCATGTGGGTCTGGATCCATCCGGATCAAAACCCAATTTTACGCGTAGCGGTTCTCAAACTGAGTGAAGACAGGTCCCTAGGGACCTCAGTGTTTAGAAAGTTATATCTGTGTAATATTCGAGCCGAGCCTTACATTTTTGACTTTCTCTATAGGTACGTGAGAAATTGTCATCGTTCTCACTGCATTTTCAAGAAAACCGCCATTTTTCATTTTCAGCACGTTTTGGGGGCAACATTGCTGTAACAAATCTGCATTGAAATAGGCGACAATGCATAGTTTGTGGCACTTACTATTAATCCTTGGGATGTATTCTTCATCTGTACATATCCATTACAACAGTTGTTCCGTTATTTTGTTCTAAAAACACAATCCAAATGATAACATTTCAAAACAGTTTTGGCAAAACGGCATGTTTGTATTCCTAAATCACGTGATCAAGATGATACGTCATTGTATCATTACACATCCCAACAGCTGATCGGTGCCTCATTATAACAGGAATAATAATAGTATAATAATCGACTTTTCAAGCTGTAATGGAGATGCTCTAAGTAAATTCAAGTAATACACAGATAAATAACATTTCTTCAATGCGACAATACCGAATAATATGGGACTATTTGCAATGCTGCCGCACACGTAATTGGGCAAGGAATGACTCAGGACTTCTATTCGCCAGATGGCGCATTGAATGTTTCCAGGAATTTCCCAAACAACAAAAAAGTTTTGAGGCACTGTCGTCAATCAAAACACTTGAGATAGTCCAAAATGACTGATTTAGATACAGGAATGTTATACGCCAATGAGTTACAACGATCCAACAACTGTCAACGTCTGCAGGTGAATATATCACGTACGCAACCCATTCCAGGACACATGTGCTTTGCCCTTCAATCCGACTCGGAACCGATCGGAAGTAAACATTTGTCACAAAAATCACATGCAAGCCCATGTGCATCAACAGCTGACCAGCATGTAAACAACACTGATATGCGGGTCACGTGTGTGGTTAACCCTATCATTTGCCATGTCCGGCACATGGGAAGGTTCGATGCCACCCATTTGTAGAATTTGCAATTGGTCTGTCAACTCAGGGACATGCACACATTTTGGCCAGTGCAACAGGTTAGTATTTGTTTATTTTTTATACCAACAAACAGTGTTTGTTTATTATTGATACTGATTAGGACAGGCGGTCTGTTTACACAGAAAAGCACAGGAACTGAATAATGAACATGTTGTTGATAATTTAAACTGCCGGTACAATACAGTATATGGGTAGACCATCTACTGGTACTAGTATGTCTTAAATTTATTTCCAGAACTAGTACTTAGGGATTATTCGTTGAAGCATCAAAAATTGCTATTATTCGGTTCATATTTCACTATTTGAACATTCGTTATGGACAAAAAATTGGCCCGAAATGTGTCATGAAATATTGACATTAAACTACATTAGCTTCATCGAATCCATGGAAAATGCTGTTGAAATTAACTGTACTTCTCGTTATTTCCGATACTTAGTTCCTACAACATAGTACCAGCATAGAAAACAGCCAAAACTTTCTAACTAATTATCTAATATCACAGACGAGTACCTGTTCGGTTTGATTCCCATGACACGAATAATTGGTTCCTACTTCAGTCATTCCGCCACTACTTAAATTGTGTGTCAAGTTTTGTGTGTCAAAATTATGTGTCAATATTCCACTGCCGTGCCAGAGGTTGCAGGTTTCAATCCTACATGTACCCAGTCTAGCATACTGTACACCCAAAATTTACTTATGAATATTTCACAAATTACACGTTCACTTTACTTTTTTATTTGCAGGCCTCTACCACATGACAATTAGGGGAAGGGGGATGTTCAGCCCCCCCCCCCCCCCCGAGGACAATGAACCCCACCCACGTCTCTAAATCCTGCATCTTGCATCATGTCATGTGAACACATGCAATCACCAGAGCACCAGATTACAGATTCTGTCACCAGATGACAGAATGGATATTATGGATGTGTTGCTACGTGTTTTACCCGTATTATTGATGATGTTGATAACAGCTAATCACTGTGATGTGATTCAGCTGTTTGATTGGTGCCACATGAAGTGGATCCCCAGTTGGATATACTCACTAACTGGATAAGTGTGTGCTGCTACAGAGATTGAAATTGTGGGTCTGACTAGCAACATCGTCTCCGAAGCGACGAAGAAAACTGTGTCATATGTATCTACCGAAATTGGACATATCGGCAAGTCGATATGTGCTAGAAGACCTACTCTGTGCTGCAGATATACTGTGAGTACTAATTTACATAGATATACTGTGGCTTGCATACCGAGATGTGAACATTATTATCTGGTTTAGATATCATGTGGAGAGTTTGTATTTCCATGTAATGCCTGACAATATCATGTTTGGACCTGGGATGCTATGCCTCCAGCAGTTGCATGAACTTTTGCAAACAGGCTGAATTGAATGACAATGTTTTTAGGTTACCGGACCTATGGTCCGCGTCGTCGTCAGCGTCGGCGCCGTCCGTCCATATTTTTAGCTTACCGGCCCATAAGGGCCGATAAGCTATTGTCGTGGTTTTTCGTGCGTTGTCTGTCGTCGTCGTCCGCCACATTATCTGTTAACATTTTTAGGTTACCGGACCTATGGTCCGATAACCTATTGGCATGGCGTTGCGTCCGTCGTCCGTCGTCCGTCCAGCCGTCCGTCCGTCCGTCGTCCGTACGTTCACATTTTTATCTTTAAAGTATACGGTCCGATCTTTCTGAAATTTTGCACAAAAATACCTAAAAATATTCCCAGGAAAGGTTTTTTTTAGTTTTCTGATTTCCGCATTTTTTTTCAAAATGGCGGCCATTTTCGACGAAAAATGTCTGATTTTGGACTTTGGCGGCCATTTTCTCAAAATCTGTTCAGTAACTTTTTTTCTTTTTGATACATAACACTCCTCATATGTACTCCTGTGATGTGTATCAGTTTCGTTGCGCTTGAATCGCTCGAAGTGGGCCATTTTGGCCCAAACTCGGCCCAGATGGGACTTTCCCATGTTAAACTCTCCTATGCTTCATAATGGGACACATTAAGCCTAATATCTCACTTAATATTGAGATTAGAGACTCGGAATCAATTGTGGACATATAGGAAATGATATATGCTGAATATTCTCGTGACCTTGAATTTGACCTTTAACCTCATTTTCAAGGTCAGAGCCCAAAATGGCTAATATCTCGCTTATTATCGACTTTACAGCTTAGGAATCAATTGCGGACATATAGGAAATGTTATATGTCGAATACTCTGATGACCTTGAAATTGACCTTTGACCTACTTTTCAAGGTCAAAGCACAAAATGGCTATTATCTCGCTTATTATCGACTTTACATCTTAGAAATCAATTGTTGACATACAGCAAATCATAAATGCTGAATATTCTGTAGACCTTTAATTTGACATTTGATTTGATTTTCAAGGTCACAGGACATGATGATTATTATCTCTCTCATTATTGAATTCTCAGCTTAGTAATCAATTGTGAACGTATAGGAAATCAAATATGCTGAACACTCTCGTGACTTTAAGTTTGACCAGTGACCTTATTTCTAAGACAAAGGGACAAAATACAGCTACTAGTATTATATATTGTCCGGTAACCTATCTTAGACCTTGGGCTATTTTTTTCTACATACTTGGATAAATTGATCCCTGTATTTTGGATGTACATGTATTTCCATGCACATTCAATGTCTGTAGTAGGGTTTGATGGTTGCCCAGTCCTGGCATTCCTTGAGCAAATTCATCATGATGTACAGTAACCATGGTGACAGGGACACTCAGATGAAGGCCAAAATAGTTCATACATTTGATTTTTTGGTGTGTGTATGGCCAAAACAAAAAGTATTGTGAAACATGTACAGTATGTTAGTTATTAGATGTCTGACCATGTTCATTTCACTTTTTGTGACCATGGTAATTTATATGTACTTCTTCCCATAGTATACAATTTTCATATGAGCATTTGAGTACTGTTTTTCTATTATACAGGAAACTATTGAAATATTGAACATATATGGTAAATACATTTATTGAGAAACAGCCTGATTGCATCATGACCTAGCATGATGTCATTATGGTTATGTACAAATGCTGGTATTTTTTATGTCAGTTATTCTGAGCCACTTTCTTGGCAACTAATATAGAGAAAAGAATGAACTGACCAATTGGATAAGTGTGTGTGCCTATGATAAAAGTGAATCAATAAATGAAACTAATGTCAAACAACTTGTAGTCAAGAATTAAATTAACGATGGTTTTAATACTTGTGTTTCATGCTTGGTAGGTAATACTAGGTATATTAATTTACTGAATTTTGTAAATGAAATTTTTTAATTAATCACTTTTATAAATTCCACTTGTACATGCTCTTGTATGTGTTGGCATGGCAGAATTGAACCATTTACAATATTAATAATGAAAAATATATATGTTCTGAAAATATGTTGTGTATTCAGATATTTATTAGTAGTATTTAACCTCAGTATTGCAGATTAATATGAGAGCTTGAGCAGTATACTGAATTGGTTTTGACATGCACATCATGTACAGTATTTGAGCTTCTATGAACATGAGGGAAGCAGTGTGCACCTTGCAGGTGTGTTACACATGACTGCACACACAGTCCAGGCAGGTGCCTGTAGCATGTAGCACACAAGATTCCTGTAAACAAAGTATATCTGCTTGTTCTCACTTATTCAACTTATTTGTCATACATCTTCCCCTTCCAGACAATGAATGAATGTTCCATAGGTGTACAAGGGTTAAAAAAGTAGTCCCCTTGGAAGTGAACCTGTAGCCATGATGGATTTGTTGTTCAGTTCTCACAGCAGAGTCAACTTCAAAAATCCATTGTATGGTTTTGAGGGGGAAATCTAAAAAAGTAAGGCTCGGCTCATAGACTTGGGTATGTGGCAATTGTTGGAAAAATAGTTAGCAGATTTGTTAATGTATATTTTTATATGAACGGTGACGCGTAAAATTGTGTAATTTAACTTTGTCATTTGGCATCCTAAAATTTGATTAAATACTTCAAAATTCTTCTTTAATATAATATTGCTTGCTCAAATGCTATTTCTAGGCCTTTTTCCCCATATTGGGTTTGATAAAAATAATTTAGTAATATTCAATGCTGCAATATTTACTGTGCTACACAAAAAAATGGTGGGTATTTCTGAATCTTAAGCCTTGGTCACACCAGATACACTGTTGACGATTCTGGTTAATTGCGACTGATCAGTGACGGTTGTTAGGAGCCAAAATTGCCGTCGCATGTTACGCTTGCTCCTACATCTGATGGTGGGTCATGCAACGATTGTTGAAGCGAGTGAGAGATCAGGCGGGAAACGAAGCATACCATCAATCGCGGCTTGTTGTTACCGCAAGTACGATCAGTCGTGATCTTGGCGACCTCTCATGCAATTATGTATAGGATAGGGCCCCAGGCTGAGGATCTATTGCAGATAGGAACCCGACGGCGAAGCCGGAGGGTCCTATCTACAATAGATCAGAAGCCATGGGCCCTATCCGACATAGTTCAGGATTCTCCCAATGATACTTTTCACAAACAGAGTTTGCATGGAATATCTGTTTCACCAATCAAATACGTTTTTAATAGAATTAATTTTGTATATTCATGATATACAATTGTTCCTACTAACCAAAAGCCATGCATATATTAGTTGCATTTGTTCACATGGTTCACGACAGCTAGTCACACTACACCACCCCACCCCCACCCTCTTGGCCCCATACAAATCCCCTCCCCTTTACCCCCCCCCCCCCCCCCCTCCGCCGATGCATGTCTGTGTTGCCAGTTCGAAGTAGCTGCTCCTCTCATGTTCTCGCTACAGTTGTTGTTATTTTGCAAAAACCGGGAAAGAATGCACGTGTATTGCATTGCATACAATCGCTGAGTTCTCCAGCGTACCAGTGTCAACAATATTACTCCAAGCACTAAATGTCAACCCAGTCTATATGCGAGTCATACAACTAAACGTGGTCACACTTGAATGAACTCAGTGGCTAACATGGGTATAAACAAACGAATATCAATATGTCATGCCATGCATCACAGTATCGACACCATTCACATATTTGGTATCCTGGCTATGAGAGACGAATTTATAGTGATTACCAGTACCGTGACACTTTTGGTTAAAGCCCTGGCTGTGTACTGTCCCTGTACATGAAAGATTTTATGTTTTTTGCATACATTCCTCACTGACTGGAGGACAGATAATTGTGTTCCGTTCTCGGATCGTAGATGAGGCAAGCCATTCTAATGGGACAATGTTGTTGTCAATACGATCATCCAGTTCAAAATGAATCGCCACTACATTTCATTTTCGTGTGCTGCCACCTGTCGCCAAATGTTGGTGTTATTCAATATGAACACCATCAACATTGCATGACCTGGTATCTACATAGTCCGGCACAGCGTGCAGTCTAAGACGTCATCCGGATTAAATTTTGGCAATGACGAAACGACTCAAGTGAACAAACATGTGTAGTTTTTGGCATACACTGTTTGTACACTCGTAGTCTTTCCTATTTTTATATTTCTCTCAGGTTCCTATCTAGATAGGAACCTGCCTGAGAGGTTCCTATTAAAAATAGGGACTTGGCCATGACAAAAGAATCATGAACTATTCGTGGGTATTGGCTATCACTCGCAGCCTCTTGTGCGACTGATCAGTTTCGTATGTATACTGCTCTAGACTGGGTTCCTTGGTAGATTGTCTCTTGCTCTGTCATTAGAGAATTATACTGTTATAATTTCCAGCGGTATATCTCCAACTGCCACACCGGGGTGCCTATATATGAAGCCAATGATCAGCGTTGTACTTGTTCGTAGGTGCTGCATCAAATAAATTAATAAAACATCTCATATCTAGTCGCATTAAAGGCTAGTCACATTGAGTCGTACGATTTTATGGTGGCACGATTAGTTTCAATTTTGCTTACGACTGATCACCAGTGAACGCCACTACAATCGCAAGTGGCGACTGTGTATACGACAGTTATCAAGTGAATGTACAATAGAATAGAATAGAATAGAATAGAATTTATTTTCGTTTTCACATCAGCAGTACATGTCAATATATATACAGATATGTGCAAAAATTTTCAGGGTTTGATGGAAAACAAGGGTACCAAATTAGCATCTGCTGTCTTCCATTTGGTCCCTTAGAAAAAAATAACATAATTTGGAATAAACAATGTTAACATTTACAAAAAAACATAACACATATACCAAATATAAGTATATTGGTGTATAATATTTATATTATAGATATGAATAATACTAAAGTTGAGTTGATTGTTTTAATTTGTAAGGCTTGCCCGGTCTGACAAGGAAACACCAGTGGAGAGGAGGAGAGGAATACATCATACCGTGACCATAACCAGGCTCTAGTGGAATAAAAGGTCCGTGTAGTCCAATTCAAACTATCAGTCAAGTGCGACACATTGTACAAAAAACATTTGTACATTTTATGGTTGAAGAGTAGAAAGACGTCATATAATTTCTTAACACTTTTTTGAAAGTATGTTTGAAATCATAATTGCCAATTTGCTGTACAATTGAATTCCAAATGACAGGGAAATTATATAATGGAAGTTTTTTGCAAAACTAGAATTGCACCTTTTTTCACATAGTTCCTTAGATTGTCGCGTAATATGTGTTTGTTGAATTTAATGATTCTACTTTTAGACGTTTGAAAATGATATAGGTAACTTAGACATTGCAAAGTCGTGCATGAACATGCAAACTTCATATTTGTATTGATCATTTACCTTCAGTATATTGAAGCTTTTGTAAAGTGGTTCAGTGTGACTATTATATTTAACTTTATGCACAGTTCTTATGGTACGTTTTTGTAAGATATTTGTCCTGTTTAAATTTGCGGCTGTGGCATTTCCCCACGCTGTAATTCCATATGTAATATATGGGTGTACCATTGCACAATATAGTGTTATCAAGTTTTCGGTTGTTAATTGATTTTTTACTTGTTTAATTTGGTATAGGGCTTTGGATATTTTGTTGTTTACATGGATGAGGTGATACTTCCACGAAAGAGTTTCATCAATAATCAAGCCTAGAAATTTAGTGTTCTTCTCTTCAAAATCTGATCCAATTTGAGACAAGGGTATTCCATTAATCAATACCTTTAAATTGCGGATATTGCATTTCTGATTCGGGGCTCTCAATACAATAAATTTAGCCTTTTTGGCATTTAATGATAGTTTATTGGCACAAAACCACTTGTACAATTTATTAATTTCTGAATTAGCCTCATCAAACAGAGTATTGATATCACTATGAGATATAAACAGGGAAGTATCATCAGCATATGAAAGTATACTGGCATCTGTAGAGTTAGGAATATCATTCACATATATTAGATAGAGAAGTAGTCCTGGAACAACATCTGATTTAACAATTTCGAATTCGACAAATTGTTTTCTATCAGACATATAGCTCTCTATCCATTGATTTGCAACCCCCCTAAGGCCGTAAATTTCTAGTTTTCTTAATAATATGTCATGATTTATCACATCAAAGGCCTTAGAGAGGTCACAGAAAATGGACAGTGTTAATTGTTTCGGAGAAGAATTATGAGCTTCAGCACATGCATTTAGTAGATGTATAACCGGGTGTATTGTGCTGTGTTTAGCACGAAAACCATATTGGTGTTTATAGAATAAACTTTGACTGTTGAAAAATCCAATAATTTTGATAAACATAATTTTTTCTAATATTTTAGAAAATTGGTGGTACACTTGGTTGTATGGTCACTGAAAGAATGGAAAAGATTGATCACAGGCAGTCATATGACCAGTGGCAGCGACCTGTCGTAACTTCACTCGTACCATCAACCTGTCGTACCATCAGTCATAGTGACCACCGTCCTGTCGTTAAACCAGTCGTTGCGACCAATGACCAGTCGTAGGGCTGGAAGCACGTCCGTCCTTGTGATTAGATACAAGGGCACAAGACTTGAACAGGAAAAATATTTTGCAGTGGTATAGTTTAGTAAAATGCTGAAACATGTTCAAGTGTATGTTCATCCCCGTTTGTACAGGTGCGAATGAGTGGTACCACCAATCGTAAGGTCATACTACCAGTCAATACAGGTCGTATATAATCGCACCACTGATCGTGAAGTTGTACGACTGATTCACCACTAGTCGCCAGGTTGTACGATTAGTGGCACGAAATATTGGTCAGTCAATAACGCGCGACAAGGTCTGGTTGGTGGTGCCACCTTTCCAGACTGGTGGTGTGATTATACAAGACCAACGTGCGACCAAAGATCGTAGGTTAGAAGTTTCTCTACCATTCACGACCTCTACGACCGGTCGTACGTTCGTGTCACGATATGTTCACGATTACAAAAAAATTTGGTCGCAGCATGGTCGTACTTGGTCGCATTGCCAGTGTGACTGGGCCTTTAGCGATCGTGAGGTTGCTCGAAACTTTGTACAACCAACTGTGTGGATTGTATGACCAATCTCACAAGTAATCACATATCATTTTTGACACGAATATGTATGACTATTCATACGACGATGCACGAGTAATCCTACGATCTATCTGCAACCTCGGGACTGGAAATCGACGGTTCGGAGTTTTTTTAAAATTGATTTAAATTCTTGCTGCGACAAATTGTGCTCACGTAACCCACAATTTTTGGGAGCAGTGATGTCCTATTTCTACGATCTACCACAGATCCTCAAAATTTTTGGTGGTAGATAGGTCTTAACCTGGTCGTAAACCCGGTGTGACTGACCTCTTATTACATCGGTATTGCACCGGATGCGACCAGAAAACTAAGATACAGATCTTGCCTCAACCTTCCATCACCAGTTTAGTGACAGGTCTGTAGCCCATTATCTATGAATCATATTCAGTCCATCACTGTTGTATCATATACATCATCTGTGCTAAAACGTACTTTCCTCAGACATTAGATGAGGTCAGAACTAAGTGTTAGTATGGAGTTTCACTGGAAGTGTTAGCGTTATTGTAAATCCATACTATAAACACTTTGAATGGTTTGAGTAAGTATGGCGACTCCTGTTGCGCTCCTGTAACACCACTGTAACTTGGAGTGTTGACCTGTTTCGTTTTTCAAACGCAGTAACATGAAGTTCTGATTTCTTTTGTTTTTTCAAGTGTTTAGTGTTCCAGCATATGTTAACAGTACAGGGAAAATTTTCAGAAGTCATAACCTCTCGAGTAACATCCCTGTACTCCAATGTCAAATTATACTGTCAAACCCTTGAAAGATGGTCAAATCTCAACATTTATGTGTAGGTCAAAAGCACATATCAGTTTAACACCAGTGTTACTATCCACCCTTAAGTGAAAACTAGCACTTTATTTTTTTACCTCGCCTATTGTGTTGATCGTGCAATAGATAACAAGGACTGTGTTAATGTGAATTCACCCTCGAGGCGTATTTTATATGATGCCTACATACAAAATTGCGTAGCTCTCAGGATTAACCTCAAATGGCAAATGTATTCTAATAACACAAATCTTCGCAACATCATCAATGCAAGAGGGTGCAATATCTTAACAATATCGTAGACCAGGATAGTAGAATCGTACAGTCAATAAATACGTTTAAGTCAATAAAGAGCGTTTAAGAAATTCTATGGACGTCATCATAATCTGGTTGATAAATACAACAAATCCATGTCTGCCAGGCAACTAGATCTATTTTCATGTTAATTTTGGCGAATTCATGACGAGTGCCACTAGTGGGGCAGGAAATGCTCACTCTTTCCGGAACACCTGATTTCACCCCCTAATGGCCATTTTTGGGGTTCATGAGTTTCCCTGTCATTTTTGTTTTCATGAGTTTCCCTGTCATTTTTGTTTTCTCTCACTTCGTATGCCTTATATGACTTTCTGTCCCCGGACTATGAGATTGGATAACGGACCCTGTTTTGTTTGCTTGGAATACTTAATACTGGGAATTGATCCCACGTCTATACATGAAAAGCATCACATTATATCCGTGTATATATCATTCACTTTTTCCAGATTAGCACCGGAATCGATATCATCATCTTGGTGGTACAATGGCGTGTGTAAATCGTATTATATCCGCATATTATGACTGTATGTATCATCAACCTATAAACCATCAGTATTGCAACATTTCAAGAGGAAACACACATATAATGTCAGACGATACAATCTAGTATCATTGATGTATTTCACAATGATTACAATTCAGAAATATTACTATACACGTATATATTTTTGGTGGCAAATGATTTGTGATAATGCTAATGGAAATATTAGCCCAAGGGCTAAGGAAGGTTTCCAGACAATAAGGTCAAAGTCCAAGGTCATGAAAATACTCAGCATATATCATTTCCTATATGTGTACAATTGATTCCTAAGGTCTTGAGTCGAAAACAAGCGATAATTTAACCATTTTGTACTGAGACCTTGAAGATAAGATCAAAGCTCAAGCTCATGGAAACATATTCATCATATATCATTTCCTACGAGTCCACAATGGATTCGTATGCTGTAAAGTCGATAATAAATGACATATTGAACATTTCGTCCTGTGACCTTGAAAGTTAGGTCAAAGCTCAATTTCAAGGTCATCAAAACATTCGGCATACATCATTTCCTATTCATCCACAATTTAATCTCAAGCTGTAAAGTCGATAATAAGTGAGATATTAGCCATTTTGTGCTCTGACCTTGAAACTGAGATCAAAGGTCTAATTCAAGGTCATCAGAATATTCGGCCTACGTCATTTCCTATATGTGCACAATTGATTCCTGAGCTGTGTAGTCTATAATTCCCGTACCAGGCTGGGTTTGTACATCTAATGGATTCCGAACTGGGATCTCTGCATTGTGGAGTGCCCGACCTCATCCGTAGTATCAACAGCTCGCAGCTCATGACGACATCATGATGGAGTGTATGCCACAGGAGGTTGAACAACTAGTATGTTATGGGATATACAAGAAACCGATCACGTCTTTCGACACATAGAATCCTCATCGTGCAGCACCCAATCAAAACAAAAGGCGTGGATCATGTTCAATGTTATATTGTGTTTCATTGGTAGAATTTATGATATGTTTCCATAGCCAATGAGATTAGGTTTTACAGATTTGTTCCGGCCACACCTCGTGAATAATAATGAGATTTACCTCATTAATATGGTAGTTAAAACAAGATCTTTACAAGCGTGTAAATATATGCGTGGTTTTAGGATCATAACAAACCGGCATGCAGACGACCCCCGCATTGTTTGCTGCTGATTTTTTTCCAACTCTTGCCTGGTTTTTGTGATTAATACTGTGCTAAAATATAAGAAAGTGAGGATAGTTTTCCAGGGTTTGACAATGATGACACTCAATGTTTTTCTGATCGAAATTAATCGGATATTTCGAGTCAGAGCTCCATGAACACCATCGACCTGTCATCGAGTGGCGGGGAAACCAGTGAAGTAGGGACGAGCGATGACGAGGGGGGCCACACTCCAAGAGACCGGGGTCGTATTCGGCAAGCCAATCTCCACCTGTACGCGATCAACCACTTCACCAGACCAACTGGTCCAGCTGTCATCTTAGCAGCAGAAAAGAAGGAATTAATCTATTTGGGATATTATTCCTATGTACGAACAACTGACTCCACGATATTCGTAAAAAGCTTTGGAGACGAATTCAGGTGTGTTCTCTCCATGAGCAAATATATTATTTGAATTTGGAATAAATTACAAACTAAGCATTCAAGTGTCTCTTTTATGTTCTTATGTAATTTATATGTCACTAATATTATAAAGACAATTTGGAAAACTATCTAGCTTCACAAATCGAAGTATTAATTCAGTCCTAAATGAAGAATGTTGTGTATTATGATGAGATCATAATGTGCATATATATTATTCCCCATCGGTCACACAATTTCATTCAAATTCTGTTTTATTCCATCAGTGGATATATGACTATTCTTACCATACAAAATATAGTATAGTATCAGAGGACATCTTTTTTTTTTTAATGAGATATTTGGGAACATTATAATGCATATTTCACATGAAAAAATACACCTCTACAATTATGTTAACGTTTTACTAGTGTGACAGTGAGTGTTGGTGTTGCCACCTAGTGGTTTTGAATGTGTATGAATGTGTGTGCGTGCTGCCACCTGTAGAGTGAATGTTTGTGTCTGGTCTCACTTTTACTTAGTTACTGTTTGTTTATTGTTGATCACATGACTATGTGATATTTTGGCGGGAGTTTTTACTTTGTTCACTTGCACTTTGAAAGTCAGAGAGGAAACATGTGATCGATTTTCCTCGTTACTTTATATGTTGCACTGCGCCATCATTTTACAAACCATCAACGATCATTACATCATTGATCATTACTTCATTCATCTTTATTTGGATCATCACACGTTTGATCAGGTCAGTTCATTCTCATGCTCATAATGTATTTTAATGCTATTCATTATCATATTTTACTCGTAGAAGGTTAGGGGAATTAGATTTCATTTATATGTGTAGTGGTTGTTCGATTATCAACCATTCTGCATTATTTCATTGCAGGCTGTATTATACACGAATAAACCCTCGAATCGAATCAAGCAAGTGTTTGTTATTACAACACCACCGCTATTACAACTGGCGCCCAATGTGGGGCTCGAACCCACGACCCTGGGATTAAGAGATCAGGTCAGTTCATTCTCATGCTCATAATGTTTTTTAATGCTATTCATTATCATATTTTACTCGTAGAAGGTTAGGGGAATTAGATTTCATTTATATGTGTAGTGGTTGTTCGATTATCAACCATTCTGCATTATTTCATTGCAGGCTGTATTATACACGAATAAACCCTCGAATCGAATCAAGCAAGTGTTTGTTATTACAACACCACCGCTATTACAACTGGCGCCCAATGTGAGTCGTGTAGCTGTAAGCCTGATCAGCGTGTTGAGGCAGCCCTGAGGCCAGCGTGATAGTCGCTACCCAGTATAGGCTCTGAAAGCCACAGCCGTGTCGACGCCGACAGTGTGGTCGTTGGGGTAGGCCTAGGAGCAGCCGCAATTCGCCGTTCTGCTACACAGATCGCCGTGGGTGAGAGCTCTTGTTCCAGTCATCACGCCTGTTGTTCATCGCCTCGTGATTGTTGCCCTGATCCATTCTGCGCGCGTCGCTATGCTTCACGTCGTTCATCTCCATCCTCGGTGAACTACAGTGCTTTTCCATCGTCTACGGTGGCGCCACCACGCGAATATGTGCACGAAGATCAAAGTCACAAACGTCAAAATGTGTCAACTTTGACAATACTGTGAGTGCATTTCAACGTGTAGTTAATTATCTCTGTGTATTGACACTGTCATATATTTAGTCAAAGTTGATCGCAGTATATCTGCCAATTCAATTTACAGTTTGTAACTGTCCAGTTATTCACAGTGTATACAGGAATTTGGGAATTAGTTTTTGAAATCACTTGTGTAAATTGCCACTGTAATTTTGACAGTGTCAGTTTCGTTTACTTGTAACAAGTTATATTTATCATTGTCTAGTATTTCACAATATTTACGTGTGTATACAATTGCATTTGATATACACATACTTTGTTGAACATTATTTGTCATTCAATTGTTGGGTGACTTGTGGTAATATATTTAAACATATTCAATTGTGGGTGTATATTTGTGATTGGTCATTGTACACACAGTGTGTGTGTGAGCCTGTTATAGTCGTGTGGATAGGACATAGGTATTCATCACTCAGTATTCAGTCATATCATATCACTTCATTCATTTCATATCAATCATTGTCATTGACTCGTTATCATTTCTGACTTGTCATTGTTATTTTTTTTAATCATACTAATTGTTTTCTTGGATTGGTACTTGATTTCAACTTTGTTGTTTTTTGGAGTCGGTTTTGATTTTCGCCTTTGCGAAATTTGGACTTCAAGGTTTTTCACAAGTCAAATATTCAAGGTCAGAACTTTGGTCTTTTTGGACTTTGTGTCTGTTGACTGAGTAAATTGTTGTGTGTATTGATTGACAGTGTGTTGTGTAACTGAGGTGTGCTTGTTGTGTGGTGTGTGAATGTATAAGTGTACTTAACATAAATAACGTGTGAATATATACAACAGTGTTTGCTGTTTACCATTGCATGATTGCCACCTTTTGCATTCAACACTTGTAGTGTACTGATATCGAGTTTAACACTTTACACCTGGTTTGTTTATTTACCGGGGTGGACTTAATTGTAATCCATCATGTCGGATCCATCAGAGGAAGACTTGGCCAAACTTGGTGCTGCTTTCTATGCTTTGGGTGCCAAGCCGGAGTATTCTGCTTCTGAGTTGGAGAAATGGATGGAGGTCCAGTACGCAGATACTCTCAAGCTGAGAGGGGAAGGTGGTAGTGGTGTTTCCCAGGTCAAGAGTGAGACTCCTAGTTCTGTTCCAGCTGCTCCGTCACAGGTTCCTTTGAATTCTCCCAAGTTGCCCAGCTTCTCGGGTGATAACTCCAAAGGTGATGTCTCCTATGCTCATTGGAGGTATAGTGTCAAGTGTTTGATGGGGGAATACAGCGAGTCTACAATTCTGAATGTCGTTCGCAGATCTCTGAAGGGTACTGCTTCTGAAGTGTTACTTCACCTTGGGGAGAAAGTTTCTGTTCACGACCTGCTTGTCAAGTTTGATGTCGTCTTTGGGATTGTGTTCAGTCCAGAGCAGTTGCTTGAGCAATTCTACAGTTCTTCACAGAAGCCTTCTGAGTCAATAGCTTCTTGGGGATGTCGGTTGGAGGAACTGCTTGACAAAGCCAGACAACGTGGTGCGATCTCTGAGGACACTGCTCCTACACGTCTTCGTTCCAGGTTTTGGAGTGGTATTTCCGATTCCAAGCTGCAGGAAGCCCTCAGACACCATTTTGATAATGGTATGTCATACAACAATCTTTTGTTGGAAGCTCGGGCTATTGAGTTTGATTTCTCAAGGCGGTCATCAAAAGGAAGTTGTCAGCAGACTGCTGCTGTTGCATCTGATTCCCCCACGATTAACGACAAGTTTGACACTTTGCTTTCCAAGAGAAGATGGAGTCAAGGATCAGCAAGATCGAGAACCGACGTTCAGGTTTCTCGAAAGGTCGTGTTCCTGTCTGTTTTCGGTGTTCTCAGCCCGGTCATGTTGCTCGGGATTGTCCGTCAAAGTCGGGAAACGCAGCAGCGTCAACTTCAGGGGACCGAAGTTAGACGTTGACGGTCTTGGTCCCACTGCTCCTAATGGTGATGTTTTTGCTGGTTCAACTTTGGTTGGTAAAGGGTGCGAGGTGAGTGTCAAGGTAAATGGTGTTCCTTGCAAGGCCTTGTTGGATACTGGTTCACAGATTACAAACATCAGTGAGGATTTCTTCAGAACGCATCTGCGTGATGTTCCTCTGCAACCAGTTACTTCTCGATTGGATATCTTTGGATCAACTGGCCATCGACTTAGGTATCTTGGATTTGTTGAGTTGAATCTAGTCTATCCTGCGTTGGATGGAGTTGAACAGGAGGAAACAGTTTTGGCTCTGGTTGTGCCCTCGACATCGTACAACTTGGATGTTCCTGTATTGGTCGGTACAAATGTTCTCAAGCCGCTCATTTGTAATAGTCTCAGTGAAGGTTGTGGTAAGGTGGTCCGGACAACACGACCCGAGGTGATACCCCCTAATTCATCTGTTCTGGTGAAGGGTATTACACGGCCATGGGTTGGTGATCATGGTGGTTTGGTAGTCGCTGAAGCAGTCGGAGAGCCTGCACTTGCAATGCTACCAGGTGGGGTTCGTGTCACGCCTTCATTGTTGGAAATGCCGAATACAGGTCAGCATTCTACAGCTAGAATCCAAGTTCAGGTCCAGAATTTCAGTTTGAAGACAGTCACAATTCCTGCGAAATCTGTTCTTTGTTCTTTGAATAGGGTGGAACTTACCAATTCAGACGATTTGGTTCCCAGTAGTGCCCTCGGTGGTTCTCTGGACAAGGATTTCCTGATTTGTCTGGTTGTTGTGGTTCTCCGGAACAGATTGGTTCACTCAAACAGTTCTTGATTGACTGGAAGTCAATATTTTCCCAGAGTGATTTCGATATTGGTCACACAGATGCGGTCAAGCACTCTATCAATCTTTTGGATGATACTCCAATTAAGCTACCCCATCGCAGAATTCCGCCTGCCATGGTGAAGGAACGAAGGCTCAATTGGATAAGATGTTGGATACAGGTGTGATTCGTCCATCGGAGTCCGTATTCAGCTCCGATGGTATTAGTCAGGAAAAAGGATGGTTCGCTTCGTATGTGTGTTGACTATCGGGCTTTGAATCGGGTTACCAAGCGTGATGCATATTCATTGCCACGTATTGATGAGACCCTGGATACTCTTCAAGGGGCTAGTTTGTTTACATCATTAGATCTCAAGGCTGGGTACTGGCAACTGGAGGTTGAGGAAGGTCACAAGGAGAAAACGGCATTTACTGCAGGTCCCTTGGGATTTTTTGAGTTTAATGTGATGCCTTTCGGTTTGTGTAACTCTCCAGCTAGTTTCCAGAGGCTCATGCATCTCTGCATGCATGATGTGGACAATTGCCTAATGTATTTAGACGACATTATTGTCTACTCATCATCATACGAGGATCATCTTGTCAGGCTCGGTAAAGTTTTCGATCGGCTTTGGGAGTTCGGTTTGAAATTGAATCCCAAAAAATGTCAGTTTTTGCGGAAGAAGGTCAAATATCTTGGTCATGTCGTGTCCGCCGCTGGAATCGAGGTTGATCCAGACAAGGTTTCGGCCGTCAGGAACATGAAACCCCCAAAGGACATTGAGGAGCTACAACGGTTTCTCGGATTCATTGGTTTCCAGAGGAGGTTTATTCCCAACCTGTCCAAAGTGGCCAAACCTTTGACTGATCTTCTGAAAGGCCATGATGTGACAAAGAAACATCGACGTAAGGTTGTGAGTCCTGTTCCATTTGTTTGGGGTGATTCGCAGCAATCCGCATTCGAACAGCTGATCCAACTTTGTACTTCTGCTCCAATTTTGGCGTATGCAGATTATTCCCTTCCTTTTGAACTCCACGTGGATGCCAGCATGTCTGGTTTGGGTGCTGTTTTGTATCAGTCCCAGAGTGGTCAGCGTCGAGTTATCGCCTATGCAAGTAGAGGTTTGACACCTTCTGAGTCCAGATATCCTATACACAAGTTGGAGTTTCTTGCTCTGAAATGGGCAGTAACAGACAAGTTTTATGACTACTTGTATGGTCATACCTTCAAAGTTTGGACTGACAACAATCCTCTTACGTATGTCCTTTCTTCAGCCAAGTTGGATGCGACAGGTCACCGGTGGTTGGCTGCGTTGTCTGCTTTTGATTTCTCTGTGTCGTACAAGCCAGGAGCTCACAATTGTGATGCAGATATGTTGTCCAGGCTGCCGAGGCAGGAGGATTCAGAAGAGGTTGTTCGGGCTGTCATGCAGTTGAAGGATCAGGAGGCCTATGTTCACTCCTTGTGTGTCAGTGGTTCGGTGGTTGAGGTTCTCGGTGAAATCCCGGTTATGGATTCAGTCGATGTTCTGAAGCTCCAGCATGAAGACCCAGTTCTTGGGAAGGTTATTGGGTTCCTGGAGACATCCAGTGAAAAACCTTCTGATTTGGACTTGACACAACTGGATAAGGATGTTGTTTTGTTATTGCGTCAATGGGACAAGTTGCATCTTCGGAATGGTGTTCTGTTTCGTACAATTCAGAATGAAGGCCATGGGATGGATCAGCTTGTGGTCCCACGTCAGTGTCGATCAATGGTTTTGAGATCTTTGCATGATGACATGGCTCATATTGGAAGAGACAGAACTGCAGATTTGCTCCGATCCCGTTTCTACTGGCCTGGTATGTTTGTGGATGTCGAGGAGTATGTCAAGAACTGTACTCGGTGTATATGTCGTAAGGTTCCTGGTGATAAGCCTCCGTTGATTTCTATGACTTCTTCATACCCTATGGAGTTGGTCTGTATTGATTTCTTGACTGTAGAACCTTCCAAGGGGTACGAAAACATCTTGGTCATGACTGATCACTTCTCGAAGTTTTCTCAAGCGTACCCAACAAGAAATCAATCAGCCAAGACAACAGCTCGGGTTCTGTTTGATCAGTTCGTGGTGCATTATGGTGTTCCTGCAAAGTTGCACAGTGATCAAGGACGGAATTTTGAATCCCGAGTGATCAAGGAGTTGCGTCACCTTATGGGCATTAGTAAATCCAGGACTACTCCATATCATGCCATGGGGAATGGTATCGTTGAACGGTTCAACAGGACTTTGTTGCAAATGCTTGGTACATTGGAGTCCGACAAGAAGAAGAACTGGAAGGACTACCTACCATCTGTCGTACACTCGTACAATTGTACCAAACACCCATCTTCGGGTTTTTCTCCCTACAAACTTATGTTTGGTCGTGACCCTAAGCTCCCTGTCAATCTTCAGTTCGGTTTGTCTCCGGATGGTGAAACCCAGAGTTTCAGCAAGTTTGTGGAAGATCTGGATGAGCAGTTACGGTATTCCTGGGAATTGGCAGCAAAGAATCAGCAGGTTGCGTCGGGTAGACAGAAGGATCACTATGATCAGAAACAACGTGGTGTTATGCTGCACGTTGGTGATCGGGTTCTCATCAGGAATGTTGGGTTGAAAGGTCGTCACAAGCTTGCGGATAAGTGGCAGGATGTGGTCTATGTTGTGCAAGGGCAACCAAATTCTGAGATCCCTGTGTTCCGTGTCTCTCCAGAGGGGGGAGGAAAGTGTAAGGTTTTACATCGGAATTTATTGCTTCCCATCTCTTCTAAGGTGGAAATCGGGACAAGACCCATCGCTACTCCACGTGTTACCCGTCGTAAGACCAGGCAGTCTATTCCATTAGTCGGTTCAGGATCTGAGTCCTCTGAGTCTGAATCGTCAGACGAAGATTTTGTTGTTCTGCTTCCTGTGGTTGCTCCAGCAGATGAGGCCAGACTTGAGTCTTCTAACTCAGAGTCCGAATTGATTGAGGATCCTGTGTTGTCAGATGGTCAGCTTTCACCAGTTCCTTTAGTTCAGGATAGCCCTGTCGGCAGTGTGGCTTCACCACAGCTGGTCGATATTAGCCCTGTTGGCAGTGTGGCTTCACCTCAACTGGTCGATCAGCAGTCTGATCCAGAGGACAGTCCTGTCCCAATTCCACAACCTCGTTGTAGTGTCCGGGAGCGTAAGCCACCAGCACGGTTCCAGTCGGATGGATGGATTTTAAACCACACTAACACTTCGGCACCTTCTGCTCCTGAGTGGATGCAGAAAGCACAATTTCTTTTAAATGTTGCCATTAACTACTCACATTTGCCTGAATCGGTGTTGTTGGAAGTTATTTCCATGGTTAAGGGCACATAGGTTTTTGCGACTAACATATTGGCATCGTTACTTCAGGGTTAATCTTAATTCTCATTTATTATGGGAATATGTAATTAAGATTTAATTTGGTGAGGGAGGATGTGACAGTGAGTGTTGGTGTTGCCACCTAGTGGTTTTGAATGTGTATGAATGTGTGTGCGTGCTGCCACCTGTAGAGTGAATGTTTGTGTCTGGTCTCACTTTTACTTAGTTACTGTTTGTTTATTGTTGATCACATGACTATGTGATATTTTGGCGGGAGTTTTTACTTTGTTCACTTGCACTTTGAAAGTCAGAGAGGAAACATCTGATCGATTTTCCTCGTTACTTTATATGTTGCACTGCGCCATCATTTTACAAACCATCAACGATCATTACATCATTGATCATTACTTCATTCATCTTTATTTGGATCATCACACGTTTGATCAGGTCAGTTCATTCTCATGCTCATAATGTATTTTAATGCTATTCATTATCATATTTTACTCGTAGAAGGTTAGGGGAATTAGATTTCATTTATATGTGTAGTGGTTGTTCGATTATCAACCATTCTGCATTATTTCATTGCAGGCTGTATTATACACGAATAAACCCTCGAATCGAATCAAGCAAGTGTTTGTTATTACAACACCACCGCTATTACACTAGGTAAAATAATACAAAATGTTCGAGATTTTTTTATTACACACTGAACAGAATCATGCACACGAAACATTAATATGCATGTGCTGATGGGCGTGATGAAGCTGTCGACGCAGGGCATGTACTGGTCTCGGGATCCTCTCTTCCACGCTTCTGGTCTGCCCGAGCGGATCAACCAATTTCGGTTCGAGAAGCTGTCCCAGTATTTCCATGTGAATGATGTACACGATAACCCTGTCCGAAATCAACCTGGACATGACAAGGTTGCTACTCTCGCAACGTGGCTTGGTTGGTGGATACCACATTCCCTCAGGCATACCATCCACATCATGATCAGTCCATCGACTAGGCAATTGTGGGCCTCACCGGCCGACTTTCTTTCAAGCAATATATGATGATGAAGCCAACACAGCGTGGGATAAATGTGTGTGTTCGAGCAGATGCCCCTACATTGCCCCTTCTGGCTATATCCAGCAGATCCAGGTTAACACCGGGAAAATCGAAAAACCAGGTGTAGCGTAACCTTGGCGCCAGGGTTGTCAAAGATCTTTCTCGATCTTTGCAGGGCCATTTCTATCACATCTACATGGATATTTTTTTCACCCCCCCCCCCCCCTTCGTTCAATAATTTTGTGAACGATGTGATTTACGGTGGGACGGGGAGGACGAGTCCTGAGGGCTTCCCTGCTGATTAACAAAGTTGAATTACAAGTACGAGAGTTATCAGCGGCAACAAGGCCAACTTGTTGCCACAGTGTGAGACCTGTCACCCTCCTGTCGGCAAACCAGGTTACTCCAGCAGGGCAGACCACTGTTCCAAGATAACAGAAGAACGGACGGAAGATTGAGGTGCCTTGTCCAGCTGTCCTGATTGACTATTCTGCATGTGCATGAATGGCGTTGACCATGATGACCAACTTCGCGCTGCCTATCCCCTAGGTCGGAAATCCACAAAATGGTGGAAATATCTCTTTTTCATTCTTCTTGATTCATGCATTACCAATGCCTACATTCTGATGAGTATCACAAGCTGAGAACCCGCAGTGGCCCGCAGTGGTTTGTGTTCGTACGCAGTTGGAGTTTTGCGAGGCTCTGACTCACCAGATGATCAGGGACTTCGCCCAAAAGCGGAAGCATGACCTCCCTAAGATTATTGACACCGCTGAGCTCTGCCACTTGCCAATGAATACTCGTCGTTTGTATTATTTCATTTGCAGATTATCATGGCGGCATTTGAATCTGCAATGACAAGCGATCAAAGTTCCTTGATATGTTCATTCTAAATATGCGATCCAGCCAGAGCACGACAAGAATTCAAAAGGAACCACTGTTGTTCATACCCCGAATGAGCAAGCACGATATGAGAGTTTACGAAACAAAACTATTCTGGAAATAAATGGAAAAAATCCAGACTAAATTTCACATTTTCAAAATGAAGCACTGCGGTTTATTCTTCAAGCAGAATATCTCGAAGACTGTGTCAATGTCTGTGGGAAGAAACCACTTGGAAGAAATGCAGTGAAGTCATCCAGGAATGTGTGGACATGCTGGCGTACCAGGACGAACCTCTTTGATAGTGGTGAGGAGAACAATTGAATATGGTGCAGGAACGGTAAGACAAGTGTGATACCAAACATCAAATAATCCGCAAGACTAAACTCAAAATCCATGGACAAATGTCTTATATTGACATTTCTTTGGTAAAGGTATTATATTATAGATGTAGATTAGACTGTTTTTCCTGTCAACACAGTTTCTCCCTATATAGCTAAAAATGTGGTCCCACTAAATGTTATTTTTTAAATATGGATAAATTTATGATTTTTTTTCAGCATCAGAAGATTACATCAGACAAATTGTTGCGGAGAGGACCCAGGAAATGGAAGAAAAAAGATATGCGATAGAGAATCATTCATGCGGTATATACTATACAATAAAATATGAATAATTATATTATATGACTTGATTATTATAATTTCACCTTGTCAAACAATATATGTTTGAAATAAATATATTTTCATTCAATATTTAATTGTTTGGGACCACAATCTTTCATATGTACCAAAAATGTGGTCCCACAAAAAATTTCATACATTTTTCCTACATCTTTGCAGGTGGAGGATGCATAGTTTGCACACTGGTGGCCATCAGAGCGTGCTCTCACAACAAACTGACTGGGAGGTGTCGCCGGAATATCATTTCTATCTTCAACATTTTTCCTCAGTTCAACTGTTACTGTCGTATCCATTTAACCTTTTCTTATTGTTCACTCCCTTTGGTTGTATTGCAGGACCTTGCTCAACAAGCAGCAGGCATGGCTGCATCCAGTCTCAAATGATGAATTTTGGTGTCATTGTTAAAAAAAATTGATCAATGACGTCATCAGTTATACTCTCAACTTTTTGTTACTTTTCATTCAATTATTGATGGAATCTGCAAAGAAACTATAGTTGATTATACACTATTTATTGAATGTTGATAAATTATAATGAAAGAAGACTTACACTTATTAATATCAAAAGTGTTTATATTCAGGATTCATAAAAGTTGTGTTTTAAATGATGTCGATCCAAGGTCAAGCAATTATCAGAGGGAGGCGGCCCAGCTCTTGTGGTCAATTAAGTAGGTCGCTATTATTACTCCATGGAAACATGTGATGTTTATCTATCACGAGCATGTCTCTCACGAGAATTTAGTCAGTTGAAGAAGTGTACATTTGAACAAGGAAGGCTACAAATTCAACAAATTGAGGTTCTTGTATCATTGGAAGTATGTATAATATTATATATATATATATTGAAATATAAGTTTGGAAAAAATGAATTTGACAAGAAATCAAATTGAAAAATGAAGCAATGTTGTAACTTGTTTGAATTTTGTTTTCCAAAATTCATTAAAAAAATAATATTCATTTTTTTCCTCAGTATTTCTCAGCTATTTGGAATTTATGTTTACTTTTGAATGAAATAATTTTTAATGTCAATAACGTTTCTGTCTAAAATACTAATTTGACTGTCTTTTGATAAAGTATTTGGTCGGGTTTTGTTCCTATTTCACAATTTTGTATTTTACGTTCGTTATTGGAATCATCAAAATTTGGCTGTATCGGTGGTAATAGATTGATACTTACTTACATACTATTTTGAATTTTAAAACCAGTAAATTAGGGACCAACTCAAAATTCACAAAAGGAAATGTACTCATTTAATATTTTTATTTGGACCACATTTCTGTGTTGTATATAATTATTATTATTTAGAAATTTAATGATGTTGATATATTTTATTTTATATTATACTAAATGAATACAAAATTGTTCCCATGTAATTGTGAATATGTACTTTTCAAAACAAATTATGTCAAAATGAATCGATGTAAATGTTTTTTACATGTATTTTCTAGATATGGAATAATATATTATTGATAGTTATCAAATGTAAATGTCATGTAATGTATGATGTGTAATTCAACATGACAAGAAATAGCATGAAAACATTTTATTTCCTCAAAGATTTATGTTGGTATATACTCATGCTGCCATCTAGATGTTCATATCTACACATGGACACATTCCAGGCATATAATGCACGTCTATATTTGCCTTCGTCGAAGAGTTTGTATAAATTTTCCAAATGTGCGATTGCAGCATCATCTCTCAAGCACCCATACAGCCTGCATCATTCCAACAGGAGATCAACATTGAGTCGATTAACATAACAGAATGAACATAAAATTATCCTCTGGAAATATTTGATGTTCTTGGACCAAAACAAGCATCTCACATTCTGTGGCCACTTGGAAGCATCCCCGATTATGTCTTGAATGAGCTTCCATGTTTGATATAAGTTCGACATTGTTTTTTTGTATATGTATATTTTGAGATGATCCCTAATGAAATATATTGATTGAAACGTCCGTTTCCAAAATAGTTTGTGGTTGCTATGAATAACAATGAATGGCGGGAAATTTAAAAATAACACACAGAACATATGACGTCATGGGAAAGCATGGCATACGTCGTCAGAAGCCTCGATCTCAATAACTGTGTACACATTTTGATGACGTGTAGCGCATAGATTCTGGAAATGTGGTCCCAAAAGTTTTTTTTTCTGAAGAACGGATATTCATGTATATGGAATTGATGTTCAAGTCACATGTAGGTAAGTTTAGTTTATTACAAAAGGTACATTATGTACTGAAATTTAGTTAGGGACCACATCTTCGCCCTCTTTATGTAAAAATGTGGTCCCAACTAAACTTTCAATCCGGCCCGCTATATTATACTTTTACCAACAAAAGAAACCTAGTTCGGTCCAAAAATTACGTCTATAAATGACGTTTTACCACGTCAGAGATAGCGACTAAAAAATGCTGACTCTGGTCAATTTCAGAGCAAGTCAAGGAAAAAACATTAAAAAAAGCTCAGCAAAAACAATCAAAATCAAGTCCAAATTCATCCCGAATACCCTTAAAACGTGTTTGTCTATGGTGAATAGTCTGAAAAAGTTTTTTTTTTTATCTAAGCACCGTTTACGAGATACGCAGGAAGCCTAAAGGATGAATAGGCATATCTGTGTGATTTGTCAAAACATTTCCAATAGTCCACAAGTCTATACCCATGCATGGAACTTATGTGCGCCACCTTGGATTTCTACATAGTATGTTATAACATTTTTTCATAATGTGGACGCGACTTTTAATGCTCCACAACCATGTACCTTTTTCGTTCACATGAGGGACGAAAACCTGAAAATCCTTCAACATAACAAACTAAAATACCTAAAAAGATTCTGAAATTGACATCATATTAATTATTCTGGCATACAAAAATTGTCAGCACGAAATTACGAATAATGGAAACATTTTCCATCTTGTTGAAAGTTAATTCAACAGTGATAATTAGTCAGTGGATATACCCGAATATCGAGTTCATATTATCGCTACTAGAGTATATACAGTTTCATTGTTGTATGTATGATTCCATTTTATCACTACTTTATTAGTTCCATCACACTTTAGGCGCTGACAGGGTCGGAGATATACATACTAATTTACGTTCGTAAAGGTTCTCAAAGAATATAGCACATAGTAAAATAGAAACATTTATATTCAAATCCAGCAGATAATCTGCATTAGTTTGCAAACATGCCCATTAGGTTACTCCCATGTAAAATGAGATACCGTAAATTTATGAGAGAATAACGATTAGGAGATGGACAAAATTAAACAAATACTAAATAAACTGAAACATCAAAATTGTATTTTTGATGTATATTTCATATATACATAATTAGAGGTTCACGCTGACATGTCAGATGTGATATAGAAAGGAAAATAAAATGCATCAGAAATTCATAATTAATCAAGAAACTCGAGAGTAACAAGATCCGACAAGCATACATAAATAACCATTTTACTGGTAGTGGTGAAGGCGATTCGTTCTCATTAGACAATTTATTTGCTATGAATATTGAATTGGAGGCGAGTGGCAGAGACTGTTCCCTTATATCAAGTATTATATTGATTCCTGCCTGGAAATTTAGAGGACGTTGCCTATTTTATTTATTGCATCTGGATTGATACAAAGGATAAGTTAACAATCCGTTAGGAAACGAACTCTCTAGTTGTGTATTAAGGACCCATGCACCATTTCATCACCTATCATGTTCTTATTTTTAATGTTAGACAAAAAACATGTACAAAATAATATACATGTAATAAAAAGTGAATTCATACATGAACGACAATCACGTTTAGCATATTTACAGTACGTTTTCATTCGAGAAAAAACAGCTGTGATTTCAAAGCGTGAAGCTCCCTCTAATAATTCAACTAGTGAGAAATTTCCAGGCCCGGTCGGTGTTTAGTGGTTTCCGCCTTATAAAACTTGGTTCCATGTTTCAGTTTCGTAGATCGGCTAAATTAGTCTGAGTTAGGTGTAAGAATCTCCCAAAATATGATGCAATTTTCTCCCTTGTGATGTAGACAAGAGTCGACGTTGGCAACTGACATTGATCAGTCCCGTTCTCACCAAACCAGTGCACAAGCATGCTTGGAATTCTCAATCCCCAACAAATCAATGTTTTAGTCGTTATTATCATTTAGCCGCGCTGATCGTCCTCTTACTTTGTGTACCTACACGAATCAAGCACTAATGCTTAATGAACAATTAAAAAAGGAACCGTGAATGTGATCTGGCATTGCGTTCCTATACTGGAGTTCATGATCATGGTTCGAACTCGGGGGACACAACTGAACTGGAATACATTCAAGGGGACATAATTTGAATACGAAAATCACTGTATGATAAATCAATGCTGCATGCGACATAGATACCAACTATATTTTTGTTCCAAATTTTGCCTTGACCACTTGTTATTGGTGTGGTATGTACATGGTATTAGGAGGTGGTATTATACGTGTCCACGTAATCAACCCCATTACTGTTCATATCGTGTTGATACATACTCTCTCAAGTATTGCATTGATCTAGTTAGCAATAGGTGTAGGTGATCCACGGAATAACCAACACCGTGGTACAGTGGTACTATGATCTCACTTTTGGAGTCTCGTTTATTCGATCATTACGAAACATCGTGTGTATATGGATTCCAGTTCAATACCACGGCAAATACACGCTGACAACGTCATATAACTAGGAAATACCGTCAATGTAAGAGAACTCTTTATTATGGCCAATATTACAAATGTAAGTATCAATCTATTACCACCAATACAGTGAGATTTTAATGATGCCAATAACAAACGAAAAATACAATATTTTGCAATAGAAACAAAGCCCGACCAAATAGATTTTCCAAAGACACACTGGCGTCATCAGGGGCAGACAGTGTGTTAAATGTAGTTGTTTCTACTGTACACCTGATGGAATTAGTATACAACTGCCCAACAACCTATGAAAACAATTTACAAATCCGAAACAAACCCCATGGAACAGATTTATGACAAGTACATAAGTACCTAATCACAAGCCTGAAGGCTACTGAGTTGATGGTATCCTCGGGGACAGATTTAACGTCCGCCAGCAGTGACACCGACTCAGTGGTATGAATGTAAGTATCAATTTATTACCACAAATACAGTGAGATTTTAATGATGCCAATAACAAACGAAAAATACAATATTTTGCAATAGAAACAAAGCCCGATCAAATAGATTATCGAAAGACACAGTGGCGTCATCATGGGCAGACAGTGTGTTAAATGTAGTTGTTTCTACTGTACACCGGATGGAATTAGACACACATAAGTTTGCATCCAATATTTATGAATATCATTTTGGAAAAAAAACTTTTATGATATTTGTGATGTATCACTCATGTAAACATATTAGTGAATATGCCGAATGAATGGGCTCGTATCATTTGCTTTTTTCAGTGAAACATGTTTTATCAACAGAAAGATATTTGTAATTCGATGCTACATAACGAGACTAAACACGCACTTACATTTTCAGGCATTTAATGGAGAAGTAAGCCTTCTAACTGCATCTAATGATATTCATCAACACATCAAAACTTTTGTTGTATATAATAATGACATATACACTTACTATCGATGGTTATAGCCTCCAGATTGTTATTATAAAAACATAATTGGTGGCAGTGAGCAACACTGCAACTGCAAAACTGCTGTGGGACGAATTTGTACTGAAAGAAATGGTATCCCAAGTATTGTTACTGCGAAAAATAAATAAAATCCTTACTTTCCATCTACACTATTTATAAGTCAAAATGAATGGCCACAACATAAAAGTCAGTCGATTGAAACGAATGCCGGGAAGGCTGATTAACAATGGTATCATAATTGAATCTTTGCTCTATGTTTGGATGTTGACCCGGTCACAACTGGTCTATTATTAGGTACAGTTGACGACATTTATTTTACACACAGACACAAAAGCAGATACCTCCACCGAGTAGGCGACATTCCAAGCGATTGAAAAATAAAATAGGGATTCTGTCAAGGAGCAATAATTTCTTATCCCAAAAACGAGTAACACATATTTTGCTGCACAATGGTCCTAGTCACAGAATTTCCCGCCACTGGTCACGAGAGTGCCGACCAATCACAGCTGCGCGCAGTAACGGCAGTAAGCAAATCCGCAGTGTTCAGTTTATCGCACATTTTCTCATCATAGACGGCAGTACAGATTATATTTAACCCAGATGCCCTATTATCTGCAACACGGCTGTATGGAAATAAGGATTTCTTAGCCAATTGATCACCAAAAACGGGCGATGCGAGTTTGGTCAGAATGTCAACACAGTATTGGGGAAATCCCAGTGAGGGAAACACGGGCGAGTGACCATGGTGATCCTCGCGCTGTGTTTGTAAACAGATAGTTCTGGCTACTCAGTAAAATGATTTTACGGGCAAGGTTGGTCTCAACGGGGGAAGGGATGGGTTTACGGGTATTTTTTTCTCGATATATATGCGATTGTCACATAATGTCAGGTTTCTTTTTGGTCAAAACCCTTTATCATGCGTGTCACACGACATTTTGAGTGGTTTCGCTACACGTGGTCAGGCTGGGATTTCCTCCAGATTTCCGAAGATTGCGCGCAGCTGTGATTGGTCAGTTTGAACTACGGAGTTTGCCGACTTCTAGGAGGGGTCTGTGAAAAGGACCATTGTCACGGGGTCGATGTGTTTAACAATCAAGTACAGGTGAGTAATGTTAGTGAGCAATATTATCGGCAAGAGAAGTTGATTATGAAAACACTCAACCCTTCACACTCGTGGTAAGATCTAATTGACAGAATCCTTCAAACACCTCCACATTTAACCGTAAATATAAACAGATGGACATTCAGGGGATACTATTGTATTCAGGGATATATCATATTCTGATGATCAACAAACATGGTAGAAACAATTCTTGTTGTACTAGCGTCAATAGGACCGGGTTTTGGTTTTATTCCCAAAAAAACATTAATATTACGTTTTGCGTTGTTATCATCATAATGTAAGTATCAATCTAATATCAACCAATACAACTAAGTTTTGATGGTGCCAATAGCAAACGTAAAATACAACATTTTGCAATAGAAAAAAAACAAACGGAATCTGAATCTTATATTAACAGTGATAGGTCGGTGTATCTGTTTTCATTCATTTATAATGTACGACGTGTATGTCGCAAGCTGACAATGCTGAACAAACACTGACACTGAGGTGGAATAGTTTAATATATTGTTATATAATAGTGTGGTATTCCAGCGGAGCAAAAACGGTGAACCATTTGCCATAGACCTTTTTTGAACTCAAATGAATCTGATTCTGAATTCATCCAACATCTGCAACGATGATCTAACAAAATAGTAAAGTTTCCGACACATGGCTGATGTATTGTCAATGAATAGTCATAAGCTTGGTGATTATTGGGATGTCACGCCAGTGTGGTTTTGGTTTTAAATGTTTGGTGGGGCTTTATTTTTTATTCCAAAATGTATTTCAGGTTGTTATTGTCAACAACCTATATTCAACGTAGTTTCCAGCTTCATCCCAAAATCTAGTTTTGAATATGTCCTTAATAATACATGAAATAAATTCAAGCTTAATCATCTTTATATAAAAATATACACGTAATATGTATATGATATTCCAATCTGATTAAAAAAAAACTGACACTGCATATCATTGTAAGGGCAACATCTCAGGATCTCCGTGGTCAGGACAACTTGAGTCTACTCAAGTTACTGCCTGCGTGTTCGTTATATCCTCACTGAACTATTCTACTTAGCGAGGTTTTCTAGCAACGTCTCAAGAGTTTAGGAGTTTTAATGGCATCTCAGGTTATCCTCGCAGTTGGTTCGTAGGGTCAATTTATGTTCTTGGACGCTTCATCCCAAATTCAGCACTTGATGAATCAGGAAACGTTCAGTCATGGACTGGTTATAAATAAAGAAATAGCACAACATGTATGTCATATACACAGAAGTATACTCTAATCACCGTAAGCAATGTTTCAATGTAATCATGTACAAATAAATTCGTTATATATATATTTCAAGCATCTCATTCTAAGCACATATTCAAGTCACATAAAATGTATTCATTAGTGACACTGCAAATCAAGTAGTCAGTAAGGATATTTTTCCTGAGGCGGAGTGGAAATATCAAGGTCATTAGTCAATGCCAGTCATAATCAGTCATAGTCATCTTTACAAAGTGAGTCAACAATGACACATTCTATAGACCGAACAGAGATCTACTTAATTATACTACGACAGATCTATATCTAGTTAAGTGTAAAACTATAATACAGTAGCATCACTACCGTCCATGTATGGGTCCACATTATCACAGCCTGGTAGTTAGATTACATTTTAAACGATGACAGTGTCGAAGATATAGACACTAATTTACGTTCGTGAAGGCTGTCAAAGAATTTAGCACACAGTGAAATTGAAACATTACTATTCAGTGTATGTGCGTGAACCTGCTTTAGGTCACACGCGGTTTCATGATGAAACTCATTCATGAAATAGATGCGAGTGGCTTCGGCACTATTCTCTTGCATCAGTTCTATATACTTGTACTCCTCTGAAATGTATAGGTGCTGATATTTTTTTTCACTATTGCTTCTTCAGTGGGATCAACTTCAGCCATATGAAATACACCATTCAGACTAATTAAAAAGATTAAATATAATTTAAAGAAGGATGAATCTCCACATGGGATAAATTGACATTTATCATATTGTATACTGGTTATTCAATTCAACAATTCAGATATGTTGTCAAGACGGATTTTGCTGGATTACTAGTCCCTTCTCGTACTTTCAAACCGGTAATAAATCCCACTTTCTGTGTCTAGCATCAATCCCACCATATAAAATTGGGTCCCATTTTACAGTTAGAAGGTCAATGGGCCAGGAAATTAATCTCAGTCAGAGAGGGAGATCTCCCAAATTATGACGCCCATATCTCCCTTGTTATGTAGACACAGCGTCGAGGCTGGCCATTTGTGTTGATCAGCCTTTCTCATAGACGTGCACGGAATTTTCTATCACCAACGGTGTGGTCATTTTTGTCAGCAGTATGACTCGGCCACCCTGATTGTACTGCTATTTTGTGTACTTACATAAATCGCGCGATTCCCATTACATTAGTGTTTTTGTCATGAAACAAAATACCAGAGTTTGTAGACTATTTTTTACCCTTACACTTTGGGAATGTGACCGGACGATAAACCATGAGACCAGCTTATCAGACTACACAAGCAGATAATCTAGTGTACTGGGAGGTTTACTATCTGACGTTTAGTGTTCAGTCAACAGTGACATGACGAAAGACATTATAGATGCATAATTGACATTAGAGCGTTGGGGGCGAAGCCCCCAACTCTCTACATGTCTACGTGCTGACTTTTTTATGGAGGTTTCATGCCAACCTATCGACGCCCGTTTTCGCATGTAAACCTTTGTACACCTACTTCAAATGAGGATTTTCTTCGTCCTTGACATAAAATCTCTCGATTTGATGGCAAGCTTTGAATATTCCACAGATATATAATGCATAAATCGATGTGTTAGGTTCGAGAAAATTACGCAAAATGGTCAGCTCGTCTGGAAAACGTCAAAATGGCGGAGCCGATGGAAATTCACGTTCCCAGAATGCAAAGCAAATTTTACCGCTATGACGCGTACTTTGGAACGCACAATTTTCTGTGCAGCATTTTGTGCATGCATGTACATGTAACCTTGCATGTGGCCTTCTTTGGCGTCATGAAGTAAACACAACGATTCGTCTGCGGTACCACGACTACATTTACCGTAATTGGACATATTTTATCACATGACAAGGTGTTCCATACTGGGTTGCGAAACCTTTTTATTTGAAACTGGTCTTTTAATTTGCTCAGTATGCATGTTTTATTTATATCATGATATCAGATGCAGATATTTCTCGTAGTTTCCAATATTTTAAGGATATTTTATTGAGGTTCAATATCATTTTATCAGGGGTTTTATGTTTACTCATTAGGAATATGATTGAAGTAGGCCTATGTGTTTCATCATAATATACGGGAATGAATTGGAATCATGTGGGACATGATATGTTTCAATTTTCTTTTTTTGTGAGGGGGGGGGGGCGGACGTTGTGTAAGATATATTCAGGTCTCGTGGTGCTGATGGTGTGCTCGAGCTCTAATGTCGTCTCCCGCAGTTAACCTCATTTTCTTGTTTTGCAGTAGTGTTAAAGTGTATCAACCTATCGCCGCTGATAACCATATTTTGATGATGCCAATAAAAAAACCTAACATCAAGAACTTTCAAAATAGAGACAAAGCCGAACCAAACATGAATATCTGGCCACACTGGCGTCATCTGGAACAGACAGTGTATAATTATAGTTGTTTCTACTGTATACCAGATGGAATTAGTGCACAACTGCCCAACAAAAATCAAAACAATTCACGGAAATAAACCCCGTGAAATAGGTGTATGACAAGTACATAAGTACCCCCATCACAAGCCAAGAGGCTACTAAGTTAATATTTGATTGATATCGCACTATTTGATTAGTATCGCACTAAAGGGTTTCAGTATTAGTATAAATTATTAGTAGTATTAGTGTGCAATAGTATGTAAGTATGGGCATTGTATATTAATTCTATCGGGTGTACAGTAGAAACAACTATATTTAGCACACTGTCTGCCCCTGATGACGCCAGTGTGTCTTTTGATAAGGTATTTGGTCGGGCTTTGTTTCTATTGCGAAATGTTGTATTTTACGTTTGTTATAAGAATCATCAAAATTTGGCTATAGTGATGGTAATAGATTGATACTTACACTAAGGTGTTTCATTCCACCCAATCTGAATAATAAGATATGCATACTGTGTTCTGGTCATACACCTATTTATAATTTATACTAATTCCATCTGGTGAACAGTAGAAACAACTACATTTCACACACTGTCTGAACCTGAGGAAGCCAGTGTTTCCTTGCCTAAACTATTTATTGACGGTCGATGTGGTTTGTCGTCGGTCGAAACGAGGTAGGTATGGTTTTGTGTCTCAGCAGATGAGTAGTTCTTGCTATACAGCCTTGTTACACAATAAAAACTTATAATAACATAAGCGGTCAGTCAAATACCCATGAAACCTAAATATGGTTGTATACGAGATATAACATGAAATGGGCAGAAAGAGCCCAATATTAGTTATTTAGCATTCTATGCAGTGAATCCCTCGATTCAATCCCCCAGACTGACAGAAATTACTCATATTTATTTTAAAATGCAAAGTGAGGTTATTAAGGTTTACAAAGTTAAAATACAGCGGTTTGTCGTCGGCCCAATTATTACAACAGCGGTTACTCGACGGCCATTTTTTGTGACGTCGGTTCAACGTCGGCCAAAAAAAAAATCAAAGGTCACATTTTATGGCCATTATACGAATTGGGAACACATATAGGAAACAAACAAATATGGGGAATACATAGGTAGCTTCTTTTAATCAAATACTACGTGATTGCATGGGTCCGTGTGTTTCCAAATCCAAATGTAGACTGTGCAATCAATCGACAATAGACAGAGATTGGGAAATATAATTGAAGAGGGTCATCATAAAGACAAGTGACAACCACTCTATTAGTTAATATGACAGTCACTCCATCGACATGTATGTTCATACATAGAAATTCTTTGACATAACTTTACACACCATTTGCAGTGTAACCGTAAAATTTACGTTTTGACGCCCCATACTAACACTCTCTGCCTCAGCACCCACCTCACACAAACATCATGAACATGTACACACCAGCACGCGCACCGACTGCCGCACACGGGCAACAAAAAAAGAACGGATCTATCTGCAAGTGCATCCCGTCTGCCTGTTGCGCCTGGAAGAGTAATTCACAAGTACCTAAATGCTAAATGACGTTATTACTTTCGTTCCAGTAATCGGCAGCAGATATACCACTATGAGAGAAAGTGTCATCGACGCGGTAGTAGGACTGGAAGGGTCTGTATACGATATAGACCATGTAGACAATGCTAGTGCACACTGTGATGTGATAGTGTCTGACGACCTCAATGGGTCTGCGAATGGAAGCGTCGTGGAGCTTCAGCCATCAACATCAGAAGGTGGTCCAATGTTCATATCACCAGCACACCAAGAAAAGTTGTCAAGAAGGGAATTACTGTACGTCGACGTAAGACCTGTTCGTTCAGGAGCACAAGTAGCTCCGTTATGACACGTCACAAACGGCTCAAACACACAGGATCCATGAAGTGCCATAAATGTAAAAAGAAGTTGACTTGCAAGTATGAACTGTCAACGCACGTCAGCGCCGTCCACAATGCGGAAATATTCCTATGTATCCAGTGTGCCAAAGAATTTCGTATCAGATCCGGTTTGTGCTTGCACATGAAGATGTAGCATGCATCAGGGTCGAGATTTTCGTGCAGTATATGTAAGAAGACTGTTATGTCAAAGCCTCATCATGTTGGTCACATGAATCGACACACTAATGTCAAACCGTTCCAGTGTTTATGTGACCGAACTTTTGCCTACAAGTCGAGCCTGCTACGACACCAGCGAGTGTGCCAGGGCAGGGACAGGCTTCAATGTATCACGTGCAAGAAGACATATGGAAGGAAAGATTCGTTGAAGAGGCATCAACAGTATGGACATTCACAGAGAATAACTGTCGCGTGCAAATGCGGGCAGACATTCAAGTGGCCCGCACAATATTATTACAATATTAATACTAGAAATGTAATCCGAAGTGGGTTCTGGTGAACAGATGAGAATACAAACGTTCTCATTAATTCATTTTAAAATGTCTAATTAAAAATGTAGTCCGTCAATGACGTCAAACATCTCATTGGCATATTGATTAGCTGACAGATTCTGTGAATATGTACACGTTTGAAATGCCATAACTCTGGAAGAAATCATGATATGAAAATTTGTTCAGTTCAAATAGTACTTCCACATACACCACAAAAAATACAATTCCCAATTTTCGTGACATATATGCTCTTTAAGTTTGTTATTGACGTCATTGGATCTAGTTGTATCATTGGTAATAGATTGATATTCACTTACGTACATACCCTCTGCCCATGATGCCACCGGTAAGGCTCTGGATATGAATATCAAGTCGGTTTTCTTTTTTCAGCCCAAACTACTGTGAACCAGGTTGAGATTGGCATCATCAAGATCTTGTGGCGATAGCGGTAATGAGCGGCAGTCAAGCCAGCGGTTACTTTACAGGAATTTGATGGAAATAATTCAATACACTGCCTGCTGTGGTTTGTGATGCCAATATTGTGTCGGATCTGTTTATGTTAATTCCAGGTGTCTTTTTGCTACACTGTGCCTGGAACACTTATGTTCGCAACGCATGGTTCCTTGGATTAAACATAGAGAGCCACTATTCCAAAACGCATTTGAAAGTCGCTAATGACCCGAGTTGGAAATCTGATACAAGAAATTAAATGGTGTCAACACAGTGTAAAGATGTCGAGATGTGTAATACATTCGCGTCTACAATCTTCGAAATTGCTCTTGTACGAGATAACGTTGTTATCGATGTTTTGTTGACTACGTTGTGGCGGATTGGTTCGTTTGAGTGAACTGAGTTTCTGCTGAAGGATTTTGTTACAATATACGTATTTACATAATCATTATCACTGGTAGGTTATCTACTGCATAGCCATGTTATGCAGTAGATGTGTTAATTAACATTTTATTTTTGGAATTGGTTCTCAAAATCTAAACACAAGCAAGGGAAAACAAAGTATATATCGCAACAATCGTCTCGTTAATGTCTATTGTCTGTTCTGGAGCTGTTTTGCACCGCGATGATAGGTAATCTGATGCATGACTATAAAATAACAACAAACCATTCATTAAATATTCAATCTCAACTTCTCAAGGAACGATGAGGTTTAATTTTGTGTTTGTTTCCTCAAAAGTATATTCATTGTCAACTTCAAGCTGACGAGAAACAGTCTGAAAACATATCCGTATTAATTCACTGACATATTGTCATTTCGAATCAATTTAACATTCCGATCTCATAGACTTTACTAGGAATAAATGATAGAAAATCATATGAAAATTTGGACATTCCAAATGTGGTGCCATTCAAAATGCATTCCGGGCTGTATCCAAGATATATCACGAGAAATGTTCGAGATTGCCGACAAGTTGACAGAGGAAGATAAATGATTTCCCAGACTTGTTTGACAACTGACAAGGTAAGAGTGTTCCGTGATGAATAACTTTGCTTCTCTGACAAAGGAAGGTTCTTTAATTATTCATATTGGTTCTCATACCTGTCAAAGTGTCAACAATTTTTACATAACTTCAAGCTTAGTGGTTATTCCTTCTCAGAATGTCACAAAGCCTCGATCTGGTCGATTATACATGTTTGAAGGAGTACTCGAATAGAACCTCCAAATTTGTTATTTACTGAACAAATGCGACGAGGTCATACTGAATATCTTCGTATGTACGCTTTTACATATTTCTCAGACATTGTGTTGCTCTTGAGATGTAGATGATCTAGGACATCACCAACACTGTGGCGCTGTGAGTCCACCAGGCGTAGTTTTTGTGTGATCAGCGATAATCACATAACAAATAGGGTGACTATTTGATCGACCTCTCTGATCAATATGAAATAATATATATTATATTAAAAAATAATATTCTAACCAACAATGTACACGGACATAATTGTGTAGTCGGTATTTATCATCACAATATATCCGTGTAATATCATTCACTCTCTCGACGATGACCCCGAGCATATATCACTATCTTTTTTAAGATAGATAGCCTCATATATGTCGCCTCATATAACCATGTTTATCCTGTCTTTTTATTAACATGGTAAAATGACGTGTAAGATGTACCTCTGATGTAGACAAGCGAATAATTAGCCCAGTTAAATTATTTCATATTCATAGATTTTAATTGTATCTTTCGACCTATAATCACTGGCATTAACAGTAGTTTTTCGATCTAGATTAATTTCAAGATATTGGTGATTCATTATTGGTATTACTACCGCACAGTTATTCCCTTCAAACGAACATGGCAGGACGTATATATGTTCTTTTGATTTAGCAGTAGATTTTTGCAAAAATAATGGGAGTCAAAGAATAGTAAGAATTGCATGATAATTGTATCTTCTCTCGACATTCTCGTTAGATAAGTCCCGCTACCTTGTAGGGCATAAGACACAATTTTGAGTTACATTCACTCCCCATGTTAAACCTACCTTACGAAGAACGATTTACAGCATTCCCTGCGATACTTGGGGCTTAGCGATAAAATCCCACAAATGCCCCACCAATGTGCCTAACAAAAAATGTACATTTCATTATGGATCGACAGATTCAGTTTTTTGCTACAGTTTGTTGGAAATTACCTAATATATTGGTCAACCACTACCTCGTGTGCCAGTTTTCACAGGACATTTTTTCAAGTGCAGTACGAATATATCGCTTACATTTCAAGTTTACATCGTCCATTCACACATATACTATACATTACTCACTGATATTGGCAAAGCGTATCCTCACCGTGACCATGCGGAAGCCACGTGTTTTTGTTTATTTACAAAATCGTGTGTTACCGGATGTGACCCATTTGCGCATGTGTGGTCTTCAATAGGACAACTTTTAAAAATCTTCTAATGCAACTGCATATTATCAAACTACCTGTATATGATACTCTGTATGTGAAGTTGTAACTCTCTCAGAGCTATCCTGAACTCTCAGTACAACTTTGAAATTGACCCTCCCACATGCACTAAATGCACATGTGAACTGCACAAGCACCCACAATCGATATATTTAGAAGTTCTAATTTACAGATTGGTGGTAAACATGACTATAAATACCTTTTTGAATAATTATCCATCTAAATTTAGTGATATATCAGTGATCAGTGACCTTAGTATGATTAATGTAAGGTAAGATTGATTAATAATTGAAAAACGCAAATTCAATTACAGTCTGATCATGTATGAAAACAGTCACAAAATTTATTTGAATTTCAACAAAAACGTAATTTTTGGCTAATTTGATATCTATGGAGCAATATGAAACAAAATAATGTCAATGACGATTGGATACTGACAGGATCAAGGGTTGTTAATTGCAATAACCACCCAATACTCAAACGAGGCGTGAAAAATCAGCACCTTGCCACTGCAGCTTTCATCCAATAAAGGAGAAATTCTGATTTGTTTTGGTGATATTTTGAATGAAACTATAATAAAATGAATCCATGAGGTAATTCTGATATATTTTAGATGGCAAACCCCACACTATATTGCCTAATGAAATATTTCATCGCTAACTATAGCTCTTTTCATATATGTTTAATCATATTCCCAAGTTAGCACCCTGATCACAGTAAAATGATTTATTATTCATCTCAGACATCAAATAACTACTATACCTTGAAAACTAAATCATATTTATGTTAAAAATGTACAAAATGGGGAAAATAAATTTCTGCATTGAGGGCATAAGACACAATTTCGAGTTACATTCACTCCCCATGTTAAACCTACCTTACGATGAACGATTTACAGCATTCCCTGCGATACTTGGGGCTTAGCGATAAAATCCCACAAATGCCCCACCAATGTGCCTAACAAAAAATGTACATTTCATTATGGATCGACAGATTCAGTTTTTTGCTACAGTTTGTTGGAAATTACCTAATATATTGGTCAACCACTACCTCGTGTGCCAGTTTTCACAGGACATTTTTTCAAGTGCAGTACGAATATATCGCTTACATTTCAAGTTTACATCGTCCATTCACACATATACTATACATTACTCACTGATATTGGCAAAGCGTATCCTCACCGTGACCATGCGGAAGCCACGTGTTTTTGTTTATTTACAAAATCGTGTGTTACCGGATGTGACCCATTTGCGCATGTGTGGTCTGTACAGTTAAAATTTTATATTTTGATCCAATTTCTGTATGTTGCAAGAAAGGTAGGGGGTATGGTGGAGGCATGGGTGAAGGAAGAACATATATGTACTTAATCGCTGTCAGCAACCAACATAGACACAGAACATACTACATTCCACACACTGTTTGCCCCTGATGACGCCAGTATGTCTTCAGATGATTTATTTGGTCGGGCTATTTCTCTTCCAAAATGTTGTATTTTAGTTTGCTTTTGTCATCATTAAAATCTAGTTGCATCGGTGGTAATAGGTTGATACTTACATATTGTATGACACAAGAATGCCGTCTGTTGAGTGTTTCTGGTCATGAAAGGTGGCCGCTGTAATTGAACCCCAATTCCTTGTCGCTTATCAAATACCCGGTAACCTTTGTCCGGGTGTAAATATTTTCATTGAGTTATGGTGTGTGTCCATGTGCTAGTAATCAAAATGTAATTGAAATTTAATCAAATATTTGATTACTTTGTGAAAGTAATTGATAACAATTACTATAATTCCTATTTTGATTACATGATTACTGATTCGAAACTAAACTATTTGGTCTGGCTTTGATTCTATTGCAAAATGTTGTATTTTGCGTTTGTTATTGTCATCATCAAAATCTGATTGTATTGGTGGTAATAGATTGATACTTACATTTCGAATGTGTAATCGAGTACAATGAATACAATTACTCTTAATGAACAATTATAAAGGGAAATGTGAATGCGTTCCTATACTGGAGTTCATGACCATGAACTCGGGAGACCCAGCTGGACTGGAATACTTTACAGGGGACACAACTCGAATAGGCAAATCACTGAATGATAAATAAATGCTGCGCGCGACATAGAGATCAACTATATTTTTGTTCCAAATTTTGCCTTGACCTCTTGTTATCGGTGTGGTATGTACTAGATTATACGTGTCCACGTAGTCACCTCATTACAGTTCATATCGTGTTAGTACAAACTCTCTTTTTATCGCGTTGATCAAGCTTGCAGTAGGTGTAGATGATCCACCGAATAACGAACACTGTGGTACTCTGATATCACTTTTGAAGTCTTGTTTATTCGACCAATACAAAGCATCGTGTGTATATGGATTGACCTGTTCGATCAATATCACGTCAAATAAATGCAGACAATGTCATGTATCTAGGAAATACCGTAAATGTACCATAACTCTTTATTATGGCCAACAGTATAAGCACACACATAAGTTTTCATCCAATATTTATGAATATCATTTTTGATTTTTTTTAATGATATTTGTGAATCACCACTCATGTAAACATATTAGTGAATATATCAAATGAATGGGGTCGTATCGTTTGCTTTTTTCAGTGAAACATGTTTTATCAATAGGAAGATATTTGTGATTCGATGCTACATAACGAGACTAAACACGCACAGGCATTTTCAGGCATTTAATAGATAATTAAGCCTTCGAACTGCATCAAATGATATTTGCATCAACAACGCATCAAAACGTTTGCTGTATATAACAATGACATACACACTACCGATGGTTGCCTCCAGATTTATTATTATACAAACAGACTTGGTGGCAGTGAGCAACACTGCAGCTGCAAAATTGCTGTGCGACGAATTCATCAGATTTATTTATTTTTCCATTTTTGGGGGTTCATGAGTTTCCCTGTCATATTTGTTTTCTCTCACTTCGTATGCCTGATATGACTCTCTGTCCCTGAACTATGAGATTGGATAACGAATTGGATATTGATTCTACGTCTATGTACTGAAAGAAATGGTATATCAAGTATTGTTACTGCGAAAAATAACCTTCCAGTATCATGCACATGATGACACGGCAATAAAACCCTTACTTTCCATCTACACTATTTATGAGTCAAAATGAATTAGAATATATCATATTCTAATGATCAACAAACATGGTAGAAACAATTCTTGTTTACTAGCGTCAATAGGACCGGGTTTTGGTTTTATTCCCCAAAAAACATTAATATTAGGTTTTGGGTTGTTATCATCACAATGTAAGTTTCAATCTATTACCACCAATACAACTAAATTTTTATGATGCCAATAGCAAACGTAAAATACAACATTTTGCAATAGACAAATAGAAAGATAAATAGAATCAGAATCTTATATTAACAGTGATAGGTCGGTACATATCTGTTTTTATTCAGTGATAATATATGACGTGTATATCGCAAGTTAACACTGAAGAAGGAACACTGACACTGAGGTGGAATAGTTCAATACATCGTTATATAATAGTGTGGTATTCCAGTGGGGCAAAAACGGTGAACCATTTGCGGTAAACGTTTTCTTGATTTCAAATGAATCAGATTTCATCCAACATCTGCAACGATGATCTAACAACATAGTAAAATTTAATTTCAGTTTCGACACATGGCTAATGTATATTGTCAACGAATAGTCATAAGCTTGGTGATTATTGGGATGTCACGCCAGTGTGGCTTTGGTTTTAAATGTTTGGTGGGGCTTTATTTTTTATTCCAAAAAGTATTTAAGTTGTCATTGTCAACAACCTTTATTCAACGTAGTTTCCAGCTTCATGCCAAAATTTAGTTTCGAATATGTCCTTAATAATACATCAAATAAATTCAAGCTTAATCATCTTTATATATAAATATACACGTAATACGTATATCATATTCCAATCTGATTAAAAGAAAAACTAGCACTGCATATCATTGTACCGGCAACACTCTCGGCAGGACATTTTTCTGCTTTAGTGGTCAAAACAACATCTCAGGATCTCCGTGGTCAGGACAACTTGAGTCTACTCAAGTTCCTGCCTCGGTGTTATATCCTCACTGAATTATTCTACTTAGCGAGGTTTTCTAGCAACGTCTCAAGAGTTTAGAAGTTTTAATGGCATCTCAGGCTATCGTGGCAGGTGGTTCGTAGGGTCGATTTATGTTCTTGGACGCTTCATCAAGTTTAGCACTTGATGAATCAGGAAACGTTCAGTCATGGACTGGTTATAAATAAAAATAGCACAAAATGTATGTCATATACACAGCAGTATACTCTAATCACCGTAAGCAGTGTTTCAATGTAATCATGTACAAATAAATTTGTTATATATATATATATATTTCAAACATCATGTTCCAAGCACATATCCGAGTCACATAAAATGTCTTTATTTGTGACACTGCAAATCAAGTAGGCAGTAAGGATATTTTTCCTGGGCGGAGTGTTAAATATCAAGGTCATTAATCAATACTTGAATCAGAGTTGCAGACTCAATAAGTGTTTACAAAGTGAATCAATAATGAGCATATTCTATAGACAGAACAGAGATCTACTCAATTATAATACGACAGATCTATATCTAGTTAAGTGTAATACTATAATACAGTGGTATCACTACCGTCCATGTATGTGTCCACATTATCACAGCTTGGTAGCTAGATTACATTTTAAACGATGACAGTGTCGAAGATAAAATACTAATTTACGTTCGTGAAAGCTGTCAAAGAATTTAGCACACAATGGAATAGAAACACTTCTATTCAGTGTCTGTGCGTGATTCTGCTTTAGGTCACAGGTGGTTTCATTATGAAACACATTCATGAAATAGATGTGAATGGCTTGGGCACTATTCTCTTGTATCAGTTCTATATACTTGTACTCCACTGAAATGTATAGATGCTGATATTTTTTTCACTTTTGCAATTTTCACTATTGCATCTGGAGTGGGGTCAACTTAAGCCACATAAAATACACCATTCTTTGAAAGATTAATTAAACAGATTAAATATAATTTAAAGAAGGATGAAACTCTCTACATTGGATGAATTGACATTTATCATATTGTATACTGGTTATTTAACTCAACAACTCAGCTCATGTTGTCAAGACGGATTTTGCTGGATTATTAGTCCCTTCGACTACCTTCAAATCGGTAGTGAATCCCACTTTCTGTGTTAAGCAGTAATCCCACCATATAAAATTGGGTTCCGCTTTACAGTTTGGTAGAAGGTCTATGGACCAGGAAATTAATATCAGTGAGAGAGGAGAATCTCTCAACTTATGACGCCCATTTACCCTTGTAATGTAGACACAGAGTCCGGGATGGTCATTTGTATTGATCAGCCTTTCTCATAGACGTGCACGGAATTCTCCATCACAAACGAAGTGGTCAATTTTGTTAGCAGCATAACTCAGCCACCCTGATTGTACTCTTACTTTGTGTACTTACGTAAATTGTGCGATTCCCAGTACATTATTGTTTCTCATGAAACAAAATACCAGTGTTTATAGACTATTTTCTATTCTAACAACGGTGACTATTTTCTATTCTAACAACGGTGACTATTTTATATTCTAACAACGGTGACTATTTTCTATTCTAACAACGGTGACTATTTTCTATTCTAACAACGGTGACTATTTTCTATTCTAACAACAACTACATTTAACACACTGTCTGCCCCTGACGACGCCAGTGTGTCTTTGGATAAACTATTTGGTCGGGCTTTGTTTCCATTGCATAATGTTGTATTTTACGTTTGTTATTGGCATCATCAGAATCTGATTGTATTGGTGGTAATAGATTGATACTTACATTCAAACCATTACACGTTTATCGTCGTTTAGCGAACGATAAACCATGACACCAGCTTATCAGAATACACAAGCAGGTATAATCTAGTGTACTGGGAATTTTACTATCTTACGTCGAGATTTCAGTGAACAGTGATATAATGGACAAAGTGTATGTATCAACCTATTACCGCTGATAACCAGATTTAGATGATGCCAATTAAAAACCTACCAATAAAAACTTTCGGAACAGAAACAAAGCCCGACCAAACATTCATATCTGAAGCCACACGGACGTCATCAGGGGCAGACAGTGTGTAATTATAATTCTTTCTACTGTACATCAGATGGGATTAGTGTACGACTGCCCAACAACATAACCGCCGTGAAATAAGTGTATGACAAATACATATATACCCAACCACAAGCCAAAATGCTACTGAGCTGATGGTTGAGTTGATTAGTATCGCAGTAAAGTGTTTCAGCATTAGTAGCAATTAGTATGCGAAAATATGCAAGCATGTACCTTTTTTGTTTCATTACCGTTCGCAGGAGAGACGAAAACATGAAAATCCTAATAATCCTTAAACCATGACAATCTAAAATATCTAACAAGATTTTAAAATTGACATCGGAGTAATTATTCTGGCATGAAACACTTGTGAGCACAAAATTACGAATAATGGAAACCTTTTCCATTTTGTTGAAAATTAATTCAACGGTGATAATTAATCAGTGGATAGACCCCAAGGTCTAGGTCATATTATCGCTACTATACAGTATCTACAGTTTCACTACTGTACATGTATGATTTCATTTTATCACTACTTTGTTTGTTCGTTTTTTATTTCAGACACCATGGTACATAGACACCTACAATAAATATGAGTTGTATAAAAACATACAGATTACAGAAATAAAATAACATGTAAAAAAACATAGTCTCATTCACACAAGATAGTTCCATCACTCTTTAGGCGCTGACAGGGTCGGAGATATACATACTAATTTACGTTCGTGAAGGTTCGAAAAGAATATAGCACATAGTAAAATAGAAACATTTATAATCAAATCCAGCAGAAAATCTGCATTAGTTTGCAATCGTTTCCATTAGTTTACTCCCATGTGGAATGAGATACCGTAAAATTATGAGAGAATTACGATAAGAAGATGGACAAAGATACACAAATACTAAATAAACTAAAACATTAAAACTTGTATTTTCGATGTATATTTCATATATACATGATTAGAGGTTCACGCTGATGTGTCTACTGTGATACAGTAATGAAAATAAAGTGGATCAGAAATTTGTAATTAATCAAGAAACTCGATAGTAACAAGATTAGAAAAGCATACGTAAATAACCATTTTACTGGTAGTGGTGAAGGCGATTCGTTTTCATTAGACAATTTATTTGCTATGAATATTAACTTAGGGGCGAGTGGCAAAGACTCTACCCATATATCAAGTATTATATTATTTCCCGCCTGGAACGTTGCCTATTTTATTTATTGCATCTGGATTGGTACAAAGGGTAGGAAGCTAACAATTGGTTGTGAAACGAATTCTCTAGTTGTGTATTAAGGACCCATGCGCCATTTCATCACATATCACGTTCTTATTATCAATGTTAGACAAAGCAATGCATAAAATTAATATACATGTAATAAAAAGTGAATTCATACATGATCGACAATGACGTTTAGCATATTTGCAGTACGTTTTCACTCAGTACGGTTTCAGCTCCCTCTTATCATTCACCTAGTGAGAAATTTCCAGGCCCGGCCGGAGTTTAGTGGTTACTCCGCCTTATGAACTTGGCTCCATGTTTCAGTTTCGTAGATCGGCTAGTAAATTAATCTCAGACAGGCGCGAGAATCTCCCAAATTATGATGCCAATTTCTCCCTTGTGATGTAGACGGAGTTGACGCTGGCAACTTATATCGATCAGGCCCGTTCTCACCAAACCAGTGCACAAGCGTGCTTGGGATTCTCTTGGGATCCCCAACAAAGCAACTTTTTAGTCGTTAATATCATTCAGCCGCAATGGTCGTCCTCTTTGTGTACCTACACGAATCAAGCACTAATGCCTAATGAACAATTAAAAAAGGAACCGTGAATGTGATCTGGCATTACGTTCCTATACTGGAGTTCATGATCATGGATTAAACTCGGGGGACACAGCTGAACTGGAATACATTAAAGGAGACACAACTTGAATACGAAAATCACTGAATGATGAATCAATGCTGCATGCGACATAGAGGGCAACTATATTTTTGTTCCAAATTTTGCCTTGACCTCTTGTTATCGGTGTGGTATGTACTATATTTTACGTGTCCACGTACTCAACCCCTTTACTGTTCATATCGTGTTGATACATACTCTCTCAAGAATTGCGTTGATCTTGCTTGCAATAGGTGTAGATGGTCCATGGAATAACCAACACCGTGGTACCATGATCTCACTTTTGAAGTCTCGTTTATTAGCTTAACGGCCCTTTGGGCCGATAAGCTATTGTCGTGGTATTTCGTCCGTCGTCCGTTCGGGTCTGACATGATGAATTTCCCCATAAATTTGTCAGAACATACCTTTGGCCAGTATCTGCAGACGTTTTTTTCAAATTTTTTTTGATTGAATCGTTTTTGCCCATTTGGCGGCCATTTTTGACGAAAAATTGCCAATTTTGGACGTTGGAGGCCATTTTCTCAAAAACGGTCTGATCAGTTTTGAGATTTTGGTTTTAAAACATTTCTCCTCATGTACCTCTATGACGTGTATAAGTTTTGTTGCCCTTGAATCGCCGGTCTGCGTGTGGCGGCCATTTTTATTTTCTGACGGGTCGGCAAAAAAATTTTTTTTTTCCAAAATCAAGTCACTATTCGTTTTGAGCCATTTCCAGCAAAAGAAAACAAGAATTTTTTTTTTTTGGCCATTGAAAAATTTATTGGACTTATTATATTTTGGATCTATTCAGACAGTTTTTCTCAAAATCATGTATAAGATTCTCTTTATGTACCTTTGTGATGTGTATTTTTTTGTATTATAGTCCATACGACAACTCTTTATTATGGCCAACATTATAAAAACAAACATAAGTTTGCAACCAATATTTATGAATATCATTTTGGAAAAAAAAAAACTTTTATGATATTTGTGATACATACATGAACCATTATGATATTTGAGATGTAAACATGTTAGTTAATATGGCAAATGAATGGTCTCGTATCGTTTGCTTTTTTCACCAACCTTATTGCGCCCTAGATGTGTTATTGTTTGCATTCAATAATTTTTCCCGTGCAAATTTGAAAAATTTCAAATTTAATGTTTTTTGCCCAAAATTAATAAAAAAAATATTCTGATGTTGCACAAATCGATGTTCTGAATTTCTGATACTACTTGTGCATACATGCACGAAAGTGGCTGAAAGAACAAATAACAGATAACTTAGATGAAATTATATTTTAGTGTTTTTAAAAAGGTGATATTTTTAGGGTGGTCTGAGACTAAAGAACCCCACTGTAGATCTAGTTAATTATGTTATCTGGTTATGATACAATAGTATTACTACTGTCCAGGTATGAGTGCACATTATCATTAACTGTCTATTGCATCTGGAGAGGGTTCAACTTAGGCTATATAAATACACTTTTTGGAAGACTAACTGAATATTATGAAATGAAGAAGAGTGAACGTCTACATGGGACAACTTGATATTTATCATATTGTATACTGGCTATTTAATTCAATGTAAATATCAATCTATTACCACCAATACCGTCAGATTTTGATGATGCCAATTACAAACGTAAAATATACCATTAGAAATAACTCAGATAGGATGTCAAGGCGGATTTTGATGGATTACCAATCCCTTCTCGTATCTTTAAACTGGTAAGGAAACCCACTTTCTGTGCTTATAGCAGTAATCCCCTCATATAAATTTCGGTTCCGTTTTACAATTCGGTAGATCAATGGGCCAGGAAATCAATCTCAGTCAGAGAGGAAAATCTCCCAAATTATGACGCCCATCTCCCTTGTAATGTAGACACCGAGTCGGGGCTGGCCATTTGTGTTGATCAGCCTTTCTCGTAGACGTGCACGGACTTTTCTATCACCAACGGTGTGGTCATTTTTGTCAGCAGTATGACGCAGCCACCTTGATTGTACTGCTATTTGTGGACTTACATATATCGCGCGATTCCCATTACATTAGTGTTTTCTTCATGAAACAAAATACCAGCGTTTGTGAACTATTTTTAACCCTTACACCTTGGGAATGTGAGCGGACGATAAACCATGAGACCAGTTTATCAGACTACACAAGCAGATAATCTAGTGTACTGAAAGGTTTACTATCTGACGTTAAGTGTTCAGTCAACAGTGACATGACGAAAGGACATTAGAGATGCATAATTTTGCAGTAGTGTTTAAGTGAATCCACCTATCGCCGCTGATAACCAGGTTTTGATGATACCGATAAAAAAAACCTAACATCAAGAACTTTCAAAATAGAGACGAAGCCCAACCAAACATGAATATCTGGCCACACTGGCGTCATCAGGAACAGACAGTGTATAATTATAGTTGTTTCTACTGTATACCAGATGGAATTAGTGCACAACTGCCCAACAAAAATCAAAACAATTCACGGAAATAAACCCCGTGAAATAGGTGTATGACAAGTTCATAAGTACCCCCATCACAAGCCAAGAGGCTACTAAGTTAATATTTGAGTTGATTAGTATCGCACTAAAGGGTTTCAGTATTAGTATAAATTATTAGTAGCATTAGTATGCAATAGTATGTAAGTATGGGCATTGTATATTAATTCTATCGGGTGTACAGTAGAAACAACTATATTTAGCACACTGTCTGCCCCTGATGACGCCAGTGTGTCTTTTGATAAGGTATTTGGTCGGGCTTTGTTTCTATTGCGAAATGTTGTATTTTACGTTTGTTATAAGAATCATCAAAATTTGGCTATAGTGATGGTAATAGATTGATACTTACACTAAGGTGTTTCATTCCACCCAATCTGAATAATAAGATATGCATACTGTGTTCTGGTCATACACCTATTTATAATTTATACTAATTCCATCTGGTGAACAACTACATTTCACACACTGTCTGAACCTGATGAAGCCAGTGTTTCCTTGCCTAAACTATTTATTGACGGTCGATGTGGTTTGTCGTCGGTCGAAACGAGGTAGGTATGGTTTTGTGTCTCAGCAGATGAGTAGTTCTTGCTATACAGCCTTGTTACACAATAAAAACTTATAATAACATAAGGGGTCAGTCAAATACCCATGAAACCTAAATATGGTTGTATACGAAATATAACATGAAATGGGCAGAAAGAGCCCAATATTAGTTATTTAGCATTCTATGCAGTGAATCCCTCGATTCAATCCCCCAGACTGACGGAAATTACTCATATTTATTTTAAAATGCAAAGTGAGGTTGTTAAGGTTTACAAAGTTAAAATACAGCGGTTTGTCGTCGGCCCAATTATTACAACAGCGGTTACTCGACGGCCATTTTTTGTGACGTCGGTTCAACGTCGGCCAAAAAAACAAAAAAAATCAAAGGTCACATTTTATGGCCATTATACGAATTGGGAACACATATAGGAAACAAACAAATATGGGGAATACATAGGTAGCTTCTTTTAATCAAATACTACGTGATTGCATGGGTCCGTGTGTTTTCAAATCCAAATGTAGACTGTGCAATCAATCGGCAATAGATAGAGATTGGGAAATATAATTGAAGAGGGTCATCATAAAGACAAGTGACAACCACTCTATTAGTTAATATGACAGTCACTCCATCGACATGTATGTTCACACATAGAAATTCTTTGACATAACTTTACACACCATTTGCAGTGTAACGGTAAAATTTACATTTTGACGCCCCATACTAACACTCTCTGCCTCAGCACCCACCTCACACAAACATCATGAACATGTACACACCAGCACGCGCACCGACTGCCGCACACGGGCAACAAAAACAGAACGGATCTATCTGCAAGTGCATCCCGTCTGCCTGTTGCGCCTGGAAGAGTAATTCACAAGTACCTAAATGACGTTATTACTTTCGTTCCAGTAATCGGCAGCAGATATACCACTATGAGATAAAGTGTCATCGACGCGGTAGTAGGACTGGAAGGGTTTGCATACGATATAGACCATGTAGACAATGCCAGTGCACACTGTGATGTGATAGTGTCTGACGACCTCAATGTGTCTGCGAATGAAAGCGTTCTGGAGCTTCAGCCATCAACATCAGAAGGTGGTCCATTGTTCATATCACTAGCACACCAAGAAAAGTTGCCAAGAAGAAGGGAATTACTGTACGTCGATGTAAGACCTGTTCGTTCAGGAGCACAAGTAGCTCCGTTATGACACGTCACAGACGGCTCAAACACACAGGATCCATAAAGTGCCATAAATCCATAAAGTGCCAAAGACGTTCACTTGCAAGTATGAAATGTCAACGTACGTCAGCGCCGTCCACAATGTGGAAAGATTCCTATGTATCCAGTGTGCCAAAGAATTTTGTACCATATCCCGTTTGTGCTTGCACATGAAGATGAAACATGTGTCAGGGTCGAGATTTTTATGTCAAAACCTCATTATGTTGGTCACATGAATCGACACCCTAATGTCAAACCGTTCCAGTGTTCATGTGACAGAACCTTTGCCTACAAGTCGAGCCTGCTACGACACCAGAAGGTTGCCAGGGACAGACTTCAATGTATCACGTGCAAGAAGATATTCGGAAGGAAAGATTCGTTGAAGTGGCATCAACAGGATGGACATTCACAGAGAATAACTGTCGCATGCACATGCGGGCAGACATTCAAATTGTCCGCACAATATTATTACAATATTTTTATTAGAAGTGCAACCCGAAGTGGGTTCTGGTGAACTATAAGAATACAAACATTCTCCTTAATCCATTTTAAAATGTCTATTTAAAAAAACTAGTCCGTCAATCACGTCAAACATCTCATTGGCATATTGATCAGCTGACAGATTATGTGAATATGTACATGTTTGAAATGCCATAACTTTGGAAGAAAACATGATATGAATATGCTGTGAAGACCGTTTTGTTCAGTTCAAATAGTGCTTTCACATACCCCACCAAAAAAAAACAATTCCCAATGTTCGTGCCAAAAATATGCTCTTTAAGTTTGTTATTCACTCATTGAATCTAGTTGTATCATTGGTAATAGATTGATACTAACTTACACACCCTGTGGCCATGATGCCACCGGTAAGGCTCTGGATATGAATATAAAGTCGGTTTTTTTTCAGCCCAAATTATTGTGAACCAGGTTGAGGTTGTCATCATCGAGATCTTGTAGCGATAGCGGTGATGAGCTGCAGTCAAGCCAGCGGTGACGTGACACTAATTTGATGGAAAAATATTCAATATTCTGCCTGCTGTGGTTTGTGATGCCAATATTGTGTCAGATCTGTTTATGTTATTTTCACCTGTGTCTTTGCTACACTGTGACTTTGGAACACTTAAGTTCGTAACACAAGGTTCCTTTGATTAAACATGAGAGCCACTGTTCCAAAGAGCATTTGAAAGTCACTTATCCCAAAATGACCCGAGTTGGAAATCTGATACAAGGAAATAAATGGTGTCAACACAGTGTAACGATGTTGAGATGTGTAATACATTCGCGTCTACAATCTCTGAAATTGCTCTTGTACGAGAAAACGTTGTAATCGATGTTTTGTTGACTATGTTGTGGCAGATTGGTTCGTTTGAGTGAACTGATTTTTTGCTGAAGAATATTTGAAGATTGCTTATTTTGGGAATGGTGACCTGGCACCCTCCCGATTTTGTTACAATATACGTTTTTACATAATAATTATGACTGGTAGAACATCTACTATAGCCATGTTATGCAGTAGATGTATTGTTTATCATTTTATTTTTGGAATTGGTTCTCTAAATCTACACACAGTAAAATATCGGTCATTCTCTATGCCATTGACAAAAACAATCGTCTCGATAATGTCCATAGTTTGTTCTGGAGCTGTTCCACACCGAGATGATAAGAAATCTGTGGCATGACTATGGATTAACAACAAGCCATTTTAATAAATATTCAATCTCAACCTTTTGTGTTTGTTTCCTCAAAAGTATCTTCATTGTCAACTACGAGCTGACGAGAAACAGTCTGAAAACATATCCGTATTAATTCACTGACATGTGTCATTAGGAATCCATTTAGCATTATGAAATCCGATCTCATAGGCTTTACTAGAAATAAATCGTGAAAAATCATATGAAAATTGGGACATTCCAAATGTGGTGCCATTTTGGGCTGTTTCCAAGATACATCACATGAAATGCTGGAGATTGCTGACAAGTTGACAGAGGAAGATAAATGATTTCCCAGACTTGTTTGACAACTGACAAGGTAAGAGTGTTCCGTGATGAATAACTTTGCTTCTCTGACAAGGAAAGGTTCTTTAGTTATTCATTCTGATTCTCATACCTGTCAAAGTGTCAAAAATGTTCACATAACTTCAAGCTTAGTGGTTATTCCTTCTCAGAATGTCACAAAGCCTCGACCACATCTGGTCGATTATACATGTTTGAAAGAGTACTTGAGTAGAACCTCCAAATTAGTTGTTTACTGAACAATTGCGACGAGGTCATACTGAATAGTTTCGTATGCAGGCTTTTACATATTTTTTTAGACATTGTGTTGCTCTTGAGATAGATATAAATGATCGCCAATACCACGCCATATATTTTATTTTCACGAAAATAAAATAATATATCATATTTAATTATTAAATAATATTCTAAGCAACAATGTACACGGACATAATTGTATAGTCGGTAATTATCATTACAATATATCCGTGTAATATCATTCCATCTCTCGACGATGAGCACAAACATACATCACTATCTTGGGGGCAACAATGACGTGTAAGATGTACCTCTGATGTAGACATGCGAATGAGTATCCCAGTTAAAATATTTCATATCGACATCTTTTAATTGTGTCTTTCGATTTATAATCACTGGCATTATAGCAGTTAAACGATCCTCCTGTATGCTGACGATTCGACTCTAATGGCAGTGGTAACGAATCCCATGCACAGCATCTATGAACTCAATAATGACTTGCTCAGATTATAAACATGCGCGTCAATGTGGATTGCACTCGACGAATCTCCTGGAGCCGGTGGCGACCATGGTGTCTGTGAGGGCTACTGTTTGGAGCACGAGTACTGGATCCCGTCCACAGTGAACGACTGGGGATGGAAGTTCCTGTATGGTGACAAGCGGCCGCTGAACAGCACCATCGTGTCAGTGATGGTGCTTGACACATGGGAGATGTCAAACGGTAGCTGGTCCTGTTGATTCTTACTGTGAAACGTGCCGTCGACTAGTAATCGATCCTGGATCACAGAAGCCTTGGCACGTATTTCATTTCTTGGCACACTTGGCGACGGCGCTTTTGGTCAATTTCACGAGGGTATTGTTCGTCGACATATATCGGAGGTAGGTTGTTGTCAAGATTTTTGCAGGCACTGAGTATTGTTTTCTTGTCCGTGTGTTTGACAACCTCATGATGATATCCCTGGGTTTGGAGCCATATTCAGATTCAGACGAATCTTTGTATGGACCTGCACGGTGACAGCGTAGCATGGGGATACTGACAGTGAGTTTCAGGTCACCACGGATAAGTTTAAGTAGCTTTTCTCGAATTTGCATTCCTGTTTCGTGTTTAGGTTCACTTATTCCAGAAATAATGACATTCTTTCTCATGCTGTACGATTCCATTTCCAACAATCTGTCCATGGTCAGTGGATACTGAACATGTGACACATTCAAACAGAACGTTTTCTGCATCAATCAAATTCAAAGACTTGCACAATTTTCTCACAAACATGAGCACACTGTGAACAGGAGTATGACATGTAAGTACAGCAGTCCCATCAGGACACATCATCCCATCCTTATTCCTACTATGCGGATCAAATATATTATACATTCCTCCAACAGAAAGTAATCCACATACAAGTATAAAAAGGATTGCCTGTGCCAACTGTTTGGAATGTGAAACGTAAACTGCTTGCACACAGTGTAATTGCACTAAGCAATGTGTGACAGGAGAAATCTGAATCACACAATGGACTTCCCCAGACCAGACCTGATATTTCATCATCGTTTGGAATTCTGTATGTCACATCATTGAAAGTCAAAACATTTGGCAATTCACTTATGATGAGATATTTCTCACTGCATGATGTTTGAGTCAACTGTCCGTAGAGCTGATCGCCGTAGTCCAAAATTTGCATCCAGGTCGTGAGATATCCACTCGTGTACTGGCACTGGACTCAAGAAGGCAGCTAGAACATTGCACACGCACTGCCATCCAAGAAAGTTGAGCCTTCTGTTGCACTGGCTGAAGCTTGCTTGTATCTGAAATATTCATATATACAATGTCCTTGTAGTATGTAACAAATTGACAACAACAAAGCCATATTAATAATGTTTGTTTCATCAGGACTTTATGGTGATTATTTAGCACTTTTCAGTGCTTACCAGTCACCGCTTGAAACTACCGTATCATGACTATAAACACAAGACTCTGTATTTTGCAAACTCAGAACTACAACAAATCGCAAACACCAGAATACTACAAAACATACCATGATCACGATATTGGGTAGGTATCATCATTGGAACCTGTGGTGCATGCTGCACTACACGATATCGACTGCAAATTGAGGTGACAAAGTTGTTAATATCTATATTTTTAAAAATAATTCACCATTATCATGCTGTATCATGCACATGGTCCGGAATTGCCGACAACATGGACAGGAATCACTGCATTTAATCAAATGACCTAGAGACTTTATGCTGTTTAATGGTAAAACCATTTATTTTTGAGTACGGCAGTCTAAGTATGAATGTGGGGATTTTAATACTGATGGTAATAGTTGGGGGGGGGGGGGGGTAATCTGATGTTTGAGGGAGGGGTGTTGACCTGATAGTGGGGTAATAAACTGATAGTGGTGGGGTTGATCTGATAGTGGCAGGGGAGGGAGGTGGGTTGACCTGGCACTGTGGTTATCACTGTGGTTACCAATTTTGTGTGGACATTTAATGTAACATTTGTAATTTTGATGATTTAATTGGATATACTAATTCTATTTATGGAACTACCAGAAGTGAGGACTGGGCACCCCTCGGCAAATATGGAAGGTGAGGGGAGGGGGTAATCAAGGTGTTAAACTGTTTCTCAAGGGAAGGGGAGGGGGTGTACAGATACAAGCTCGAGGAAGAGGGATACATACAAGTACAATCAATTATGCACATACTGTTTTTTAAAAAAAAAAATAGATATATACCTTCCGATGCTAAATGTATGAAGTCCTTTCCAGCTGTTGTCCGCCGATGCAGATCTACCTCAGAACTGTTGATCAACACCATTTACTGTTGATTAACACCATTTACTGCAGCGACCTAGATTTTTGTGAATGTAGATACTGCTACTCTATTCACAAACATGCATATTTTTTGCTGAGGTACAGCCAAACTGGCACCCAAACCAAGTGCTCACAACAGTAATATGCACAGTCACAGCAGGTTGAAAGATGATCTGCAACATGCAGGAAACTCCATTGATTCAAGTTTTTCAATGAATGAATCAAAGACTTCTTGAAGTCTATGAATATTTTGCAGACGGTCACCAGACGATATCCATGGTAACCGATTACAACAATCATCTAAGTGAACCTTTGGCATGACCTTACTTTCCGTTGGGGGAATAACTCTCAGCGCAACAAGCATCTATCTGCACATGGGCTGTTGTTGCACTATGGAAACTTGGATAATACAAGGTAATTCAGTGCAACAACCACCTATGCTCACTTAGCACAGTGTTTTCCATAAACAAGTTGGTTTATGCACACCCCCCCCCCCCCCCACACACACACACACAAATTGGGAAAAATGTCACTTAGAACAGTGTTGCCCTCAGGTGACGATATCAGGTGCTAAATTTGGCAGTGAGTGAGACCTGGGATCGAACACAATCGCTTGTGAGGCAAGCGATCTACCACCGAGAAACTGACACCTGAATAAGGTGTAGGTAGATCATCATCAACATTGAAGTGTTGTGAAGTATTGTTTTATAAGCTACTATTGCTTGTTGCTGTTACTGCTTGTTGCAGTTGACTGAACACAATATATTGCGTTCCGCTCGAAGAGTTAAAATGTTGAAATATGTTAACGTCATGGGTCAGGAAATTTTAGATGAATCGGTCCTTCCTTCTAACAAAGGCTTCCATCGTAATAAGGCTGCTTTAAATTAAAATTGGGTCATATTGCTCATTACAATATGACAATAATCAATTGGATTTGTAGTATTTTTCACAAACAGCATCCTTGAATGAACAACTGTCTTAAAGGAGCATGGGGGGTCCAGTCTGAGCGACGCGGAGCTTCTGAGCTCGCGGACATTTGGCCCTCTAACGGAAACTAAAATACACATGCTAGACAATAAAAACATGAAACATTTCCTGTTTGTTTATATTCAGCATCGATATTTTCTCGTCAAAATACAAATCGGCAAACAAATTCCACATTCTGAAGGCTGCCATTGCTGTGTAGTGATCTTGACACTCTCGTGACATGCAAGTTTACTTATATTTGTGGGAATAAAGAGTTGTTTTGTCTTTATTGATCAAAGTTGATCAAGGATGGAATTTTTCGTCGTCAGAAATGGTCGTTTTGATCTTTCAAAGTCATTGTGAATGTAAAATTCCAGGTCACCATTCAAATTACCATATATGAATTTGTCATATCTGCGTTCTGTCTCGAATCATTTTAGGTGTGATGATGCGTTCAGATGGGAAGGTACAGAAGAGAAGAATTTCGAAGGCAATTTTTTTTTTAAAAAAATTCTGAAATAGGTTTTAAAAAATCAGGCCTTAATTTAAAACTTGTTTTCGGGAAAAAAAAAACATCCCCCTCCCCCCGAAAACGGTCACCTTGGCTACACCGGCCTTTCGGGAATAACATAACCCATCAAGGTTTTCCACAGATAAGTCGATGTTCAGACGACGGACAGATTGATATCGACAGATATTTTACGTACAAACGACGGACGCAACGCATGGCCAATATGTTACCAAAATGGAGTAGTTTCGGCATGTGTTATTGCATTATCTGAATGAAAAAGAAATGTCTGTGTGCAGCAGAGGGGGGGGGGGGGGGTGAGGGGGGCGGCTAACTACAGCTTGATTTTCGGTTCCCATGCCCGCTCCACGAAAGTACAAGTACTTCACAGAATTGGAAGGGTTGTACTCATGTACACAGGAATTGATCCACAAGGCCTATGCCTCCGTCAACCAGCGCTACCTGCGCCACGTGGAACGACTCGCTGCTCAAAGCGACAGAGATATCCTGAGTTGTTTCGACAGAGATATTATTTAAAGGTAGAATTTTTATCAGGCACTACATGTCCTCCTGTTGAAATGTAAGTATCAATCTATTACCACCAATAGTCAGATTTTGATGATACCAAAAACAAACGTAAAATAGAACATTTTGGAATAAAAACAAAGCCCGACCAAATATACTTTTTCGAATATGTTTCCTAATTATGCGGAATGATAGATGGCTAGTAATTATGACCAGTAAACATGATTAGGTAGCACGGATATTACATATGTGATCCCAGTAGGCCACGATGCTACGAGCACCCGGGATCGGAGAAAACGAATCTCCGACCACATCACAAGTCAAGGAAGTCCCGTATATCTTATGATCCACGTGATTTGCATGTCTAAAGTGCTTTAGGTCCACGTAGTCGCGTGGTCTCACGACAGAGTCGAACAAAGGGCGAATTGCAAATCTCGGTGTGATCTCAGGAGGAAGTACATCAAGGAACAATTCTCCTACGTCTCTAATTATAAATATTTGGGGCACATTTGGATGAAATAGACGTGGAATCAATACCCAGTATTAAGTATTCCGAGCAAACAAAACAGTCGGGCTTCGTTTCTATTGCAAAATGTTGAATTTTACGTTTGTTATTGTTATCATCAAAATCTGATTGTCTTAGTGGTAAAAGATTGATACTTACATCCAATCTCATAGTCCGGGGACAGAAAGTCATATCAGGCATACGAAGTGAGAGAAACAAAAATGACAGGGAAACTCATGAACCCCCAAAAATGGCCATTACGAGGTGAAATCAGTTGTTCCGGGAAGAGTGAGCATTCCCTGCCCCACTAGTGGCACCCGTCATGAATTCCCCAAAATTAACATGAAAATAGATCTAGTTGCATGGCAGACATGGATTTGCTGTATTTATCCACCAGATCATGATGACGTCCATAGAATTTCTTAAACGCAGCTATAAGTCTTGGTAAAACATATCCTTGTCGCAGCAGTTTAGAGACTAGCTGGGCACTTCGATAGACAAAGTCCGCATATTCGCAACTAGCTCTGGAATAGCGTATAAGTTGAGAAACAAACACACCATATGCCGGTGACATAGGAATGTTGCTGCTCAGAAAAGGGAAATTGACTATGGAAAAATTGAAATCATCACGTTTGTCATATAATCTAGTTGACAGGTTAGAATCATTATCAATCTCCAACCTCAGGTCTAGATAGTTGGAAAAATTAGCGGAGTCTGTAGTATCTTTAATTTCAAGTTCCTTAGGTTATATGACATCCAAATAATCACCAAACTTATTATTTAGCGGATTATTTAGCGACAATACATCATCTATGTATCGGAAAGTGAAATTAAAATTACATGTTAGTTTCTTAGAACCTCCTCGTTGTAAATGTTGGATAAAATCTGATTTTATCCAAAATCAGATTTATCAAAAATCCAAAATCAGATTTATCCAAAATCAGATAAAATCCGGAACACCTGATTTCACCTCCTAATGGCCATTTACGGGGGTTCATGAGTTTTCCTGTCATTTTTGTTTTCTCTCACTTTGTATGCCTGATATGACTTTCTGTCCCCGGACTATGAGATTGGATAACGGACCCTGTTTTGTTTGCTCGGAATACTTGATACTGGGTATTGATTCCACGTCTATTCATATGAGTATGAAAACAGGTCTGCCAATAATGGTGCACAGTTTGTACCCATGGGAATACCAATAGTTTGTTGAAATATTCGAACACCAAATTCCACAAAAATATTATCAATCAGAAAATTAACCATATTTACCACATCTATTTCAGTATATTTATATGGGGCATCAGAGTCGCCTTTAACAAAATAAGCGGTATTATATTTAACTACAATATAGTGGTACCGACGTTGTCCCTTTTTAGAGAAAAATGAATTATTGATTAGTTTTTTGAGCTGAGACTTCAGTTCAGAATGAGGTATAGTTGTATACAAAGTGGAGAAATCAAATGTTTTGATAGACGTTACTTTTGAAAGTGTGTGAGCATGTAGATATTCCAATAAAGATTTGGAATTTTTTAATATCCACATTTGGTTTATACCACTTCGAGAATAGATGGTTTCAGAGTACTTTTGGAGACCCTATTTTAATTTTAGACAATATAACAGTTAATATTTTAGAAAGGGCTTTGGTAGAACATGACGCTGAACCTGAAATATATCTTTGTTTGTGTGGATTTTTGTTCAACTTTGGGATCCAATATAAGTTTGGTAGATTAGAATCTTTACATGAGGTAGTAATACCAAACGAATGCAATACAGACACATGATTTGATAAGATATCCTGTTTGGGCACAGTAATGGCTTGGTATGTACTATTGGAATTAGTATTGTTGGCAATACCCAGTTCGTCAAACAGACACTGTATATAGTATGCTTTACAAACAAAAACAACATTATTAGAAGCTTTAGCTGCAGGGACAATGACGAACCTTTCTTGAAGTTTCAACGAACTATTAGTAACCACGGGATCATTGAAGACAGAGCTATATTTAGTACTAACTGACTTTGACAAAACATTAATGTGTTTGTTTACCAATGACCTAATCTGTTTGACCCATTCTGACAGAGAATCAGTTTCTGCCTTTTCTCGCTTTTTCCATTTTCTGGCATGCTCCTCAACTGCATCCATGATTAACTTGAAATTGTATCTCCATGAAAACGACGTGGGCTCTCTATATTTGGGACCTTTGGACAAAATGTCTTTCAATGATTCATTCTCCACTATATTGAGGTCGCCTGAAATAACCTGCCCAACTGGATCATAAAAACACTCGAAAATACGCAATGAGATAATCAGAAGAAATGGATCAAGTCAGTAATGACAAGAAATACTAACCACAGTTACAATACAGATAGAATAGAATAGAATAGAATAATGTTTATTCAGCAATCTCTGAAAAAAGTGATGCATAATATACAGTATTCTAACATGGTGACGTCAGAGGGCTCTTAGCATTTCAGTCATTTCAAAAGGTGTTAATATCAGTTGATATACGGCCCTAGGGCCTATTTCAGATTTACGTTTCCAGGAGCAACGGCATGCAAAAACGTCATGACCATAACAAACAGGTGTAGCCACGGTGACGTTTGTTTCCTAACAATCATTTACCATGTTAGAATAGAAATAATATATAGATTTGTCGTAATTGTCTGCAAACTTCTCAGGAAAGATGATATAGCCCTCGACGCCTTCGGCGAATCGGGACCATATAACCTTGCCCTCATAGTTTATTGTGCAACAATTACTCCAAATCTATACATTATTCCTTGAACAAATACACAAAAAATAAACGAATCTAAAAATATACTCTGTTTTGATACATAGGTTTAATTCAGAGAAAAACTGAGAGACACATACAAAGCCTAGGGGCTGTATTACGTATGGCCTCAAACTAATAATTGGAGGAAAATAAGACAAATTGAAGACATGGACTACTAACAAATTAAAATTAAGCTGAACGAAAGACAAAAAATGTTCAAATACCCTTACGCTGTGGATGAAAGGTTGAAAATGGGACTTGGCAAAAGACAACTTATTTATGAGTAATGATAATGAGTATGTTACATGAGATGGGTTGGTATGAAATCTGACCCTGGAGCGAAAGACGATATAATTATCAGTTCTTTCGGGATGAGCAGTCACTACAGGACGGGTTTACACAATGAACAACATCTAAGTAATTTGAAATTATTGATTGCTTTACTTGTTTTCTCAATCGATTTAATGACCACGAATCATGATTGGGGAATATTCTACACCATTTATTTCAAATTTTGGGGAATTTGAAGATTGGAAAACGACTCGAAACTCAATGGTAGGGTGGTTTTCGTGAACTAAGTGCGATTGTCTAGTTGTTATATATTCTTGAATTTCAGTGTTTAATGGGAACATGCCCGTGAAGGAAACTGGTAATTTTCCTTTCATATATTTATGCTTGAATAGAGCTATATCATACTCATACTGATATACATTTATTTAATCCGTTAATATGTTGTGTTATGTTCTGTCCCTTCTTGTATTATATGGGATACAGTCTAGGGTTCGACAATGTTCAAAAAGGGGTCCATGCAAAACACCAATCCCCATAACACGGGAACAGGTTCGTACTTCTCACAATGGCTTTTGTGGTGCAATACAAACGAGCACGTTTTACACTGTCAAATAAATTTGACTTGACACAGGACTGATTCGCTTGACCTTGACAGTTCGAGCATCCCTGCCGCTGAAATCCCACCATCAGCAATCCTTCCAACTCTAGAGGACTGGCATGCCGTGACGGAAATAACCGATTAAGATTCTCCTTGTATGACACATCCCAGCTCCTGTCTTCTGTGCCGAAACACCAGAAGCATGAGAAATTTGAAGAGATGGTGACACCATTAAAGGTTGTGAATTTGGGTGCATTGGATGCCAATCCTTTCTAAACATCGGGGGTCATAATTGTGTTGGATAGCCTGTTCACCTATGTTCCTGAAGGGGATGATACCCTGAAGATCACTGTGAATGGAAATCAGCTGACGACGGAGAAAATTACACAAGCGAAACGGGCCACGAGAAAAGTTTGATTTGCTTGTAGAATCGCCACACGAATTGTGATGATAGTGAGAACGTGCCTGCCGTCCCAGCAGCCGACCGGACCACGGCCCTTCCCTGCAGCCGGCGATAACTCTAGTCTCAGCTGTCCAGGGTATATTTCAGAAATAGGTTTCCACATAGGAGTAATGCCGACATAAAACTGTGTTCGTATGACAGTTGATTAATTTTTGTTGATCCAGCAGCCGACCAGACCACAGCCGTCTCATCAGCCGACCAGACCATGGCCTTCCCAGCAACCGATGAGAACTCGACCGCCCAGCTGCCCACCGGACCAAGGCTATCCCAGCAGCCGACGAGAACTCTACAGTGCCAGCAGTTCAGGGTATATTTCAGAAATAAGTTTTTGTACAGAAGTAACGCCAAACTGTGTTCGTATGACAGTTGATTAATTTTGTCTTTAGCAGTTTGTAAATGAGCAGACACACATATTATCCATCTGCTCGGAGTAAAACTTGTTATGAAGACAGTTTCATTGCATTGCAGTTGGTCATCTCGGGGCCGTCCGAGCAGTCGGCCATAATACAGCCGTCAGGGGATCTGCCACTATGAAGAGAGCCACTCATCTGGCCAGTGACTCGGAGAGTGATGTTCCGATTAAACAACGATGTACTTGAACAGGGTACGTCTGGCCAGTGACTCGGAGAGTGATGTTCCAACCAAACGACACTGTACTAGAACAGGGTACAATGCTAGTCCTGACAGTGATTCCGACTATGTGCCACCATCCGAAGAGAGTGATTCGAACTACGTGCCACCATCTGAAGAAAGTGATTCCAACTACGTGCCACCATCTGAAGAGAGTGATTACGACTACGTGCCACCATCTGAAGAAAGTGATTCCAACTACGTGCCACCATATGAAGAGAGTGATTCCGACTCTGTGCCACCGTCTGAAGAAAGTGATTCTGACCAAGTGCCACCATCTGAAGGAAGGGAGGATGAGGAGCTGGGGTCATTTCATACTGTCATCACAAGCCGGGCCAAACAAATAGAACAGACTGAAAGTGACGTTGCCGAGGTCACTTCCTCCAGCTTATCCCAACTTAACCGTACAATGCCTGAAACAGTAACTGATACAGTCAGCTCAACCGTGCTCAGTGACGAAGAGCCATCTGCTACATGTAGTGCTGTTAAACCAGACCAGCGACATCTCAAGGAGAGTTAGATAACCAGAGATATTAAGTATGTACATACAAACCTACACGATGTCCAACGAGGGAAAGAAGGGACAGAAGTCAGAACGGCCTTACGACACTGTTCACGCGGGCAAGTACTGCAGACGTTTGTACACACACTTCCAAAACCACCTCGAGAACAAACACCACACGGAGGAAGATGTGAAACTAATACTTTGCATCAAACAACAACTGAAAGGTACCCCACAGTCTACAGATCTGCAACAGAAGCTCAAACAACTGCAAGCGAAAGTGAGATTTGAAGGAGGTGATGCCCATAATGACAGTGTAATCAGATTCGAAGAGCAAAAGGGTTGTCAAAAAGAAGAAAGGTTTGACCACAAGGAGTATGGACCATGTCCCGGATGTTTGATGTGGATAAAAATGGAGTCCAGTGTGGGGGTTCACCAGAAAGTTTGCATATACAACTTAAACCAGTCCAGTGCTGCATCTGGTGGAAACAAAAAAGCGGCCTCATCATGCAAGCAAGGGTGATACTGATAGAAGTAAAAACTGACCCTTCGCCAGTTCTCTAGGGACCAGGCATTACCCATAATGAAGAACGATGAGATAAGCATGGTCCCCGCAGATGATGAAAGCAGAGGTGACCGATTTTCTGGAGTTGATTTGTGCTAGCCCAACCAAAGTGGCCCACAAACAAATTTTACAGTATCGCGAAATAATAATTGGCTGGATCAAGTACTTCCTGTTTGATTGTACGAAAGAGGCGATAATTAAAAGGTTATTGACCAAGGTATTATGTAGAAAAAATATATAGGAATATCCATCAAGGTCAAATAGAGATACTGGTCAACAAGATAAAAAGTTATCAATCAAACTAGACGCTCTCCAGTCGCTGACGACCGCTGGACTCTATCCCCTGTAGCCCTATCTTCCCTATGGCCCCCAAACTAATAATGGACTTAACTGTCAAAAATAGTTGTTGACTGACTCCATAAATTGACCAGTATTACTACAACCATCCAATTTCTACTGACCAGAACTATTACCTTGAGCCCAATAATAAATGTTTCTTGTCTTGACTATTTTTTACTGTGGCCTGTAATAGGCTTGAGTAAAACTAATGTTAACTTATTTGATTACAACGATGAAATCTCTTCTGGACAGAAACTTTACCATTGAGCTCAATAACAAATGTTTCTTGTCCCTTACCCGTCGAAAATTGCATTTATGCATTCCCACGCTGTGGCTAAAGTTGCATTTTTTGACGTTATGACGCGATTTGACCGTTTTTTGTCACATCGCAAGTTGATCGACTAGAATCGTTCATATATCGCGTTGACAAACATTCCTTCTGTGCCTAGTTGATTGGTAATGTTATAATTATACACTAGAATGTGCCTAATATTCTCCATCATTTTACTGAAACACAATAAAATACAATTTATTTCGAGCAGATTTTCTTGTTGCTTCGCCAGACTGTCATGGCGGATGTTGTTGATCACATGAGCATGACGTGTCACATGTCTTCCACTGTAAAGTTTTTTTCAAACTATATTTTATAATGAACACTTGAAATATATTTTACACGATGAAATAGGAAAAAAAGATATTTTATACACTAAAGCAGTGCTAAAACAGATAAACTCGAGGGGGGGGGGGGGGGGGGGATTCTCCAAGGAATGCAAACGAAAACCCCATGATGACGCAGTTTTTGCCGCCTTTTTTGTCAGTGATGTATTTCATTGATAACTTTGAAACCAGGGCGTATTTCACAGCCAGTTGTTGATAAATTATTATCATATTATCGATCTGTGAGGTAATATATTTGCTATTCCATGGAAACATGGAATTACAGGAAAAAAACGTACTGCAGTGGGACAAGTTTGGGAAGTGCGCATGTGCAGCGCACCTGCCGGTTGCTGCACAGAAGGGATAATTTCAGCTTCGCAAATAATACCTGCGTATTAGAAGTTTCATTGAAGTGAATTATAATGATATATTTCACGTAAAAAAACTAATGTGGTTGTTGAAGTGGTATGATTTTGTGCGTATATTTGGCTCCCGAGTTTTTGACGAGACCTGAAGTCACATGACCGCATACACATGTTGTCAGTGTACACGAACGATCGGTCATCTGTCCCCCGGCTGGCCTCAAGATGTCTATGGTGCGCAAATTATCGAGTGACAGCAGAAAATATATACTTGTAGCTAGTCTACTTTATTTATTGCTCACAATACGAATGTAAGAATACTTATTTTGTTCAGTTATAAACATACATTCAGAAATTATGAGATCTATAGCATATTATTTCAATTCAGATCATGATAACGATGATGAGGCAGAAGATGACGAGTGGTTTGCGAAGTTGGATGCCCAGCGTCACAACCTGCCAGCCTTCAACCCACAACACCAACCTGGCCCTCGTCGCAACCTGCCGGCGGAAGATACGGAAATATATTTTTGGCAATTGTTCATCAACGTTGATACTATCTTGTAAGTGACATTCGATTTTAAATCATCCCACTGTTTGATGAGATAATATAATATAGTTATATGGAAATAACAATATATAATAAACAACATTACAGTCAAGTGAACATCCACCAGTGACGACTACATGTAATAATATCATATACAAATGTTGTACGGTAAGCAAAACTATTTCAGGAGAATAATTGAGGAGACGCACCTCAACGCTGAGTTAAAGAGGCAACGATCCAGCAAAGAACAAGGGTCTGTGGACGAAGCCGACTCTTGCTGAGATGGAGGCGTACTTTGGGTTGCATTCCTCCTGGGTGTTGTGCGGACGACAGACCTCCAGATGTACTGGAACACAAGTCCAAGCACTGACACACCCAAGTTCCGGCAAACCATGAAACGTGATCGCTTCAAGCAGATATCCCGGTAACTCATCTTTCAGAATGGTATTTGGTTGAATCATATTTTCTCTTGAAGTGTATTCATGTGCTTGGTAATTATTTTTCACAAAAGTTGCCGATGATTGACTTTGAAATACTTGTGTACTCGTGTACTGGTTCTATTGTATCAAAAAGTTATATTTTTCCTGTTTTTCTTTCAGGTACTTGTCCGTCTGTGCGGTGAATCCACATGTAGGCGAGAGACCACGTGTGCAAGATCCGCTCTGGAGGCTTCGTTGGCTCGTGGATCACCTGAACATATCTTTCATGGATCAGCATGACCAGACGACGTTCCGGCAAGCTGTTTTGCTGATACAGACGCGACACCTGATGTTCAATAAGAGAAGATCGGAGGAGTTGGAGGCGACATAGTAAGTACCAGTGAGATTCAAGGGAGTGTTGCTCAGATATTGTTGTCCTGGTTATGTGTTTCATTTCATTAAATTGTTGGAAAATATTTTGTGAAACAACTGGTTATATGTGGCTCGATTGTTATGCACAACGATCAAGAAATTTGGATGAAGCTGAGGAAGCCAGACATTCAGTCGAGAGTCAGAAGTTACTGGAGATCAGAGGAAACGTGGGAAATTGTGAATGTATGAGTGATAGCCGATGTCGATAATAGCTTTAATGTCTGAGACTTTGAAATTGAATTGTAGTGGTGAACAATTGTAAAATGTGAGGATTCCGGCCTTTTGTTATCAGAACAGCAAAGGCGTCCTTGTTATACTACCCGTGAACACCAAGGATGCGCTAATATACATCAGTGACTCGTGATTTCGTGCAGAAGCTCTTGTGAGAAAGGAGGACAGATACATGTTTTAAAATTTCCATAAGTCTGTTGCAATTGTCAATTTATACTACAATTTCAACATAACATTCTCTGTAATATAACTCTCGGGGTGTACGAGGATTTGACGGATTGAAACTGATTTGTCACGAGGCATGACTTGAATCCCCAGAGCGGATAACATCCGTTAATCTCCGGAAGTATACAGTAAAAATGACCCATGTAAAATTTCACACAAAATGCTTCAAAAGGATTAATAACTATTTATTGCCATTTCATACCATCACATAACCAGATGTAGTTTGTCATGTTAAGCGCGAAATATGAGACATTTCTCAAAAATTCAAGATAAGTTGAGATGATTCGAGTGAAACTTGCTTGGAAAACTTATTCTGGGTGCAGGTTTTTGGTCTGAATGATCATCAGATGGATTGGCTGTGCAAACAACTGGGCGACACACGGGCTGTGCACGACATCCACTACAGGACCATTCCGGGTCTAATTGAACGAGTATAATTATATTGCAAAATTTATGCTGCTACAGGTGCGAAATTTGGTTTCAAAATTTGCGGGGGGGGGGGGGGGGAGGAAACCTCAAAGAAATCCAGTTAGAAGGTATGAGTTTTACCACTGTGTAATGCCGATGCAGAGAATGTTTTAAGAATGTCAAACGTTTATTTAACCAATCTGGTGTGACATATTTCATCATCTCTCTGCCTTTTTCTTCACCAGACTGTCTTTGAGGCCGAGGACGATGGACCCCGGATCCAGCCTCACAGATCAGTTGAGAACAAAAGCTACTGTTTGATGACAAGCTAGTATTTGGGCAAAAAATGAAACATGAAGTGGCAACACTCTCCAATAATTCATACTTTATACTAGGGGAAATCTTGGAACATACACCTGCCTCTGTCACGGATGAGACAAAAAAATTAGCAAAACACATTTGTCATCCCTCGAAAATCAACCCCATCAAGAAAGACTTGGAAGTTCCGTGCGAAAAGGAGAATGGTTACTTCAAAAACATTACTTTGCCGAATGCGTAATAAACAGTTTTGCCAAATTTCATTGGACGAAGATATAACACCGTTCCGAACAATTCAGAGATGTATAAGTTCACGTACAAGTTTTTGAATGATCGAGTGTCTCTTTTGTATCCTTTTGTTCCTTTCTAATGTACATATTTGTCCTTCGTGGCATCTGCAGTGAGAAATTCTCCCAAAACAAAAAGTGTATTTACAAGGAGAATGGTTATGAAATTTTGGGACTGTTTCCTGGGGGCGGAATGGGATACTTTTTTCATTGTTTCAAACTGAATCAGTATTCAGTCATATAACTCCTTACAAAGGGAATCCCCATGATGATAGTATTGATAGAAGAGAGATCTCGTTACCTATATTAATATCACTTCTGTCCATGTATGAGTCCACGTTATCCCCAGCTTGGTAGTTCCATTACATTTTAGACGCTGACAGTGTTCAAGATATAATTTACTTTCTTGACAGCTGTCAAACACAGTGCCATCTATTAACTTGGAGTCACTTTAGTGAGGTCTTGATTACCACCGATTGTTATTGTAGTCATATGATTTTGAGTGTACATTTTCAATGAACCTGGTGATACAAATTATAGGCTACATTGGGGTTAACATAAGAGTGATAGCCAAAACGATTTGACTGATCTTCCACTCGTTTTGGATGATATATCACATAATCTCCGGGGAATATTTAGTCGTTGAAATCCATTCCTCTGGTATATAGTCAATTTCAAAACATTTGCTGCCACGAATCTTTCGAGGTGGATGACGATAGTGGATAAAATACACTAATGTAAAGAATTTGAGGTCAGTGCTCGCCCACAGATCGGGAAGAAAAGTCCTAGATCCAGATGTGCAAATCCGGATCACCTGTATGGTCATGTGACACTACAGAATCTATTTTGTGTAATTGGTAGTCCAGAATCTCAATATGTGATAACAATAAGAAAAAGTACATAACACATCAATTACCCATTGGCTGTATATCATTTTGAAATATGTCACTATTTTGGGGTGGCTCCAAATTAATGGATGGCACTGTAATTTAGCACACAGTAAGATAGAAACCTTTCTATTCAGTGTCTGTGCGTGAATCTGCATTAGGTCACACACGTTTTCATGACGAAACTCGTTTATAAATAGATGTGAGTGGCATGGACACTATTTCTTTATATCACTTCTATATAGTTCTATTATCTGAAATTTATAGGGGCTGGTAAATATTTTCACGAATGCGTCTGGAGTGGAAACAACCTAAGCTATATAAAAATATAGCATTCGTTCCCTGATTTGTATGATATTATTCGGTTGTATTTCCCGGTTAATCATATATGACATGTAACCATGTTAATTTCTGCCAATCAAAACCATGCAAATTACAAATAAATGAAAAAAGTAATAAATAATAATAATTGAAGTAATTAAAACACTTCTAGATGGGAGAGGCATTTATCATACTGTATGTCTGTATTGGTATTGAATTCAACACGCCAGTATGTCTTTGGATTAAATATTTAATCCGGCATTGTACCAAAATGTATTTTACGTTTGTTATTATCATCAAAATCTAGTTGTGTTGGTGGTAGTATGTACCACTTACATTCAACAACTCGGGTATTGTGTCAAGGAATATAGCTTGACTGATAGTCAATTTTCTTATATTTCATGGTGTGATATTGAATCCTACTGTGTCTAGCAGTTATCCCACCATATAAAACTGGGCTCCATTTCGCAGTCCTATAGAAGGTCAAGAGGTCGGGAAAATTAATTTCAGTGAGTGACGAAAATCTCCCAAACTATGACACCATTTCTCCCTTGTAACGTAGACACCGAGTCGAAACTGGCCATTTGTACTGATCGGAGCATTTCTCATAGGCGTGCACGGAATTTTACATCACCAACAAAGTGGCCATTTTTGTCAGCTTTTTATTGTCATGTTAAATTGTTATTAAATTGTTATGTTATTTTGTCTACTTGCATGGATCCTGCAACTCCCATTAATTGCATTATTGTTTTTCTTGAAAAGACATATAAGCGTTTAAGGATTATTTTCGAACCTTCACACCTGAAAATGTGAGCAGACGAAAAACCACGAGACCAGCTTATTAGAATACACAAGCAGGTAATCTAGTGTACTGGGATGTTTACTATCTGACGTTGAGTGTTCAGTGAATAGTGATATAATGAAAAACAGGAGATGCATAATTTTGAGAGTTGCAATAGTGAAAAATATCACACTAAAGTGTTTCATTCCACCTAATTTGAATAATAGTGAGTATTCACATATATCATTTGCTGTATGGTAACAATTGAATCCTAAGTTGTAAGTTGAAAATAAACAAGATATCTGCCATTTTGTCCTGTGAGACCTCAGAAATGATGTCAAAGCTCAAATTCAAGGTCACGCCAATATTCAGCATATATCATTTCGTATATGGCCAAGTCGATAATAAGCGAGAACCTAAACAGTAAACATACTGAAGATGGAATATATTCCGTGCAAAATGTCATGTTTTATGTACAACTTCTTCACATTCGTCAATTATATCCCTAACCTTTTTTAGTACTGTAAGTAACCAATAAAGATGTGCATATCTTGGTGTCATGGTGTTGGACTCATAAATGACTTCAAACCAGTTGTTGGCAACTGTCTTCTAATTCCAGCAGGTGCACAACGGAGACAACTATAATTGGTACTAATCCCAAATGGTGTACAGAAGAAGCAACTACATTTCACACGTTGTGTGCCCCAGTGTCTTTGGATAAATTATTTGGCGTGCTTTGTTTCTATTCTGAAATGTTGTATTTATGTTTGTTATTGTCTTCAAGAATATATAGTTGTATCGGTGGCTATAGATTGATAATTACTTATTTAAACACTGTCTGCCCATGATGAGACTAGTTTAGAACTAGGTTTTTTTTGACATCGTCGAGGTTTCGTGGCGATAGCGGTAATGAGCTGCAGTCAAACCAGCGGTTACTTTACATGAATTTCATGGAAAGAATTTGATATTCTGCCTGCTGTGAATTGCGATATCAATATGGCGTCAGATCTGTTTACTAGTATAGTATTTCAGGTGTATCTTTGCCACATTTTGACTTTGTAACACAGGGCTCCTTGGATTAAACATGGAAAGTCACTATTCTGAAGAAAACTTAGTCGTTATCCCAAATGGCCCGACTTGGAAATCTGATATAAAAATATAAATGGTGTCAACACAGTGTAAATATGTCGAGATTTGTAATACATTCGCGTCTATATTCTCTGATATTGCCCCTGTACGAGATAACGTTGCTATCGATGTTTCATAACAATGTTGTCGCGGATTGGTTTATCTGAAAGAACCGAATTTTCTGCTGAAGAATATTTCAAAATTGCACATTCCAGGAATGGTCACCTGGCACTATCACAGCATATGTATTGGCATAATTATCATCACTGGTAGAACAACCACTGCATAGCCATGTTATGCACTGAATGTGTTGTCTAGAATTTGTTTGTCGTGAATTGGTTCTCAAATTCTATAGCCCAACCAGGTAAAACACAGTAAAATATTGGTCATGTATCGCATTCTCTGTGCTACTGACAAAAAAACATCTCATAAAAATCCATCATTGATTGTGGAGCTGTGATAGGAAATCTGATGCATGACAATATAATAAAAACAAACAATTTTACTGAATATTCAAATTCAATCTCTCAATGGAGGGTTATGTTTAATTTTTTGTTTGTTTTGTCAAAATTATGGACTGTCAACTACCAGCTGATGAGAAACTTTCTAAAACCGTACCCACATTCATTCACTGATGTAGTTTCGGTTGGGATCCATTTAGCAATGTGATATTCCAATATAATAGGCTTTGATAGTTGAAATAGTGCAAAAATGAGTAAATCATATCATATGAAAATTTGGACCTTGCAAATATAGTGCCATTTGAAAGTTATTCCCAGCTGTATCCAAGATATATCACGAGAAAGGCTTGAGTTTGATGGAAAGTTGACAGAGGAAGATAAATGATTTCCCAGACTTGTTCGACAACTGACAAGCTAAGAGTGTTCCGTGATGAATAACTTCGCATCTCTGACAAGGAAAAGTGTCAACATTTGCATATTACTTCAGGCTGAGTAGCTATTCCTCCTCAGAAATCCAAAAGTCTGGTGGCCGATATACACACTCGAAGGAGTACTGTAATAATCCTCCAAGCTTGTAATTCACTGAACAACTTTGACGAGATCACGCTGAATCCCTTCGTATGCACGGTGCCACACAGTGTGAATTGGAAAGGCCTAGGGTCGAGTGCTGATCTCGCACAGTTCTAAAGTAGAACTTCCTGGTTTAGTGATCTTTACTTAGTGTGACTTTAGTGTCACTTTCACAAAGTTCAACTTGGAGTGCTCATTCACTGGAACTACGAGAACTAACTAAAGTTCAGTTTTATGCCATGTGCTGCTTCTAACATTGAGAAATACATGTATATGGAGTATTATTGTCAATGCATTTGACAGACAGTTCACGTTCAACAAACTCTGTGGATCTTGTCTAATTCTGAACAAAAAAAAATGGGTAAACTGATATCATTCAATCATGGCTGCAGTGAAGGAACGTTCTCATGTCGAGTTATGAGCAGCAAAGTTTATCAAGCATTTTAGACCAACACGAAAGTGTGATAGAAAAAAAATGATGCAACCATATAGGTATATCCCATCCCGTATGATAAGTCGATCATATCAATAAGAGCGTGCACTGAGTTTTTCGAAAATAGGATCAACTTGATCAACATTTTACGAGACCCGAATGATGATGAGCTAGAAAATCGCCCAGAGGATGATGGGACAAAGATTCGTTCAGAAGATGATTGGGCAGAGAATCGCCCAGAAGATGACGGGGCAGAGAATCGCCCAGAAGCTGGAAAAGAATCAGCCTCTACAAGTGAACCAGAAGACACGGACACCACTTCATTGGATGAAACCCAGATTCTTCGAGATATCAATAACCGAGACTTATACATTTGAAAGTTATGAAGTCTGCAGAAAGAAAAACTGCTCACCGTAAAAAGGATTTCATTTCCACAGCTCACTACATGCCTGTGAATTCTGCCAACAACTTGTATCACACAAGGGAAGCAGACACAGAACGGAATCTCAAGTACAAAGGATCCTGAAATCAAAGGACAGTGAGATTGTTGATGCCTTGTATACCGGACTCAGAGCTGCTGGTAATGATGAAAACAACTGTGAAGTTATCGCAGGGGGGTCAGGCCAGAACCTCCAGAAGACCCCTGCACAACCTGTGTTAACTATCGATCATGTCCTACATGTTGAGAATGGATGTTGAAGACTACGCTGCCACGACATCGAGCTAAATACAAGTCGTCTGATAGCACAAGAATGTCCCAGAAAAATATCATCATTCGATCTGACATCTTGTCGGGACGGTTCAAGTCGTCTGCCTCCAGTTTTCTGCAAATAGAGGTGTTCGCAATAATGAACAACGATGAAATAACGAAAATCGCACAAAATGATGTATTGATTGTCATGCTTGGGGAGAGTTGGCTTCGGAGAAACATTTCAAACAAGGCAAATCGCAAGTGCTATGCATCCGGAACTTCCGGAAGAATGCGGCTATCAGCAAGGCCCCTCGACCAACTTAGAAAGATTGAAGGTTCTCCAGGATCTACACCTACTTCTCTGTGGAAATACCTAACCCCCGAACACTTCGACGATGTGGTTCGAACGGCTCACTTGATTTCGCTGCCAGAAATTGACGATGAGGAACACGACTCACAAATGCAAAATGGACCTTCACCACCAAGGAATCGAGCAAAGGAGACGAAGAGGGTACCACTGTCGAGCGCAGAACTTCAGTGAAGAAGAAGCGGACAAGACCATTAGGAATGAAAGTAGAATGGTCAGAAAGGGTAACTAGACTGCCCCGGGCAGTGTTGGATCAACGGAACTTGTTGCAGGATACAAGTGACTTCATCCCTGACCCGAAAGATATCGCAGAACTCGCCTCGTACTTGAAGCATGAGTTGAGGATTATCGTTCAGTGTAAAGATTTTCGACACATTGCAACCCGGGTCCAAGCAAGACTGCTAATCTACAACAAAAGGAGAAGCGGGGAAATCGATGCAGTTCTGTAAGTGCATTAGCTTCCTTATCACACCACACCTTATGATTCTTCTATTAGGTGACACTCAATGCTGTGGCAGAGTTCAATGTACTTTTTTCAGTCTGAAGAATATGCCAGTAGACAGAAGGAACTCAAGGATGTCGACAGCAGTATCGTTGGACAACTTTATGAGTTGAAACGACACTTGTTAAAGACGCAGCAGTTGATGATGGTGAGAGATAAGGTATGTAATCTTGATAATGTGAAATACCAACAGCTTCAAGTATATTTGTATTGTATGCTCTCATTTATCCCGTGAAACCAACATACATTTTTGGCATGATCTCGCATCTCGCTTGGAGTTGTGTTTCTGTTAGCCAAAAATTCACTTACATAGAAGCAGACCAGTTCCTATTTTGATCCCAAACGACACATACGATGCCCTGGACTACATTGCTAAGAAGCAGAAGCAGGCATCAGAGATGACAAGTACTTGTTCGCAACAAAAGGTACTAGAGGCTTATTTGTTTATGATGATGAAACCAGATAATCAAACTTCATTTTCTAGGTGTCTAATTGATTGTTCGAATTTTTTTCTCAGGAGAGGGGTCATTGCGCAGCACTGAGTGTGAAATCTCGGCTCGCATCACTTTGGCTTGAAGAGTCCTGAACGCATAACAAGTGTGAGTTTACGAAAATACACTGCTACATTTTCACAGCTGTATAACTTAGATATAATGAACTACAGGCATTAGATACCTGTACTTTGTTTATTTTTACGAAACCAATGGTATCACCCTGAAAGGGATTCTTGGTAGTGAAGAAAAGTACCAAAGTACAGGATATGTGATATTTGGCTTAATTTTCTGCTTGACAGTATTTGCATGATGGGAGAAACGTTTGTATTTTCCAGATATTATGAATCCTGACACACATGAACAGCCCGAGATGGCTGCAAATACACCACAAGTGGCGGAGCAAGATGACTACGTATATGACATCTCCGATGACCAAACTGCTAGGAAAAATCAAAAGCTGTGAATCGCGTCAAGTGGACAACAACAGAAGAACAAGAACTTCGCAAGTTCTTCTCGAGCTTCCTCGACACCAAGACGACTCCAGGGAAGAAAGAATGCCAGCGAGCCAACAAATGCAGCAAAGCGGAGGGAGGGCAATTCCATAGGAGGACGCCAGCACTGATAATCAAAAACATTCTGATCTTAACAGGAAATGAAGCACATGTATTAATCAGTAATATTTTCTTGCATTTTCCATTGGCATGTGCTAGTTCTGGGTGTTTAGGAACTCATGACATACATGGTAGATGTTGCAATTCATCAGCTTGTTTTGATTTCACAGATGTGAATATAGTTTGATCCACTGGATGTTTGCCTCAGTGACGTTCATCTCGCTGAGAGGTTTTCTTTGACAGATTAGACAAGCTGAAATCCTCATAACCTTGTTTGATTTCCCGAAAGTTTCTTGTTGTTGCTCGATAATTTGTTGAATTTTCCGATTGTGCTCCAGTGTTTTATAATTCACATAGGGAAAGCAAATACAAGGTATATACCCTCACCCACGAAAATAAACATCCCGAATTTGACCATTCATGTGAATGTGTAATCTTTGGATTTTTTTCGCAATTTTTAACGTGTGTTGAATGACTTTCTAAAAAAATGGCTAGATGTTTGGTGAATTCCAACTATAACAACTATTTGCGAAAGATTTATTTCGCGGGTTTCGCTTTCTTCTGAACCGCAAAATTAAATGTAGCGCAAATATTTGTGCAACTATTAAACGTTGGATGATAGCTATAAAAACGCAAAATCTGTGCGAATTTGTCTGGGAATAACACAGACAAATTGATGCACAAACGATGCACAAGTTTGATGATGAGGAAAAATATATTTTGTTCCCCTATATCTTCATATCTGGAGCAATAGAACGTTAACATAAACATGACCTGACTCCAACACAATAGAATTGGGTCAGATAACGTTCGGCGGCTAGCTGCAGGGTGCTTAGTGTGACTTTTGTGTCACTTTCACAAAGTTCAATTTTGAGTGCTCATTCACTGGAACCACGTTTTATGCCATGTGCCGCTCCTAACATTGGGAAATACATGTATATGGAAAATTATTGTCAATGCATTTGACAGACAGTTCACGTTCAACAAAATCTGTGGATGGGTAAAATGGGTAAACTGATATTATTCAATCATGGCTGCAGTGAAGAAACGTACTGATGTCGAGTTATCCCGTATGATCCCGAATGATAAGTCGATCATATCAATAAGAGCGTGCACTGAGATTTTCGAAAAAAAGGATCAACTTGATCAACATCTTACGAGACCTGAATGATGATGAGCTAGAAAATCGCCCAGATGATGATGGGACAAAGATTCGCCCAGAAGATGATTGGGCAGAGAATCGCCCAGAAGATGATGGGGCAGAGAATCGCCCAGAAGCTGGAAAAGAATCAGCCTCTACAAGTGAACCAGAAGACACGGACATCATTCATTGGATGAAACCCAGATTCTTCGAGATATCAATAACCGAGACATATACATTCGAAATGTAAGTATCAATCTATTACCACGAATACAGCCAAATTTTCATGATTCCAATAACAAAGGTAAAATACAACATTCTGCAATAGAAATAAAGCCCGACCAAATACTTTATCAAAAGCCACACTGGCGTCATCAGGGGCAAACAGTGTGGTTATGAAGTCTGCAGAAAGAAACACTGCTCACCGTAAAAGGGATTTCGTTTCCACAGCTCACTACATGCCTGTGAATTCTGCCAAAAACTTGTACCACACAAGAGAAGCAGACACAGAACGGAATCTCAAGTACAAAAGGATCCTGAAATCAAAGGACAGTGAGATTGTTGATGCCTTGTGTACCGGACTCAGAGCTGCTGGTAATGATGAAAACAACTGTGAATTTATTGTAGAGGGGTCAGCCCAGAACCTCCAGAAAGCCCCTGCACAACCTGTGTTCTGAAAACTATCGACCATGTCCTAAATGTTGAGAATGGATGTTGAAGACTACGCTGCCACGACATCGAGCTAAATGCAAGTCGACTGATAGCACAAGAATGTCAGAGAAAAATATCATCATTCGATCTGACATCTCGTCGGGACGGTTCAAGTCGTCTGCCTGCGGTTTTCTGCAAATAGAGGTGTTCGCAATAATGAACAACGATGAAATAACGAAAATCGCACAAAATGATGTATTGATTGTCATGCTTGGGGAGAGTTTCAAACAAGGCAAAACGCAGGTACTATGTATCCGGAAATTCCGGAAGAATGTGGCTATCAGCAAGGCCCCTTGACCAAAGTTCTCAAGGATCTACACCTACTCCTATGTGGAAATACCTAACCCCCGAAAACTTCGACGATGTGGTTCGAGCGGCTCACTTGATTTCGCTGCCGGAAATTGACGATGAGGAACACGACTCACAAATGCAAAATGGGCCTTCACCATCAAGGAATCGAGCAAAGGAGACGAATAGGGTACTACTGTCGACGGCAGAACGTTCAGTGAAGAAGAAGCGAACAAGACCATTAGGAATGAAAGTACAATGGTCAGAAAGGGTAACTAGACTGCCCCGGGCAGTGTTGGATCAACGGAACTCGTTGCAGGATTCAAGTGACCTCATCCCTGACCCGAAAGATGTCGCAGGACTGGCCTCGTACTTGAAGCATGAGTTGAGGATCATCGTTCAGTGTAAAGATTTTCGACACATTGCAACCCGGGTCCAAGCAAAACTGCTAATCTACAACAAAAGGAGAAGCGGGGAAATCGATGCAGTTCTGTGAGTGCATTAGCTTCCTTATCACACCACACCTTATGATTCTTCTATTAAGTGACACTCAATGCTGTGGCAGTGTTCAATGTACTTTCCTCAGTCCGAAGAATTATACTAGTAGACAGAAGCAACTCAAAGATGTCAACAGCAGTATCGTCGGACAACTTTATGAGTTGAAACGACACTTCTTGATAATGTGAAATACCAACAGCTTCAAGTATATTTGTATTGTGTGCTCTCATTTATCCCTTGAAACCAACATACATTTTTGGCATGATATCGGATCTCGTTGGGAGTTGTTTTTCTCTTAGCCAAATATTCACTTACAGAGAGACAGACCAGTTCCTATTTCAATCCCAAACGACACATACGATGCCCTGGACTACATTGCTGAGAAGCAGAAGCAGACATCAGAGATGACAAGTACTTGTTCGCAACAAAAGGTACTGGAGGCTTTTTGTTTACGATGATGGAACCAAATAATCAAACTTCATTTTCTAGGTGTCTAATTGATTGTTCGAAATTTTTTCTCAGTAGAAGGCTCATTGCGCAGCTATGAGAGTGTGAAATCTTGGCTTGCATCACCTCGGCTTGAAAAGTCCTGAACGCATGACAAGTGTGAATTCACGAAAATACACTGCTAAATTTTCACAGGTGTATGTCTTAGATATAATGAATTACAGGCATTAGATACCTGTACTTTGTTTATTTTTACGAAACCAATGGTATCACCCTGAAAGGGATTCTTGGTAGTGAAGAAAAGTACCAAAGTACAGGATATGTGATATTCGGCTGAATTTTTTGCTTGACAGTATTTGCATGATGGGAGAAATGTTTGTATTTTCCAGATATTATGAATCCTGACACACATGAACTGCCCGAGATGGCTGCAAATGCACCACAAGTGGAGGAGCAAGATGACTACGTATATGACATCTCTGATGACGAACCTGCTAGGAAAAATCAAAAGCTGTGAATCGCGTCAAGTGGACAACAACAGAAGAACAAGAACTTCGCAAGTTCTTCTCGAGCTTCCTCGACACCAAGACGACTCCAGGGACGAAAGAATGCCAGCGAGCCAACAAGTCCAGCAAAGCGGAGGGAGGGCAATTCCATAGGAGGACGCTAGCACTGATAATAAAAAAATTCTGATCTCAACAGGAAATGAAGCACATGTATTAATAAGTAATATTTTCTTGCATTTTCCATTGGCATGTGTTTTTTTCTGGGTGCTTACGAGCGTTACTTTGCAGTAGTTTAACTCATGACATACATGGTAGATGTTACAATTCATCAGCTTGTTTTGATTTCACAGATGTGAATATAGTTTGACCCACTGGATGTTTGCCTCAGTGACGTTCATCTCGCTGAGAGGTTTTCTTTGACAGATTAGACAAGCTGAAATCCACATAACCTTGTTTGATTTCCCGAAAGTTTCTTCTTGTCGTTGCTCGATAATTGTGCTCCAGTGTTTTAAAATTCGCAACATCTCTGCGAATTTGTCTGGGAATAACAAACGCAGCTATTTCCAGCTGCTAATATTCGTCTTTTTACAGTGGTCAATTGGTTCTCTTCGCGATCGTTATTTGAAATAAATTGTTCATTTCTTTTGTGTCAATTTGTTTATCTAATATATATGATAGCATGTAACAAAGAATGTTTTTTGACATGTAACAAAGAATAGTTTTTTTTACAATGTTTAGGCCTCTACTGCCTTAAAAGATCTCAGCTATGAATCAAGTTAGAAGTTCTGTGCAAAACTTTCATTGCATTGATTGACTCAAAATATTTACACATGTAGTAGTTATACAGTCAAAACAAGATGGTACCATTAAAAGAGAAGCATGAACAGAATGACTCCTTTAAGTTGCAGTCCTTTTACTTGCACAATGTCCCTGCCGAATACACGAAATGTCTGGGACAAATAGACACACAATGTCCCAGATGGATAGACACACAATGTCATGGATGAAAAGACACACAATGTTCTGGACCAATAGACACGCAATGCCTCGGATGAAGAGACACACAATGTCCCGGACGAATAGACACACAATGCCTCGGATGAACAGACACACAATGTCCCGGACGAATAGACACACAATGTCCCGGATGGATAGACACACAACGTCCTGCACCAATAGACACGCAATGTCTCGGATGAATAGACACACAATGTCATGGATGAAAAGACACACAATGTCCTGGACCAATAGACACGCAATGCCTTGGATGAAGAGACACACAATGTCCCGGACGAATAGACATGCAATGCCTCGGATGAATAGACACACAATGTCCTGGATGAAAAGACACACAACGTCCTGGACCAATAGACACGCAATGCCTCGGATGAAGAGACACACAATGTCCCGGACGAATAGACACACAATGTCCCGGATGGATAGACACACAACGTCCTGCACCAATAGACACGCAATGTCTCGGATGAATAGACACACAATGTCATGGATGAAAAGACACACCATGTCCTGGACCAATAGACACGCAATGCCTCGGATGAAGAGAAACACAATGTCCCGGACGAATAGACACGCAATGCCTCGGATCAATAGACAAACAATGTCCCGGATGGAAATACACACAATATCCTGGATAAAAAGACATACAATGTCCCGGATGAATAAACACAATGTCCCGGATGAATAAACAGAATGTCCCGGATGAATAGACACACAATGTCCCGGACAAATAGACTTACACTATCTCGGGCGAAGAGGCACACAACAGGTCAATCGTGAGAACATTTTTGGAAAACTCACGGTATACCTCGGGTAAAACACACACAATGAAAAAGCCACATAAGATAGTGGACGTTGGTCTGTCCGGGCATACCAGAAGGGTTCACGGGGAAAGCTTAGGGGCGAAAAGCTGAAAATGCCCCCTAACCATGGTTTAAGCCAAAAGTGCGATTTTACGGGGATTTTTTTCAGGACTTACGGGAAAAGTTAAGATGGGAAATATAACTTTGGGAACGCCCGTCCGTTCACACGACCGTGTGTACTGTCCAACGAGTGATGAAGATATTCGGGTGTCGTGCACAACGATAGAATACAAACTGGGCCAGGGAGATGACGCCTCGTCAACTCCCCTCATCACTACTGCTTGTGTAGGGAAGGTAAACAGCTAGATACACATAAAATTTTAGCAATAAACAATACCACCAACTGGTTTCTTGAATCACTGCATACTAGTAACTATTGATATCACTAGTGGTGATATTCATGTTGTACTTTACCATGTGTAGAAAAGGAATAACCAATGGCCCAGTGTTGTAGCCTGTCCTGCCCAGACGTCTAGCACCACTCCAGACGCATCATAACTCCAGACGCAGGAAATCTGGTACTGCAGTGATAGTTGCCAACAATCTAAACAGATGGTATATTGTGCGTGCAAGACAAAAAAAACATAGGACACGCAAACAATTCGACGCTTGAAGAAGTCAGACGGCAAGCTTCACTAATCCCCCCAGCTGCATTGGAGTTCAATCTGGATCAGATTCCGGTAAAACTGAACAAAAAATGTCATGATATGAACAACACTGTCAGTAGTGAATAGAATGGTCCAATATAAATATAAGAATCATACATGTAATGTTGACCTGGTGTTCAACAGGAGAGTGGACGTGCAATCAAGAGTGTTAAGCCTTGTTCTTGCATCCTAACACCACGACTTGTGGTGCGTGTGGGCAACAAACCAGAGATAATTCGAATGTGTAAGATTCATATGCCGTCTTTGTGATATAAGTGACACTATAAGTATGTGATAGCAGCACATCAACTTCTTGCAAGTAACGTTGACATTACAAATACACCTCGGTGATTTGTATTCATCTAGTGTATATTCAAGTTTGACTGATTGAAATATGGACGTTGATACACACATGGATATTGGTGGCTTCGAATCTCCATGTGTCCAACATGAGGTAACTTGGTGAGAGAGTGTATGATCTGAGCGGCCGATAAGGCAAAGAATTCAAGGGTACGATTTAGTTATGAAACAATATGCATATTTTCCATATATATTCGAGCTAACATCATTACATCAGTGTCTATCCGCGCGGATGGTCGACACCAGTTCGTTTTGTTTTTCAATATATGATAGGTGAGCAAATGAGGCCTACATGAGTTTGATATCTTGGTTCGCGGAGTACAAATTCTCGTGCTCAAACATGCACAAAACACTATACAAATAGACGTAGTTTATGTGATCAGGAATAATCACATAACATAACACCATACATCTCTGTAACTATCAAGGAAGCAAATTCTCCATGATAACCAACATTGTACACGAATGTAACTGTGCGATCAATATTCATGACAACCACCACAAAATGTCCGTGTATATGTCATTCATTTTCTCGAGGATGAACATGAACATTATATAATAATCCTGAGGAAACAATTATGTGTGAGATCTACCACTGATGTAGATACATTAATGCAAAAAAAAAACATTCAGGAAAATTGGTCTCATGTCCAGAGATTTTAGTTGTATGTATCATTAAAAATATAATCAATGGTATTACAACAGATTAACTTTTTTTAATTTTAAGATATTGGTGATTCATATTGATATTACAACGGCACAGTCAGTATCTTAAAACTGAAATTGCAGGGCTTATATATTTGCATAAATCAATGGAACTGAGGTCTGGTAAGAATTGTATTGCAAATGTTCGAATGTTCAGCATTCTCGTGAAACAGGTTCCACTACCCCATTCAGTGGAAATAGCAAAACAAATTCGAAACTTTGATCCAATGTCTACATGTTGCGAAACAGGTACGGGGTATGGTAAAGGCATGTGTGAAGGATGAAAATAGATGTACCTAATCGGTGTCATTGGCCAACATATACGCAGAAGAGTAATCTTGTGAAAGTTGTTGACATGCAAACCGATCGTGAGTATCCACCAACATAGTGGTTTAAACATTTTGCAGTCATCTCAGGGAAAAAATTTTTCATTTATATAATCCAATGAAATGTATTCACATAGTCGTGGATTAACCTGGCAGGAGTATGAAAGGGTTCTTTTCATGGATATAAATGACGCCTAGGGGCATTTCACGCCCGAGTGAATCTATTCGGCTGTGGGCGTCTATTCTGGTATAACAGCATGGATATTCTTTGAGATGCATTCAGTTGACAAGAGCACTCACAATTGGTATCATGCTACTCAATAAGCATTGCCGTGGTTTTTAAAGCAACTGCCTTCGAATGTATGCAATACTTCTCCAAAACTGATTTTCAGTGCAGCTCATCTAATACAAGAAAACGAAACATATGCCCAATGATTTCGACAATACAGTCCATCCGATTTGTCTTTTAATCCGAATTAACACATAAGCAAACGAAGTGTATCCATGTTAATGTAGAAAGTAAATCTTTGAATAACAAGTGCTATACATCGAAGATCACTGATGCCATTAATGTTACATGCATGTATTTTATCTATTTCATCATGGAGCAAAATATGTCTGGACTTGCATATGCGCTGATCCCTTTCACATGTTTCAATGAAATATGGTGTTTGCTATAGATTTCTAAATTGTTTCAATATGTTGCTGGACACTTGCTGTATACTAGTTTCATCAAATGTAATATATTTCTATACACTGTCTTCCTCTGATGACGCCAGTCTGGATTTGAATGTGAATATGTTCCGTGTTCCAAAAGGTTTGCTGGTGGCATCATGAAAATCCGGTTGGAATTACGTAACGAAATGAATGAAATTATATAGAATGAAATATGAGTGGCACACCTTGACATAACACAGAATAGCCAGTATTGTGTTCCATAAGACTTTGGTCTGAACGACATCGCTCGTGATGGGATTTGATGGTACTGATGCATCATCTCAGAAGTGGAGCACTTTACCCGTCATCTCCAATTACTTGCTCATAAAGTGTGCCTGGAATATTTTACATTCCTTGCCAAGATATTTAGCGAAGCAATAAATCACAGCATCAACGGATGTTGGTATTTGAACAATGGATGAGATTACTGGTTGTACTTACCTGACTTCGTGGCAGTATCATAACAATAATGTATGGACCATTGTTGACCGGCATATTACCACTAATACGACGAAATTTTGATGCCAAAAACTAAAAGAAGTCCGTCTGAATCATATTAAAACCAAACGAAACAAATTGGCCCAATGGCTTAGGTAGGTTACCGGACAGTTTTGGTTTGAAGCATTGCAGGTGACTTTTGACCTTGAAATATATCAATCGATGTCATCCCTGTGAACTTCAATATCACCATTATGTGTGCTACATATTACTTTCTATAGGTTCATAATACAAACATACAAGCAACATATGTAGAAGCAACATGTATTTTGTATGTAGAAGCCAATTTGCACATTTCAGATCAGGCGAGACTCAAGGTCATCATTGGTTGTTCGAATTAAGGTCATCAAAAATCAAATTCAAGCCAATATATGATGTTCCATTTGGAAGTGTTAATATCTAAGATATATCTTCATGCGTTCTATAAATACACTGGGGCATCTCCCATTATAAAGGAACAAAGTGCCGAAAATTTTACACTGTGACCCCTCCCCCTCCCATGTGTATGTCATTCATTGCAACTTGCAATCGCAAGTCAGTCGCATGGAATTTTTTTTTGATTTTGCAGAAGATTCTTGCAAAATCAATGCAGTTCATGGCCAGTGAAAATTGTATCGTAAATGTATTTTCGTTCCGCCAATAGGTCCCGCTAACACCAATTTAATATTCTGACCCAATTTTCATATCTTCCAAACAGGTTGGTGGTGGGGTGGAGGATGAACATAAATGTACCTAATCGGTGTCATCAGCCAACAAATTCGCAAAATAGTAACCTCTTGTGGAAGTTGCTGACATGCAAACCGAAAGTGTCTACTGACATACTAGTTTAAAAATTTTGAAGTCATTATATTTCTTGACATCCACGGGGAACATGTTATCTCAAGCCCCCCCCCCCCCCCCCAAAAAAAAACAAAAAACAAACCCATAATCTGAACTGGACGTCCAATTTTACGCAAAATCAATATTACGTGATAACCACAGAAGATATCACCGTCTCAGAGCAATCTTAGGTCGTGGATTAACCTGGCAGGCGTGTGAAAGGGTTATTCCCTTCAGAAAGGGTTATTTCCTTCACTTCAGTAGATATAAATAACGCCTAGGGGCATTTCACTCAGCAGTGCATATATTTGGCTATGGGCATCAATTCTGGTACACCATGGATATTCTTTGAGATGCACTTAGTTTACAAGATAAAGCATAATTGGCATCATGCTACTCAATAAGCATTGTACTGGTTTTTAATATAGTACAAGTGTGTATATATTGACTTGCTTTGTCTGCTAAAATACATAACTCATCAATACCGCATGGACAATACTGTTTTTATGCAAACGAAGATGCTATCATTAGATGCTTTTTATGCTGGTATCAGAACAAATTGCTCGTGCAGACTGTCCATGGACCTATTCAATTCAATCAATCACTGCGATATAACTCACTTCATAGAGCTTTTTTTATCACTGAAAAAAAAAACAATCGATGTACTCATCCTGACGATATTGAATCAGGATGTTTTTTCTGCCATCACGGTTCCATGTCAAAATTCTAGCTAATGAACAGATCCTCTTGGTTCTCAAAACTGATTAGGAAGGTGATGTAGGTGATAAAAGGTTTTTGTATTTCGATGAGGTGGTACCTGAAATTTTATACTTGCCACAACACCCTGCAACATATCTTAAGGCGGTGACTGACCTAGTTCTTTTGTCTAGGGGTCAGGTCATGTTATTGTCACCGACTTGTGCTCACATTTTTTGGAAGATGATCAATACACGGTAAGAAAAATGTAATTTCTGTAACATAACGCATATATATTATAACTGAGGGGGATGATACGATGTCCGAGATACTACTACAAATTTATGTATTTCATAAATATTTGTATGAGCTGATATTCCCCAGAAATAAAGTTTCTTCCATCAATATTTACCCCAATTTTGACACGGTGATTACGTTCATGGTCATTTTCAATAAATTCTGCACAATGTTTTTCGATAATCTGTACACGGAAGTTAAGATAACCATCTCATGTTTCATATATCCTGCGCATACGCTCCAATATATTGTAATTTTGCACTTATTCACAAATTACTACACACGCTTGTCGTGTCACCGATTTGAGTCAAGCGTCACGGACTTAAGATGTTAGTTGCCCAGAAAATGACTGGTATCTCTCCACGAAAAACGCATAAAGTATTAGCCACCGAGGATGTTCAATCAACGGTATGCATTGTAACATCATAATGCAAATGTTAATATTAGTTTCTTTCCATATTCTTGTCTTCATATTTGGAAAATGAGCAAATTTAACATGTACACTATACACAATCATAATTATTACGTGGACATGCCTAAATTATTTGCATAGTCCCATCGTTTGTTCATTGAGGAATCATGGCAGGAAAAGAAAGATGTATCTGTCCAATCAGGACGGGGTCCGACTCGGCTACAGAATCGGCTACAGACTCGAATATCTTTGCATAGAATATCGGGCTGCTGATGACTTTTCATACCGGAACAAATAAAAAGTGTTTTACCAGTATAGGTGGCCCGATTTACGATTTGTAATTTATTAGCAAGGCTACATAAAGGATCTAAAAATACATTTCGATATATTTCTTAGAGATCTTCAATGAAATGCTGGAAAATGTTCAAGACACTGCAGACAGTAGCTACATACATTTTTCATACTTCAGTACGACGGAAAGTTGACACAGAACTGCATTGACACAGAACTACGGAGACGCAGATTACATTGGAGTGGAGGTGAATATGCTGTGCACCAACACATCAATAACGCGGTCTTACGAAATGTTGTTGGGATGTATACTGCACAATATATTGCTGCGTACGGTCCACGATACCACAAAAATGATATCGCTATAACCGTACACGATAACACTTTTCCTGAGAACTCATTGTACAGTTCAACTCATTCAACCAGTGGGTATGTTATACCCAAAATGTAAACCTAAGTCGGTGACGCTTGACTCAAATCGGTGACACGACAAACATGTGGAATAATTTAGGAATAACTGGGAAAATACAAGATATTAGTGCATATGCGCAGGATGTATGAAACATGAGATGATTATCTTATCTTCCGTGTGCAGATTATCTAAATACAATGTGCAGAATTTATTGAAAATGACCATGAACGTGATCACCGATTTAAAATTGGGGTAAACATTGATGGAAGAACCTTATTTCTGGGGAATTTCAGCCCCAACAAATATTTGTGAAGTAAATAAATTTGTAGTAGTATCTCGGACATCGTATCATCTACCTCAGTTATTATATATATGCGCTATGTTGCAGAAATTGCATTTTTCTTACCTTGTGTTTATCTTCCTTCCAAAAAATCTGAGCACAAGTCGGTGACAATAACATGACCTGACCCCTAGACAAAGGAACTAGGTCAGTCACCGCCTTAAGATATGTTGCAGGGTGACAACACCTCGGTAGCAAATCTCTAGTGTAAATGCTCAGTTTTTCATGATAAAGAAATAGTAAGAAACCGTGTACAGCAATGGGTGCATTATGCGAGTGAAAACATCCATTGCAGCATTGGAAATTCGGTACTATCGCCCCATTGTTTTCCCCTCACATGGCCTAGACATTGCTCAATTTGCTGATAGTCCAGGCGGCTCAAATAAGATTTGTAGCTCCTTAATGGTACTCATCTAACTAAAGCCCAAGTATCATACACTGCGCCTCAAGGCCACATGGTGATAAACTGATTAGCCAATCAGCATTCACCCACTTAGGCAGTTTAAAGGGAAACTGTTGTTAAACATCGCCTCATATATTTTTTAGGCCAGACTTCTGGACGAGTGTATATTCACCTGAAAGAACGCACTGCTGGGAAATAATGACCCAGTTTTCAAGTTTTGCATGGGCATCAGTACCCATGATTTTGGGTATTTTCACCCCGGGTCCATTCAAGGCAAAATAGCGAAAAATCCCATGTGTCGTCAAATATATTCATGCTTTTGATTTTTTGATTTGTTTATTGGACAGAACATGATAAACAATACAATACGTATAAAACCATAGTTATCCTGATCCGTCAAGGATAGCACAAAAAGCGCCAAATGCGCTTGTTTCCATTGTGGTCCTTAGGAACAAGATGATGGACGGCAAAGATGATGTATAAAATATAAAATACAATACTAATATAGGTGTAATACTGTGGATACTATGTTGGACTAATAGTACATGAAGTTATCGTGGCTGACTGACAGATACTGTGACATAAGATGACGTTTGACTTTAGATTTGAACATTATTTTAGATTCACACTCCTTGATATCGGATGGTAAGTTATTCCAAAGTTTGACACCAGTATGATAGAAAGAACTACAACCGAAACCTTTCACGTTGGGGACTATGTAGGACAATGCACCGTGTCTTGTACTGTGACAATTTACAGAACGAGAAAATTGAGACTTTAGATACATAGGAGCAATATTATGATGGATATTGTACATATGATTAAGTTTCATTTATTGAATCCTATATGACACGGGAAGATAACCTATACTTTGAAATTCCTCTGGTCCCACATGGGTTCTGGGAGATAAGTTTAACAGGAACCGGATGACTTTATTCTGAGTGACCTGGAGCCTTTGTTTGTTTGCCTTTGTTAAACCACTATACCATGCAGCACATGAGTAATCGTAATGACATTGAATAAGAGAGGACACCAACTGTTTTTTGGTTTTGAGATCTAGTGTACGAAAATTACGATACAAAAATTTAAGTTTATTACAACACTTTGTTATGAGGTTTTTTTGCAATGATGTCACAACACAGAGATTGATCAAGGGTTACACCCAAATACGACACACACTTACTAGATTTGATACATACACCACCACATTGTACTGTTATATGATCATGTTTACGTAGATTCCTTTTGGATGCAAATAACATACTTTCGGTCTTGCCGAGATGGAGCGACAGACGATTGTCAACCAGCCACCCCTGGACTGCCTCAAGCTCCACACCCAGCTCCGCTCCAATCCCTGGTACATCTTTTCCTGACACTAAGAGTGCAGCGTCATCTGCGTAAAGCATTAACTTACAACTGACAGCTGCAGATAGATCATTTATATATACCAGAAATAGAAGCGGGCCAAGTATGGAGCCTTGAGGCACCCCACAGGTGACCTCCCCTTCGGATGACAAACACCCACCCAAGTCGACAACCTGCCGGCGATCTGACAGATAGGATCTGAACCAATGTACAGAACTACAAGACGTACCCAAAATACCAAGCTTACCACGCGATGCCCAATACGTCGAGTGATAAAACTAGCATAGTGGTTAGGCTGTGAGATTTTGTTTTTAGAAAAGTGCTATGGACCACCAAAGTAAACCCATTTGCACCACGGTTGACAACTTTAACAATAGGCCAGACTGTGGTCTATTCCACATACACCACTGTCTGCAGTGGAAGATAGGATCACGTTTGAGTGAACCCGTGGTACAAGTCAGATAGACCACTCGCACCCGTGGGTATGGCTCATACACTCGGTAATCTCTCGGCTAACGCCTCGAGAATAACCTCGTGTATGAGCCATACCCACGGGTGCTCGTGCTCTATCTACCACGTAACATTGAGTTGAATGGCCAATATATTTAATAATACGGCGTAGCCTTAATAGTACTCGTCCACTGAATGAATGCCATTTAATCCGTCTGTCACCTTTTTAATCCTTATTGAATATAGAGGAAGGCACAGTGTATGATACTTGGGCCCTGATCTTTTGAAATTGAGTTTGTGGTCTCGCATTTTGAGCTTTGTTGAAAATAGAAAACAGAGTAGCACAAGAACTGTGTTCCCGATGTGAGCTATGCGTTTGGTAAGTTAATTTTGTTGAGTTGCTGAGATGAGTAGATATTGATCTCGATGGCATTTTGAGCAATGCCAAGGCCAAGTTATGGGAAAAACAATGGGCGAAAATACCGAATTTTCGAATAGTACAATCGGTGTTTGCTCATGAGTGACCCGAGATAATCAAACAATTACGAACGATATGGTATATATAGAGCATACATCGAAAGACTATTGGTGCCATAATATTGCGGTATAGAGCAATATATATCTTACATCTAAAACTTGTGTGATGATATCTTCAATGTAAAATCACCAAATATCATATATTTCAAATGTGGTTAGTTTCAGATTTGTATATTTTTTCACTATATTGCTGGGCATTCTTGTACTAATTTCATTGGAAGGCTTTGTTTGTATTCTAAAATGGTGTTATTTCAGCTTTGCTGTTGGCATCATCAAAATCTGGTTGAAATGACAAAACGAAACGACTGAAAATGTATAATATGAAATATGGGTCAGATATTGTGATATACCACAGGGGAGCCAATATTGTATTCCTTGAGACTTTGGTCTGAACGCTTGTGATGGGATTTGATGGTACTGATGCATCATCTCAGAAGTGGAGCACTTTACCTGTCATCTCCAATTACTTGCTCATAAAGTGTGCCTGGAATATTTTACATTCCATGCCAAGATCTTGAGCGAAGCAATAAATCACAGCATCAACGGGTGCTTATATTTATCAATGGAAGCGTGTACTGGTTGTATTTACCCGCATTTCGTGGTAGTGTCACATAACTATTTCATCAAATAACAGAAATGTATGGATTTGGCAGATTACCACTAATACAACAAAATTTCGATACCAGAAATTTTGATGTCATATAATTCCTTACGAATTAACTATGCCTGTCTAATTTATGTGGCACACACCTGAAGTTAAAGTTGATACTTGCATTCGATATGAAACCAGAACGATGTCTCATTAACAACCAATCATTCAATCAATATACTAACAACAAGATGTCTTCGGTATTTTTTTATAAAGATTACATAAAATATTTATCACAGATTTCGATCTATGCAATCAATGAGACATACTAATTATATTTCATCGGAGGTCATTTTGACTGTAGACGGATGATAGTAAATAACTACCCCTGAAGACTATGAGTATAGTGATATCATGTCACTTTTCAAGCCACAGAGCTTTTTTAACGACTCTATAACACAATATGAGGTTTGTAAATTGATGTCTTACAGTGATGGCGATGACGCAAGTGTGTGTAGGATAAACATATTTGACCAGGCTTCATTTATATTTCAAAGTTTGTTTCATTTCAGGTTATATATTTCATTCAGCGAAATCCTACAGTGTGGTACTAGGATGCCACATGCATTGCTCTAAAAACTTGAAGCAATACTTAGATCAAATGGATAACTGTTAGCATAATATTGCAGAAGAGCGAATTGTGTCACTGAAGCTATGAGCAGTAAATTGATTGATTGTGAGAGTGGATGCTGCTGGCAAAGTCATACATCAGCTGTTAAGTCATCCATCAACAAATAAACTCCTGACATGTCGGAATATTTCACTACTGCATTTGTCTTGTCGATAAGTACCAGAATACTGATTGTTGAATGACAGGTCATCAATATATTCCATCCATCCTCATTACTATTAGAGATGGGTGAATTCAATTTTCAGGGACTGCAGTTCAACAAGAAATCATCTGAGAAAACTTACACGTATCAGGCCTTCGGCGTCTCGGGACATTATCGCCTTGCCCTCGAATTGTTCGACAATTACTTCAAATCTATACACCTTTCCTTCAACAACAAAAATCACACTTTCTGGAACACATTGAACAGATGAATACTGCCACACCTTCCTATGAGAGCTCTGGTATGTGGGAATTAACCGATCGCCGAACCAGTATGTCCGAGTCTTTTTACGTAATTTTCGACCTATTCTGCAAAACGTTATTATTGGTCGAAGAGAAGTTTGCCGACGTAATATGTGCAATTCGGACAACTTTTGGGGGCTTTGGCGATAGGTCAATTATGAGATGGATATAACTGCTATTCATTAACGAATCAATTATCCAATGCTCAAGGGTGGCTTCTTTTGATATTCTGTTGAATGATATTTTACAATGCGATGATGCGGACTTTTTTCGCCGTATATAGTGCAACTATATGCCTGAAACTCACCACCACTTCCACACCATTGTCGCATATTTCAGTCCTTGCAAAAGTTTCTCTTCGTTTCCATTTTCCAAAATATACCTGAAAATTAGTAAGTTGAGCTAACGCATCTACTTCTCGTGACCTTGAGCCTGACATAAATGAACGATGTCGCTGAAGTTCTCAGGAGATGGCTTGATTATTGTTTAATTCTTGACAAGGTAGTCGGTGAGTTTTCAATGAACCTTTTCGCTTCTTGATAGGTTCCTCCTGGTAGAGTGGACCATGCTTGTTTTGTGACGTTCCCACGTTTTACACAAAGATGCACTTGGATCATTTAGTTCCTTCTTTATGTTGATTGCCCACTTGATATTCACGATGAGCTTGTTATCATATTTCAACTTGATGGCTTTGCTGGGTGACTCGATTTCCGCTACATCATCTATGAAGGGCAGTGCATATTGTAAAGCTGCAGTGACAACTCGATCGAAAAATGGCTTGTTTCCGGGGGTAAGATCCAATTCATGGTCTTGTTTGCCTTCCATATGTGTGTAAGAAGCATTGCACACAACCGCATCCTTTGACTTGTCATTTTGTGCCAACTTTCCAATCTCGTCAGTGATAATACTCTTGAAAACCTCCTTCACCATGATAGCCGAAAGCTTCGGTGCAAAGTGGCCTGCCAAGATCCTCACCGTCACGTCACCGTCAGGCAATGATTATCTCACCAGCTCCACTCTCCACCATTTTTCGGATGTTCGAATCGTCACCCTATCTTCGCATAGCTGAGAAGTCAGGCTTTTCTTCAGAGTGTATTTCTAGGATGCGTTCGCATGTGTGTTCCCATATAGATTGGTATATGTTGTACTAGGCGGCCACTAATGTAACATGCATGGTAAATGTTATACACGCGAAGATTTTCTCTTGGACTGAACTTCCGAACCTTTGTCGCTTAAAGCTGTAAGTATGCTATATAAAGATATACCGTACAATCCCTTCGAGCTTTTGAGACATCCCCTGAACCTCTCGTGCTGACTGGTGACGTAAGTAGGTGCCTTTGGCCTAGGCCGACCAGGGGGATTTTTGGCCGTATAAAAGGAGGGGGCGACTGGCCTACAGTGTGGCATAATCAATAGACCACGGAGGCATACACATCATCCTCAATGTCCGTATGTAATGCATTTTATTATGTGTATATATATCTATATTTCAGCGTGTATAGCATATTGGTTGAATGTAGGGTGTAAAAAGATGGGTTACATCTCTGACGGAATATTTTTTAATCCTATAATATTGATAGCGTCACCCTTGACAGTCTGTCCAATTGTACATGTACATGCTATATTACATGTATGCACCTATTGGCATGTACTCTAGGTTAGTAAAGTCCACCCGTGACGTCACTCTATTGTTCTTTCTCTCCATTACCAATAGGTAATGGAGAGCTACGTGCGAATATTGGAGTGATATGTTTGTAGTATTGGAGCTGAGCTCAACTGTGAAATATTGAGAGAAGTTTTGCTTGATTCATTGATTGTAACACAACGGGATTAAATCATGTGTACATGCATATATGTGCAGTATTGCCAATTGACATTTTGCAATTGACATATGGGCGCTCACGCTTGAACTCTTCTCCCATAAAGCCTACTTGGCCCAGGTACCATGTACGACTCCGTAATACTGGTCCACTGTAAACATGCCATTTAATCCGTCTCGCACCTTTTTAATCCTTATTGTATATAGAGGAACGAGCAGCACAAGCTACTTGCGACACTGGTCTGACAATTCCAGATAATATCCGTTTATTGGTTTCATGTGAAGGAATATCCAATTTCGCAATATCCATCGCATTGTGTATGATTATAAAAAAAACAAGACAAGAAATGTCCCTGCAAGATATAATTATATCGTAATATATAAGCTTTTAAATTTTTGGAATATCCATGAAATCGTGTGTTATTATCCCAAGTTATGCCTGCGAGTTATAATCATTTCCATGATTGGTTGCAATCAGCTTTCACAGTTAGGAGGAGTATTTTGTCTCGTGAATTTAATGCGAATTTCACTTGAACAATACGATGTTGTCCCTTCAACATTTGTTTGTGAAATGAATGCAGCCATTGCTGTGCATCTCTCTTATATAAGACATTTGTGCTCACGTCTTTACAACTTGTACATCTCGAGCTATATTGATTGTGTGGGGATTATTTTTTTGGGTTGGTGGACTTTACATTAGTCAAAGCCCTCGTCACGCTCCATTACCTATTGGTATTGGAAACCTCGGGCTTCGCCCTCGGTCTCCAATACCAATAGGTAATGGAGCGTGACGAGGGCTTTATCTAATACGTAACATAGCATACAATGACTGAGCACTGCTCAACAACATACGAGTACAAAATTTGCCATGTCACACAGCCTGTTTGTATGTTGTGTACAAACATGTATGATAACTATACTGTAGATGTGGCTACATTACCGTGGGATATCTATGGACGTGAATTACTGGGAACCATACAAATTCGTCACACCAATAGAAAATATATGCATTACGGCTAAGGAGGGAAATATGTATGGGATAGTGACCCAGGTTGAGTGATTCGCCCAGTTAGTAACCTCCCACGAGCGCGAAGCGCGAGGTGGGGTTACTAACTGTGCGAATCACGAAACCGTGGTCACTATCCTATATAGTGCATGATTTCACCCCCTGGCCATTACGACCCATAACGCTACTGTTCGACCAGGCAGGCACATAAAAGGTCACACTTGAATGGACACAATAACTGAAAATACTTGAATGAAAATTATAGTGAATACATAACCCCTTGTATATGATGCCGATTAATGTATTGCAAAACACTGTTTTCAAAATGCGGTGAAGTGGAACCACGATCAAAAGTAGGCTAACATGCAACTGACGGCTTCGGCTCAACTCAGATATTTACATGGCATATTTACATTCAACTCCAGAGAACATTCTGTTGTTATGGCTACTATGCACATGGCCCGTCCAAGGCAGCATAGACGTGGAATCAATACCCATTATTAAGATTGAGTATCAGGCACGATCCACGTAATTTCAATGGTTTCATACCACGTGCAATTTTGGTTCATATCTCGGCCGTTTCATAACAAACTTACATGAAATTTGGAATATATATTCTGTATATATCTGTGAAGCTGATGTGAACAAGAGATTGAAGATTTCATTGATAAATCAGTATATATATGGAGTTGAATGTTGCTTGAACAAATGTAACTTACGTTGCGTACACAAAGCATTACATGGTGTAGTTTCTTAACTGCAACGAGTGCACATATCCGTGATCAATAACCTACCCTTAAATTTTAAGTATCCCATCGATAATCATGTCAAATTGATGTGCAAATGTGTATATCTATTGCGATATGGCGAAAATGTCTTGTGCCGCTGGTCAGTGAAGCGCTAAGTACAGATCAGCGGATTATTCGTATGGCAAATACCGTCAATGCTCAGCTGTCGAGAACGTTGTACTCAGGAGTGAGATGTTGTTGTGATTTAGGTTATATACTGCACTTAGAAAATATTAGAGTCGCTGAATTCTTGATGTAGTTTGCGGTTGAGTTGACAATGCCAACGGATATAGATGTTACATTTGCACAGGCAAATATAAGCATAAATCTTTATTGTCAAGTTAGTAGGTTTTACATCCACCTCTTAGTGTTACTGAATACATACCGTGTTGTACAGACCGTGGAGTCTCCTCCATGTAGAGCTCAAGTGAGCTCACTTACTACTCTTTCTGGTTAGTTTTGGGTCTTTGAGATATAATTTTGTACTCACCTCTGCATTCTGGTTTTTACTTGTATTCCTCGCCTGTACAATTTGGTTATATAAGCATGTGCATTGCACAAAGTAGAGTTTGTATGAGCAAGACATTTTGAAGAGACACTTGAAGGGACACTTGATCAACATTTCTTTGATATTGTGCGGAAGTAGGGGAAGCTGGCACATTGTTGTAAGTCTGATACATATATATGTTCTCTTGTTGTTCATTATAGTTATGTGGTATTTGTATCAGTTTAATTATACAATAATTGGAATTTATACTTTGACTTTCGGATGACATTGATATGACATTGCTGGTATTTTTGTGTGTGTCTTTGGTGCTGTGGTCTTGTTTTTGGTCTTTTGTAGATTACCTGTACAATACTTACCTGAGCCGTCGCAGCGTGAATAAAAGTGCCTGAAACCTATGCTGACTCCGCGCATTTATCAACATATAGACGTTATTAATGCGATTGACAATCAATTTCTGTTGCCCAGTGTGTTTTCAATGCGGATGTCATATAACATGCTATTTTGACCATCAAACTCCCATCAAGTGTTTAGGAAAATCCCAAAACAGGCAGTAGGTTATTGTTCTATGATAGGTAATCTAACCATAGTCAAGAAACTGTACCCTAAAACGCTGTCAGTTTTCTATGTAAGTTGCATTTGATTGGCGGTGTAAAACGTTCAGGATCTGTATGAATACCGACCGGATCTTCAATATGGCCATTGGACAAGCATTGTAGTCGTCGATAGAACCTAAACAACAGTTTTCAGCGCAATCCATTACCAAACTGTAGAGTTATAGGCCAAACAAAACATACCAGAATTCTGATGATAAGGCATGGATCCTGACTGATAAGCATCCTTAAGTATTCCGAGCAAACAAAACAGGGTCCGTTATCCAATCTCATAGTCCGGGGACAGAAAGTCATATCAGGCATACGAAGTGAGAGAAAACAAAAATAACAGGGAAACTCACGAACCCCCCAAAATGGCCATTAGGAGGTGAAATCAGGTGTTCCGGAAAGAGTGAGCATTTCCTGCCCCACTAGTGGCACCCGTCATGAATTCCCCAAAATTAACATGAAAATAGATCTAGTTGCATGGCAGACATGGATTTGCTGTATTTGTCAACCAGATCATGATGACGTCCATAGAATTTCTTAAACGCAGCTATAAGTCTTGGTAAAACATATCCTTGTCGCAGCAGTTTAGAGACTAGCTGGGCACTTCGATAGACAAAGTCCTCATATTTGCAACTAGCTCTGGAATAGCGTATAAGTTGAGAAACAAACACACCATATGCCGGTGACATAGGAATGTTGCTGCTTAGAAAAGGGAAATTGACTATGGAAAAATTGAAATCATCACGTTTGTCATATAATCTAGTTGACAGGTTAGAATCATTATCAATCTCCAACCTCGGGTCTAGATAGTTGGAAAAATTAGCGGAGTCTGTAGTATCTTTAATTTCAAGTTCCTTAGGATATATGACATCCAAATAATCACCAAACTTGGGATTATTTAGCGACAATACATCATCTATGTATCGGAAAGTGAAATTAAAATTACATGTTAGTTTCTTAGAACCTCCTCGTTGTAAATGTTGGATAAAATCTGATTCATATGAGTATAAAAACAGGTCTGCCAATAATGGTGCACAGTTTGTACCCATGGGAATACCAATAGTTTGTTGAAATATTCGACCACCAAATTCCACAAAAATATTATCAATCAGAAAATTAACCATATTTATCACATCTATTTCAGTATATTTGTATGGGGCATCAGAGTCGCCTTTAACAAAATAAGCATATGGTGTGTTTGTTTCTCAACTTATACGCTATTCCAGAGCTAGTTGCAAATATGAGGACTTTGTCTATCGAAGTGCCCAGCTAGTCTCTAAACTGCTACGGCAAGGATATGTTTTACCAAGACTTATCGCTGCGTTTAAGAAATTCTATGGACGTCATCATGATCTGGTTGATAAATACAGCAAATCCATGTCTGCCATGCAACTAGATCTATTTTCATGTTAATTTTGGGGAATTCATGACGGGTGCCACTAGTGGGGCAGGAAATGCTCACTCTTTCCGGAACACCTGATTTCACCTCCTGATGGCCATTTTGGGGGGTTCATGAGTTTCCTTGTCGTTTTCGTTTTCTCTCGCTTCGTTTGCCTGATGTTACTTTCTGTCCCCGGACTGTGAGATTGGATCACGGACCCTGTTCTGTTTGCTCACTTCGTATGCCTGATATGACTTTCTGTCCCTGGATTATGAGATTGGATAACGGACTCTGTTTTGCTCGCTCGGAATTTTGGGGAATTCATGACGGGTGCCACTAGTGGGGCAGGAAATGCTCACTCTTTCCGGAACACCTGATTTCACCTCCTGATGGCCATTTACGGGGGTTCATGAGTTTCCCTGTCATTTTTGTTTTCTCTCACTTCGTATGCCTGATATGACTTTCTGTCCCCGGACTATGAGATTGGATAACGGACCCTGTTTTGTTTGCTCGGAATACTTGATACTGGGTATTGATTCCACGTCTATAGTGGTACCGACGTTGTCCTTTTTTAGAGAAAAATGAATTATTGATTAGTTTTTTAAGCTGAGACTTCAGTTCAGAATGAGGTATAGTTGTGTACAAAGTGGAGAAATCAAATGTTTTGATAGACGTTACTTTTGAAAGTGTGTGAGCATGTAGGTATTCCAATAAAGATTTGGATTTTTTTAATATCCACATTTGGTTTACACCACTTCTAGAATAGATGGTTTCAGAGTACTTTTGGAGACCCTGTTTAATTTTAGACAATATAACAGTTAATATTTTTGAAAGGGCTTTGGTAGAACATGACGCTGAACCTGAAATATATCTTTGTTTGTGTGGATTTTTGTGCAACTTTGGGATCCAATATAAGTTTGGTAGATTAGAATCTTTACATGAGGTAGTAATACCAAACGAATGTTTCAAGTTCCTTAGGATATATGACATCCAAATAATCACCAAACTTGGGATTTTTTAGCGACAATACATCATCTATGTATCGGAAAGTGAAATTAAAATTACATGTTAGTTTCTTAGAACCTCCTCGTTGTAAATGTTGGATAAAATCTGATTCATATGAGTATAAAAACAGGTCTGCCAATAAACTAGCATGTTTCTAGTGGATGTGTTTACCTGTTTCCCTAGTAACTTGTTTGTGTGTATTGCTCACATGAACCCATTATAAAAGCGAACGCGGCAAGAGGCGCGCTCACTTTACCACGGAAAACACTGCAATACCGTTCACTGGTGCGAAAATGCATAACTTGGATATTAACACAGGGGATTTAAATTCGTATTCAAATCTGTTGTTATTGGCGCAATACAATAATTGCAAGACGTTATTTCTTTGAATGATAAGAACGATGGTGTGACCGGATATCAGCAAGACTTAGCGGGTGAGTTTTTTACCCGTTCGATTGCATTGAATTATGAACAATTAGCATTCTTTTCCCTTCCGGCCCTTTTCCGTCTGCATTAACAAATGGGATGTACCTGTATACAGAGAATTATGTTATGTCCAAACAAAATGATATTTCTGTCCGGCCATATCTTAATACAGATCCCGTTTATTTTGAAAGTTACGATTTTAGTGCGTCCGTCCATCCTCCACGAAGACATATAGAAGTTGACTGAATTAAAATAGTGTTACTATTCTAACTGAATTAAAATAGTGTTACTATTCTAAAGCCTCGTCATAATGTAGCGGGACATATTTAACGAGAAAGCCTATTATCTGTATTTCCCTACTCGTTATCAAAAGAAAACGAATTATATATTTTCAGCTTACTCGTGAGATTCACAAGCTTGGAGATGTCGACGGTGAAATCATTAAGGCTGGTTCTAAAGATTGGTCCATTGCATCGAAATGTGACTGGTAAGTTAATAACATCAATACCGTTACGTAACATCCGATATAAATGTAATCACCTAAACGAATACGGTCTTTCAAGTTTATACCATTTATATCCACAGTGCAAGAACGATGTGCGTGCATAGCTGCATGTTTCTCAGCGGATTTCTGCAGGATTTCGCCTAAGTTCTGGATATACTTGTATGTGGAATATCGCAGGAATATCAAAAGATCCGGAATCACAAAAACACCGTTTTCACTGGATAATGGCGGATAATTTCATTAACCAAGTACCAATATATCGTCGACAAAATGTGGATATATCGTATGGATACCAGTTACTACTAAATGATGCTATACTGTGCAAATCGATATGCATTTCCATTTGTATTGAATGTGTGATTTTGATGTGCATTTGTGTTCTTCTGATCGTTGAAAATTAAATGTGTACAAAACTGTGCTATTTTTCATATACACGTTTTTCCACCAACACTCGTAAGTGGTAGGTTCCATACCGAGAACCTGGAGGTTATTATCTGAAATATTAACCTCTCGGGAGGTTAATATTTTATTTATTAACCTCCAGGCGGAGTTCCTAACATGGATAGTAACCCTCGAGAACAATGGGACACTCCCCAAATCATGCACTATGTAGCCCTAATTATATGAGGAATTGTGTGCACGTATGGATATTATGCAATTATACATTGCAGTTAGTGTGTTCTCTGACATCTGTGCAGTGGGGAACATGTCAAATGATCATCGACACATACTGCAGGAATGGCTTTATACCACTTCGCCGTTACAGCCGACTGCCTCTGGCCTCTGTCGTGGGCGGCCTGACTCGCGCCAGTGCATATACCCGCCCACATGCAAAGCAAAACGAACAACGCGTGGTTCTGTGGTTTTACGTTCGGTTTATCCGTCGGGGAAGATCGTGGTCGTTATCATAATAATTTTTTTACATGATCGTTTATCTATTTATCACATACTTACAGCTTTAACATGAATTTCCGAATGTACATGACTGAAACTGATTTCTGAGTCCTGATGTCGCTCACATGTTGAACCTGAACTTTTGGTGCTTAGTGTATAATGGGACACATTATTGCTGATATGTCACTTGCTATTGTGAGAATATTGTGCCAAATATTTCGATGACCTCGTTTTCATGAACACAAAATATTTAATATCTCACCTTTTTTTAATGTACAGCTTAGAAATGATTGTGTACAGATAGGAAATGATATATGCTAAATATTATTATGATCTTGAACTTTACCTCCTTCTCAAGGTCAGAGCACAATATGGCTAATATCTTGCTTGTTATCGACCTTACAGCTTAAATTGGAAACATATAGGAAATCATACACTAAAAAAATTCGAGTTTTAGACTTACATGTAGTCCTTACATATAGTTCTATGAAGTGTTTGATTGAATATTTTGATAGTTGAGGATCTTGTTGTTGTACTTGCACGAGGATCTTGTTGTTGTACTTGCACGTAAGTTCAATTAGTTGTACCTCATGGCTCCACGGTGTGAGGAGTAGTTTTTATTGAACCTTATGGAATTCAAAAAGGGAATAACCAACCACAAAGTTTCAAAAATGGCCATTTGGTAAGTAACTGTGCTGCTGGATAGATAGCTGAGAATTTTGAGAAGGGATTTATTGATTATGTTGTGTTTAATATTATAAGATTTATAAAGCAGGGAATTGGAAATGTGTTTTGTATCTTTGAATCCTATATAAAAAATACATTCAAGTTTAACAAGGTTTCAATGCTCAAAGGATGGTTTGACAGTCAAAGTAAAGGTGAAAATGTTTGAACCACTTCTTTGGCAATATTTCAAAAGGTGAGCTATCAGAACCGTTAAGTGGCCCATACTTTATGCAGGTAGTTCTGCATACTAATGGTTTGTTGATCGTAAATAGAAGTTAGTTTTTAAAAACTTAACAGCAGCAATCACGTTTCAGGCTAACGAAAAACATGCTCGGACAGAATAGTGATAAATCTCTGCCATCGACATCATCTTCTGTGGAACTGGCTGAACGGTTCAATCAGTTCTTCATGGGAAAGATCGTCAATATCCGGAACTAACTGACGGGTGCTGATAGTGATGATACATTGAATCCACTAGCACTGGACGAGCCTTTCAATGGTACACATCTGAAGCCACTCAGGGTAGGTTGTGCGCCTTATCTCAAAATCGGCTTCGAAATCATGCGACCTTGATCCACTTCCGACATCGCTCCTCAAGGCTTCAGCAACAGAACGGGTCTCTATCATATCATCAATGCCTCAATCAGTAGTGGGACTGTTCCCAAGACCATGAAAACAGCCCTAGTTCGACCACTCCTGAAAAAGACAAGTATGGACCGTGAACTCCGCCAGAACTACCGACCTCTTTCGAACTTGCCGTTCATGTCCAAGATACTGGAGAAGGTGGTAGCCGCACAGCTGAACGACCATCTTTATGCCAATGATCTGATGGACAGTGTGTAATCAGCATTTAATGCACCTTTCCATTGTTCTCCCAGGTCCATTATATTTAATAAGGACCTCTGAAGAGGTCTTTATTAACCCAGGAGGTCATGCTTCTATTGCCTCTTGAAATGAAACAAAACACGTTCGAGTTAGTTTATACTGGTTTATTATAGAAATAACAGTTATTGATTTTCTATTTCTATTTGGTTCATGATATAAAACGCCAGCCGTACAGACATCAAGTGAGAAAGGTATCTTGTATATATATTCCGGATATTTGATATTCCTGTGATATTCCCTGCATACATCCAGTGAAAAGTATCCTGTATATTCCGGATATTTTGATATTCCCGATATATTCCTGATATGCACAACTATGGAGGAGCCACATCCAGACCACATCCAAAAGCATTTTGCACATTCTCTGCAAATATAAAAGGAATATATAAGCATAAAAAAGTACACTTTTATATGCAACATATGGTATAGTTTATTTACAATTTTGAACAGAATGTGTCCGTAGGCCTAATGCACATTAGTGCAAAAACACTTATCGTACTGTAACATATCGTAAATTGAAATCTTTTTAGCCATACACGTGTTCTGTGGTTCACCCGGGAATCTGTAATACATAAATAGTTTTCTTTATTTCCAAAGTAATTGAGCAATGGAGGTCTTTCTTCTGGACTTAGAACACCACTATCTAGGTCATTGCAAAATGGAACAGAATCATAATTTTGTTCGAATAAAACGAAATAGGTTTTGTGAAAGTAACTCACCTGTTCATCGGTCTCTTGCCGATATCTGTTGACAACGTAATTTAGGTTATCCAAATGGGCGGCGTTTTGTGATGTTGCTCAGTCTGTATTGCAGTTTTAGGTCATGCTACTTCAGAGATCCCATGCATCACAATGCATCCGCTTTGAGATCCAGTAGTAGTATCCAACTGCTACGTTCGTACATGTACATAACACGAAAGTTATCACGGAGCTTTCTGTGGCAAAAGAGAGCGCATCTGTTGCCGCGTTTCCCTTTATACTGCCTCATTCGAGTAATACTCGCAAACAACTTACTGTGGAAGAAAACAACTCAAACGCACACGGCGAATCAACTATAAATATATTGAATCCGGACAGTCTGAACGATAGTCATAACAACAGAATGCCGAGCGTCAAGTTGAGCTTAGTCATGTAAATATCTGAGTTCAGTCCCCTGCATGGCTTAATGGGGGCCACTCTGCACTCGTCACCTGCTATTGGTTGCCTTTGAAAGTATTTGGGAGTAAAGTTCAGCAAATCGCATTACAAGCATTGCTCACTTTCAAAATTGTGTACGGCTACATGAGGTTAAAAGCCTTGGTCATGGAAAATCAACCATGCGAAACGGTCGCCAGTGGCGTGCGACTTATACGGTGTTCTGAGTAGGAGGTTTGGAGTCGTGTTATTGAGCGGGAAATGTGTTCGGTGTTCTTTTTATTGAAGTGTGACTATTTCTGGATGTGTGATTTACATTACCATTTAGGTAAAACGTAGATCTAGGTAAAACCTAGATAGGTTTCCCTTCTATATGGCCCGTGTGGGCACTGTCCTTGGTCATTTATTTTTTTTTTGGGGGGGGGGGGGGGGAGGTGCATTAAAAAGGATAAGGTACTCGGCGTACGGTCTTTGGCAATAATAAAAACCTCGACGCGAACCGTCACTCAACTGAGACTGCCCTCTTGAAGGTTCAGACGGATGTCCTCAAAACATTGGACAATGGTTCAGTGGTGGCTCTGCTATTGCTCATTCTCTCTGCGGCATTTGACACGATCGATCATTGTATTTTGTTGAGGCGCTTCCAGCATACTTTTGGCATAACCGACCAGGCCCTGAAGTGGTTTAGATCTTACCTAGATAGCAGAACTCAGCGAGTGATTGTCAGTGAGTCGTCATCCTCGGATCAAATACTCGGTTTTGGAGTCCCCCATGGCTCAGTTCTAGGTCCGAAGGCATATACTACATGTACACAAAGCCTCTCGGGGGTATCATCCGACGCCATGAACTTTTGCACCATTCGTATGCTGATGATACCCAAGTGTACGTATCACTGAAACCATCATTGGACAATTGGACTGATGCTAACTCCAGAATTGAAAAGTGTGTCGAGGAGGTCAAGTGGTGGATGACCCAGAATGTTCTCAAACTGAATGAGGACAAAACTGAACTCGATCATCTTTTCCTCCAAGAAGACCAATTCCACCAGTTCTGATCCTCACATGACGATAAGAGGCTCTGTGGTAAACGCCGATGCTCATTGTCACATTTATTAGGAACCTTGGAGTGATTTTCGACCAGGCTCTGACAATGCGTGATCATATCCAAGTCATGCTTCTATCTCTCGAGGAATATCAGCCGTATTCGACACTACCTGACTGACGACGCCTGCAAAACCATGGTCCAGTCACCTGTAACATCGAGACTTGATTATGCAAACGCGCTGCTCTATGGTCTTCCTGTCACCACAATCGAGCCATTACAGCGTGTTCAGAGCATGGCAGCCCGAATAATCACAAAGACTCCTCGAATGGATCACATAACACCAGTGCTTCACGATCTTCACTGGCTGCCGATCGCAAGACGCCTCAAGTTCAAAGTCCTTCTCTATACCTACAAGGCACTGCACGACAAGGCTCCAAGCTACACCAGACATGATCGAGCGTTACAACCCACCCAGACTTATGGGGTCTGAAGCGCAGTCTATGACGCCAGTGTGTCTTTTGATAAAGTATTTGGTTGGGCTTTGGTTCTATTGAAAATGATGTATTTTACGTTTGTTATTGGAATCATTAAAATTTGGCTGTACTGGTGGTAATAGATGGATACTTACATTCTCGCCTGAAAGTTCCAAGAACCAGAACAGTGACCTACGGTACGAGATGTTTCCTGAATTCCTCTCCGACCCTATGGAACAGTCTACCTGCAGATTTGAAAAACTGTGATACCATCTCAATTTTAAAGAAAGACTTAAATCCCATCTTTGTAGAATAACATATGAGCAATGAATCTTATACCAACTGTTTTATCTCTCGTTATATATATATTTCTACATATTAGTATTAACTGGTATTATTAAAATATATATCATTATCATCACATTTTATTATTATTGATGCCATCATGTTCTATCCGTCAAGCGCCTTAGAGTACTAATATAAGGCGCTATATAAATACAGTATAATAAATAAACTATATACTATATAATAATAGCTCTACAAAATTGCACAAAATGATTATTTTGACCCTATTATTATACGTTCCAAAAAGTACGTGGGGTGGAGGATGAACATAGATGTACCTAATCGCTGTCATCAGCCAAAAAAGACGCAAAATAGTAACCTCTTGTGAAAGTTGCTGACATGCAAACCGAAAGTGTCCACCGACATACTAGTTAAACATTTTGAAGTCATGATATTTCATGACATTCACGAGGTACATATTATTTCAAGCACCAAAAAATCAAACCCACAATCTAGACTGGACGTCCAATTTCACGCAAAATCAATAATACGGGATAACCACAGAGGATATCACGATCTCAAAGCAATCTCAGGGCAAATTGGTTTCATCTATATAATTTAATGCTGTGTATCTAGATAGTCGTAGATTAACTTGGCAGGCGTGTGGAAGGGTTATTCCCACTTCAGTGGTTATAAATAACGCTAAGGGACATCTATTTGGCTATGGGCGTTAACTAAAACCCTGGATATTTGTGTAATGAGCTCAGGTAACAAAACGGAGCATTCTGATTATAATGTTATCCAACGAGCATATAAATAATCAAACAAATGCGAATGATAATAATATGTTCATCGAAGAGTATTAGAGCCAAAAATCTCACCATAGTCTACTATATATGTACTATATAGAACGAGGTACATGTATGTCTGGAATTACGTTCAATCGAATAAAAATATCGCCAAATATTAAATAAAAGATAATACCAAATATTATATATTTCAAATGGGGTTTGTTTCGGCTTTTAAGCTGTTTCATTAGGTTGATGGACATTTGTATACAAATTTCATCAAGTGTACAGTAGAATTTGATACACAGCCTTCACCCCATGACGCCAGCGTAGAGTTGGATGTTTGGACGGATTTTGTATTCCAAAATTGGTCGTATTTCAGTTTTGTTGTTGGCATCATCAAAATTTGGTTGGACTTACGTAAAAATGGAATGAGCATGATATATAAGTGGGATATCACTCACACATTGTTTTCTAGCATCATAATGTCATTGTCGTCTGTGGGATATTGTCACCTTACAATTACATTCCACACGCTGCCTACTCCTGATGACGTCAGTGTGTCTTTGGATAAACCAATTGGTCGGGCTTTGTTTCTTTTGCAAAATGTTGTATTTTACGTTTGATAGTGACGTCATCAAAATCTCGTTGTATTGATGGCAACAGACCGATACTTACATTGACATACCACAGGGGAGTCAGTATTGTGTTCCTTAAGACTTTGGTCTTAACAACATCGCTCGTGATGGGATTTGATGGTACTGATGCATCATCTCAGAAGTGGAGCACTTTACCCGTCATCTCCAATTCCTTGCTAATAAAGTGTGCACGGAATATTTTTACATTCCACCCCAAGATCTTGAGCGAAGCAATAAATCAGAGCTCCATTGGATGCTTATATTGATCAATGGAAGCGTGTACTGGTTGTATTTACCCCCATTTCGTGGAAATGTCACATAACTATTTCATCAAATAACAGAAATGTATGGATTTGGGTATTACCAGGAATACGACAAAATTTTGATGCCAAAAATTAGAAGAAGTCAACCTGAATCATTTTTGGAATAAAAACAATATCTGAAACCATACTCGTGTCCTGAATATAGGTGGTTATAATTTTGGTGTTCATACAATGCGTTACGATTTAACTATACCTGTCTTAATCATGAGGCACACACCTGGAGTTAAAGATGATATTGCATATTATATGAAACCAGAACGCTGTCTCATTAACAACAAGATGTCTTCGGAATTCATGAAGATTACACAATACATTTATGACATTCTTGCGTAGATCTATGCAATCAATGAGACATAATATGGTCTTTCATAGGAGGTCATTTTGACTTTAGACGGATGATACCCCTGAATATTGTATACTATGGGTATAGTGATATCATGTCAATATTTCAAGCCACAAAGCTTTGTTGACGACTCTATCACACAATATGAGGTTTGTAAATTGATGTCTTACAGTGATGGCAATGACGCAAGTGTGTGTAGGATAAAAAATACTTGATCAGGCTTCATTTATATTTCAAAGTTTGTTTTATTTCAGGTTATATATTTTCATCAGCGAAATCCTAAACTGTAGTACTAGGATGCCACATGCATTGCTTTAAAAACTTGAAGCAATATTTGGATCAAATGGATAACTGTTAGCATGATATTGTAGAAGAGCGAATTGTGTCACTGAAGCTATGAGCAGTAAATTGATTGATTGTGAGAGTGGATGCTGCTGGCAAAGTCATACATCAGCTGTTTAGTCATCCATCAACAAACCAACTCCTGACATGTCAAAATATTTCACTACTGCATTTGTCTTGTCGAGAAGTACCAGAATGCTGTTTGTGCCATGACAGGTCATCAATATATTTCATCCACCCTATTTATTATTAGAGATGGGTGAATTTAATTTTCATGGACTGCAGTTTTCAGAACTCCAAGGCACCTTCCGATGAGAGCCCTGGAATCATGTGGGAATTATGAGATACACGTAAAATACATCTAAAGAACTATGTATTTCATTATGGCATCAATTGTCCCATGCTCAACCATGTGATCATTTGAAATGCCCTTATGTGATATTTCACAGTGCGATGATGAAATATCAATGGTATTTTAAGTAAACTAAAACATGGTTCTTTGGAAATATGTAGGCCACCTCAGGGATTGAGCGTTCATTTTCCATGAGAGGCACATTTGGAGATGCTGCATCGATCTCGTCGGTAATTTCTGATATTCTTGTTTTGAGGTTGTTCAATTGAAATTTGAAATGGTACTGTCTGGTGGTACAGTTGGTCTAGGTGGTCCAGGTAGTCCTTCGACCATCGGAGGTGTTGATAGGATAAATGTATCTTCAGCTTCTAGATTTTCAGGTTTTCAATCACAGTGTAATCTTGTAGTGTAGGTCGTTACATTAGCATTTGATATAGCGTTCTTTATGTCAGTTGTATTCCTTTCAAAGCTTTACGTTTTTACACTATACCTCATTCCGAACTGAAGTCTCAGTTTTAAAAAATCATCAATAATTCATTTTTCTCTAAAAAGGGATAACGTCCGTACCACTATATTGTAGTTAAATATAATACTGCTTATATTGTCAAAGGCGACTCTGATACCCCATACAAATATACTGAAGTTGAAATCTCAGTTAATCCCTTTCGCTGCTGCTATAACTCAAAAGACTTGCCCGAGTCCATGATAACGAAGGAAGACAAAGTCGACCTGGCCTAATTGATAGCATAACCGGCCCAAGTACCGTACGCTGCTCCTTAATACTACTCGTCCACTGAAAACATACCATTTAATCCGTCTCGCACCTTTTTAATCCTTATTGAATATAGAGGAAGGCGCAGGATATTATACTTGGGCCGCATAACCAAGCCCTGAGTCAAACAGTTGCGCCAAAAAAATCCGAACCCAGGCTTACATGTATGCAAAAGCTACGACCCTGATGACCACGCGCAAAACAAGTATCCTACTTTCAAGTTCTTGCAGCCGACACGCAACGTGTATGGACTGAATCATCTAGTTGACATTACAAGATTTTGTCAGGAATACCTGTGTGTTTTATTGAGAAGTTTCTCTTCGGATTTTACATGAAAACAGTGATTTTTTCATAATAAGCGCCAATTATCGCCCACGGGACAAACCAATCGCCTGGGCGTCGCCAGGGCAACCGGTCAATGCATGGTGGCGTCTGAGAAACAAGCGTCACACTCGAGTCGACTCATAAACCACGACCGGGGTTTGGGCCCGACATGAGGTGCGAAGGCCCCCCGTACGCCGGGTCGTGTCCCTACGATCGCTGTGGAGCAGATGTAAAACTCTGCCAGGGGGACATGATGCTGTGCGTGGACTGCAACAACATAAGATTCCCCCCCTCACCCAGCCGACACCCGCAGCCCGTGGTAACAGGCTACGCTAAGCCAACAGCGTCCAACACCTCCAGGAAATCCAACTCAGGGCCCCCAAAAATGCCGCCAACAACAGTCGCGGAAGCTCTAGCTGGAAAAACAACTCTACAAAGCCGCCAGTGCCCACACTGCAAACTAAAAGGAAAGGAAAAAGCGCCAATGATTCAGTGCCACTTGTGCCAAACCTGGCTGCATTTTACCTGTATACCTGAAAAGGAAGCGGACATAACTGGTCTCTACACTTGCCAGAAATGCCGAAACATGCCGACAGTTATTGACAACATGCAACGACAGCTAAATGACATGGCAAAAATGATGGAGGTCCTACAAGAACATAACATCAAAATAATCACGATGTTATCAGAACAAAGCACATCCCAGCAACGAGTCCCTTACAGTGCCATGGTCGACACACGGAGACCGACTGAGCCTGTGGACGTGGCCTCCAGTACAAGCGCCAACACTGAAGAACGCCCGTTTCCACGAAGTTTGCTGATCGGGACCTCACTCATCAGGAACGTTGATGCTTCCTGCCTGGTTAACACTGAGGTACTTGCTATCAGTGGAGCGTCACTGGAGAAAATTACTGAAGAGCTGCACACGAAAGTCTCACAAGGTCAGTCATACGATCACGTGTATATCGTAGGAGGTACCAAAGACATTGACAATTTCCCAGAATCAGAGACAATTCAGCTGTTTGAAAAACTAATCACTGCCGCGAAACGATGTGCGGACAGAGTGACACTTTCCAGCATCCCACACAGAACAGATAAAGATGTCCACTTGAAAACAGAAAGTGTCAACAGAGACATCAAGGTCATATGTGATTCTCTTGACGCTAACTTTGCTGATTCAGATGATATGTTTCTCCTCAGGGACGGCAGCATCAACTCGGCAGCTGTTGTCGGAGACGGAATCCACCTCAGCAAGTTTGGCGTTGACTGCCTGGTAAAAACCCTGAAGCTACATCTACAACAAGGGTGCCATTCAGCGTACACTAGACAACTGTATAGCAGCATGCAACGAAGGATGCGCAGATCATCTGCAACCCACTACTTCGGCGGAGAAGCTGATCCGTTATCCAACTTTTACCAATGCACACTCCATGCCCAACAAAGACACTTCAACAGCGCAGAGCAACTCCTCCAATGGCGCAGGGCACGAATCCTGCATAAAACAGAGATCGCGGAGGAGATCATGGCAGCCCCAGATGCACGCTCCGCCTACCGTATCGCCAAAAAGCTTCCTAGACATGATCCACGTTGGAACGACATTCGAGATGATGTCGTACACGAGGTAGTTTCTCTCAAGCTCCGTTACTGCGATCGCTTCGCACAAGCCCTGCAGGAAACTCACAACAAACCGATCGTGGAGGACACGCCTCATCCTTACTGGGGTCGAGGACCGGACGGCAAAGGGACAAACAGAATGGGCCAAATTCTCCAGCGACTACGCGACGAGTCAGCAGCATTGTCCCAACCGTCTCTGAACCTCAGGAGCCTCGCCGACACCCCGACAACACACCGACTTACACACGCTACGTCACCGCTCCGGTCCTATCCATCGCACGACAAAAGTCATGACAATGACACGCCCACAGGTCGACAACCACAACCCCGATACGATCGGTGCTCGCCTTCATGGATCAGCCAGTGCCGCTCGCCCGTCAGCCAGTACCCAGATGGATCGACCAACCGACGTGCAGCCAACCACCAAAACCACAACTGGGGCAAGCGCTACCCAACTAGACGCTACGATGCTCCACCTGACCGGGGCTACCGCGACAACGGAACGAGATCAGGCGTCCATCAAGGGCTGCAGAGAGGTCGTCAGACGGACGTCGGCACCTGCACTAACTGTGGTGAACGAAATCATCCGACATTCAGGTGTAAACACGGGCAACCTATAATGTGTGACCAGTGTCATGAGTATGGTCATAAAGCCCGTGATTGTTTATATTTAAACTACTGAACTGCCAAAGAAGGGTAGGCAATGATGACTGTGACAGTCTTGATTTTACACTGGGTTTTAATGTATCTGAAAACAATACAGTCAGTTCTCACGATAACAATATCGCAGGTAGCAACAAATGTTTCCCGGAGAGTGTACTGAACACAACAATGCCACAATGTTTAACAGACGAACCAGTCGCAAATACGCCTGTAATATATGGGGAATTGAAACGATACAGAAATAAGTTCGCCAAAAATATTATATGCTCACATTTGAATGTTAATAGCGTTCGTAAAAAAATGGATGAAATACGGTATATTCTCAGTAGTAATTATGTAGATATATTGGCCCTGTCTGAAACGAAGTTAGATTCAGCTGACAATGACTGTATATTTTGTGTAAATGGATATTCGTTCATTAGGAAGGATAAACGTAAGAATTCTGGTGGTTTGCTTTTGTATATATCCAATAGAATCCCACACAAACAAAGAGATCTCAAGTTCAAGGGATCCAGTGACATTGAGTTAATCTCCGTTGAATTAATACTGGACAAAACTGATAAGTGGTTGCTATGCCATATTTATAAAAACCCTGCCACCGCTAATAAGGCCTTTGAAGAAGCATTCACTGTCATAATGAATGAGTCTATTAGTAAATACGATAATATAATATTGATGGGTGACATGAATTTTAATATGTATAATGGAAAATGTTTACTGAACGAATTGTGTACTGTGTATGGTCTTGTGAATCTGGTGGAATCACCCACATGTTCGAAGTCAGAAACACCAACACTCATAGACGTGATGTTAGTCAATGATAAAAGCAGATTGTACAATGCGTTTAGCTTTGATGTGGGAATCAGTGATTTTCATTCAATCATCGGCGCGGCTCTTAGAAAACACATGCCCCCAAACCCTGTCCAAGAAATACACTATCGCAAAATTAAAGATATCAATTATAATGAGGTAAAAATGGACATCTTTAGTCTCAATGTAACAAGCATGGTGGAAAATATACATAATGCGGATGACGCTTTTACCTGCTTTCATAAAAGCATAATCGAAGTGTTCGATAAACACGCACCGCTGCTGCACATGAAGAGGAAAAGTACCGATTTTCCACTGATGAGTCCGGAATTAAAACGAGCCATATATCTTCGGAATAAATACCGAACCAAACATTATAAATATCGCCTACCGTCATATCGCGCACTTTATAAGTTACAAAGAAACAAAGTGACACGGCTAAAACGAAATCTTGTGAAAGCTCATTTCAAAAAGCAATGTTCTGGGGGAACAAGCAACAATGGCTTTTGGAAAACAATCAAACCGTTCTTCGCAAAATCCGCGAAGCAATCGTATGATTTTATTTTACGGGAGAATGACGAAATAGTAATTGACGAGAGTCAAATCTGCTGTATTTTCAATGATTTTTTCATATCTATAGGCTCGGACATTGGACTGCCCGAAGACAATACGCTAAGCATTATGGAAATAATTGATCGTTATAAAAGTCATTACTCGATAAAACTTATTGGCAATGCGTCCGGAAATTCGGATTCTTTCACGATAACCGAAACCAATATCATAGATGTAAAGGAGGCAATATCGAAACTTAATGTTAAGAAAGCAAAGGGGTATGATTGGTTACCCCCAATATTCATAAAAAAGCTAAAAAACAATTTGGCTGAGCCACTGACCCTATTATTCAATAAATGTATTCGCCAAAGTATTTTCCCAGAGTGCCTAAAGATGGCAAATATCCTGCCGGTATATAAAAAGAAGGACAAACTAAATAAAGACAATTACAGGTCGGTAAATCTTCTACCTGTTATGTCTAAACTATTCGAAAGAATTATCAATAACCAACTTGCCTCACACATGGATAAGCATTTTCATTTCTTGCTGTCTGGATTCCGAAAAAAGCATGGGTGTAAGGATATATTGTCTAAAATGACCGACGATTGGAGAAAATCACTGGATTATAAAAAGAAAATAGGAGTAATAGCCATAGATTTATCTAAAGCCTTTGATTGCATGCCACACGGTCTGTTGATAGCGAAACTACATAAATATGGTGTCAACGAGAAAGCATGTCAATTATTTAAATCATATCTGTGTAATAGGAAGCAACGGGTAAAAATTGGTACACATGTGAGCCCCTGGGTATCGGCTGCAAAAGGCGTACCACAGGGCAGTATACTTGGTCCCCTGTTATTTAATGTTTTCATAAACGATCTGTTGTATATGAATTTGAGAGCAGTTGTTTATAATTATGCGGATGATAACACGCTTTCTTATGCACATGATGATATTTCTGTAATTAAACAAGTCCTCAAAGAAGATGCTCTCATGTTAATAGATTGGTTCAGAGGAAATCTAATGAAGGCCAACCCTAAGAAATTTCAGCTCATGTTTCTTTGTAATAATAAGCTAGAGGTCTCAAATGAATCCATTACTATTGGCGACGTAAACATTGAGAGCACGTCCTCAATCAACATACTAGGTATAGAAATCGATCATTGCTTAAAATTCGCTCCTTGTATAAATAACATATGTAAACAAATGTGTAAACAGGTGAATGCAGTTTCTAGAATAAAAAATAATTTAGATATGCATAGTAGACAAGCATTGTATAACTCATATATACAGTCAAATTTGAACTATTGTTGCACTGTATGGATGTACAGCTCCCGAACAAATCTCAATAGACTGAATAAGGTTAATGAACGGGCAATCCGCATGGTGTATGATGATTCAATAACTCCATATGAAGAACTGTTACGTTGCCATGGGTATCTTGATGTACATAAAACATGCTTAAAGTTTTTAGCTACGGAAATGTATAAGATAAGCAATAATATGTCACCTGTTTACTTGAACGAGTTCTTTTCAAAAAGTGTAAGACCTTATGCAATGAGAGATGATGAAATGTTAGTCTTACCTAAATACAATACAAAAACCTACGGATACCACTCCATGTCATATATAGGTGCGAAGTTATGGTGTAATCTCGATGTAACCATCAAGAAGCAAAAGTGTTTGAAGAAATTCAAGGTCGAATTAAAGAAATATTTATTAGAATTACCACGAGAGACGCTGATTGATATGTACTTTTAACCTGTATTCCTCCAATGTATGTTTTATCGTTTTATCTTGTGTTGTATCACCATGATGTCGTACAGAAGCTCTGTGAGCTTTATAGTATTTTATTGAGTGTGCTGCGGTACCTTTGTAAATACGAAAAACGACAATAAATATTTCTATTCTTACATTTGTATGAAAGACACTAGCCTGCCTTTGATGACAGAAAAAAAACATTTCTTAATATATACTTGGTATTGCTTCTTTGTTGAATCTCTCCAGGAGTTAAGTAAGATTTCGGCAGCCCTTGAAGAAATTTGCTACATTTTGAATGATTTCAAAATGACAACAAACATGCCACCAAAGTTAGATTGGGAAAAGTGGGGTTGTCCTGGGGTTGTCTATCAGCATCTCCATGAGTCGACAAAACCACGGCTGCGTCGGCCAAATTAAAACAACTAGAACTAGATCCACAGCATCGGATTGGATTTTCTGGAGGCAATTCGGAATCATCCTGAAAGGAGGAAAAGCATATCCTAAAACACCTTGCCAGTTCAGAGTAAAGGCATCAACATTCAATGCGAAGGGATCTGGCTTCCAAGAGACATAGGCAGCTAACTGCTTATCGTGTTTAATGCGAACAAATCAATGTCATGCATGTACCAGATGTTACATAACGCCTCAAAACTGTTCTCGCTTAATTTCCATTCTTTTGAAAAATCAAATTTTGACAGAGTATCGGCTAGTTCATTCTGAGTACCTGGAAGATAAGAAGTTGATATCCAATCACTACGATCTTGTACCCATTGCCAAATATCTAGAGCTAGTTTATTACATAATGCTGAATTCACACCACCCGTATTCCTTAAACGGGCCACTTCTGAGGTGTTGTCAGTTCTCACTAGTATATGAGCATGAGAAATGTCTTGGCACATAATCGAAGGCCATAATATACAGCCAACAACTCAAGATTATTAGAATGCAAGGAACACTGATCACTTCTCCAATGACCGGAAGTATTTAAACTATCATGGTGAGCCCCCCGGCCTTCAGCAGGAGCATCTGTTGTAATAACATACTGGATATCTCTGACATGAAATCTGTCCCCGAGGATACCATCAACTCAGTAGCCTTTTGGCTTGTGATTAGGTACTTATGTACTTGTCATATATCTATTCCATGGGGTTTGTTTCGGATTTCTGAATTATTTTCGTAGGTTGTTGGGCAGTTGTATACTCATGCCATCAGGTGTACAGTAGAAGCAACTGCATTAACCACACTGTCTGCCCTTGATGACGCCAGTGCGTCTTTTTGATGAGGTATTTGATCGGGCTTCGTTTCTATTGCAAAATGTTGTATTTCACGTTTGTTATTGGAATCTTCAAAATTTTGCTGTATTGGTGGTAGTTAATAGTTACTTACATTGTGACGGGTGATATTGTGCCTTTTCGACTACACGATAGTTGAGTACATCGAGCAATTCAGCATCGATAGCATGATTTTCTGCCTCACTAAACATAGGCTGGTATGGTGTAATAGCCTAGACTTGAGCAGTATCATCTGTGAACTCAATCTTATAACCTGAAGCCACTACATCCAAAACGAGACAATCAGAGATTGCAGACCCTCGCCCTTCAGATTTAGTCACTAAAATTAGGCGATAATTGAGAGTTTTGGTCTTAAGACCATCGGTTGTACGCCATACGATTGGGAATTGGCCAAAGAAAAATACAAAAATAGGTTGAACATTTAATATTGATTAGAACCGGAGTTATAGTCAATTATGTGATTTTATTTTTTCAGTTGCCATGGCAACCGTTTTCACCCGATTTTGGCAAAATTTGAAAGGGACTGAGCCATTACCATAGCACTCCAGCCCTATAAATTTCAAATCTATCGAACCGTTTACCTTTGAGTTATGAGCGCAGACATTTGCACTGAAACGTCGCTGGCCAAAAATAACCGAAATCGTGACCCCCAATTTTTCGACATCCGGCGATAATAGAGATTTTTTGTCGTACGACCATCGGTCGTACACCAAACGATCGGGAATTGGCCAAAGAAAAATACAAAAATAGTTGGAAAAATTAATATCAAATAGAACCGGAGTTAGAGCCAAATATGTGATTTTCTTTTTTTCCGTTGCCATGGCAACCGTTTTCATCCGATTTTGGCAAAATTTTGAAGTGTCTGAGCCACCATCATAGCACTCTAGTTCTATAAATTTCAAATCGATCGGACCGTTTGCCTTTGAGTTATGAGCACAGACATTTGCACTGAAACGTCGCTGGCCAAAAATAACTGAAATCGTGACCCCCAATTTTTCGACATCGAGCGATAATGGAGAGTTTTCGTCGTACGACCATCGGTCGTACACCATACGATCGGGAAATGGCCAAAGAAAAATACAAAAATAGTTGGAAAAATTATTATCGAGTAGAACCGGAGTTAAAGCCAATTATGTGATTTTCTTTTTTCCGTTGCCATGGCAACCGTTTTCATCCGATTTTGGCGAAATTCTGATTTGGCGAAATTCTGAGCCAGCACCGTAGCACTCTTGCCCTATAAATTTCAAATCGATCGGGTCGTTTGCCTTTGAGTTATGAGCGCAGACATTTGCACTGAAACGTCGCTGGCCAAAAAAAATTGAAACCGTGACCCCCAATTTTTCGACATCGGGCGATAATGGAGAGTTTTCGTCGTACGACCACGGCCCATATATCAGATGATCAGGAATTGGCCATAGAAAAATACAAAATTAGTTAGAAAAATTTATCTTGAATAGAACCGGAGTTATGGTCAATTATTGATTTTTACATTTTCCGTTGCCATGTCCGATTTTGACCAGATTTGAGGAGGACCGAGCCACTGAGATACCGCTTCATACCTATAAGTTTCATGTTGATCGGACCATTCTCCTTTGAGATATGCGCGCGGACAGACAGACAGACAAACAAACAGACATACAAACGGACAGACCCAATTGCAATACCCTCTGCCCCTATCGGGGCGAGGGTAATGAAAGGATATGGTGTAAATTACTGCCACTGAGCAAGGTTATTAAATATACCCCAGCCAAAATATCGTCAGATCCATTGGATCCCTAGACAATGTAAGATTTACATCAGGAAGATCTATTCCGTCTTGGAGGGCTTTTTTTCCTGTTTCTGTGTCGTCTGCTAAGCAGGTTTACGCCACTGGGATTGTCCTCCACGTCCCCTGTCAGGACGTCCACGGAAACCTCTGCCGCGACCTCTCGTGGAATATGGGCTGAAGCGACCTCTACCAAAGAAACCACGCTTCGAGACCATTTTACACCTCTCCATGTCTCTGATGTCTTTAACATTCTTGGATACGTCATCTCCGAAAAGCCAGGACGTATATGGCACTGAGGAACAGCACAAATGACCGAAATCAGACTGAATAGCAGGCTTAAGTGCTGTTCGTCTACAGCCAACAAGTGCCCTAACAAAGCCAAAACATCTAAGCCTTGCTCGACCAAAACATCACTCCCACTCAAACCCAGTTTATCAGTCATCTTGGCAAGGACATCTGCGGCCTTCACAATGGAAAGTTGTACATTCGGAAGCCCAATGCAGAAGAACGAACCTGAGGTGTCAAAATATTCCACACCAACCGGGTAACTTTTATCTTTGCCAACCTTCCATAGTTTTCAGGCCTTTTAATATTTTTGACTAAATCCTGCCACTTATCTTCAGACAGCCCTTCTCTGAACAGATGGTTGAGCATATCTACCAAACCAGCATTAACGGCGTCTGAGCACTTTTCACTGAGTAAATACCTCTGTGAATACGTAGAGAAAGGGTACGATTTCTTTGATGCACTACCAACAGGTTTAGCTGACTGTTCATCCCCAAAAGACTGGGTCCTTCTGAATCTGTGCACAAGGTAGGGTAGCATCAAACACATCATCATACTCATAATCATAACAATCATTACCCTCCTCATACTCATAGTCGCCTTCTGGCTGTGAATGCCACGCCTGCTCCAGGCGGTCTTGGCGACCAGAAATATCATTAAGCTTGGACAAAATCAAGCGGAGAGGGTCTTTCTCGTTCGAGTCTTTTTCGTTTGAGTTTTTCTTACTCTTACCCTGCGAAGCAGTTCGAGTCTTTTTCGTTTGAATTTCTCTTACTCTTACCCTGCGAAGCACCAGAAACACCGGGCCGTTCTTCAAGTTTGCTCGAGGCACTCGACCTGTTGGTCACGGTTTTAACATTGCAGCCGCGTTGTCAGTTTTGTTCTCAAAATCCGCAGCACCTGCGGAAGTTTCTTTCCCGGCAACAATAGCAGTGACAGCCGCAAAACCTCACATTTTTTCATTTTCTTCCCGGTTTTATCCGGAATACTGGCTTGCGCCATGACACCGGAAGTTGCCAAGTGTCCGTAACACGAGGTGAATATTAAATGCACAAAAACGTTATGACAAAATTCGTACAAAATCTGTTTGTATGAACAGGAGGCATACAACGTACACCTAGATTATATAAAATTCTTGTTGAGTTCGTGGAACAAAAATAGGCACACGACGTGCACCAAAGAAAAATGACGGGAGCACCACAGACCACGTTTGCACAAGATGCTCGGAAGCAGTAAACAGTAAAATCTGAGGTAATCCCGGAAGCTTTCAACAAAAACAACTACATGTATAGTGAAGTAATGATTTTAAAAGATCAATTAACAGCTGTTCAATTTTCATTTCTGAATGAAGTTCCCCCAATGAATCATTATACAAACATCGGAACACAACCATTTGTGTTTCGTCATCAAATTTGGATACGTGTACTGCTACAATATATAAATGAAACAATAAAACAGAGGTAGTACATTTAGTCGAGTATGTTGATTCGTACGTCTTATCAGCAAACAGTAGGCTAATCCACTCATATGGCACTAATATACCATACCACATCCGATGGTGTGCGGAAGTGGCAACTAGTGTAACCAGTCTGATTTGAGTTGTGCGTTGGTGTCTATAAACATTAGACATTATCTTATATCTGTGTGTGTGTGTGACCAATCATATACTCTACAAATAGACGATGCGCACGGATGACTCCATTGATCGTCACCATTCGTTTACGTCACAGAACACGTGCGACCGCGGAATTCCGTTACGGTATCTCAGATCAACCAGCAAATAGCGGCATCGTGTAAAATTCAATTCCACACCTGGGTCGATATTAGGCAACAGATTATAGCATCTCTTATTATTACAGTGCCCATTAAATCTTAGTGCTAGATAACAATTCTACTTGTGAATTCAATTCATGACCACAAGCAATGTGGATGCCTGTGTCCAGAATAGTATTCGCTTTGGTAATCAGTTAATGGCCTAATTATTTGATGTGAAGTACCGTCAATAGCACCAACAACGTTTGGTATTTATTCCCAGACCCCGCACACTGGTCCCATTCCTCGATCGTAGGCCACCTAATCCTTCCTCCTAGTTCCCGATGGAGCGAGCGTGTATGATCCTGGAAACATTTGAGGCAGAAATATCGAATGTCAGGGACAGAGTCACTCAGGCTGGGTATCTCTAACCCCGAACAAAACCAAGAGCAGCTGATTGATCGGAGATAAATCCGCCCTGTGCCCTGTGACCCAGGGTCACATCCAGATTTTGTCGAAGTCAGTCGTAAGACGGATTACCAAAGTTTAGTTATACAAAGTCCTACCGTCCTTGGATCTTTGGGGCTAATTTTCTCACCACCGCCAATGGACGGAATTCAACCTGTTTCTGCACAAGCCAATGTACAGACAATGGCAGCATTTTCCATGTTGTCGAAGATACTTGGTATTCAACCTCCGTATCCTTTCGTACCGATGCCAAACAGGATCACTACTAATCCAGTCATGAGGCAAAACCATTTGGAAGGCATGGATCAGTTCGCCTCTGGTTACAAAAACGATATTACTTTTGGCTGCAACCGGTGACACTCTAGAAACCCACCTGCAGCTATATACGCTTGTGGTACAGTGCACAGCTGACCAGACACCATACTAGTACACTGGGAGAGACGGCAGCTGGGGTGGGTAGTGCAAATGGGATGAGTTTTCATATCCCTGAGTTGTTTCCTTTGTGTTTTTTCTTGTCTTTGTAAGGCAGATTATAGAAAAGTGGAGTATATGAGTACGACAATGAGTATAAAGTGTCGGGCATTGAGCAGTAAATGATACACGGGACGTTGAGAGACGGATCTTGCTGCAACAAGTAATACGTATAAGGACGGATGAATCATGCACTGTGACAATGACAACGTATTATATGACCAGGCATGGGTTAATTTAATTTTTTAATTGATTAATTTAATTACCCCAATTAATTTAATTTAATAAATTCCATTTTCGGGTTAATTTAATTTAATTGCTAAATATGTTTAATTGAGATCAATTAATGCAATTAAATCACAATTAACTAGCAGTTTCCCAGCATCAACTATACATTTGATAGTTCACATTGTTAGCGGTGGCCAGACAAAATCTACCCCCCCCCCCCCACCTCAGACACACAATAAGGGCTTCCTTAATAAATGGACCCCCTCCCCTCAAAACAAAAGCCCACCCTGTAGCTCATCTGGGTGATATAATCTCCTTAGAATCTCAAACCCGTATTCAAAGGCAGAAAAGTCAATGATTATAGACAATGGTTAATTGGCCAAGGTTGTCAGGCCAAATGCCAATACTAACAGTCAGTGGTGTGGTTGTGTAATCTAGATCTGGACAGTATATTGAACTGACATGGGAGATCCTCTAGAGATGCTAGAGATTCTATCATAAAGCATCACACAAACATCTGAACCCTATGGATATATTTGAAGTTCAGTATTTGCATATGTAAATTTCCAAGCCTTCAGCAAATATACGAGGTAACATTTTTTAATGCCTTTATTCAAATTGTACAATAGATTGTATTGAAAAACATTGGGACTGTGGTCAGACATACGAAACAAAAGCACATAAAATATGCAATCAAGATATGACACGGACATGTTTTTCAAAAACTTTGCATTTTCAAAATGTTATGCGCAGATACTAAACAAAAACAATAGCATTTACGGGACTGGTAGATATAGCACATGGAAATATATATATTTGTATTTCTATCCCAAACTGCCCTTTTATTGAAAAATATAATCATACAAAAAAAACAGGGACACATACTGCATCCATACATTACATACTTTTTAAGGTTGTTAAACCGCATTTTTTTACGAGGGAACTGTCAATAAGAACTTTCAGTAATGCAGAAAGTAATTGTTAATTTAATTAATTAAATGTGTCATTTAATTTTAATTTAATTAATTAACTTGATGAAATGTGTTAATTGTAATTTAATTGCATGACTTATAATTTAATTGTAATTTAATTAATTAAAAATCCAAGTTAATTGACCCATGCCTGATTATGACCCGGTGGAACCACGCCCGTGCGCATTATTTTGTACACATGTGACGTACACGCTGAAAGGAAATACTTATTTACAATAATCATTATAGCGAAACGCCTTCTCAAGACTTTTATGGGTAAAACCGAATCGAATATACTTTTTACAATCATATCTGAAACACGGTAATCAATGGGATAAAGTTGTCACTGCCATCAAAAGGAAAACTACAAAATTGTCTGCAGCCAGCAATGACCTGTGGCGAGTGGCACCAGTGAAGTTCTTGGAAAAGCGAGCGCAGGACCAATGTGGGAAGGCATGTTGAATGAAGAACGACTACGGGTCAACGATGATGCCCTAGAGCTGCAGCTCATCACACGAATCCACAACCGAGATAAAGAATGCAAAAAAATGACAACATTGGTTTTAGTCTGTGTTATGCTGCGTCTTTTTCTGATTATAACTGGAACTGTGATGAAGAGAAAAATAAGAGTTTCCTCATCGTTTACAGGTTTCAATCTGTGACACCCATGAGGCTGGATTGTCACTTGATGACGATACAGAAAATGATGAAGAAACAGACAGACAGCGTGCGAGAGGAGACACAAGACCAGGCAGACGGAGAACGGACATATAGCCAGACAGAAACAGAACAGACAGATGGGCCGACAGAGCTGGAAACAGATTAAGAACACACAAAAGGACAGACATATTGAGAGCAGACAGGACAGTCAGATGGATAACAGACAGATGGAAAGGAGACACACACCAAGGGGCAGCCGCGTAGAGACAGAATTGTATGTCCGCGCCAGCAACAGCAAGAGCACCGTTGGACACAAGATGGAGCACGGGAGAATCATGCTCTCTACAACGGCATGATTAGGAGGATCAGCTCCGTAATAGAAAGGGTGGTTCGCTTCCTGGATAGAGCGGAGGATTAGTATTAAAATAGCGATGGTTGTTGGTTGAATTCTTGATTTAAATATGTTGTGCTCTTATATGACTGTTAAATGCAGTGCTATATTAATAAATGTTGGTTCAAATTTGGTCCCTAAACAGTGATCAGTGTGCTTCAAACGGCGGTCCACGTTGATACAATTGTTATCCAACTGCATTTCAGACACCCGATGCGTAACACGTTATACCTACTGGTGAAATAGCCTTTATACTACCTAATATATGAAAACCCCTTAGCTTCTATGCACATGGTCTTCAACACACAACCATATTGGAATGTGGACTGTCACTAAGAGTCTATTGATGAGTAAAAAGTTTCTCCTGATCTCGCCATAAGCGGAAGCGCTCTGCAAAATATGCAGGTAGACTCCAGACGTTGTCGGGTGCCTATTCCCCAGCGACATTTTCCACAAATTCTGAGTAATATTTCATGCTATCATCAACACAAAACATATTGCTCCTACGAACAAAGCCATTGAAGTTGAAACACGAAGCAGACAATTCTACTGGAAGCAACGTAAACAGTTCCACACCCGAATGTACGGTTTCCCGTACTGTGCCGTCCTGCAGTTGCAGCTCTGTGAAGAAGATTACTGTTGGGCCTCCCATGGATACTGGAATGAACTTTCTGCGGTGGGATGAAATTTCTTCTGGCCGTTCTGCTCGTGCTCTCGCCCCTATTCCGGCAATGCTTGAACCTCGGTACTGGAGACAGCTACGTCGACCACAGAAATCCTGTGGGACGTCAGCTTGCCCACGATTTTGGTCTGGGTTGTTTTCTGTGCTGTGTTCCTGTCGCGGTGTGGATGACAGGACTCCCTGTGGGAAAATATTCCGAGTCACACTTCTGAATAGAAAAGCTTACATGGAACATTCAGCCTTTTTTTTATTTAGGATGAAACTTTTGTTTGCGGATTTGTTTACTCACTCATTAAGCTGGGAAATCAATATTCTCAAACCTGGAATTAAATACTAAGTCCGGGAAATAAATATTAAAACCCGAAATCAAATGTTAGAACCAGGAAATGAATGTTGGAACCCAAAATTAAATATTCAAACTGGGAAATACACTTCCCCAGTTTGAATTTATGAATAAGGTCTGAATTTATTTATGAAAAAAAACCGACATTTTAGTGTGAACACTATGACCATTAGCTGTGGGTGATTATTTCCAATATGGATTTTTAGCCATTTTACTACACCATATTTTCTAGATACATAAAGAAGTCTCCAAGTAAGTCTATTGCTCCTTTTGGCGTTTGAGTGAATGTTCAGTTTTTGTCCAGCATGAGTTCTAATCCAAGCTCTCCAAAATTCCTGCTACAAGCATACTCTGGTATACTCTAGAGTGACAGCATATATTCCTCCGCATGCGTTTAGTGTATGTTCGTCTTACATTTGCAAGATCTCGTGGCTGTCGCACAGTTCTGGATGTTGATACATGTAATTAGATTTTACCGATGGCACGATAATCCGTTCCTTTTTACCTGACTTTATGGGAGTTCCAGTGGTTTTCTACCCCTTCTAATTGTTTCCTTGCCGAGAAGAAAAAGCAAAACTTGAGTTCGCAATGGATGATACCTGTCAAATCGATAATACCTCTATCGCGAAGATCCATGAAAACATTCATGTACCATAATATGTGACTGTGAAGATTTGGTGTCCTCGTATGAACAAAATAAAACAACAATCTCCGTTTTTCCGGACCTACCTAAGGCATTAGACACCATTGACCACGATATATTGCTGAGCAAGCTGATGTTTTATGGAGTCCTTGGACTGGTTCAGAAGCTACCTGAAAAACCAAATGTAGTCTGTGTCTTATAACGATATACAATCGGGTCAAATAACCGTTACATGTGGCGTGCTACAAGTAAGTGCACTTAGTCCGCTATGCTGAATGACAGATGAGCTTTAGCAATACGGTGATGTCCAGCGTCAGTCCTGCTATCCGTCCGTCGACGTCAACTTTCGCTATCTTTAAAGTTTACAGTCGAATCTGCACAAAATTGTATAAAAGAATTTCAACAGTGATGTATATTTTAGCTTTTTTATTTCCGCTTTTTTCCATTTTAGACGAAAAACGGCTAATTTTGCACCTTGACCTTGATTTTGAGATTTTTGTTTCATAAGATTCTCTTTATATACCTTTGTGAACGTGTATAAATTTGTGTCTCCGTGTGACGGCCATTTTGATTTTTCGACGTGTCGGCAAATTTAATTTTGTCCCAAATCAAGTCAGTATTCATTTTAAGCCATTTTCCACAAAAAAGTTTCCCCTTTGAAAAAAGTTTTGGACTTTTTTCATTCACAATAGGAACTGCCATAAATGTACGCATAGAATGCTTGAAGATAGAGCTTAGATTTTGCCACTTTCAAATGGGAAGTCACATATGATGATTTGTGTGCTGAGCTTGGATTTGACGTTCGATGACCCTGAGAGGTCAAAATGGCCGCTGTTTGTCAAACATTTGGAATTTCAACATTACTACCACTAGCGGCATTTGAACTTTTGCAGCGGAGCGCTCAAGGCCGGAGGCTTCTTGCTTATAATTCATATGAATGACTTATCAATTAGCATGAACAACAGTAAATGTATATTATTCGCGGATGATACTAACTTTTGCAGCGGAGCGCTCAAGGCCGGAGGCTTCTTGCTTATAATTCATATGAATGACTTATCAATTAGCATGAACAACAGTAAATGTATATTATTCGCGGATGATACTAAGATGAAACAGTCCTCAGAAAATGTGCAATTATCACACTCCCTATTAGAGAACGATCTTTCGAGACTGAGTGATTGGTTCTGTGCGAACAAACTGTCTCTTAAAGTACTAGGAACATGAAAATATGATGTGAACTCAAATGATAGACCTGGTTTTGCTGAGTAAAATGCAGTTTACTGCATGCCAATATCTCTATTGGTTAAAAAGTTATGGCCATTTGAATGTCACATTTTGGCAGGTTATGACATAGGCTGGATTAAACACTTCAGGATTTTATGAGCAGCTAATTAGTATGCAAATGAGGTATTCGTGACGTAGAAGGGGGAATATTTTTAATTAGGCAAGTTTGAGTCTTAATATAATTGATCTGGTCAGAATTATTGCAAACCTAATCTTAAAACATTGATACGCATGGTCAATAATCAATGTTGTTCAAAGTGTTACTGTTGCCATGGTTACTATTCACCTGCTGGAGTCCCTAGCAACTATTGGTTGCTATGGGCCCTAACCGCCAGAAATAGGGGTTTTGACAGAATTTGGTTATTGTATATTAATTATGCATGTGGAGTCAATCCATTTTCACCTTTGGTTTTGTTTGCTTATCGATATGACTGTGGATTTGGGCCATAGCAACCCTGGTTGCTAGGGGCCTTACATCAATACTGGTGACCTTGGCAACTATCCGGATATGAAATTCATTGACTATCAATTATGTAGAGCATGTGGAATGAGCTCTGTTGAATAATTGCAATTTCTTAAGACTTCAATAAGCCAATAAATCCATCTAATTAAAAAATGTTCCCCCTGTGACGTCATGCATACAAATTCGCATATTAATGAGCTATATGATTTTTCAAATGGTCTTTGGGCAATTTGAACTTTGAAACACTGTAACTTTTGAAGGAATCGAGATATTCACATGCTGTAAAAGCCGTTCTGATCAGTTCACATGGTGCTTTCATCTGACCTCACATCATATTTTCATATTCCTAGTACTTTAATATCTCTAAAACGGGACATCTGCAAACAATTTCCAAGTTCCTAGTTCCAAGAAAAATGTGTCTTAGTTTCTGCATCTGGTGGCCTTCACCTAATAATTCACTTTCTTGTGTCACCATTCAATGTTACAAATGATTCAAATCAGTCGAAATCCCAATAATCTGACGCCTGGTGCGCGCACACTTCAGAGACAGAGTGGCACGCGGGTAGCATGTGTTCGGCATCCGAAGATGGTATGGTGGACCCACCAACAGTCGTTTCAATACAGTCCAGGCCCGATGCGGATATGACAGAATTTTTCCAGTTTGAGAATCAGAGAGAGCCACCCAGCATTGCAAATCATGGGATGCTTCGATGGGAAAAAGTCTGACATTCTCCAGTGCCTCAACCTGCCTCCTGGTCGCGCACTCGCTGCCAAGCAAGCCGCTGTTGTGGTGTTGGATATGGCAGCAGTGGTTCACACTGTTAGCCCAACGAAAGCAAAGACATTCAACGAGTATGTGACAGTACAAATTGTACCGTTTCTTGAAGGTCAAGTGAAAAATGGTGCCCAGCGTATTGATGCTGTATGGGACAACTACCCTGAGGAAAATAATCTCAAGGCTGTGACACAACAACGCCGTGGCAATGGTCCACGGACGAGAGTTGGTGATGGCAACACTCTGATCCCAAAACGTGATTGGAACAGTGGTTTCCTGAAAAATGAGGAGAACAACAAGGAACTATTCATTCATAAGTCGACAGCTAGTGGACACAAACCTTGATAGGAAAATTCTGCTAAGTACACACTTCGAGTCTGTGCTCTCAAACATACCATGTGACTTGTCGACATCCAATCTTGTAAACACTCAAAGGCTGACACGAGGACTATCCTGCATCTGGCCCATGCAGCAAGCAATGGTCACACAATAACCTCTGTTCGCACAGTGGACAGGTTCTTCGATACCTTTGGCCTGTTGGATCTCTTGATCGGTTTTGATACAGGGAAAATTACCGTGACATTCCAATCCATTCTATCTGTTCAAATATTGGTCCGGCAAAGTCCTTGGCACTTTCCCCTCTTCCACAGCCTGCCAGGGTGCTACACAACATCTAGTGAATCTGAGTGACGTTGAGAGCGGTTAGTGGTCATTTTGGATTTTGAGTGACTTCATGGGTTGAGTTTTGATCATTAAAACGATATCATAATATGATTTCTTGACCCTGCTTCATTTGGAGGCCATCTTGGCACCCATCAAAAAATTAAATAATATGGTATTGGCCAACTATTTGGTGCTTCTGGAAGAATCTGAACCAAATATCCCTGAGGCACCGTAATAATTGGTTATATCAGAATTTAGTTTTGACAAGGTGCTACAGACCCCTGAATGTACCCCTTTTACCATGGAGATGATAGCGGGATTATATACTCGTATCTGCACTGTATCATATATTTGCATGATTCATTTATGTACAACCATGCATTGATTACTTGTATGTATCAGCTTCATTAGGTTACCTTGATGCACATTTCATCATGTTTATTTTGCTGCAGAGTGCGAGCAGATGCTGGTGTCGAGAATGTTGCCTGTACATCGGTACATGCTGAACCATCCAGACATGGGTGTTGGACGAAACAGTTTCATTGATGGTAACATGTGTTTTGAGCAATATCAAAATATCACCCATGAATATGGTTCATCAGTTGTCCAACAAAAAAGATTGAATGAAACATAAATTGTACCACATTCATCAATATCCCGGTAAAACAAACCGTGCTCATCCCTGGACATCCCAGTTTCTAGACATTACAGAACTATGTCCACGTATAAGTATGTTTTAGCCCCTCAATATATATGCAGATGTATGTCTTGTCATTTAAACATATTTTGTCATATTTATGTCAATAAACTACTACTAACTTCTACTGCTTAACTTCGGTGATCTTACGGTACGGGTGTGTCATGCGCTACGAGGCCGTAGTTGTGTTGTTATACATGTACATATTGTACTGTGCTAGCAAGAAAATATATACTTTCAGGGAATACATGAGCAGCATTGTCTTAACTTTAATAGACTTTGTCATCAACGGATCATAGGAACATAGCAAAGATCATGAAAATACCTTCAATGTCCTGCAGAAGCAACTCCCAGGACAGGACAGTTTTCTCCTCAGAGTCGTGCAGTGCTGTCCCCGGATCTGACCGCTCATATCTGCATAGGTTCTTGAATCACTGTCGTGTGAGTTTCTCATCACAGAATACAAATATCTGTCGCAGTTCCTCAGGGTGCTGTTGCAGCCCTGAACTGGCAAATGGCCGCACTTCTCCTTTGGAATAAGCAAAGTTGACATGATGCAATTGAAACACAGCAGCGATATTTCAGCATGTGAGTCAGGGAAAAAAATATCAAAGATTCTGTTTACCAATAATATGCTCCTTTTTCTACTGCTACTGAATCACCTTTATAATTTAAAGATTAAAAATTACCGATGGATCACAATGTCTTCCCACAAAGCTTGAAGGAATTCGTCCTTTTGTCCACCCCATAGGTCATTGTGCGACCCCAATGAATTCGCTATTCCCCAGACTTGGAACTCTTTCAGTGCGTCAAGGTAAGGTTCGTTCTCTAAAACTGAAGGCCGCTGAAAGAGAAAGGATTGTGGTTTTGAACAAATTTAAGCTTTTTTTGGGCATCGTACCCTCATCGGCGTAGGCATCGGTCCAAATGTGACTTAGGCATAACTAACTGTGAGAACTCTTTCAATGGACCACCCAGATCAAGTGTTGATTCACCCACGAATTCTATCTTAAACGGGGCTTGATAGGTGATCGGAAGTTGCCGGCTTGCAGCGACCTCAATATCTGTGTCCTCATGATGACCAATGCAACATCGGCTTCCGTGTCGGTTATCTGCTTAGCCATGTACCTCCTGATCAGCTTTTCAACACTCAGCTTGGGTTTTGTCTTGTGTTCTTCGACAAAATCCACTGTCTCTTGTTATGACCTGCAATAGGATTGTTGAATAAAACATTGTTCATGACATCATTGAGACATATAAGAAATGAACGAAACAGGTGGATTTGGTGGTGATGTCAACTACTCCAAATGTACATACTCAATTTCAGGCAGGTCTTCTCCATCTTTGATAAGTTCCAATAACTCTTCGTAGTTCTTATCAGTGGAGCTCCTAGAGTGAGATTCTAATTGAAAATGGATGTTCACATCATACCAATGTTCTACGTCTCAGCTCCTGGTCTCAACGAATATTAGTGTTAGAGTGCTAGTGTCGGTGCAGTTATGTATTTACCGCTGTATGGGCAGCATCCATTGGCAAGGAGCATTTTTATTTAACAGTATATGTTCCATTTATTCGAGCAGAGAATTCCACACAATCACGCCATTTCATCGCCAATATTCATTTTCATAATGTTTGCGATTGCATCTGCAAGTGGTGTTTTGTACACTTGTATAAAGAGCTATAAACATGAACAATTATTTCATACATTGTTTATTTTTTGTTATTGGACATGTATGCATTGCATTTCAATCAGATTTTCTTTTTGTACACTTGCATTGGATTGTGTCTATCATACATGTACATATTAAGCGTGTTTATATGACAATATCTGCTGGGTTTCTAGTTGTTTTAATTGCTTCGGTGTTGTCAGAATTTAGATTGTGATATTATTGCAAAAGTTGTCCAAAATGTTTGTTTTCTCCCAATTTGCCATACATTTCTGTTGAAATTTTCAAGTTGTCCTAAATGTGTGTTTTCTCCCAATTTGCCATACATTTCTGTTGATTCAGAATTGCGCACAATATTGGGGCAATTTACGCACAATATTGGTGTGCGTAATGTACTGTAAATGAGAATGGCTCAAACCAATCGTGTGTTCGTCACGTTCTGGATCCAGCGTACAAAAGAAAATACTGATGTGGTTAGTAATTTTTCATATTACCAAATTCAACCAGATGGTCCCAGATGAAACACAGATGTTTTTGGGCTTTTACAGAACCACTTGATTTTTTTTAGTTCTCAACATTTCAATATTTTATGTGTGATTCGAGTAAAGGTTTGCACTTCATTAAATACGTTACATATTGTAATCACTATGCATGCTACGATTGCCATCACACATATGAAGAACTATATTGAACTATTCACATACATATCTGTTGTATTGAATTCTTGTATTAACATAACTTCAGGATTTAAAAAATAGTCCTGTAATTAATGTACTAATCAATGTTTGGACATATTCATCTTGCCATCTTGAACAGTAGAGTCAGTAACCATGGTAACGCAACCATAATGCCAAGAGATGAATTCCATTGCTGACACGCGCTCAAATTGTTCATATGGATTGTTGTTGGCATTACAATATTACTTGGCACCATCCATTCAGTTGTTACTGACCACGGCAACCTGGTTGCTAACAGCTGCATTCAGTCACCTGTTCAGCATGTCAACTGTATTTCTAACCAAAATGTGTCTCTGAATTGAATTGAATTTATTTGTTACATTGGACAATACATGTACACAAATACAACACACGAGAATAATATAGACATGTAGTACAATGTAACAAGGTGACACATGGCTCACTTTGGTGGCTGTCTACCTGTGACACCTTGAAAAAAGAAAGAAACAAATTGAAAGTGAAAGGATAGATCTACATTACGATGGACAAAATTTCTCAGGAAAATTGACTTGTGAAAATGAATAATAACGCTACTTGAAAGATACATGCAATGAATTGAGTTTTTGAATGAAAACATTTTAGTTGGACAATTGGACCAATGTTATTGGTACTAGTAGATGTTACTATATAATAGATAGTACAATGTATGTTTGATAGAAAATTATGTCAATTATTGCTCTTGAATGGAGTATAGACCAAGTAAATATTTTTTTCATATTTTTCGCAAAATATTTTATGGTGTTAGACTCTTTTATGCTACTAGGAATTTGGTACCATACATTCGGACCCATATGGCGGAGACTTTTTGAAGCTATATTTGTTCTTCTGCTTTGAAAATGTATGCTTGAAGCACCACGAGTATAATGATTATGTACCCTATTGTTGAGGGTAGTAATTTTTTGTAGAGGTATTGGAATTTCCATATTTTTCAAGGAGTACATGAATTTAGATAATTTTAACACGAGTAAATCTTTCCGTTTCAACAGACCAAGAGAGGTTCAGTGTGTCCCTTGTAGCTTGAAAGTGTGATGCTCCGGATAGATTTTTTCTGCAAGGTGTAGATTTTATTGGTGTTAGACTTGTTAGCTGTGCCCCACAGTCTTATGCCATAATCAATGTGAGGGTATATCAATGAAAAGTAAAGGATTTTGAGTTGTGACTTTGTAAGCAAAAAATTCACCCTATTTATTGCGTATATGGAACTGCTAAGTTTATTTTTAACACTGTTTATATGTTCAGTCCAAGATAAATTTGAGTCTATTAACAATCCCAGAAACTTTGCATATGATTTTTCTTCAACTAGTTCACTTCCAATTTGGAGATTGAAATTAGTTAGTGGTAATTTTGCTTTGGTATATTTGAGTAATACAGAATGAGCTTTATTGACGTTTAATGACAATTTGTTTGCTTTGAACCAATCTGCTAACGAGTCCAAGTCATCATTTACCACTGAGTATAAATAATCTAGAGAGGCATACAGTGTAGTATCATCAGCAAACAAAATAGCTTGTGATTCAAGCAGACAGTTAGGTAGATCATTTGTATATATAATGAAAAGGAAAGGACCCAGAACAGATCCCTGCGGTACACCACATGGCATAGTTTTAACCACAGATATCTCATTGTCAAACATAACATATTGCTTTCTCTCGCTGAGATAACTCCTGAACCAGTCCAAGGCCGTCCCTCTAATTCCATAATATTGAAGTTTGTGAAGAAGTATTGTATGATCTATGGTGTCAAAGGCCTTAGACAGGTCCAGGAACACCCCAAGTGGAAATTCTTTCTTTTCAAAAGCCGAGATTGTATCATCGACGAATTCATGAATTGCATGATTTGTAGTGTTGTGGTCTAAAACCATACTGACTTTTATAGAATACATTACGAGATACCAAAAAATTGTAAAGTCTTTTATGGACAAGTTTTTCAAGAATTTTAGAAAATATAGGTAGCAGAGAAATGGGCCTGTAATTATTCAGCAGCTGCTCATCTCTAGATTTGTAAACTGGTATTATTTTAGCTATTTTCAATTTTTCATAGAGTCTGGAACAATTCCAGTTTCCAATGATTTGTTAAATAGGATTTCCAGGGGTTCAACTAAACTATGTTTCAGCTTTATGATAAGGCTGGAGGTTATGTTATCATGTCCAGAGCTATTTTTGTTTTTGATGCTATCAATAGTTTTGAGGATTTCATTTGGATCTATTGGGTTCAAAAATATGGTATTGTCACAAGCACCTTTCATTTAATAGCCAAATGTGTGTTTAGACTTCGGAATAGCGTTCGCATATTCCAAGCCTGATGTCTGATGTCTGGAATGATTTCTTATCCACATCTCATTATCTTTGTGTAATGTTTGATCGGGCTTTGTTTCGATTCTGAAAGTTTTTGAAATAATTGTTGGCATCATCAAAATCTGGTTATCAGCGGTAGTAGGCTGATACATACATTTCTAGTTAAAATCGCTCATTTTTGTATGTGGTCTACGTGACATCATCCATACATAATATTTTCTGTGTTTGTACTGAAGTGGAACCCTTCACTCAAATTTCGACAAACCTCATAACTCATCATGATAACCCACACGAATCTGGTACGCCATAAGAAAAGATGTGTTACTTGCCGGTTTCGATGGCCGTCATTTTGAATTCTGAAGCAACCAATTGAATGAACAGTCACAGTGTCCTCGTCATCAAGAACATGTGTGCAGGCACCAAAAACTCGCCTCTATATGCCATAGGAGCTGAATTATAAGAAGATATACTGCAAACATATAGGTTCACAACATGCTCTAATCATGGTGATGTACCAAGCTTTTTGGTGGTATATTCTGTGTGTGTACGTGTTTGAGCGCTTTTTTCTGGTACATTATGCAGCTGTGATTTTTGTTTTGTAAAACATAGTGCTGATACTATGGCATAACGCCTGTGGAACAGTAAACTGTAAATTTCTGTTATAGCTGCCTGATCTGGACATTTGTCGGTATTACTGTAATCTGACCAGTTCATCGCTGTGTTGCGCATGATAGATCATATACGCAATAGATGTACAATTTCAGAAATAAAACTCTGTTGTCTTATTTCAGAGATGTCTTTTTTAGATTGCCAATGATTACCATCGTTCATCCAGCCAATCGTTGTCCATAGTTCGCCGTCTACATTTTTAAGTTAATGAACAGGTGGCCTTGAACTCACACAACCTTGAAGGCTTAATCTCGAGGTCATGTCCCAACAAAAATGTGTAAATTGGCCTGTACAGAAAACATACTCGTAGATAGAGCTTATTATGAACATGTATAGTCATATGCAGCACACGTAATGGTGACATTGAAGTTCACAAAGATGACCTTGATTGGTGAATCTGAAGCCCCTATGTCACCTGCAATACTTAAACCAAAAGTGTCCGGTAACCTCTCTTAGCCCTTAGTGACCTACCTGCAAACATACCTACCAATAATTGTATGCCACGATCGAAGTTGAACGGATGCCATGTATTTGCAATCGTCGGACCAAAGCGTCCACTGCTGTCTCGGCGTCTGTAGACACTTCCTAGTCAAGGCCTAAAGCTTGTATTGCTTAACTTATCCCACAATGAATAATTTTTTTGATGAACATGAACAAGTAGATAACGACACAGTACAATGCATATATAGTTAAAGGAAATATTACATGACATTGATAAAGACATTGGCTTTGCAGTGAAGATATTCTATTTGCAGTACCACTCACATGTTTTGAGGTGGAAGGGATTATGTTCCATCGGAGAATACACCTGCACGGTCGTTTGCGACCGAAGAGCGTCTAGTTATCATCGTACTTTGAAGTGACCATATTTATAGTTCCGATTACAGTTGGTGAGTAAAGTACATGTATGGCACCCGCAAACTTTTTTTCTAATAGATATATACCTTTTACAAAAATGGATACCATTATATTACATGTCAGAATTAGAGTCTACTCAAGATAACGAGGTACATTTTTTTTCTCATAATATATACATGTGTGTCCTTCTGACTACCTTCTGTCCATCAGAAATATGTAATGCCATGGTATGTTGCAGTGCCAGAAGGTAATAAGTAGAGAACGCAAACTTTGTGCAGTGTTTTACTTGATTAATTACGGGTTTATTGCCCATCCTTTTTCACAGGGGGTGTTCTGGCACAATATTATTCTATATGAATAAAATAACTGGTACGTTTCATTCCTGGAAAATTAGAACAAGAAAATGCAGCTAACTGCGGGAGACGACATTAGAGCTCGAGCACATCATCAGCACCACGAGACCTGAATATATCTTACACCCCCCCCCCCCTTTAAAAAAAAAGGAAATTGAAACATATCATGTCCCACATGATTCATTCCCGTATATTATGATGAAACACATAGGCCTACTTCAATCATATTCCTAATGAGTAAACATTTATTTTGAACTCAATGAAACAGATACGCCTGATAAAATGATATTGAACCTCAATAAAATATCCTTAAAATATTGGAAACTATGAGGAATATCTGCATCTGATATCATGATATAGATAACACATGCATACTGAGCAAATTAAAAGACCAGTTTAAAATAAAAAGGTTTCGCAACCGAGCATGGAACACCTTGTCATGTGATAAAATATGTCCAATTACGGTGAATGTAGTCGTGGTACCGTAGACGAAACGTTGTGTTTACTTCATTACGCCAAAGAAGGCCGCACGCAAGGTTGTACATGCATGCACAAAATGCTGCACAGAAAATTGTACGTTCCAAAGTACGCGTCATTGCGGTAAAATTTGCTTTGCATTCTGGGAACGTGAATTTCCATCGGCTCCGCCATTTTGACGTTTTCCAGACGAGCTGACCATTTTGCGTAATTTTCTCAAATCTAACACATCGATTTATGCATTATATATCTGTGGAATATTCAAAGCTTGCCATCAAATCGAGAGATTTTATGTCAAGGACGAAGAAAATACTCATTTGAAGTAGGTGTACAAAGGTTTACATGCGAAAACGGGCGTCGATAGGTTGGCATGAAACCTCCATGAAAAAGTCAGCACATAGACATGTAGAGAGTTGGGGGCTTCGCCCCCAACGCTCTAATGTCAATAAAAGGCACAGAATGCGCAAGCACTATTTTAATTAATATCTAGCTCATAAATAATATTAACTATAAATAATCGATTTGCTAAACGAATCATACATTTTTGGGATCATATATGTAAAAACATGTGTGAAAACGTGGTTCTGATGTTGGTACTTAATACCTTTTGCCGCTCAAACTCAGTCATTTGGATGACGATGAATGTTGCCAGAAAGTCACAAGAGCCATTTTTAGTATAATCTTCAGTTTTCAGTGTATGAAAAAGTAGTATGCATAATTTTATTTGTACACTCTGACAAATTTTAGTCCTTATATTTGCACACAGACATTATTGTGGAATCAGATATCGCGTTTAATCAACGCTGTATGTTGGTTGAACCACAAGCGGTGACGGCGGAGTAGTTTTCTGTATTATTTATTGGTTAAACAACAACCGGTGACAGCTGAGTGGTGTTCTGTGTTATTGATTACTTAAGTAGTTCAAATACGCCTCCATTAATGACACTGTACCTGAATGGCTCACTGAATGGCTTTCCAACTACAAAAAACATCGGTGAAACAACTAAACAACGGTATATGATTTCTTGGCCCAAGTATCATACACTGCGTCTTCCTCTTTATTCAATAAGGATTAAAAAGGTGGCAGATGGTAAAAATGGTAATTCATTTAGTGGACGAGTAGTATTAAGGCGCAGTGTTTGATACTTGGGTCGATTTCTCCCATGGGGCTAGCTGAGACCAGTAATATCCACTTAACTACCATGAGTAATTGTATGAGTGACCTCAGTCAATACCACGCCAACGGCAATCCAGTGGCGCTATTGATCTCGTCGTCCATTGAAACACTCCATCTCAAGGTTATGGCTGGCTGGCTATGGGTGTCAACTGTGGCTGGAAAGTTTTCGCCATAAACGTTGCCATTCTTCCCACCAATGTTGCCTTGGTTTTTATTCATTCAGACATATTTGCACGTAATTGTATATTCAGTATATATGCCTGACTCATGAACGCTAGCTAACATAGTTATGACCAGTATTGTCATGAAGTATAAGTTCTGCCTAGTTAACCCAAATTATCACCAAACATAGACCTATCAAAATCGATAGAAATTTGAACAATGAGTAAAACTAAATTAACATTCCAGCACTTCATTACACAGTATCCAGCACTTCACTTAACACTATACACACTGTACTTTCATACATACACTGTACTTGCATACACTATTGTGAGCGCTATGTTATGCATAAATAACATTGGTGATCAACACATTCGAGGCCCACTACGGTAAACCTGGTGTGGAGGACACTCAATCATTCCACTGATTTGAATCGCAAAGATGATATTATACAATAATGATTACAGTGTTGCCCATCTGTCATTCCGTAGTATAGCTCTATTGGGGGACGGTACCAGCCTCGTTTTAATATGGAAATACCACTGTAAAACACAGATGTACTTTGAGGAAAATTTTGACATTCAGTGACACCTAGGCTACAGGGCTGTACACACCGAATGAGCAATCCACAGAAAAATCTTCATTTTATGCATATCTATTGTACAGTGAACGAAGTAAGTACTTTATACAGTGTGTTCACAAATATTCACGAAGATAAACAAACATTCCATACGACTGAATCAATTGAACTTGTCAACTTGACACAATATATCTGACCACACAAGCTGACTGACACACGCAAGACAGTGTGTTCATGATAATGCATTGCTCTAAAGATGCTACCTAGTTAACCCAAATGATCACAGACCAGACTGATATTAACAATCGACCCAATAAGACACGGAAACACCACGTATTGATCAGGAAATTTCACGATGGGAAACCCCCCAAAACGACGAACATATCTAAGTAGGTCATTGTCACAGTGTAGAAACCGACTATAGTGAATCACGTAGCATAGTTGAAAACGGCAATAGTTACATATTGACGTCACACATGGAATCATTCAACGCTTCCACCTTCACACGTTGAAAGTTCAGGAGCTATTGCGATAGAAATTCGTGATATCGTGAAAGCCTACAACGTTCTCAGTTGGAAAGATTTTAGATTTCTGCATTCGCACGTGGACAAATTCAAAGCTACCACGTTCATGCGCAGAAGCATATAATGAATGTCTTCACATATGGACGTGGTAGCTTTGAATCTTCAAAAGCGTAATATTTTTCACGTGCAAAGGTGGAAGTCTAGATGTTTCGACGCGTGAACGTAACAGCAATTAATTTTCCACCTGTAAACGTGGTAGCTTTTAAATTTCTACAGGCGAACGTGATGAAAAAGCCACCAAATTCACGTATGGGCTTCCAAGGATACACGGTAATATGAGTCATTGTGATGGGCGATACTATAGTCGGATTCTACAGCATGATTATCGTCTTATTGTTATGAAGTACGGTTCATAATCATTTGAATTGTGATATCACGTCTGGTAAACTTCGTACTATAGTCCTCTCATCGACATAATAGTGTGATCGTTATGGCTGCAACAACATTTGGCAGTGGTGTATAATGGAATAAATCTAGCCAGTCGTATTATACGATGTTGACATCTAGATGGAGATTGCAGATCCCATGTCATCACTGATCTCTCGTATAGAAACCGAGCGTCTTAAAGACATATCATGACATATTATATGACATGGTGTTTTATGTCAGTTCATACCATTGATGTATGAAGCCTGACTTCGTTGTTTTGTGTTCTGTTGAAACTATGTAGGTATTTTGCAGGTAACACCACAACATGGCTGACGTCCCACCCAGAGAAGGGTTCCTCCAAAAGCAATTGGAGTGTCCAGTGTGTCTGAACACCTTTGACCTGGCAGATCGAGTCCCTACAGCTCTTTACTGCTTACACACGATCTGTGAGTTGTGTGTGGACAGATTGGTCGAAAACCCACCAATCACGTGTCCAACATGCAAGAGACCATGTGAAGTCGAGGCACTCCGGAAGAATTTTGCACTCTGTGATGTTGTTGAAAAATTATGTCAGGCATGCAACAGTGGTGAGATCATTGCAGAGTGCGGCCATTGTACCAAGAAGTTGTGTGACAAATGCCTCAAGATCCATGCAGAGAGTTTCAATGGAGACGTGGAACGAAATGAACAGCTACTTCGTCAAGAAGTGAAAAAGTCAGCCGAGATGACCATCGATCAATCTGCCGTCGACAGAGAGCGAGAGAGGGCAGCCAATACCATCAGCAAAATCCAAACGTCTATAGAGAAATACCAAGAGAAAATCAGACAACTGCAAGAGGAACTGAAGGGGAAAGTAACGGAACTGAAAACCTTGAACGTACAGAGCCATAAACAATGGCAGAAGAAACTTGCAGCTGAAGTAGGAAGTTGCCAAACTTTTCTTGAAAGAATGGAAGACAGAGAAGCAGCAACATCTAAAGAAGAAAATCCCACAAAATTAATGGCCGATATCAACACCGAGCTTCTCCAGCTTCTGTCACAACTACAGAACACTCGAGAAAGCGAGCCGCGTCCAGCAGAATATGAGTTCGTGGAGGCACAATCTGAACCACTTGTGGGAGAAATCACGTCACAGCCAGCGACTAGCATCGACGAGCCGATTGATATGTCTCTTACTGATTCTCAGTCTGCAGCAGGAGACGGGGAATCAACATTGCAGTCAGATACAGACAGCCGTCAGACACCAGACTACACACGTGCCAGGTCCGTCGCTGTCAGCGGCAGTCAGGGATCAGGTCCTGAACAGTTTGCCAGAGATGGATATGTGGCATGTACAAGTGACAGGTACATTGTATCAGACCGAGAAAACCACCGAATCAAGGTTTATGATGAGGATCTCAAGCTGAGATTAATATTTGGCGAGGAGGGTGACCAGAAACACCAGTTCAATAATCCGAGTGGATTGTGTGTGAGTCCGTCTGGTGAGTTGTACATCAGTGATACACGCAATCATAGGGTGAAGATACTTGACAGGTATTACCAATTTGTCAGAATGTTCGGTTCATTAGGATCCGGCAATGATGAGATGAACGTCCCGATGGGACTGGCATTCACACCTTCTGGGGAGCTATTAGTGGCTGATTTCGGTAATTATCGTGTCAAGGTGCTGGGTGCTGATGGCTCGTACATCAGAACTATCGGCTCCAAGGGTCAGGGGCCGGGACAGTTTGCGAACAATCCAGTAAGTGTGGCCGCCACACCAGACGGCCACGTGCTGGTGAATGAAATGAAGGCGCCCAAATTGATGATGTTTACAGTGAGCGGACAATACGTACGGGAAATTACAACAATCCTACCGAACACACAAAAAGTAATGGAAGTATGGGGTTTCACAACCGATTGTCGCGGCAATATCATTATAGCAGACCAAGGCAATGATCAGCTGATTGTACTCGATCCACTAGGACAGCTGACGTGTGTGTTGGGGAGACCAGGAGATCAGCCGCGTGAGCTGAAGCGTCCAATGAGTGTCGCCGTGCACAGCAACAATATCATAGTGTACGAGGTTAATATTAAGCGTATTTAGCTGTATGAAATTTAATAATATACCAGTATGTCCATCCAGGAGTAAAATCATTTACACGTCATTTACAACGTTCATTTCGGAGTTGAGAAAGTGTTTTCTGAAAGATTTGATATCAGACTCTGATCAAATTAGGGCGATGTTTTTGCCGTTATGAGCCCATCCGTATGTCTCAGATCTCAGTGCAGGTTGGCATTTGTGTATATTCAGCTTATATGAATAATATGATCAATTGCACGTTGGTTTTCTATTTGAAAATGATCAGTACCTGTCCTCAGAGCAGCTGTACAATGCAAAAGTTCCAATGCGCACACGAATTTGTCTAAATTAGACATTGAAAATTGAATTCTAAAAATAGTTTCTCGCACGGAACGGTTCCCATGCAGTGATGCAAAATTAACCAAATAGCTGTAAATATAGAAAAAAATACACCGTTCTATCATTTGAAACTCGTACATGTATGGTATGTTATAGTGATGGAACCCCAGATATTCAGTTATATTCTTTTGTGTTGCAAATAACGACAATATAGGGAAATTTGTGTCTTTGTTTATGTTAGCAACAATTTGTTCACATTGTGCGTTTTTACGGTATGTTCAAACTCCACTGCAGGGTCATCCGGACGTATTTTGGCGGTTGTAATGGTGCTATGTCATCTGATATATGGTAAGCCAATTGATTGATAACGAATTTCAGAAATCGATTATTCCACTTTGCCAGTGTGTCTGTGAATAAACTGTTTGGTCAGGCATGGTTGATATTCCAAAATGGTAAGTTAAGTTAGTATTGGCATCATCAAAATATCCTTTCACTGGTGGCAATGGCTGATACTTACGTTGGTGGCCTCTCTGAGGGCCGAGGGACATTAAAGGAGCGCCGAGTTCAGCAGATCTAAGATTCCACTACCCGTGATGCCAGCTCCATTATTCCCTGATTAACTTTTTAATTGTTCGCCAAGAACCATAAAATCTAGGTTGTAGTGAGCTGTAAATTGCGTTGTTTCCCTAATAATGATAAACAAAAACTACGCTGTATCTGAAAATGTATCTGAATTGGATTATTCCGACACTGCGCCTAACCTTTCCACACCAACACTACAGTGGCTGATAAGTGACATTGTAAAAAAGTTATTTATTTCGCGTAGTTATCCTGACTGATACATAATCAACATAATCTAGGCGTAAATAATGTTATTTCCACGTTATTTCTGCGTAAATAAAGTTATTGAAAGTTTTTTTATGCGGAAATAACGTTATTTATGCAGAAAAACATTATTTACTCTTCTGCCGTGTGTGAGATACAATGTACTAACCAAATACTGCCTACACGTGCTTTTATCTTTCTCTTGGTCGATGGGGTAAATAATGTTATTTATGCGTAAATAATGTTATTTATGCCTAAATATAGCTATTTACGTGTAAATAAAGTAATTTACGCAGGTATCTGCTCCTGTCAAAGATAGTATGACCTGACAAATCGCAGTTCTTGGTCGATATGTGGATGCAAACATTATTTATACGCGCAAATAACATTACTTACGCGGAAATTATGTCAACTATGAACAAGTCAAGATTACTCCGAAAAAATAAATAAGTTTTTTTCGCAGTAGTCAGCGCTCATCCTCGGAGATTCGGCTTCGTTTTGCTGGAGGCTCATCACGTGACCGCTCATTTTTAGCAGTTGCAGTAATTGGCATCACAGCTTTCACTTGAGCCACCAGTGCTGATGCTTGTAATGCGCTGAAGAATTTCAAATGGAGGCGAGGATCCAGCACGGTAGAAAGCTGATAATCTTTGATGTATTCATATGGAGACAGTTATTTGTTCAGCGACACCACAGGCTTCGCCCTGTGTTTGCCGTTGTAATTATCAATCTCTTACCCGTGTAAAGTATGGTTTAAAAGATAGTATTAAACTAAGGGGAACTGGTTTTCTACGTAGTGTAGGAGAAAATTGTGTGTGGGTGGTTGGCCCTAATGTTATCATAATATTTCACAAATATATATGTGTAGTATGCACAGGATGTGTGCAGCTCTTCGGCTATTATCGAGAAATAAAGATTTATATATATATTTATATATCCACAACACGCCTGCCGCCCGTCTCAGTGTACAGGAACATCTTAATATCGATGTCTACAGATAACATAGTTGACTGGGATGAGGTCTCGACTGATGACAGATTCAATTTGGCTTCGCTATATGATTCGCAAAACACTAGCGAAGACTTTGAGAACAACTTTCAATTATTTGACAGTAATAATCATGGTTACTATGAACCAAACCAAGTACCGACACTGATAGAAGATAAATTTTCATCCAAGCATGGCTCTGCACATGTGCAATCATATTTTCATCTAAATTGTAGAGGATTATCTTCTAATTGGGACAAATTTCACAATCTCATATGTGATATGCACACAAGCAAATTCTCTTTCGACTGTATTGGAGTTAGTGAAGTTTTTCGATGTGATCGGGATGATCGTCTTAAGATTACCGGATATCACAATATTATAACTCGTTGTCGTGAATTTTCTGACGGCTTCAGAGGGGGTGTCGGTCTATTCATAAAAGACTCGATAAATTTTAAAATCCGAGATGATCTGTCTGTTTTCATCCCGCATGTCTATGAGTCATTGTTCGTTGAGATTATTCCAAAAATCGGTAAGCACATAGTTGTGTTGTCTATCGTCCCAATTCCTTTCCCCGTGCTGACGTTGATATTTTCAGTGCCACACTGCTTGAAGCGCTGGATCACGTCACGAATGAAAACAAAACGGGTGTAATTATGGGTGATATGAATGTGGATCTGTTAAAATATGGTTCCCATGATAAGACAGATAATTACATTGATGGTATTTTCGCAAGAGGGTTTGTTCCTCGAATCATCAGACCAACTAGAGTTACACACACATCTGCTACTCTACTGGATCATATTCTTACTAATGACATTACTGTTAATGCCCATTCAGGAATTGTTATCAATGATATTGCAGACCATTTTGGTGTTTTCTTTTCATCTTTAACAAAACATGAGCAAAGCGAACCTCAACTAAAATATTCTCGCTCATTCTCTGATGAAAATATTTTAAAGTTCAAAACAGAACTAAGTTGTGTTGACTTTTCACCAATATTCCTAGCAGATTGCCCGGATGATGCCTATATGAAACTAAACGAAATAATAAAAGTACCATTCAATACTTCATTTCCTGTAAAATGTACAAATGCCAAAAATAGACAAATAAAGCGCGAACCCTGGATGACAGACGGACTGATGATTTCTTCTCGCAATTTATCGAAATTATTCCTTAAAAAATTACACAAACCGACGCCAAAAAATATTGCCTGTTATAAAACGCACTTGAACATTTTCAATAAGGCTAAACGCAAAGCCAAAATATCGTACTACAAGACTGTTATCGAAAATAATAAACAAAATATTAAACAGATTTGGAAAGTACTCAGAAAGGCTATAGGCAAGGAAAATGATAAGTCAGAGTATCCACAGTCATATAACATTGATAACCATCAGGTAAGCAATAAAGATGATATAGCAAGTGCCTTCAATAATTTTTTTGCTAATATTGGCTACCAAGTCAATCATAACGTGCCCATCTCGAATAGGAATTTCACAGACTATATGCCCAATCATAATGTAAATTCCATGTTTCTAGATCCGATTCTTCCGTCTGACATACTGGACATTGCGAATAAACTGAAACCCAAAACAAGTTTTGGTGCTGACGGCATTTCCACAAAATTACTTACAAAAATAATAGATATAATTGTGCTTCCTCTTACCCATATAATTAATTTGACATTTTCAACCGGAATTTTCCCGTCGGAACTCAAACGTGCGAAGGTCATACCTATATTCAAATCTGGCGACCCATGTTCCCTAAACAATTATAGGCCGATTAGTTTATTGTCATCAGTTTCCAAAATATTTGAAAGGATCATGTACAACAAAATCATGAATTTTTTGAACTCAAATAATATACTATATCGTCATCAATATGGCTTCAGAGCGAAGCATTCAACTATTCATCCTATAATTCACCTATTGAATCAATGTGCGGAATCCAGTAATTCATCCCCATCTAAACTAACCTTGGCTGCATTCTGTGACCTAAGTAAAGCCTTTGATACCATAAGCACCGATATTCTGCTGTACAAATTAAACATATATGGGATTCGTGGGCTAGCTAATGAATGGATAAAAAGTTATTTAACAGGTAGAAGTCAATTTGTTGACTTTGACTCGCATTTATCTGACAGTCTACCAATTAGGTGTGGAGTTCCACAGGGATCTATCCTAGGGCCCTTATTATTTCTTATTTATATAAATGATATTAATCACAGCACGGAAGAAAATATCTTATCATTTGCAGACGACACAACTCTCGTGCTATCTGACGACGACCCGACTAAATTATTCACTCGAGCAAACATAAGTCTCGATAAACTCTTTAACTGGTTCTGTGCAAATAAACTTTCTTTAAATGCTTCCAAAACTCAATATATGGTCATTCAACCAAGCGGAATACATCGCCGGATGATCAATAACAACAATTTGGTAATCAATGGCGTTACTTTGACACGCACAAATGCATGTAAATTTTTAGGCATAATAATTGACGAATCTCTCTCTTGGAAACAACAAGTTGCCAATATAAATAAGAAAATTTCGAGAGCATTATTTGCTATGAAACAATTGAAAATTTTCCTTCCCCAAGAAAGCCTGCTCACTTTATATTATGCTTTGATCCATCCCCATTTAACTTATGGTATACTTGCCTGGGGAAATGCCAGTCCGGCGGTATTACAAAAAACTGTACTTATGCAAAAACGGGCCATGAGAACGATACATAATAAAAAATACAATAGCCACACTGATCCACTCTTCAAGCGGTGTGGCATTCTGAAAGTAACTGATCTGCATCAGCTCCAGATTATGCTTTTTATGTATGACTATATAAATGAAAATCTACCCAAATCTTTCGATAACGTGTTCAGTTTAAATATTAATGTTCAAACTTATTATATCACGCGACAGTCCCAGTTATTCAATATATCCAGAACTAAATCTCGTTTTGTGGATAAACTCCCCCCTTTTCACTTCCCCGTAGTATTTAACAGATACTCATCAAATCTGAAACTGCCTTGTTCAAAAAATGTAGTCAAGCACACCGTCAAATCCACTTATCTGAATGCATATCAATCTGCTGTGAACTGTGACAATCCCAGGTGCTCTGACTGTCGCTAAAACTTATCATCTACATCTCCTTTGAATTCGTCTTTCGAATTGATGTTATTTGTATATAGTATATTTCTCGAGTCGTGTACCTCTCCCTAACCAATGTACCGGTTCCTGATTCACCGTGGCGGGTGGCACATGCGTGCTGTGGACAACTCCCTTCTAACAATCTCTCCACTACGACTATTTGTTCAGTATGAATATAATTATTTATGTGTTTATTTTATTTGGGGGCAACGGGAAGACAACCTCAATTGGTTACGTTGCTCCTCCCATCTCACTTTACTCCTTTTTGTATCATAATATCTGTATCACATTTTATTAATTTGCTGATTTGGGAAATAAATCTATCTATCTATCTATCTATCTATATTTTTTTTAAAAAATATATCGGTGAAAGAAGGATATTGTAAGGATATTGCACACCATTGAAAAATGATAAATTTGGAAATTGGCGACCATTTTGTCCGATAAAATTTATCCGATAGCCCTTTCTCCTATTATTAGGGCATTTCGGCACGAAATGTCCTTTTGGTTTTATCAGAATTTTTTTTTTCTTCTTTTTTTTTCTTCTTTTTTTTTCTCATTTATTTATGTTTTTTTTAAAAACTTTTTGGTTCCCGGACGATAACTCAAGAAGGCCTTGACGAATCTTCGAGAAATTTTCACCACTTATCACATATATTACATAGATGAACCCCATTGTTTTGGAGCCGGCTCCGAGGTCCGGTCAGTCCGTGAGGATGAATTTTGTGTCAAATGGTTTCCGGATGATAACTCAAAAAGTACTTGTGCTACCATTCTGAAACTTGACATATACGTTGATATAGTGTCTCAGAGGAACCCTATCGATTATGGAGTCAATCCCTCAAACGACCTTTGACCCAGGGGCCGAAAACAATTTTGGTGAGTCATCCTTGAGGCTGATTGCATATCTCGGAAACGGTGCATCGTAGAGCAAAACGGACGTTATTTTCGGACTCGTCACCCTAGACAAACATGTCCAAGGGGTATTATGGATGAACTTTGACCTTGACCCGAAATTTTTTTGCCAAGTCGGCATTTTTCGTTTCCTTCGATATCTCGAAAATGGTGCGTCGTAGAGCGAAACGGACGTTATTTTCGGACTCGTGACACTAGGCAAACATGTGTTAGGGGTATCTTGGGTGAACTTGGCGATGGGCCAATTTTTTTTTTCCTGAGTCGACGTTTTTCATTTTCGGCCATATCTCGGAAACGGTGCGTCGAAGAGCGAAACGGACGTTATTTTCGGACTCGTGACACTAGGCAAACATGTCTTATGGGTAGCATGGATGAACTTTGACCTTGACAATTTTTTTGCTGAGTCGGCATTCTTCGTTTTCTTCGATATCTCGGGAATGGTGCGTCGTAGAGCGAAACGGACGTTATTTTAGGACTCGTGACACTAGGCAAACATGTCTTATGGGTATCTTGGGTGAATTTGGCTCTGGGGCAAATTTTTTTTTGCTGAGTCGACGTTTTTCATTTTCGGCCATATCTAGAAAACAGTGCGTCGTAGAGCGAAACAGACGTTATTTTCGGAGTCATGACACTAGACAAACATGTCTTAGGGGTATCTTCGGTGAACTTGGCCCTGGGCCAATTTTTTTTTTGCTGAGTCCACGTTTTTCATTTTCGGCTATATGTCGGAAACATTATTTTTGGACTCGTCGACCTAGACAAACATGTCTTAGGGGTATTATGAATGAACTTTGACCTTGACCCAAAATTCTTTCGCCAAGTCGGCATTTTTTTGTTTTTCACCGATTTCTCGGAAACGGTGCGTCGTACAGCGAAACGGACGCTATTTTCGGACTCGTGGCACGAGACAAACATGTCTGAGGGGTATTATAGATGAACTTTGACCTTGACCCGAAATTTTTTTGCCGAAGCATCAAATGGGGAGCCAGTGTTGGTTGAATGAAAAAAAAACCAGTTGTGGCTTTACCCAGTATATTCATGTGGTGACGTTTTCTAGCCCTTGGGCATGCTTTGTCATCGGAGCCAAGGACCGAGATTCTTGTGTCATTGTATGAGAATACATGGATTTATTATATGTGGCCTTCCAAAAGGATTCATTTAGACAATGCACCACAGTGGGATTCCATGCCAAACATGCCAAGCCATTTCTCGGAAGGACCCCCATCATCGGCCAGAAGGTTCCGTGTGTCAGACAAAGAAGTGGCCGTCATAGCTCGAGCTAACCAACCCAGCCGACTGGGACCTTAAAGTAATAAATATAAAAGAAAATAAAGAACAAATGTCTGCTGCAGATAGTTTTATGAAATCTAACCTGACTGCAAGCTTAAGACCCGAAGCCGTGACAAGCGTGGGCTCATCTTTAGTGGGGAATGAGAGGCAGGATATATTGTTATCTCATAACAATATATAATCTGCGCAGGACAACATGACATACCAAGTTATTTTGTCCATTAACAGTTGATCAATATCAAATGTATGCATGTCGTCAGGACGATGAGTACAATATGACACTGATGACGCGGGCCCCTCACAATCGGAACTAAGCAGGCGCAACCAGCTGACCAGCCTTCTGGACAATACGTGTGACCTTGAGTCTCCTATCTCGGTGTTGAGTTCGGATACAGCCCAGGAGGACTGTGCTCTTAGGGCATTAACGAAGAAGACGACGAGGGGTGTTAGCATGGAATAACCTTCCTCTATCTGTCAAACAAGCTGGCGATAAATCCACGTTTAGGCGTAGGATTAAAAAATCTCTCATGGGGTGTGCCTACAACAGGGACATATTTCTATGTGAATGCTACTTACCTGTACTTGTCTAAACATATATATTTCCCGTTTCATCAGTATTACCCAACCTTTTTGTCATCCACGGTCTCGGGATTCTACGTTATGTACTTGTAGTAGTTATTTAGTTTAAAGTGGTTAAACAATAATATTAGTATACGTCCTCCTCGTATGAGTGCACACCATATCCAGACAGTAGCAGCAAGAAATACACGTTCCAAAACATATTGCCTCAAAAACAGTACCTGATCGAAGACAAAATAATTATCAACTTATGACTGTTCTTGACAATTATGTGACGAAATATATTTATATTTTATATAAAATAGATCATTATGATATGTCTCATAAGTGTTTTCCTGTCTTATTCAATGTAGTTTGACGAGTGCAATAAATATACATATTGCATCGTTCGTATTATTGCATTGGCCATATTCATGGCCATGGCGTCACTCATTTTAATTTTATAGTATTTTTTGTGTGATGAAACACATTTTTTTTTTAGACATATAGTACATCTAAGCTAAAAACCTGCATTGTACTTTGATTTATTGCGAACTGGGTCCTTCCACGGAACACTCATAAACTCGTGCTCCATGAAAGGACCCATGCGAAATAAATCCCAGTACAATGCGGTACTTGCTAATAAGACTGTCATAATAAACTCAAGTGTGCAAATATTGGAAGTCTGGGCGGTGTCAACTTCGTGTAATTGACCCCCTTCAATGTTGGTAACCTTAGCAGCATCGATTATATAATATAATAAAAAGTAAGAAAATTAATTAAACGTACCATTTATACACATTTATATTTGCACACTTATTACAGAATATCTGAGACATGCCCATCAAATGTATACTTGTGTCGATCCATTACCATTGGTACCACCAATTAACCTATCGCCAAACCAGTTTGTCCGAGTCTTTTTACGCCATTCACGAAGCATTCTGCAAAACGTTATTATTGGCCAAAGAGATGTTTACCGACGTAATTTGTGAAACTCGGACAACTTTGGGAGCTTTTGTGATAGGTCAATTACCACCGTTATGATGTTACCTTAGAACACGTCCATGGTAGGCAACCCTGAAAAACAGAGCGGTCGAAATCATTATTATAATGATTGTCATCGTTTTACATGCATGTTATATGACATTATTCAAACTGAATAATTGTCACTGTAACTTAATTAATTTACTCAAAACATAGCACAATCAATAATGATGCCTGAACAATGAGCTACGAAAACATGGCCCCTTTTAGGTAAACACAGACTAACTCAGGGGAAAAAGTATTAAGGTTCTAGACATCATGGTCCGGGAAAAAGTGATGGCGACTGATTTTTTTTTCCTTCATTTTACTACGACATGAATTTATGAATGAAAAAATATGTTAGCAAAACAAAATGGCGTAATCCACAATAGTCTCTGTGGACGACAAACTACAACACCGCCTCCTGCCTCCATGATTTATACAGTGCTTCATGAGAGAAAATGGTAGACAATGGAAATTTCAGAGTGAAACCTCTCTCCTCTCTGACAAGATTCAAGAAATGATGGATCGCCCTATCTCTGAGGCGGATATGATCCTCGAGAAATTGTTCAGATTGACAATAATTGCTTCTAATGCTCCTGTTCCGCGCTGTTGAAATGAACACGCCAGGGTTCATGACACAACAGAAGCCACAGCTGTCCAGCAACATGAGAAATATACTGCCCACACACTATAGTATAACCACTTATCCATTGTAGAACATAGTAGCATACTTGCCAACAAACTGTTTGAAATAAAATGCAAGGAACAGAAGTTTCATGCTATTGTATTGCAAACAAAGTGATTTTAAAACAGTATTTCCACACGAAATATAGACTGAAAATTTTGGTGCAAATATAATGACTGGTTGATGATATAGGCTATGTAGTCTTTGAGCTGCCAAAATTCCTCCAATCAATCTAAAATTTGATGCTACTCTTCGGTCGTAAGACCACATGCCATTCCGAACAGGAGCTTCGCGAAATCCGAATCGAAGCCCTTTAAAAACTTCTAATGGGCAGTAAAAAACAAAACATATTTATCACGCATTTGAAGTATAGTTTGCATTGCATACGTATGGCTGATAGTTGAGCCTATAGTTAAACATATATGATATGAAATAAAGTACACTACTAAAAAAAAATTAGGGATATTTGATAAGATCGGCCAAAGTGAAGTAGTTGTCTATAAAACCTGAATTTTTACATCAAATATTTGCTTATATAGGGAATGATTCTGCACATCTCTCATCTTTTTCAAAGGCCATTTTCTCCAATCACAGAGTGTTGGTAGGAGTTCATCCTCATCACCACTGGAACTCGACATTAAACAAGTCAAATAATAGAGATGAATCAAGTAAAAGGTTCCTAAAAAATTTAATATAGTTAACCAACCACTGAGTGCCATTCAACACATGTTTTCATTCTCATAATATTGTTATGGGACTCAGTCACTCTCCGGATACTGCTTCAAATCTACATGTATTCTACACTTTATCCTACATGTTATAGCACCCCTTTCCAAGTTTTGTACAACTTTGTTCAAATGCATAATATATCACACTCAGCAGTGCTGAGGCAGCATGCTCATCTTTGCGAACTACCGTCAATCACTGACTGGGCGATAATACAGGAAACTCAAGTTCAAGTCAAGTGTATAAAGATTCGGTTCCACAACAACCTTTCTCAAGGAGCTGATTTTGACTAACCACATTGTTTTTTAACCATTTTATATCACTGTTACCCACCCCCGTTCGCGGCACAGCGGTAAGTAAATTTTTGACGTTATCGGTTTTAAATTCTTGACGTGATGCGCAATATTCTTGACGTTATGCGCGAAATTCTTGACGATATCTTTGTTTATGTTTTGTTCTATCGCGATCTCAGCTTAAATTATCTAATTGTGTTCAGGTAATTAGTAACAGGGTGACTATATATTCGATTTATGAGTTAGACGAAGCATTATGGCATCCCAATCACGCTCTGAGATGTAAAAAAATTTGAAGATCGTGCCTTGCACTTATCCGAATGTACTAAATGCATTATATTTCCATGCAATGAATCCGCTATGTACTGGAAATGAGCTTTAGCAGATTGGCAGCTCATTTATGATTAAGCATTGAAAGGTTCAAAGCCCAGATGTTAAATTAAACATACCTGTCAGTCGTTTTCCACCAACAATGATAAGTTCGGTATTATTGACGTTAGTTCGTCATGCTTGACGTTATTGAAAGCCATGTTTAAAATTTTTTTCGTTATTTTTGACGCATGATTGCAATTTATTTAAGTAGTAAAATTTAATAAAAGATGGTTCCCTCTTGCAGATAAAATACGATGCTAAATATGTAAAAACAAAATTGGAAATACTTATGACGTATTACAAAATGCAAGAAATAAACATCCTGACATATTTTGAGATTTCATATAAAACATAAAACGTGGTTACACAGTTTATTCCCATACGAAAGCGCCACACCAATATCTATACAGTTTATATAGATCGCCATACGATCAGTCACATCAAAGTAAATGACTCGGCAAATTGTGAACACCCTCAATCAAATTATCTCCCCCAAAGTCTACTTAGACGTGCCATATCTTTGCCTGACCGCCAGTACTAGTTTTTGGCCCTGAGCTTTCGTAGCCGTCGGCAAGTCTGTTTTTAAAGAAAACATCCTACTAAATTCATGCTCAAAACCAATGTATCACTGTCCATCGCTGCAATACAACACATTTCTAGTGGTAACTTTGTTGGCGTAGTTATATAACGCAAGTTGATTATACTTGGAGAGGTCAGAAATAAATAACTGGCAGGAGAATGCATAAAGCAATTGTCGCATACCAGCCGCAAACTAATTTAAAACAGCACTTAAATTGTCACCAAATTTAAGACATTAATATTAGCAGTATATTGGATGAGATCACCGGAATGTCCCGGCTTTTATTGCAATGTCGAGAATTCTACACCAATGTAGGCCTATGCTGAATCTAAAAAGAGTCGTCAGAGAAGTCGGAAAACAAAAAGAAATATATATAGGGTGATGTCAACGACCATCGGTCAATCATATATACCCTAAAGGACTTTCTTCACGCTGGGAAAAACATTTCTGTTGCGTACATAATAGATTGCCAGGCCATGGAATGAGTACACGGTTGTTTATGTAGCACCATGACGCTTTATAACAGGTTAAACGTCAACATATATTAAATACTAGCACCATGACGCCTTATAACAGGTTAAACGTCAACATATATTAAATACTTATCAATAATACATTTAATACTATTATTACATTTTTCTTTCTTTATAAACATGTTTTTTCTTTAAATCAATAAAAACACATCTCGTCAATTTCTCTGTGATATAACGTCAAGAATGATTAACTTGTGTAATCATAACGTCAATAATTTAACGCCGTGCAAAATTGGGGATGCGTAGGTTTCCCTATTAATAACCACTTTTTCCGTATGTAACATCATTGTACAAACTACTGATGAATCGAATAGTCATTACATATCCTTATTGACCGGTTTTTGCGCCTTTTCAAGAGCTGGAGAACAATATTTAGAGATAACCATCGAACGCCCATTGTATATTACTTACAATGGTGCTTGAATCCACAGTTGGACTACATATCTCAAGATATATATAGTATCTGTGTACTGTGCGCATAACTATCACGATATTAATTGTTCCATATCAGGTTTATTTCATTATTAAACGTACTCAATTGTCCTTTCTGTGGCTACACAAAAGTATATCGTCAAGAATTTCGCGCATAACGTCAAGAATTTAAAACCGATAACGTCAAGAATTGATTTACCGCTGTGCCGCGAACAGGGGGTGACTATAACCTTCACATAAAAGTCTTGCTTTATGCAGTTCCCGCAAACGATTCGAAGGTGTTACTTTCTCAAATGGCAAACTCGCTACCCGGAAGTGAAAGACAGCGCCACCTGGCGAATGAGACCGCTTATATGGCAAGCCAGCTATTGGTTAAAGCGAAATCATTAATGTTCTTTCAACACATTCCGAGGGATATTTGACAAGTTTAACATAAGCCAAGTCAGGGCTCATGACATCATCTTCAAGATCTTGAAAGACATTCATCATTTGGCGAGAAGATAGATAACGTGGCCAGATGGACATCATTGGTACATTTGACGATTGCTATATTTCTATCATCCGACCATCACGATCTGGAATTTTCTATCTTAAAGCAGCTGCCTTCGATGTATGCAATATTTTTCTCAAAACTAAATTTCAGTGCAATACATCTGATAATATGAAATAGCAAAACATATGCACATTGATTTTGACGATTACAGTCCGTCCGAGTTGTCTTTCCATCCGTTTTAACACACATTTTTAGTGAGTTTTGTATATAAACAAACGAAGTGTATCCATCAAACTCGAAAGTAAACAAATGCCCAAATTGCCCTTAAAAGTCCACATCGGGTAAATTTTCCAGTTTATGTCTGCATATATAGTGTAGTTATGAAAAAAATGATCAGTGATATACGGCGGGGTGCGTGAATCGTCATCTTGCACTCCTATGCTTTGTATACGTTTGCCTGTGATGGAAACAGTTCCTGTACTTACGCGTGAACCGCTTGTTCAAATGAGCAAAATTTCTCAAAGGAATGGTTGTAGTCAAAACACAATGAGTACGTCTCATTCAGTTGATTTCATATGTTTACTGAAATATAGTTTTCCACAAAAAAATGCATGCTTTCGGAGGTAGTTGCTTTAACAGGAGAGTTACTTTTCAATATTGCTACAAGTTGTAAGTGATTGGAAGGGGCAATTTATCAGTGTATTCGTTGGACGAGAGGACGATGCGCGCATGTTGCGTAGAAATGAACTTCTCGGCGACCAGTGGAAGCTTCTTGAAGATTCCGCATATATCAGCAAAGAATTCATCGTAACTCCGAAGCGCGATGATGGCAATCTAACACCAATTAATGTACAGGAAAACACCAATATAATATACCAATATCGCGTAATAATAGAGAACACATTTGGCATGGTGAAGTGCAGATTCCGACGAACGAGAGTGAAGTGCAGATTCCGACGAATAAGAGACATACAGAATAGAAATCTGGAGATTATCCTGTGCATTGTCTTGACTGGTGCACTCTACATAGTATGCTAGTTCAAGATGAATATGTTTATTCAGACCATCCACACGGTTATCCTCGACAAGAAGATGATAATAACGAGGGCGGAGATGAACCTCACAACTTTTTAGAACCTCTGTCATTTGAATGAACATAAATTATACTCGTACGGTGTTTAATGCGTAATACAATGCAACACCAACTTAAAAAGCAGGGATTTTGTCACCACAAAGAAATATTACCCAACGTTCAATCGCCTTCCACATATAGGCAAATACAACTTTGTTCGAATTATTTATTCGGGCTTTGTATCTATTCCAAAATGTTATACCTTACATTTGTTATCATCAAAATTTGGTTTTATTGGTGGTAATGTAGATTGATACTTACTGAATATTACATTCTTGAACTTGTTTTGTAACTAGCGGTTGCACTGAACTTGAACGGCTGAGGATCGGGAATAAACAACAATGAAAAGCTAATCTAAGCCACATAAATGTACAACAGTCACACTGTGAACCATGTTGAACATGTCCTTGTTCCGTTTCATTCTTCAGAGGATACAAATCGCACTGTAATACCAACTGCAATGCATACATCATTGAAACCAATATATGCTAAAAATAGGCAAACCCTATGACAAAATAAACATTTGATATCATCTTCACATTGACCATCTGTAACTGACACTAAATCTAACGCTTACAGGGAAGCTAACATTGAGGAACTACCTCTGATATCACTTCGTAGAGATTTCTTCAAAACAGGGGAGCTAACATTAGGTTCGGTTCTGGACTGGAGATGTATCAACCTATTCCGCTTACAACAAGATTTTGATGATGACAATTAAAAACCTAACATCAAACACTTTCGGAATAGAAACAAAGCCCGAACAAACTACTAGCATTTTTTCTTGTGGCAAATCTGATGCCATTTTTTCTTGTAGAGCTATCTCATGTAGATTTTTGGCAGTATTTGGTATGTAGACTTTTCCTTTGATCATCCGATTTCTGGTGGTGTCTGAAATTAAATTTTCACAACTTTGCAAAATTTAAATACCGAAAGTTGCCTCTCACCTAATCCCTGCAGGCTTGGCGGCAACGTATTTGAGGTTGACAACAATGGGCAGCTGTTGTGACTTGGGGTCAAAGTCCAGTGGTTTTTTGGGGCCAATTTTGTCATGCGATTTACGAAAATCGTCTCTTTGTCGCCATCAATCTGAGTGTGAACATTCTGCAACTCTACTGGTTCTTTGGACCCTTCGACCACTTTGTACTGCCGATGTTTGTCTAGTGAGACAAACACAACTCGCGAAAATGTTTCTTCGTCTGTTTGAAGTTTGCAGTTGAAGAATCGGTTGTTTGTTCGACAAAATTTCACTGGACTGACGATGGACACATAACCAGATGCTGAACCACCAGGCCAAGGACCACCACTATCTGATGATGCCCGCTTCGTTGGTGTTGCCATTTTCGAAGGATAAGCAGCTAGCTGATCAGTGAGTGGATTTTTTTGGATTAAAATGTGCAGTTCTGATTTCAACTTCTCAAATCGCGTTGCAAAAATGTGGGACACTGGCACAATGCGCATGCGCCAGAAGACACGAAGTTTCCCGAACAAACGAAGATCTGCAAACTCATCGGAAACTCATCTGGACATATTTAGTTGTTACTAGACTTCGGAAAAAGTCAGGCAAGAAAGATATTTCACATTTATATATTCACGAGTCGAATGACTCGTGAAATTTTTTTTTGCTTCAAATCGGCCGCCTCTACTAGGCCACTGGACGACCCGGCCGCCATTCAAGTAGCAAGAACCATGAGAACTAGATGATGGCAATATGACTGATACACAACTTAAGATATGACTTGATAAGAAACACCCCATAGAATTGTCCTTCAGTAGCATAAAACTGAATTTTATTGAAGAGGCCTACATGTATCAAAACCGAAAAACGAAGGCTGAAAGAGGCGCTTTCAAAATTGCTATTATCATTATAGTTTGTAATGTTGATCTTAGATATTCCTCGTTTTGTTTAGTATCTATTATTTTTGATAGTGTTGTTTTCTATAATAATGTGTGTACAAAATGTAAATGGTGTTTATGATGAACCCATATTGTATGATGTACATAGTAAATATAATATTGCAAGAAAATCAAATCCATACATCAACATCAATTTATGCAATATACGCATTATTTTCCCCATACAATAAACACAAACGCAGAATATGCAATAACACACAATTTTAAATGCTTTTTTATCACAATAGTTAATAAGTTATCATAAGAATGTGCTTTTTACATTGTTTGTGTAAATATGTGCTCTTTGGCAGTGTAAAGTAGTTTCACATATCTGAAACACATGTACGTATACACTTAAGTGTAACAATGCTTGAAAAAATGTAACATTATATGTTGTAGCTTACCACTAATGTGAACGCAGCAAATTTTTCTTATCCATATAAACCATATAAAAATGAACAAAACAATAGATTATTAACCCAGTGGATGCGATCTGTAGAACCTATATATACAGTTGTGTATATATAAGTATGTATGCAATTAGCCCAAGGGTAAGAAAGGTCTCGAGAAATGTATAGTGACGTTAGCCACGTAATTATTTCTGGTATCACAAAAAGTTGCTGAACTTTGAGGGGCAGTGAAGGTCAACTTCAAGGTCACAACTAGAATCACCATACGTCATACCCCCCATTATGGAAGAAATATGCTGAGCACTGAGTTGGCAACTATCCATCTTCTGCTGTCCGATTTAAATCACAGCACTACAAGAAGGCATGACTGAATTAGGAATGATAATAAACTCAACTTAAATTGATTTATTGATTTATTTTCATAAAATAATCTATCAAATATATATACTCCTGAAATATATATACTCCTGAAATAGTCCCCGGCCATTACATATACAGGACTTTCAACATGGACTATATCACGAGTATATATAGGCAGTTTGGAAGCTGAAGAGGGCGACGGATATGATGGAGTTAGAGTAAAATAATGCAGAGCTATTTTTATTCTGGGGGGGGGTGGAGGGGGGGATATCAACGTCGAATTGGTGCTGTATGTATTTTGAAGGGTTGTGAAAATAGTCCCGGGGGACTGTTTCCGCACTATGTATATTGTAGGGATGGCCTTGTTGTGGGGACTATATCACGAGTATATATGAGGGGCTAATTATACTTGCGAAGCTGAAGAGGGCGACAGATAAGATGGGGTTAGATTACAAATGGGAGATGTTTTTTTTTTGGGGGGGGGGGCGGAAGGGGAATATCTATGTCGGATTGGTGCTGGGTGTATTTTGAAGGGCTATGGAAATAGTCCCCGGGGACTGTTTCACCAGACTGTATATAGTAATGTGTACAATACATACGTAATGTATTGTAATGCACAACCAATGTAATGCAATGTAATGTACAACCCGGTAATATTGGTTTGAATATCAATGATGAAACATGCTATGACCAATCACGAGTGTGTAATAGGTTTAATGAATTTTTCACCACTGTGGCTTCAAATCTGGTGAACAAGTTACCTCTTGGTACTGGAAAGTATGGTAAATCTCATGTACATTCCTTCTATAACAATATGCCCAATGTATTCTGTCTTTCTCAGGTACCGGAGGAGAAGGTGTGCAGTATCTTGTGTAATCTAAATTCGAGCAAGGCTACCGGTTTAGATCAGCTGTCCCCCAAGTTTGTTAAAGATGGTGCCGAGCTCATTTCTAAACCCCTTACCCATATTCTAAATTTATCACTTTCTTCAGGACAAATTCCGGATGATCTTAAAATGGCTAGAGTTACGCCTCTGCACAAAAAGAATAAAACACAGATCCTGGTAACTATCGGCCTGTCTCAATCCTAACCACCATCTCGAAATTGTTCGAGAGAGCAGTATATGACCAACTCTATTGCTTCCTCTCGGAAAAGAAACTCCTGTATGAGTTCCAGTCAGGCTTTCGGTTAACATTCTCAACTGAAACCTGCCTGACCCACCTAACGGATTACATTAAACGGAGCAAGACAAAGGCAATTTCATAGGGATGGTATTGCTGGACCTTTAAAAAGCCTTTAATACGTTGGATCATGACATACTTCTCATAAAGCTTGAAGCAATAGGGCTTCACTCCTCGGCTATGAGGTGGTTTGCCTCCTACTCACAGGAAAGACAGCAGTTAGTTGAACTGGGGAACACCAAATCTGACCCAGCAAATATAACGTGTGGTCTCCCTCAAGGATCTATGCTTAGCCCTCTGCTGTTTTTAATCTATGTCAACGATATTGTTCAATGTAAACTGCTACTTCATGCAGATGACTCAGCCCTAATAGTGGCAGATAGGAGTCCTGAGGGTATCCAACACAGATTATCAAGTACATCATGGTATTCTGATTGACCAAAAAGCTCCAAGACAGACAACAGGGCTCTCAGAATAAACTTATCATCCAAGCCTGTAATTGTCTTCCTGTTGGTATAGCTACCAGCTGCTACCACCCATTCGTTGTTGAGTTTTTAAAAAGCTGTTAGAACTCATCTTTTTAATCAAATCTCTTGCCAGGAACAATACACTTTTATATATGGTCAATTCTTATGTGGTCTATCGTTCTAGTCATCATAATTCCTAGTCATATAATTTACACCTGTTTCAACGTTAAAAATTTTTTATTATTATAATTTTCCAGTGCATTATTATTATTATTATTATTTACATTGGCATGCGATCACGTGACAGAATGGCGGGTAGTACGGGAATTTTGACAGCGCTCGTGATTTATGGTATCTTGCTAAACTTTCTCCCGCGATCGGATTATTCTAGGTATACCTACAACTACCCAAGAGATATAGATCATTTTTACAGAAACAGTTCGGATAAATATGACTTCTATAGGATTATCTCGTGGTGTTCGAAGCTTACGATTCTGAACCTCGTAACCAACGGCGCTAACAACAACCTGAATGTCAAGGTCGCAGCTGTCAGCAAGTGTAAACAAACACGACCGTATGTGAACGCTTGCCTGTATCTCGTGATCCTTCTGGTGTTGCTGGCCGGAGATTCCCATCTGAACCCAGGACCTGTTCGATACCCATGCAGTGACTGTGGCAAACCCGTTAAGACGAACCAACGAGGTGTGTTTTGTGACGACTGTAGCTTGTGGGTGCACAGCAAGTGCCTGAACATGGACATAGCCACGTACAACACCCTGTCGGCTAGTGATGCCCCCTGGTCTTGCCCAAAATGTGTGTTCCAGATACAGGAAACAAGTGCAGCCCCAGGTGGCCCAGTGCCCATCGTGACGTCAGATGAGGAGTCCCAGGTCCCACCCCCAGATGCGAACACTGACCAGGAGTATGACGGCTTTGGGTCTAAAGGTCTCCACTTCGTCCACCTCAAGGCGCGCAGCCTCCTGCCCAAGGTGGATGAAATTCGTGTCATCGCTTTGAAGTCACGGGCTGCTATTATAGGGGTAACCGAAACCTGGCTAGATGACACCGTGAACGACTCTGAGGCAGCCATCCCTGGATACCATCTTCTCCGCAAGGATCGGAATCGCTCAGGTGGTGGGGTCTGTATGTACATCCGTGCAGACATCGCGTGCAATCCTCGCTCTGACCTCGACGACGACCTTGAAGTGTTGTGGACAGAACTCTACTTGCCTAAGACGAAGCCACTCATGGTTGGTGTTTGTTATCGACCTCCTAAGAACACTGATTTCTATAACAAACTCGAACTTTCGTGTCTCAAATGTGATAATCTGTCAGAGCTTGAATGTCTTCTGTTTGGTGACTTTAACACGGATTATAACCACCAAAAAGGTACTCAGTTGTATAAAGATCTTTGTAATTTCATGTCGGTGTATAACTTTCATCAACTTATTACCGAACCCACTAGGATTACTGATGTATCCTCTACTATATTAGATTTAATATTGGTCTCTGATTCATCTAAAATAAGTAACTGTGGTGTTCTCAATATTGGTATCAGTGATCACATGGTGACAATTTGTACTCGTAAAATCAAAAGATCTTCAGTCAATGCTCATAATACAGCCACTTTGCGCTCATTAAAAAAATATTCCAAAGAATTGTTTGAATCTCATCTTGAGAACGTTGACTGGCAAGATGTCACCTCAAGCTCTGATATCGAAGAGGCATGGTTAAATTTCAAAAACAAATTCTTATCAATTTTGGACAAAACCGCCCCCCTCAAGTCAGTCCGGATTAAACAGGACACAGAACCCTGGATGACAGGCGAAGTACTCCACCTGATTCACCAGAGAAATTATTCTCTCAAGCAATTCAAGAAAACAAAGGACCATGATTGGTATCATAAATATGTTACACTCAGAAATACTTTTCAAGTCAAGAAAGTTGAAGCTAAGTCATGCTTCTTTGTGAATAAGGTGGAGGAAAATAAAAACCAACCCAGAAAACTTTGGCAAACCCTTTAAACCCTTGGCACATCTTCAAAACCTAAAACAAACAACAGCAATATTGGCCTCAAAATTGATGATGAAGTTATATTCGATAAGTCCAAGGTCGCCGAAAAGTTTAACCAATACTTTTCCACCATTGCCTCTTCGTTACTCAAAAACCTTCCTAATGGCTCTGGCAAGTTTGGTACTGACCATGTAAAAAACTACTACAACAATCTCGATGTTTCAAACAGTAGGTCTTTTATGTTCAGCAATGTCACTGAGGACTCCGTCCATAAGATCCTCCTTTACTCGAAATTCGAACAAGGCTACCGGTTTAGATGAATTACCTGCACGTTTCTTAAAAGATGGAGCCAAGTTCATAACACCACCACTCACACATATTCTAAATTTGTCCCTGTCCTCTGGAGGGATCACTTCTGAACTCAAGTCTGCAAAGATCACTCCTATCCACAAGAAAAATAGTAAAACAGAAGCTGGTAACTATTGCCCTGTGTCTATTCTCAGTATAGTTAGTAAGCTGATTGAGAAGGTTGTATATGATCAACTCAATCAGTACCTCACAGACCATAAACTCTTATATGAGTACCAGTCAGGTTTCCGGTCCTCGTACTCCACAGATACTTGCTTAATCCACCTGACTGATTATATTAAGTCAGAACAGGACAAAGGCAATTACACAGGTATGGTTTTACTAGATCTACAAAAAGCCTTTGATACTCTGGACCATACTATACTTCTCATGAAGCTGGAAGCCACGGGGCTTCAGAAACCTACTGTAAACTGGTTCCATGCATATCTCAGTAATAGGCAGCAGTGTGTAGACATTGGTGGCGTGCGGTCTACTCCTGCTAACGTGGTCTGTGGAGTCCCCCAGGGCTCAATATTGGGTCCTCTACTTTTCCTCATATATGTCAATGACATGCCCTCCGCAGTTAATAGTAAACTGCTATTGTACGCAGACGATTCAGCCCTTTTGGTAGCTGGCAAAAGTACTGTTGATATCGAACAGCAGCTGTCTTCCGAACTTCAGAACCTCCGTGAATGGCTTATTGATAATAAGCTCTCCCTTCACCTTGGGAAGACAGAATCCATCCTGTTTGGCTCAAAAAAGAGGCTCAATAGTTGTGAGTCTATTAACGTCACCTGTGATGGTCAAACCCTTTCCAGTAAAACCTGTGTTAAGTATCTCGGCGCTGTACTTGACCATTCACTATCTGGTAGCCAAACAGCCGGCACTGCAATAGGTAAATCTAACGCCAAACTCAAGTTCCTGTATAGGCAGACCAGACAAATTAACTTGGATACAAAAAAAGCTGCTAGTCTCAGCATTAATACAGTGTCATTACGACTATGCCAGTGCTTCTTGGTACTCTGGTCTTACCAAGAAAAATCAAAATCGTCTGCAGACCACCCAGAACAAAATAGTTCGATTCCTGATCAATGCCCCCCCCCCCCCCCCAAGGACTCACATCGGTCACTCTGAGATTGCACAGGTCAAAATGTTGCCAGTGAATCTCCGTGTTAAACAGCTCAAGCTCAACCATATACATAACATAATCCATGGTAAAGCACCTCAATACCTAACTTCTTCCTTTATTCGAAATTCTTCCCGCCACAATACCTGTTCAGGCCCACTCTCTCTGGTTATACCCTCTGTTAAATCTTTTGGACAGTCCTCCTTCACTTTCACTGGTGCGTGTCTCTGGAATAGTTTGCCATGTCACATCAAATCAATATCTTCTAAGTCATGTTTTAAACATCATGTAAAAACTTTTTTATTTGATCAACTTTTAGAGGAGGAACTCAACCCTTTTATTATATCTTAATTTATCTCTAGTCATAACTTTCTAGTCAAACACTCCTTCCTACTGTTTATACCCATTATACCTATTTTTCATCTTATCTAATTCTTAAATGTATATCTCGGTTCTAATTTTCAGTCTATTTTCTGGGCTTTTCCCATGTTATTTATTACTGTTAATTATGTTTATACCTTTTTCAATTGTACACAGTCAATTTACAATCTCATTGTTTTTTTTCTTTACACTCACTATTTTGTCACATGATTGTTTTAATGGACCACAATGGAAATAAGTGTTTTCACTTTCTTGTGTTATCCATGTATTTTTTAATGTATTTACAACTTCGTATCTGCATTGAATTTCACAAACTAAAATCAATCGAATCAATCACATATTTAAATTATTATTATTATTGTTTACAAAACCACGTTGTCAATTTATACACTGTTTAGTTCAGTCTTTGTTAAGCCATGGCTGTCATGTGATACTCTGGGACCACAATGGAAACAAGTGCTTTACACTTTTTTGTGTTATCCTGGTTCTTATGCCTGTCCATATTTATATTTCATATATTTATGTATGTTCATTTTGAAAGGAATAAATAAAATAAAAAAAGATACGCATGAGGAGGCATGGTTTTGCCACTTTGTGGCTGCAGTGAAGCCTCAGTGGGGGATTAGTGTATTGGTAACACTATGAGGCATGTAACAGTATATTGATCTTCATGTGGTTATTACGTAACAATGACTACACGAAATAGCAAGATTTACCAGCAATGGACACAAATTCAAGAAATATTCGGAAAGGCTTCGCTTTGGCCTTACAAAATTAGACGGTTATTCTGGGATACAAACTTGAAGCATTGGGACCGCATTATTATGTGTACATTTGTACACGTTAACGGATTAAATCCTGAAATCTTTTTCCATTGGGCTTTAATATATGGCCAGTGCCACCAGGGTGACCCGAAATATCGACATTTTCAGGACCTGTTCCAGCGGTTTGACCAGGTGCATTGAATGTGAGTGCCGGTCAATACCAATATTTACATGGCAGCGTGCGACGCTTCACCCACAGGGGCAGACGCCAGTGAACAATAGTAAATAGCTGTGTAACAGTTCTGGTAAGTTTTGCCGAACGTGCCTCTTTGCACCGAATGTCGGGAGTAATATAGTAAATAGCTGTGTACTGCGTGTCATCCCTTTTAATTGGGCATCAGATCCTTGCATTATTGTTGAGTTTCACATGATTCAGCTCTATATTGGCTAACATGATGTGACCTATGAATATAATGGACATTTATGTTAATATTTTTCTAATTAAGCCGTGCACGCACCCTGCATTAGTAAATTTTATTGGGGTGCTTGTTCGCGGTTGAATGGTATCAATAGGAGCACTTGAAGGTAAATGTTATGCAATCAACCCTTTCTGTGATGATGGCGCAGCCCAAGGAGAACAACGGGAGATTCGTCAGCTGCAAATTCCAACCAGGGGAGATCAGCCTGCCGGACTTGTCCAACACATGGACCAGTGTCCCCAAAAATCTTTTCAGCTTGTCTGACATTGTGTCAGACAAGTTGGGAATTTATGTCTGACATTTTTACAGATTGTCTCATATATTTCAGCTGGTATTTTATTGTTTTAAATGGCTTTGAATAAACAAGAAACAAACACTGTGTCATTATATGTTGGTCTTTATCATACTATGTTGTAAAATATTGCAACAACTTGTGACAACAGTCATGAATAAACATCGCAGACTTGTGCAGAGTGCACAATAAGTCCAGGTACTCAAATCAAGACTTCTCACATTATCTCTGTTTGCAAATCAATGCAGATAACACAGTACAGATGTGGGTAACAAAGGGGTTTTGCACGGCCATCAGCACCCAAAATTTCTTGTATTTTCACCCCAGGTCCATTCAAGGCAGAATTACAAAAATCCCATGTGCTGTCGAACATATTCATGCTTATCATGCAACTGCTCAATGTCCGATACTTCAAATGATAAAACTAACATAGTGGTTAGGCTGGGATTATTTTAGGAAGGTGCTATGGACCGTCAAAGTAAGAACATTTAACGTTGAGTTGAATGGCCATTTCAATTAACACTATGTAGCATTCATACCTGGTCTGGTTTTGTTTTCGCTCCACAGGCACAACACAGTCACTATCATAACGTAGGCTACTTACATAGTGCTGGATGTACTGGTGATGTGTGCGCGTGTGTGGTAAGAAATGAACGTGCATTGGTTCGAAACGCTACTTTTGGGATACTTGTCTTTCGAACTGTGAATTTTATCACATGTCGGACAATGTGTCCGATTGATTCTCCCATATTGCCAGACATTTGAAATAAGCGCCGGATATGTCCGATGGTCCGACGATTTTCGGGAACACTGACATGGACACTGCGCTGACTTTTTCTACAGGACAATATCGTTTGGCAAGATTGGATGCGCGAGAACAGACTGTTAAGGGATGGATACTATTGTCAGGTATGTGAGGAACTATGCACATTTGGGAAACGAACGAGGAACAAGGACGGGTACTTGTATGGTTGTCCTAACCGAAAGCATGAATACAGCATTCGGTCGAATTCTTTCTTCGAATGGAGCCATTTCCCGACACCAGATTTGGTCATATTTCTGGTAAGTTTTGCCGAACATGCCTCTTTGCACCGATGTCGTACCGGTCGGGCATGGACTACAAACGTCCTCTGTCGACTGGGCGAATTTTGCGCGAGACTTTTGTATAAAGTTCGTATTTGACACGCTGCAAGATGTTCAACTGACAGGGACCGTGGAAATAGACGAGTCCCTCTTCGGCTGATAGGTAAAATACCACAGGAGAGCCCCACTGTGAAGGCCTATATGGATTTTTGGCCTACTTGAAAGGGACACTGGTAAATAATACCAGTCGATAGTCGTGACGCGGACACCCTGGTTCCCATCATCAAAAGGTATGAGGAGGCTGGAAGCAGAATTTTCAGCGACGTTTGGGCCGCATACAGGTCCCTCAACCAGGAAGGTTTCGAGCACTTCACAGTCGAACACAAACACACCTTTAAACAAACCTACATGAACGCGAAAAGGCCATTTTAAAAGCATCAACGGTGCGTCCATTGGGAATTTTGAAGCCCACCTGGCCGAGGTCATGTGAAGGGCGAATGACCGCAGAGAGCACCCCGTGACCTGCCTCTTAACCTTATACGGCGGTACTATCTTCTCGATGAGCATCCCCGTCTGGATTTCCCCAGCCCACTTTTCCCAACTTGGGATCCAGAGACCATCGCCAACCCAAGTGAAACGAGCATCGTCAGAGAACAGACTGATGATGATGTTCAAGGGCCCGAAGACGACAATGAAGACACCGAACCAGCAGCATTGTCAATGGATGAACAGGCCATAGTAATCAGCAGTGCGTCCGAGGATGAGTCTGTTGCGGACCTTCGCATGCCCAAGCCTGAAGTATGACCGAAAGTGGAAAGGAGGAGAGGTATCTGCCCTTTCGGCTACTCGCGCAATATCACCGGCTTCAACCCCACCCTACAACAAAATGCACGGAACCCACCAAAAGAATGATGGTTATTACGTAACAATGACTACCCGAAATAGCAAGATTTACCAGCAGTGGACACAAATTCAACAAATATTCGGAAAGGCTTCGCTTTGGCCTTACAAAATTAGACGGTTATTCTGGGATAGAAACTTGAAGCATTGGGACCGCATTATTATGGGTACATTTGTACACGTTAACGGAATAAATCCTGAAATCTTTTTCAATTGGGCGTTAATATATGGCCTGTGCCACCAAGGTGACTCGAAATATCGACATTTTCAGGACCTGTTCCAGCGGTTTGACCAGGGGGTGAATTACAGGCTGTATGCATTGAATGTGAGTGCAGGTCAATACCAATATTTACATGGCAGCGTGCGATGCTACACCCACAGGGGCAGACGCCAGTGAACAATAGTAAATAGCTGTGTAGCGCGCGGCATCCTTTTTATTGGGCATCACATCCTGTGCATTGTTGAGTTTCACATGATTCAGCTCTTTTTCGGCAAACATGATATGACCTATGAATATAATTGACATGTATGTTAACATATTGTTGCAAATGGCTACACTGCAGCATTACCCCCCCCCCCCATCCAGCTCATGGACTCACCCTACGCCATTTTCCCTGCACCCCTGCTCAGCCAGTCCATTGCCGAGCACCACCCCTCCATGTCTTCAGGATCATGGACTGATCCAGAGATCGCCATTGGCCAGCAGCAACTGTGCCCCGTAGGTTGGTACGAACTGTGCTTCGTTCTCTTTGTTTGCTAACCTCGGACGTGGAAGGATCAGCAACAGGGCCATCAGCAACAGGGAGACGGTCCACGTCGACCAATAGATAAAATCTGTATAATTACGACCTATAAAGTTGATTGGACCTAAGTCCCTTGTCGTAGAATTCAATATTTAGATCTACCAGATACTTCGACTCAAGCCGTACACGCACCCTGCGTTGGTGAATTTTATTGGGGTGCTTGTTTGTGGTGAAATGATATTAATAGGAGCACTTCAAGGGAACCCTTTCTGTGATGATGGCGCAGCCCAAGGAGAACAATGGGAGATTCGTCTGTCGCAAATGCCAACCAGGGAATATCAACCTGCCGGACTTGTCCAACACATGGACACTGCAGTGGCTTTTTCTACAGGACAATATCGTTTGGCAAGATTGGATGCGCGAGAACGTACTGTTAAGGAATGGGTACTATTGTCATGTATGTGAGGAACTATGGACACTCGGGAAACGAACGAGGAACAAGGACGGGTACTCGTATCGTTGTACTAACCGAAAGGCAGCATGATTACAGAATTCGGTTGAATTCTTTCTTCGAATGGAGCCATTCCCTGCCACCAGATTTGGTAATATTTCTGGTAAGTTTTGCGGAACATGCCTCTCTGCACTGAATGTCGGACCGGTCGGGCATGGACTATAAACATTCTCTGTCGACTGGGCGAATTTTGCACGAGACTTTTCTATAAAGTTCGTATTTGACACGCTGCAAGATGTTCAACTGACAGGGACCGTGGAAATAGATGAGTCCCTCTTCAGCCGATAGGTAAAATACCACAGGGGAGCCCCACTGTGAAGACCTATATGGATTTTTGGCCTACTTGAAAGGGACACTGGTAAATAATACCAGTCGATAGTCGTGACGCGGACACCCTGGTCCCCATCATCAAAAAGTATGAGGAGGCTGGAAGCAATATTTTCAGCGACGTTTGGGCCGCATACAGGTCCCTCAACCAAGAAGGTTTCGAGCACTTCACAGTCGAACACAAACACACCTTTAAACAAACCTACATGAACGCGAAAAGGCCATTTTCAAAGCATCAACGGTACGTCCATTGGGAATTTTGAAGCCCACCTGGCCAAGGTCATGTAAAGGGCGAATGACCGCAGAGAGCACCCCGTGACCTGCCTCTTAACCTTATACGGCGGTACTATCTTCTCGATGAGCATCCCTGTCTGGATTTCCCCAGCCCACTTTCCCCAACTTGGGATCCAGAGACCATCGCCAACCCAAGTGAAACGAGCATCGTCAGAGAACAGACTGATGATGATGTTCAAGGGCCCGAAGACGACAATGAAGACACCGAACCAGCAGCATTGTCAGTGGATGAGCAGGCCATAGTAATCAGCCGTGCGTCTGAGAATGAGTCTGTTGCGGACCTTCGCACGCGAGCACGCCAAAGCCTGAAGTAATGCCGAAAGTGGAAGGGAGGAGAGGTATCTGCCCTCCCGGCTACTCGCGCAATATCACCGTGCTTCGAACCCCCCCCCCCCCCCTCCCCCACCCCCACCCCACAACAAAATGCAGGAAACCCACCAAAATAACATCTTTGGTGAATGGTGTGGTCATCGTTCGATCCGATTTCCAGTGACATGGATGTATAGCCTTGTATATAGTGTACATATAAGTCATAATTGCATTAGGAAGGTGTGAGGGACAGAATCATGGGGCTTGAATATTCTTTAATAACGTAACTGAATGGCACATACGGCCACGGCCTAGCATTCTAGATTGTCATCTGTGCATTTCATTACGAGCGGTGCAGTGGAACGACAGATTAATCTATTTTCGCCCGGCTTCTACCCAAGATTCAACGAATAACACCACCTTACAACAGCTTACACTGATTGCGAAGTGTGATCCAGTCATGAATTGACAACAACCATAGTTTTTTTCCGCATATCCAACTTCATTTCACAAGCAAATATGTGATTCAGCAGCAGTTTGTGCACAAGTTTTTGAAAGAAGTTCCATCGAGTGCCAGTTTCCTGTTGTTAGTCTCTTTCACAGACCCACGACCAACCATTGCATATTTTCATCTTGCGAAGGCGGGTGAACTTGTGATTCCCAGTTTAAACACAGCACAACGAAGTAGCCGCGGTCTGAAATCCAGGGTTTTCACATATGAAATCATAAAAGTGGAAGAGACATCATTATACTCTTCAAATGAGCGTCAGAATTAGTGGTTTAATAAACTAGCATTCTGTCAAATACAGAACAAGTAGTCCAGTACACAGTGTCTGGTATAAATTATATTGTTGTGCAATGAAGTTGTTTACTCTCCCAACTGGCAGATAGACGTGGAATCAATACCCAGTATTAAGTATTCCGAGCAAACAAAACAGGGTCCGTTATCCAATCAGTCATCACGATTTGACATGTTTGACGATGTTGTCACGTTATGACAGATCTGTCACCACGGCAAAAAATGTACAATGACTTGTTAGATCTCCTCAAACGCAAAAGCATCGGATTTTCTGATTCCTAATTTGACGACATATGATGTAAAGAGGTTTCAACCTCTGACAGATGTGCTTTGGTATCTGGATCTGCATCATGGCAAATTCCTGTCACGAGGGTTTCTTATCAGGATCAATGCAACACAAGAAAAAAATACAGTGGCAATTTTATAATATCATGTAAATTGATATTTTACAATTTGATAGAGTTTGAAAAAAATCTAAGTATCAATCTATTACCACCAATACAGTCAGATTTTGATGAAATTTTAAGAATTCCAAGTATATTTTTTTCCAGGAACATATGTTTGGCCGAATTTCGCCGTGAAAGAATCTTACTGAAAAATCACCCTCCATAACCTCACTGACATGGTGTATTCCTACCAGCGCTTCTTGGAAGCCTAGAAGCTACGATCGAAGGCAAATCATCAAAGTACGGGGCCAGTTCGATCGTATGCTGACAACTGGGACGTAAAAAATATACCGTCTTTGAAAGGGGATGCGCATACAAATTATCGGAAACTCCAAGCATTGTTCTGTGACATGGATATCTACAAGCCGCTATGTCTCCCAAGACTTCTATCCGAGTGATCCGTACTCGAGAAGCATAATTTGCAGTTGACGTTCCCAATTGCCATGAACCAGTATTCGAATGGCAATTATTTTGGCAAAACTGTTTATGTCTGGCATCTTCCTGAAGTTCCTACGCAACGACTTTGCAGCAATTTTGGAAGTCAAAGAATGAAGTCAAAGAATGTAAGTATCAATCTATTACCACCAATACAGCCAAATTTCGATGATCCCAATAACAAACGTGAAATACAACACTTTGCAATAGAAACAAAGCCCGACCAAACACCTTATCAAAAACACACTGGCGTCATCAGGGGCAGACAGTGTGGTAAATGTAGTTGTTTCTACTGTACACCTGATGGAATTAGTATACAACTGCCCAACAACCTATGAAAATAACTTAGAAATCCGAAACAAACCCCATGGAATAGATATATATCAAGTACATAAGTACCCAATCACAAGCCAAAAGGCTACTATTCCAACTTACTCAACACCAGCGCTGATTTGCCAAAACAACTCGAGCTAAACCTGTCGTTTTCTGAGCCATGTGGGCACACCTGAACGAAAAATACCTTGCACCAGAAATTGCAGCGCAGGCTGCTGTGGATGAAAGGGTCTCCACTTTTTCGTTGGAATCCGATGATGTGGACTTAAAATACGAAATGCGGAGTAAGAATGGGAAACCACAAGACCCCAGTTCAGATCTTTTCTGGGATGAGCTGGCCAAATACATGGGAGAAGTTTCGGCAGTTCACGAACGCAGAAATTCCCAGCAAATGCACATGCCGTTTGATATCCGCATCAGACTTGCTGGAACAAATAGAGTCGGCTTCCTGAAGGGACTCCAATCCCGTTGTTGTCGTGTTACAAGCTCAAGATTCTTGTAATTTGAATGGACTGACACCATCTTCAATATTAGCCGCAAGACCCCAACCGCAAGACCCCAGTTTAGATCTTTTCTGGGATGAGGTGGCCAAATACAAATTTCCGTCGATATTCACGACGAATTCATGTGCAAATGTGTTGTCTATTGTATTATATGGAAAATTTATTGTGCCGCAGGTCAGTGAAGCGCTAAGTACACCTTCAGTGGATTATTTGTATGGGAAATACCGCCAATGCTCAGCGGTCGGAAACATTGTACTCAGGTGTGAGATGTTGTTGCAATTTCGGTTGTATACTACATTCAGAAAATAGCGAGAGCCACTGAATTAACTGTAGAGCTTGTGGTTGCCTTCACAATGCTACCCAAAAGGGACGTTATTTATATGGCTAAAAATGAATCTTTTTGCCCCGTGTATTTTCACTGCTGATGACATAGAAAATACCAATTTGATCATCAATTTACCATAGTCCCAGGCGACCACAAAGAACTGATTTTACATTGTGTTATTCATGTTGTCGTTTTAGTTCACTGTTCGTGAGAGTACCAGTATTATCGCCCGCCGCTTTGACCCACGAAAAGTCCATTTAACGCTCGGAGCACACGAACCTCGGCCGGGTTTTCACATTCCTTGATATCCATGGTCTGCATACGGTGTCATAAAGTGTAAGACATTGCAATACAACTCGAAATAAAGCATTTTATCGAAAATACCTTCACAACTTCAAACTGTCAGTGTTTAAGCGGATATCAAAGTCGCTCTCTGATTGGTCAAAAAGAAACAGGATATTGCCCGTTCCTAATTTGGAGTACGGTGTCCGTGAGTTGTCATATTAAAATGGCTGTATTTTTTGCACTTTTCGTGGAACTTATACGACATTACACAGTTGCTTAGCAATGAATAAATAAGTCCTTTAACATGAATTGAGTGTTGTGTCTTCGTTTGCAACAATAGGTCAATAGCCACACTGTTAATTTTTCCACATGAAAAATTATGCACACATGGCTTGTTTATTTGTTTGTTTATATTTTATTTATCCAAATAACACATATGAACACTGGTAGCCAATGAACACGTTATTCTTGTGTGGATGACCTAAACATGTGTGCCACATGTGTTTCTTGTGGAAAGAGTTTTAGTAAAACCCCGAAAGGGTACTAGAGGGTGGACAGTCAATACATTAGCCTCACCTACAACAATTAGAAAAGCTCTACCCTTTGTACACAATTACAGTCAAGGTTATCTATGCCACTCTTGCACCAAAAAAAAAACCAACAAGAGGAAATGGGTATCTCCCTCAAACTTTTCTGGACCACAACTTCCCAAGTTGAGGGACACGAAGAACACACCATTAAAAGGTCAAATAGATCCTGGCAATGATGAGGTCGGGATCAAAGGGTTTCGACAGAAGGCTTGCGAGCTCTTAACACAGTCAACGTATGAAGCTTACTTTCGAGTCCTCATTTGTCATAGTGCAGCAGCTAAACAGACATTCAGTGCGATAGCCGCCACAGAGATTAAGAAGGAAGTGTCCCGGGTAACATCCCATGCCAGTCCGGGCAGGATATCAACTCTGAACCAAGATGTCACAGACAACAGCCTGGACGAGTTCGCATGGGACCTTGTCCTGGAGGAAATCCGAAAAAAAAGTGAAAACCACAAGTCCGATACAACATATCCACCGCCTTATTATAATAGTAGTAAATTGTGAATAACATAGTTTTTGAACCATAGGTGCATGGCATACTAGCATACAGGTATTATAACATGACTGGCCAGTTCCCTATCATACATGGTTAGTTTCACTCGGCTATTCAACCGGCAAAACACAGGGTTGTGTGATACATGTGGTTGATATGTGATATAAATTTACTGCAAATGTTGTCTACCGGTGATTCAGGGCATCCGGAAAAGATGTCCGGAAAAACTAAAACGTATTCTGATTGTAAAGTTTCAACGTCGTCTGCTATCTGGGATCCTCCAGGATAATCCTCTCATCACGGGTCATGGCGGACGTGCGCCCACTATCCTGAGATCCTCGCGGATAGTCCGCTCACCGAGGGTCACTGCGGGCACAGTGCCTACTCATCATTAGAACGTTAACCAGGTAGCAGCGAGCCCAGACATGCGGACACCACTTAGATACATGATCGTCACCGTGGTGTTAACTGTAAGGCCGGCTCGCTGCGGCTCGCTGCGTACGCCCCCGACTCATCAAGGTCTTCCCCACCTGGGCCCCCTATGGCAATTGTCCCCAGGGGCCCGCGTCGGCCTTAGCCAAACAGCGAGGACGTAGAGCTCATGGCCGAGCCCTCCGTCGTCCTCTCGCCTTGTTCAACTCTGAGACAACTTCACCGAACAAAACGGCTCCAGTGTATTTATAGTCCCTGAAGCACGAGAAACGAGGGAAATGACGTAAGGCCATTGTTACAGCATACTGGGCGAGAGAGTTGGAGGGCGTTGCTAAGCAGCCCGTGCTTCGAACAGAAGCGTCCAAAACAAAGGCCGAAAACAAGCGTGTTTAAAAAGAATCACCTGCCGCAAAATCGCCACATGATCTCATACATATATATTATGTTCATGAAGATAATATACATCATGCACACAACTTTGAAATACGACCTCAACTGACCCCATGATACACGTATTTGGTGGAAAAAATTACCACATTCAAGCCCAAAAATCATTTGTACACTTCTGTAAAATAAGACCTCAGATGACCTCAAAAATATTTGGAGGAAATGTAGCTGCAAAAATTCCAGGTTACCTGTTTTCACTTGAGAGTCTGTCTTATAAAATCATGTTCCTACTTTTTATAGATCATGGGAATCATATTCATTGGAAAGGAAATTGACATAGTCGATTGCTGATTGCTTGTGATCATGAAGCAAAAACCTAGTTCATGCTTAATTGTATCGATCTCGTAAACATTGCCGCACTAGACTAGACCTTGATGTCTTGTTCATAAATGCTTTCACGCACATTGGATTTGTCTCGCCCTGGTAGTGTCAGTTATGTTGTCAATTGAGGGCATACAAATCTTTGCTTTACCAATGACAATAGATGATCCTTTCTGTTGTAAGCATGAGCATTTTGGACTATTCATATCGAAGATTGGACTTTGAAAGTCATAATGGTGATTTGTGTGGTGATCCTCAACTTGACCTTTGATGACCTTGAAAAAAATGACTGTTTTTCCCCTTGGATTTTGTTCGCTATTTCACAATTTAAAGAATTATCCTAGGACTCCCCATATGCATCTTGTGATGTGTATGTGAATTACTCTGCAAGGTCAAAATGATTATTATGGTGATATATTACCATTTGAGATATACGTTATACAACATTGGTATATATAGACGTATAATGTGGACGCAACCTATACAGATGTATAATACATTTATTACAGACACATTCACCATTTTTAACGTCTGAAAAGAAATAACTTTGTTAATGTATTTGTACTGATTCTGTGATTGGAATATAAATACTGTGATATATATGGTAATTCACCTGATATTTCACTGGATGACATCTCGTTTCTTTGCAGTATCGCTGCGCATTTCACCCCCACGAGCTCGCCACCTAGCAACTTGGTCCTTCATAATGGACCGCAAGGGAGTTATCACAAAGGCAATGTGTCTCTTGTCAGGGTACATCTGCGTATTGACCATTGGATAATTTACTAGGATATATACTGATAACAGTTTTGACGTTTGCTTCAAATGTGTGGGGTTTAACTTTTTTTATATAATCATACAATATTGACATTCTGAGTATTTTTATATACATAGAAATATGTCCATGGTAAAATTGACAATTTCCATATTACGTATTATCCTTCTCGTTGTTGAGTACCAGAGGTGGAAATACCAAAATCACACTCTTGCCAAAACTCGTCGGTAGAACACAAAACACATTGTATTTAAATGCAGAATTTTAATTATTCCTTCACATTGTTCATTCTTCAGCTCAAACGGAAGCTTCAAATCTTTTTGCGCTTTTTCAATCAATTGTATCAGCGACATATCTTGAACTTTCAACTGATCATTTTCTGTGCCATACAGAAGACATGTGTATGTACCAGTCGTGATATGTTGTTTGAGTAATCAATAAACAATGAAGTAAACAAGCCATGTGTGCATAATTTTTTCATGTGGAACAATCATAGATCAGCAGTGTGGCTATTGACCTATTGTTGCAAACGAAGACACAACACTCAATTTATGTTAAAGGACTCATTTATTCATTGCTACTGTGTAACCTCGTATGAGTTCCACAAAAAGTGCAAAAAAATACAGCCATTTTAATATGGCAACTCACGGACACCGTACCCCAAATTAGGAACGGGCAATATCCTGTTTCTTTTTGACCAATCAGAGAGCGACTTTGATACCCCCTTCAACACTGACAGTTTGAAGTTGTGAAGGTATTTTCGATAAAATGCTTTATTTCTCGAGTTGCGTTGCAATGTCATACACTTTATGACACCGTATGCAGATCATGGATATCAAGGAATGTGAAAACCCGGCCGAGGTTTGTGGCGGGCGATAATACTGGCACTTTCACGAACTGTGACCCAAAATAACAACATGAATAACACAATGTAAAATCAGTTGTTTTGGGTCGCCTGGGGCTAATTTACCACCAAGTTTTGAGGTAAACCTCAAGTCAGCAGTAGGTTATATGATGGGTAATCTAACCATAGTTAAACAAATAAGCCCGAACACGCTGTCTGTTTCTTATGTAAGTTACATTTAGAAGATAGTGTTTGATGGTCTGGATCGGTTTAATTATCAATGTTTTCTTCAACTTGGCAAATGAAGCAGCCTCGTGGTCATATATAGAACACACACACAAATTTAGAACAAAATTAATTTTTAAATTGCAGAGCTATGGCCCAAATAATATATACTAATAATCAGCTCATAAGGCATGATTGCTAGGTGATAAGCAACCTCAAGTTCCAACCTTCTGATCCCTACACCAATTACACCAGGTGCTTTGATGTTCAATACAGAATGCAGCAACGCTTACTTCGAGTACAACATAACGACTCTCATTATTGTGCCCATCAGTTATTCATGATGAAGAAGATGGCCGTGATGTTCCGGGATTGCTTTGACTTCATTTGTGTGGACGATAAAGCCGTGGTCTTTGTCCGTGAACCAAACAAACCTGTCTCTACAACAGTGAGAGCACATAACGAATCGCTAACAAATCGCAAGTCGTTATGTGAGAACACATAACAAAATTGCTTGTTTGGGGATCCTTCAATAAAGTTTATATCAAAAAAACCCAAATCGCTAGCTCCCAGCACATCGCAAATAGCGTCCTGTATCGTGATTTACACATCTTTGGTACCGTCCGTCTTATTTCAAGTACAAGTACTTAGTGGTCATCGTGATAGCTTCTACGGTGTCAAAGTTCATGTTACTGTCAAGGACAGAATTCATGAGTCCTATTCACCAGACAGACATACACGTGAGAACTTTTATGATGGCGTGAACAGTGACAATCCAATCGTGTTTGTATATTCAAACGGTGGCCCAGATCACCGCACCAACTATGCATTTTGTTCAACTTGAATACCTCAGCGTGTTCATTGTCTTTAATCTTGACCTACTTGTGACGGTCCGAACAGCTTCCTGTCAATTCTACCTTAATCCAGATGAGCGGATGATGAGCCTGCTAAACTTAGCCCTCCAAAATGTTCGGTACGCCAGGAACTGAATGGATTATGCAGCAGAAATCAAAATTCAATCGAAAACAACAATGGAGAAAATTGTGAGAGCTGCCTGCACTCACGAACCTATCCTGGAAGACAAGCTTCTAGCCTCCATGAATCCAGCCAAAAGCAGTGTGAACGAACGTTTTTCGAGACTGAAGTACAAAGATTGGAGTGCATCCATCCGCATAGATCCGATAATGATGTCAACGCATCAAATATATTTGTCAACTGTTGATTCTCGGGAACGATGCCGACGCCAGTGAAGAAGTGAAGATGTATCATCCAGATGTGGTAGATTTCGTGGCTAAGCACTACATGAAGCGAGATTACTCTTTTCATGTACCATCCAATGTTTTAATTTTCATGTGACATGTATACATGTGTTTGTATTTGACTTCTTCATTCAGTCTCCGTGGATTCAGGAAGTGTGATTAAAGTGCAATATACTATTTCGCAGATGAAACGACTTGCTATGAGCCGACTTGTGCATACTGCACGCTGAATCCTAAACGTATCCAGGGGGACGACAAATTTCTGCCAGATCCAGTTGTCAATGAGCATGGCGATTAAAAAGGACATCAAAGTGGTGAATGGAACAGAAACCACCGTGGTGATACTAGATGCAATCCCGCAATGGCGGACAGTAAACACGGTCAGTTTGGTTTTTAACCGTATTTTATCAAATGATAGGTCCATTTGTGATAAATGGATACTCTGAAGGTAGCTTAGTAATTTGGTCAAAAACATGCGTAGTTATTTCAAGCAGATCACGCTTTTTTGTTTAGATATGTTGAGGAAAAAAATTAGCGATAAGATTCACCAATGACAAAAGTGAGATTCCATCAGGTGTACAGTAGAAACAACTACATTTAACACACTGTCTGCCCCTGATGACGCCAGTGTGTCTTTGGATAAACTATTTGGTCGGGCTTTGTTTCTATTGCAAATTGTTGTATTTTACGTTTGTTATTGGCACCATCAAAATCTGACTGTATTTGTGGTAATAGATCGATACTTACATCCCTAACGATATAGGCCTAATACGTGTATATTGTAATAGGTCCATATCATACACCATCGTGAATTCGTTGATTTATGCGACATAAATTAGCGAATGTCACATAAAAAAATAGGAAATCTGTACTAGAAGATCATCTGTACACATCAATTCATGTCAATTGAAACCTTATTTCACGTTCAACATTTAAATAACGTAGATTTGAATTAATAAAGAAAAGATCGTTAGGGAATCTTCACATGTTCGTTAGTGAATCTTCGATTTTACAGAAACAATCGTTAGGGAATCTTTCGGCTTTTTTTTCAGACGAGTTGTTAATGCTCAAACCAACATAAATCGCCATGTATTTGCAACGAACGGTTGTATCGTGCGCATAGGAATCAGCAGATGTATGTGTGTATCGATCACAATCGTAATTATCGGGAAAATGAAGAAAATTCAAACGAACCGCGAGTGGGTTCGCCATTGCGGGATGCACTAACGATCGCTAGTGCATCCAGTCTCACCAGAGTGAGAAACAAATAGAGCGGACCTCCCCAGATTGGCTTCAAAACGTAAACCATCAGATCGAGATACTAAGTTCAAAGCAGTTCTTGTAGCTGATTGTTTTGTTTCTATTTATGACAGTTTGGGGGAGGGTATATTATTGAAAGCAAAACATATATTCGTAATCTCATTATACGCGTATTACATACCAGCTTGCAATTTTCGTCAGAGGAAAGGCACGTTCTGTGATCGTCTGTGTTGAATTTGGAAAGCGGAGAGTAGTGTACAGTGCACCGAAGCGTGAACAAGCTCAGGAAATAGCAGTGGAGCGAGTCCAAGCTGAATTTGTCTACATCTGCGGGCACAGCCTGTTTATGGAAGGGCCACACAGGGATGAACTTCTGGTCCATGAGAGCATCAACTGTAACACTCCTGTTACAGGGTGTGGACAATTCCTTTTAGCTCACTTGGTAGAGTATTGGGCTACCGTTCGTCGGGTCCGGGGTCCCCTCTCGGGCGAGTGGATTTTTCCAAAATCTGTAACATTGGCGCCCAGTGTGGGGACTTGCCCAAATCTCTGGGAAGAGATTTCCCATGAGGGGGGGATATGTGCCAGGGCCCATTCGAGGTTCGCCCAATTTGGTAGTCATCATTCCTACTAGCTCGGCTAGTGGGATAACCCTTTAGCTAACTTGGTAGATTGTTGGACTACCGTTCGTTGGGTCCTGGTCCATCGTCGAAAAAACACGTCAAAGGCCATAGCAGAGCGGATCCTATGACTCTAACGTTGGTCACGTTAAAGTTACTATTATAGATATATGTACATGAATTGGACATACACAAGGACAACAAAAATATATTACTTTGTTCTGTAATGGTCACGGAAAAATTATAACCTGTCCGATAAAGAAGAACTATATTTTTGATACCTCCTCCTTGAGAAAAAATACTTTGAAACATGACGAGAATACAATTTTTGGTGTCAAAATGTACGTGTAGTGGAAAATACATCTCATTGTATGTGGTGAATAAACATATTAGGGGGGGGGGGGGAATTTCTGGCCTTTTTTACTCACGAGTTCGTATACTAGTTTATGGAATAACCTTTTGACAGCAATAGTTTCATTATTGCTTTTCGTATGACTTCTATGAGTATTTTCATCACCGACAAGTCAGTTATTCATTATTCATTTGAAACTGTCATTAGGCATCGACTAGACATACAAAACAGTTATTATTGTTCTAGCTTTATTGGGTATTTTTGAATGCCAGTGAAGATCACTCTGAAGTTAAAAAAACTGGAAACAAATAGTAGCAGCCTACTACGAAACAATATTTTCCCAAATCCGATCAGTCCGCAACGTGGTTGTCCACCCTGCACGTGCACATGTAATGGCTATGGCGAAATCGGGGCCAATAATGCCCAATATGCGATAATAAATGCACATATGACAATGTACTCTCACCTATTATCGAACACTGTTGTCAATTTAATTCCAAACTATGATAAATATGTGTTTTCCTAGGGTTAGTCAATATGTTTACGACCGTTGCAGCACCCAGCTTCTGATTTGTCAGCACTTCGGCTTATTTGGCGGGAAATTCTGTGAATTGGTCCAATGAGGTAATGAATTTAGATTCACAATGATTCACATATTCCATGATGTGAATTCCAACACCATAATTTTATATTCTGCAAAACCGTTCCCCTAGTTGGTCAATGTCTGGTATGTGATGAAGAAAAAAAAATCAATTCTAATCAAATGACACATAGAATGGTTGTGCATGATGTGATCAGATTGCGCATGACCCACAATGCATTATGCAAAGAACCCAATGTCCACACTGTAGATGAATGCGTATACACCTTTGATGAACGGGTTTAGTTATCATATTGATGAATGCCTCTCCCGAGGTTATGTTCATGAAATTGGATTTTCATTCCATCATATATGTATTTACTGCAATATACCAACCCACTCCTAAAGGCATTGTATTCAAGTTTTTCTGGATGTATCTTAGTTGGAATGAATCTGGAAGGTTTACAATCTCTGCGGACCGAGATGTTTGCACGATTTCACAAGTAGGCTGTTAATATTTAAAGCTTTGCAGTAGTTCCCATCCTCCTCGGGGAAATCAAGTAAATGTATGGTGGGGAATGTAACCTTCAAAACGGGTGCAATACATTACGGTTTAGCATGTCAGACAGCCTGATTAAAACCGCTTGCTAAGTTTTCTGTTTGGAGGACCAAGATTGATGTTTTCGAACGTATATTAGGCATTAAAAGTATTAGATTTTGTTTCCAGGGTTGGCTTAATGAACGAAAAAAAGCATCAATACCAAGCATTCTTAAATGCCAGACAATGTCCAGAATATACCATGTCCTTGTGGCTATGACTGGAGTAATCCAGTCAGAGGCAACTGATCCCAAGAAGGGGAAACTGTTTATTTGCAACGAAGTGTTTATATACAACTAATACCACAAGATTTCGATGATGTGAATAACAAATCCTAAATGGAAGATTTTGAAATAGAAACAAAGCCCGACTAAATATTTGTATTCAAATGTAAGTATCAATGTATTACCATTAATACAACTAGATTCTGATGATGTCAATAACAAATGTGAAATACCACATTTCAAAACAGAAACAAAGCCGAACCAAGCAGTTCATCCAAGGATACACTGGCGTCATCAGGAACGGACAGTGTGGGGAATGTAGTTGTTTCTAATGTACACCTGGTGTAATTAGTATACAACTGTCCAACAACCTCTGAAAATTACTTTAGACATCCTAAGCTAACCCCATGGAATAGATGTATGAGAAGTACATATTACGTACCTAATCACAAGCCATAAGGCTACTGAGTTGATGATATCCTCGGGGACCAGCAGCAACACCGGCTCAATGGTATGGATGTAGGTATCAACAATCTATTCTCACCAATACAACTAGATTTTGATGATGCCAATAACAAATGTAAAATACAACATTTTAGAATAGAAACACAGCCAGATCAAATTGTTTATCAAAAGACACACTGGTGGCATCAGGGACAGACAGTCTATGAAATGTAGTTGCTGCTACTGTACACCTGGTGGAATTAGTATACAACTTCCCAACAAGCCAAGAAAATTAATTTAGAAATCGGAAACAAATCCCATGGAATAGATGTATGACAAGTACATAAGTACCTAGCCAAAAGCCGAAAGGCTACTGAGTTGAGACACATTACGCCTTCTTTCAATGCTTTCTCTGTATCCAATGGGAAAAACTCTCGAACTAAATAAATTCATCCAAATTTATGATGAAACAAATATCTTGTATGAATACACAAACATGTATATATAGCAAAACAAAAGTATGCATAAGGTACCGGGTTTGGATGCGCTCTTTTGACTCGTCGCATCATGGCCATCAGAAGGTATAGTAATACAGCCATATCAAAGTAGAATTCCTCACACGCCACAGACATCAAAAGACAGACAGTCTATCAAATGTAGTTGCTTCACGTCCTGAATCCAAGTAAAAGTGTCGGCCTAGATGATATTGGACCTAGGTTCCTACGTGATGGAGCGGAATCTCTCAAAGATGTCATAACTCATCTCATCAATTTATCTATTACCTCTAAAACGGTTCCTCAATGTACTAAAATGGCAAAAGTTGTCCGACTGTTTAAAAAAAAAAACAAGTAAGAGGTCAGTAACTACAGACCGGTCAGTATTCTCTCCGCGTTGTCCAAGGTCCTCGAAAAGGCTGTACTTGTCCAAGTAAATGATTACTGTACTCGAAATAACATATATTGTACCAGGAAACATTATTCCACTGATTCATGTCTACTATATCTCTGTGATCATGTAAGAACTCAAATTAGTAAAGGCAATGCCGTTGGTCTAGCTCTTCTCGATGTACAGAAGGCCTTCGATAGTGTAAATCACCAGATGCTCTGTATTGCTCTGTATATGTATTGGTTTTCTAAATGTTGAAAATCAGACGCTCAATCAGATGTTTAATGCGTTTCACCTCCAAGCACCCGTCTATTTGTCAGAACGGTTCACAAAGTCCAACGCTAGTCACAATCACTCAACACGTAGCGCACAGCATAACTTTGTACTTCCTCCGGTTTCGGGCCAGGCCAGACATAATTTCTCGTGCCACGGGGTCAAAATCTGGAACGACCTCCCAGTTACCATTAAGTCAATAACCTCTAAGTCCCTTTTCAAAGCACAGGTCAAGGCACACTTATTTGCGTCACTCGATGCCACTGATCGAGCTGAATTTGTGTACAGCTAGGCTACTTCGATCTATTCATGTACCACTTGTAGTTTCCCAGTTTACATTTGTGTGCTTCACGGTTTACATGTTCTTTTTTATAGGTATCTTTGATGTACAGTGTAACACAGTCCGTCCAAGTCTCATTATCCTATTTACCTAGTCACCGGCCCATGGACCACTTTGGAAATAAGTAAGTAATACTTTAAGTGCTATCCATGGTGTCACGTCTCATGATAACATGTATCAGTCACCCATTTGTTCTGTATTATATATTATATCTTTTGCGAAATAAATCAAATCAAATCAAACACGAATCAAGCAACCTGTGGATATAAATAGTCATAATTTCAGATATGTTTTACATGTACACAACAACCGGCGAAACTCCTGTGTGGTTATGGCTCACTATTGTGTGAATTTTTCGCCCAACGAATCCTGAGTGAAAAGTGTGGAATAGACATCCGCGTCGAAACATGAAATCTATTGACGTAAAATCATACAATGGTGACATGTCATCAAGTTTGATACCCATCTTAAGATCAGCCAGCATTCTTAACTTGCAAGTACATCTCGAGAATGTCAGAAGTATACGGGAAATATGCACAACTAGATGACTCATAAAAGATAGAAAGTGACTGGCCGGTTGACTCGGTGTTTAGACAAATACCAATGACGCTATGAGACAAAAATGAGGACAAAATGGATTGCCCGAGTTTGTTCTGGGAACTCATTCAGGCACATGATATAACGTTTCAAACTAGTTTGTACGTGAATTATCATATAGACAAATAACGCCACTACATAAGTACTAGAAATTGTGTTTATCCATGGGTAAGTTAGTTTACTCTATTGGTGGTTAGTATCGTATTATCTCTATGTTAATATCAATCTATCATCACCAATACAGCCAAATTTTGATGATTCCAATAACAAACGTGAAACACAGTACACATATTGTACGAGTAACACTGAGACGTACAAGTGAGAGTAGTAGAACACAATGCCTAGGCCACACAAGGTAATATATTACATTTCCCCCCTCTGTTTATATGAGAACGAGTCTCCCTTACATGAATATTTACAAATGATCAAGTGAAATAATTATCCAAGTATTTTGGAGGATGCCTATTTCTACCACTTCTCCTAACACCCGGTTGTTCCACACCAGCAGCGGCATTTTGTACATTGTCTTGAGCAGTTTCATCAATATCAACAAAGTGTGATCATCCGATTGATACTCTGGTTCAGCGACCCTTACCATCTTACTTACATTCCACTTTCGACCATCAGACAATACATAGGTATGCGTGCTCAATATCTGTGAAATTTATAAGGGATCAGAAAACGATTTTCTAGGTTTTCTAACACGAACCCGATCACCAACATTAAACCGAAATTCTTGTACTCTCTTTCTAGCGTCGTAGTACATTTTCTGTTTACGCTGTTGTTCTGACACTTTCACATTGACATTTACCACATCTTCAACATCGTTCTTAGTCCAATTAACAACATTAAGTTTCGTACGCATTTGCCGTTGATGTGTCAGATACGAGGGTGACAAACCCATGGTCGCATGAGGAGTTGCTCTATATTAAACAGCGATATATTCCAAAGGTGAATCTTTACCTGAAGCTACAGCATTTTGTACAACACCTTTTAGAACCTTATTAAACCGTTCTTTGGCTCCGTTTGATTGTGGATAATACAAAGATGAATACCTATGTCATATTCCTCTTTCACCTAGAAAATTTCTGAACATATCTGGCGTTAATTGAACACCGTTATCAGTTACAATTTCACATGGATACCCCTCTCTAGCAAATACAGTTCTGAGAAACTTGATAACAGTTGTAGTAGTTACATTGGATACAAAACCCACTTCAGGCCACTTACTGTAGTAATCGACAAGAGTTATTGCATATTTACAATCATTGACAGCAATGTCAAAAGGACCAACAATGTCTAATGCTACTTTTTCCAATGGACTATCAGGGAATTCGACCGGTTTCATAGGTACACGACTTGTTTCAGCAGACTTGTCGTTGGACCGACACAAAACACTTTCTAACGAGCGACTCAACGTAGTGTCCATCACTGGCCAAAAGTACAAACCTCAAATCCTCTGCTGAATGTGCATCTCGAACGCTCTCTAAACATGAAAGGAAAATGTAATATCTTACTTTGTGTGGCCTCTGTATTGTGTTCTAATACTCTCACTTGTACGTTTCAGTGTTACTCGCACAGTCTGTGTACTGTGTTCACGCCTGATTGCCCATACCTATATAAAGCCTTGCGTGTCTCTAATAAAGAAATTCGACTCTTTACACTTGCGTTACGTACTTGCTGCACGATGCTACATAATGACACTGCTCCAATGTCATAACGTGTCAGTAAAGACAGATTTCCGCTCGAATTTGGTGTGTTACTGTGCCGGTTGCATAGTTTACAATAGTTTCTACTACTTTTTGCATATATATCTACTACTTTTATACCTGTTTAAGTGCAGCACATCATTGGTATTAAACAACGTGGTGTTTTCATGAATATCAATTGGTCTTTATGGCGAGAACTTGATACTCACCAAGGCTATGCAGCGGCGTGAAACGATTAACATATCGTCGGATTTCGAATATACCAAGTTGGTGCTGTTTGTCTCGTGTTCACTGGTAAGGTGATTTTGTCATGAACCATCGAGATTTAAAATAGAAATTTAACTAGAATCATGCATATCAGGTAACTGATATCTTTCAACTTTCGAAATATCTTAATATATTCGGTAAAAATTCCGCTTTGGGCCATAAGACGAACTACCATAGTAGGCTGACTATGTTAGTATGACCGCTAGCACTATCGTCATGATATAAAATAATATATAACTTATATTCGTCATACAAAACTAAATTCATATCCGGTGTCAATATTTTTATTGGTAGCAGGCGTTGAGCTACCATTTCGCATCGAGTTACAAAATACATTTGAGAACTTCTATCAACTGGTAATAGACGCATATATACAAACGAAAATTTATGACGTCATTGGGGAGTTAATTTACTGTTAATTCTGTAATAAAAATAATTATGATCATGCATGTCCAGACTAATTATTGCAAGAACAAGCTTTCGATGAGGACAATAGAATATCTGGTGTCGTGTTTTGATAAAATCTTGATGATGAGAAAATCTAACATCGAACACGTAGGATACAAACAAATTCCGCCAAAATATTGATGCTCAATTAGTGTAACTTCTCATGTCAAGTAAGTTTAATTCTCTAACATCCTCGCTGAGTGAACCAATTGAGCTCTCTACTGCCATTTCCTGAAGACGACTTCATACTTGGTGGCCATCAAGACGCCCTCGAAGTTGAAGTATCTGGCGTCACAGGACGACTTCTCATTGCCAGGAGCCGGAACGACTTGGAACCTGTCAGCGAGAATTGTCAGCCAGAGGAAGAGTCTAGCCATAGCCAGGGACTCCCCCAGGCAGACTCTAATCCCCGCCCCGAAGGGAATAAGGTGTGTGCGGTTTGGATGGTCGGCAGGTAGCAATTCTCCATTCTCATCTAGGAATCTTTCCGGCTTGAACTCGTACGGAGCATCCCAGAAGTTCTCATCATGGTGCAGATTCCAGATACTGTACTCAATTTGCGTACTAGGTGGGATCTTGTATCCAGCCAGCTGGGTCTCCTGCGTGGTTCTGTGTTGAACTCCATGTGATACGACGCTGGTATAACGTAGCACCTCGAAGAGCACAGCGCGAGTGTACGGCATCTTGGGCCTGTCTGCTAAGGTGACTCTCCCTCCATTCTCACTAGATACCTGTTGAACCTCAGTGTGTAGTCGCTTCTGGATCTCAGGGTGGTGTGCCAGCATGTTGACGGCCGGGTAGAATGTGGCACTGGTCGTAGTGACGCCAGCAAAGAGGAGACTGAGAGCTGTTGACTGCGCGTCTTTCTCAGTGATGATTCCGTCACCTTTAGATGTCTCACGTCGGAGAACTTCACAGATGTTGTCCAGGCCGGGTTTGTGTTCGTTGATGTCATTGACGTCTTTCCAGATTGTGTGGTGAAGACGTTTTAGAGTTTGGTAGGGTGGCCATTGGTCGAACTTGAGGTGGCGTAGCCATGGAAACACTTCTAACAAAAGGAAGTACCCAGGCGCGAAGTTGTTGGTTGTCCTTTTGAACAAGTCTTCGTACACTCGCATATCTTCTACAATCTTATCCCCGACGTGTGATCTTTTCCCCGTTATAAGGAAGGCGATGCTGTTGAGAGCGGTGTCAAAAATCGACTGTCCAGGATCGAAAGGTTTACCCAGATTATCTGCAAAGTCTCCAAACATATCCTCGGCGACCTCATTGATCACAGATTCTATCTTGGACATCCCCTCGCCGAACTGGCGCAAGTGCTTCTGGGATACCTTGCGCAGAGTTTTCCATGTGACGTCATTGTTGTAGCTGAAAAGAATACCTGTATCTTGCATCACGTGGTGTAGTTTGAAACTTGTCAGTCGACCGCCAAATTCTCGACCCGACTTCACCAAAAGCTGTAAAATGTTGACGAAATAATCTTTATTTTGACAGTTCAAACCTATTCTTGAACAGAGCGTCACTGAATTATTATCATACTGCAATGGTCAGATATGTGGTGATTGCCCAGTATGTATGCCACAAATAACTAACCTGATATATAGTGTCATAATCAGACACTACAACTTTGGTTACCATCGCTGCCGAGAACTTGAATATAGGACCATATTTCTTCCTGAGTTCGGCCATATACAGGTGGTGTTTGGTTGGCTCGAGTGTCCGGGTTGTTTTGATTTGATTCCATAGAGTCAAACTGGGCCCGGGCAGGTGGTCCAGGGATTTGTTAGTCCTTGTCAGCAGCCATACGACTGAAATAATGACAGTCGCAACGAGTATTCCTGTCAGCAGCATCTTCGAAGTGTTAAACCTATCAGATGTTCGCTAATTGACTTAGAACAACATTGCTGCTGTTAGCATCTTTTTCGAAATGAATTCGATGATCATGGTAGCTCACTTTTCGGTGAGAGGGGGGTGGAAGACGATGGGTAGAGGCCTGAGTATAGGACCCTCGCGACCCAGACTGGCGAAAATAGGTCAGTAATCACTATACAGTATACGACAGTCAAACCTCTGATCAAAAGTCGATGGACTATCATCTGTTTGGGTGTAAACACCACTATCACCAGTGTGTGCGTGTGTGTTGATGGCCGATATGTACCGCACTGTCTGGACGTACGCTATTCAGATTTTTCATGGTTTAATAGTCAGCGACATGAGACCTAACAGATTGACCTAAAGAAGGCTCTCGAAAAAGTTCGACGACTCAACGATATGCTGATCATACGTCTGGGGTAACTGAAGCTACCCGTGAGAATTATGTATATCCATATTACCAATACTATAACAAAAAATTAGCCCAAAAGCTAAGAAAGGTTACCGGACAATATATATTTAAGATGTTAGCCTTTTGTCCTGTGACCTTGAAAATAAAGTCATTGGTCAATTCGAGGGCACGAAAATGTTCAGCATATATTATTTCTAGTATGTCCACAATTGATTCCTAAGCTGTTAAGTTGATAATAAGTGAGATATTAGCCATTTTGTAATCTGACCTTGAAAATGAGGTCAAAGGTCAGGTTCAAAATCACGAGAATATTCAGCATATATAATTTCCTCTATGTTCCCAATTAATTCCTAAGCTGTAAAGTCGATAACAAGCGACATATTGTGTTCTCCGACCTGGAAAATGAGGTCAAAGGTCAAATTCAAGGTCACCATAATATTCAGCATATATCATTTCCTATATGTTCACTATGGATTCCTAAGCTGTGAAGTCGATAATAAGCGAGATATTAGCCATTTTGTGCTCTGACCTTGAAAATATGTTCAAGGTCGAATTCAAGGTCATCAAAATATTCAGTGTATATCTTTTTCTATATGTCCACAATTGGTTCCCAAGCTATAAAGTCAATAGAGGAGCAAGATATTAGCCATTTTGTAATTTGACCTTGAAAGTGAGGTCAAAGGTCGAATTCAACGTCATGGCAATAATCAGCATATATCATTTTCTATATGTTCACAATTGATTCCAAAGCTGTAAAATCGATAATAATTGAGATATTAGTCATTTTGTCCTGTGAACTTGGAAAAAGGTCAAAGGTCAAATTCAAGATCATGAGGATATTCAGTATATATCATTTCCTGTATGTTCACAATTGATTGTTTTTTGTTTTTTTTTATAAACAATATTTATTTGGATTGATCAACAGGACATGCCTATACAAAGATCTTTCCGGGATCATGAGGATGATCCCGGATGATCACAATTGATTCCTAAGCTGTAAAGCGATACTAAGCGAGATATTAGCCATTTTAACCTGTGACCTTGAAAATTAGGTCAAAGGTCAAATTCAAGGTCATGACAATATTCAGAATATATCATTTCCTATATGTTCACAATTGAATCCTGAGCTGTAAAGTCGATAATCAGCAAGCTATTAGCCATTTTGTGCTCTGACCTTGAAAATTAAGTCAAAGGTCTAGGTCACGGGAATATTCAGCATATATCACTTCCTATATGTCCACAATTGATTCCTAAGCTGTAAAATCGATATTAAGTGAGATATGAGCCATTTTTGTGCTTTGACCTTGAAAATGAGGTCAAAGATCAAATTCAAGGTCATCAAAATATTCGGACTATATCATTTCCTATATGCGCACAATTGATTCCTTAGCTGTAAAGTCGATAATGAGCGAGATATTAGCCATATTAGCTCAGGATTCAATTGTGAACATATAGGAAATGATATATTCTGAATATTGTCATGACCTTGAATTTGACCTTTGACCTAATTTTCAAGGTCACAGGTTAAAATGGCTAATATCTCGCTTAGTATCGCGCTTATCCTGTGACCTTGAATATTAAGTCAAAGGTCAAATTCAAGGTCATGACAATATTCAGAATATATCATTTCCTATATGTTCACAATTGATTCCTAAGCTGTAAAGTCGATAATAAGCGAGATATTAGCCATTGTGTGCTGTGACCTTGAAAATGAGGTCAAAGGTCAAATTCAAGGGCACAAGAATATTTAGCATATATCATTTCCTATATGTTTATAATTGATTCCTGATCTCTAATCTCAATATTAAGTGAGATATTAGCAATAATGTGTCCCACTATAAAACATAGGAGAATTTAACATGGGAAAGTGCCATTTGGGACCCATCGAAAAAATCGAAACGGCCGCCACACGCAGACCGGCGATTCAAGGGTAACGAAACTTATACACATCATAAAGATACATTAGAGGAATCTTTTGAAACAAAAATCTCAAATCTGATCAGACAGTTTTTGAGAAAACGACCGTCAAAGTCCAAAATTAGCTGTTTTTCGTCAAAAATGGCCGCCATTTTGAAAGAATTTCGAAAATCAAAAAACTCAAAAATACCTCCCTCTTGAAATATTTGTAGGTATTTTTGTGCAAAATTTCAGGAAAATCCGACCGTAAACTTTCAAAGATAAAAATGTGGACGACGGACGACGACGACGGACGCAACGCCATGCCAATAGGTTATCGGACCATAGGTTCGGTAACCTAAAAATTGGGACCTGCCCATAAGTGTTAGCAGGGAGAGTGAAAATACTATTAGAAAAATAGGTTCTACATGTAGATAGAACCTTTTGAGGTTCTTTGACCTTCTTCATATATGGAACCAACAAAAGTTCTATTTAGAACCTTTTTGAAAGGTTCTTTGTATGGAATCTTCTTCTTGGAACCTCATAGGTTCTTTGTAAAGAATCTTTGGGATTATTGGAAGGTTCTTGAAAAGTTTCAAACGGGTTTTTTTTCACCACCAGCTAATTGAACCTTTTCGGGGTTTTTCAGGGAACCATCGAGTAACTTTTAGGTCGTTGGAGAACTCTTCCTGGTTCAAATATGGTTCCATCTAGAAAAATAATCAGTTCAATATTGAACCCTTTCAGGTTCTTTAGTGAACCTTCACTCTTTTTTATATGGAATCTATAAATGGCTCAATATCGGCTCATTCTAGAATACTTAAGGTTCTGATAGCAAATTTCAAGTTCTCCAGAGGACCTCTAAATATTTATTCAAGGTTCTTTAAAAGGCCTCATATGGTTCAATTTAAGTTCTTTGAAGTACATTAGTTCAATATTGAACCTCCAAAAGTTCCATTGAAAACTCTTGAATAAAGAGGTCTGGATATCGAACACAGAGAAATCATGCAAGCCTCGCCTTTTGATATACCTGTTCAACATTATTACAGTAACCAGAACATACTCGGGTGGAAAATAATATTTATTTCATCATATTCCATAACATCATATCTATGGTAACAATCATACATCACGTATACAGTAAGAATCACATCATGTTTATAGTAACAGTCACACATCCTATATACTGTCATTATCATACCAAGTAATATATTCAAACAGAATCAGTCATACATTATATCAACAGTGATAAGAACCGTTCATTTCATTTTGAGGTAATAACGCCCCATGGACATCATAGTATTTCAGCTCTCTAGGGATATTGTACCTCAAACACAGAATAGGACGCAACGCCTGAGATGATATCGATGTTGGGGGTCATCTTCCACCGCATCCATCCATACGAATACATTGCGCTTTCAGTGAGATGCCATCTGGGCAGGATCAATGTCGGCGTTGCTGGTTGGGGATCCTAGAAATAAATACGGTAAATGAATAAACTACTGCTATGATATTGAGCATGTTACAATAAATTGAGTATAACAGAATAAATATGTTATTATATGTTAATTAGAATATATGTTAATTATAATAAATAATTAACATGTCAGATAAAGCTCCAGGTATTTCGGTCATTAAACGTTTTTTTAGATGAGCAATGATGATCTTAAGAAGCACATGTGGTATATGTAGCATGTGTAGTTATCAATCATTCATATACCTTGTTTAGAGAGGAGAATAAACCTTCACTCTCTGGGAAGAGTCCACACAGCAGAGCAATGCTGCCACAGCAGTGACTATGTAAAAGTAAATTTCAAGATAAATAAGTAAATGTACATGTATACCACATCTATATGTATTATCTTTACAGTCTTGCATCTTATCAAATTGGAAAGACCCCCAAAATCAGAAAGTCCCCACGCATGGGAGGGATAAAAATAACTGATGTGAGGATCTGCACTTTCCACTTGTTACTTCTTAATCAATAATGATATGTAGCAGGTAAACTGGGAATACTGGGATCCGAGTTGACTAGGACACTCGCAATGTAGCGTCAGATTTCATCCCGTAGCAATTGCCGAAAAAAATAGCAATTTCCGATTAAACTCAATATTTGAACCAGTTATGCCGCATGCAAGTGCAGTACTAACGATTTTATTCATTTCAAAACAGTAATCATTCAATGCTTCGAAATATATGCGATAAGTAACCACACATGTTTTTTTTAAATCTCCACAGTATATGAATCTAAGTTATGACTGTGTTCCGTATGGCTATTAGAAAGCAGCTACGAATTATGCCGTCTTCCCGTCTGTGAAAATCTGTGATTTGAAACCTAATATCATCATCCGCCCACGGCCCGCCATGGCGACATACTCACTGGGTGTAAACGGTGCAGTGATAAATTTTCGTTGTAAGGGTGCTGTTCGTAAAACTGGAAGGGCCAGCCTTGGCAAGCGACAACATTGCTTTGTGTGCATATTTGTGATTTTATCTTTTACCTTCCTTCCCGTTCCAAACCATGGATTTAGCAAGTGTCATCTGCTGGGTCAAACAGACACAAGAGTGTGGCAACTTATCACTGACAATAATCCGACACTGTGGTTGGCCAATCACAACGGTGATATAAACCCGTATCCTGAATATCTAATTTGGCACGCGCAACCTTCGATACAAGTTCCCATATCCCTTGTGAGTCTCGTTTTCAGTCAGTGATAAATTCGTTACCCCATGTCTCTTCATGAAATACGGAATTATATCTACGTCTAGCTGTCCGTATCCCTTCGGTCTATTGGGATATGGACAGCTAGACGCAGATATAATTCCGTATTATTATAGAACAAACATGGGAAAACTAATATTATTATTATTATCGTCAAAAACGTCATCTTTGGTTATTTTCACTGGGCGTTTCGACCTGTTTGGTGTATTCACTTGGAAGTGACATACATGTAACTGAATCAAAATTCGGGTTTTCCCTAAAAATCAGTTTCCCTAATTCGAGGGGTACGGTTGCATTTTGTGGAAAGTCATTGATATGCTTTTGAAATGGAATGCTTGGCAAACGTTAGATCCACTGTTACAGAGAAGAAGACTGAAGTTGGCATGCTTGTCATCATGTTAAGCTTTGTTGTGGATAACAAGCTCTGTCAGGTCATCGTACACAGATGTACAGTGATAGCACCAGTATAGTTCAGCCATTTTTCTCTGCAAAGAAAAACAATTATTGTGGTGTAGGTATTCAGTGATATATTGACAACAAGGTAGTCGCCAACATAAATATAGTTATTGCTGAAAGCATTGACTACGGAGCCTTTTCACCGCTACGAGTTTACATGCAACGCCCTGTGACCGCTATGAACGGCCCATGCAGCACTACGAACATGTCGACATAAATAATGCTGAGGTAATTCACGTAAATACGCTTCAATATCCAACAAAACATACTGAAATATTCCCATTTAGAACTGATTTGATATATATTTAATCAACAACTGGTTCAATAATACCTGGATTTTTTCCGATCTTTGAAGTTTCCTTAAAAACACAGTGAACGGTACATACAAATTGAGAATTACTTCAAAAAGCGAGTACAATAATACTTGTTATCGTTCACAATAATAAAAAAAAACTCGTTCCAACCGAATTTTTCCGGAAATCCCTTTCCACGTGGAATATAATTTGCACCAAATGGATATCATTCCATTCCCCCCCCCCCCCCCCCCAAAAAAAAAAAAACCGGAAACATTACTTCGCCCTTGCAGATTTACACCAAGTGTTGTCGCAGATCCAGTCCGCATACGGTGAGTCATCAAGTTCGATGCAGGTGTTGTGACACCACACGTCACAGGCCGTCATCGTTGTACCGACATCTAAACCTCGAGATGAGCAGTACACATCTTTGAAGAATTTTTTTTTTTTGGAAGTCGCTCTCCTTTCCTTTGCCGATATTGTGCGCAGATGTTCCGAGGACGTCTGTATACTGGAACTTTGATGGATCATCGTCATTCAGCAAAGATGTTGCAATGCCAAGGCGAATACCCCACAGTCGTTGCTGTTGCCTTGCCGTTGTACATTCATTGTCTGGAAAGTCAGCTGCTTGGCATCAGTGCGCTGAAATCTGGCAATCATGTCGAAGGTCTCAGGTGTTGGTGTCATCATAGCAGAGTCGTAAAGCCTAACTACATCAGGCTGCGCATGGGTGGTGGATGTGGCAATCCAGTGGTTCCCGTCCACGTGGAATACCTGGACATAGCCGCTGCTAAATGGATCCCATGTAGAGTTTTGCTGGCGTAGGACGTCTTGAAGACCTGAAGCTGATGAATGTTTTTCTTGCAATAACTTCAACATGGCATTGAAGTGTCTGAGCAAGGGGGCAGGTGTCTCAGAGGGAATCGCGAAGGGAATGTCATCGTCATGGGGGCTGATCAAGTCCACCAGGTCTTGAATGTATCCTTTACATTGCCGTTTGGCAGCTAGGGAGTCAGGGGCTGGGTCAACTTCAGAGTCGCGTTGACGGGGTTTCTTGCATCCTGATTTCTTGTCGCGCTTCTTCCTGGAATTCCTGGCGAGTTGTGATAGGCAGATAGATTTTTTTCGAGCTTTGATGGGCAGGACAGCTACATTCTCCTTGGGGAAGAGAGAGACACGATATCTGTCGGCGCGGGTCCCTTGAATGACGAAAGTCTGCATGTCGAGCACCTGTACTATTCTCTTGTCGTCCAGGACGGCTTGCGCTAATGACACCTTTGTGGTCGGGATGTGAGTTTGAGAGGAAGAGGTAGCGTCGTCCGCGGATGATGGTGGTGAGATACGGGAGGAGGATGTTGTCAGGAAAGTCAAGTTCTGATGCCTCTTGAGTGCAGTTTAGGAACTGTGTCCGAGGTCTGTAGTTACCAGTACGACAGATGCCACGGAGGATTTCATTGTAGTAAAAGAGTTGAAGATAGTATAGAGACAGGACGGTTGTGTCGGCAGGCACTTCTTTCTACTCTAGAAGACGTTTGATGACGGCATTCATTGACTCTGATATGTTGCTAGTGATGCCGGATCTTGGCGAGTATAGTAGGAGTGGAGTCAGTATCCAGCAGGCTGCATGATTTAAGATGTCATCTCGTAGGCTGGATTCGTAATAGTTCTTGAAAAGATTGCTCCAAGTCTCAGAGAATCGGCTGTACTTTTCGTGGTATGATTCGCGAGAATCACTGTTAAGAAGATGGTCGATGTTGGCCATGTAGACGGTTAGATCGCTGGTGGTGGCACGGTGATACTGGCACCATGGGTCCACAGCCAGTGACGCACATCGAGTTTGAGATGGATCCAGCATAGGAGCAGGTTTCATTGGTTGGAATGGGTTGGGTGTGGCCACCCCTCTACCAATATGATATTGCACCGTTCACCCTCACCACGATAGGCCGACATACGTGTATGTAATCAACACACGCAATGCATTGGACAATGGTCAGGCGGTCATACTCCGCGACATCTTATTTTATCTTCGCCCAAACCAGTGGGTGCTGTCAGGGGTGGGGAGAGGGGGGTGGAGTGATCATAGACATGTCCAGATAATGTCTATTCACTACAAATCAGCTTTTCAATTCAGTTCCGTTTGACAAATTATACACATGTAGTGTTTTGATAGCAATGGGTCTATAGTCGTATTAATAGCGTAGCCTACTGTGCGTTGTATGAAGATGACTGAAACAACATCCAGTTGTATATGTACTCATTTGTTATCTGGACCGAATGATGCGCGATACTAGCCGGGCGAGTCCTGTGATTTTTTCACAGGAAAGATCAGATAGGTTGCCTAATACTCACTTCGGACAAACCGTGGTAGATGGGACATATAGCGAAAGCGAGAGAGATGGGGGGGGGGGGGGGTATGAACCATTTGCTTCTGGGTATTTGAATATAAAGAATAACAAGCCCTATATAATCTCAGTCGAATCCTTATCATTGAAAAATTTAATTGAGGCAAAAGCGTACATTGACACATGAATGAATTTGAATGAATTACTTTATTTCATGAAAGGCCTCGGGCCCATATACATACTATATACAATGAGAGTCGGTGCAGTAAATGTGAGAAAGACCATCATAATGACAACTATACATCATAACGCGCATCAAAACATAATGTATTACCTCATCACTGGCTACTACGTACACTAAGGGCATTATGTATAAAAGCTGACAAGTTTTAATACAAGATTCATTTTGACAAGACATAATATTTTTGAAACTATTAATTACATTGTGTTCTGTCCTGTCATTTCTGTGATTTACCAGAAAACGTTGTCTGATTTCAGTATATTGTGGACACGATAATAAAAAATGTATTTCATCTTCAACAACATCCAAGTGTAACTCCCTCTTACAATACAAACAAAATGGTGAATTTTCAGTGTTTTCCCTATATTGATTACATGCCAAGTTAATATGCGAACAACGAAATTTTGTCAAAGCTACACGATGCTTGTAGTATAAATTGCACGACAGGTATTTTTCATATACAAGTAAGTCTTTATATGTTTGATACTGTTTAAGTTTGGTATTTCTTAATAAATCTTCATGCCACATTTGACAGGATACATCAATTACTCTTTGCTTGAAATTAAACAAGAATAAATCTGAATTTGACACACTTTGCTGCAACCAAACATCTCCAAAACCATAAGAACATAGCATAACTCTGATGTTTGTGACCCAGTTTTCATGCCCCAATTGATCATACTCTTTCATTACCTGATACAGAGAGTTTCTTAATCTCGGATTTGTATTGTTTACTGAATCATGCACAATGGACAACCAGTATTTAACACATTTAGTTGTATATTTCACATGAAGGGGTAATCTACCCAAATCTCCCAGGACCGCAGCATTTGAAGTGCTGTAAGACAATGACAATATGTATTTACAGTATTTCCTATGTATTAGTTCAATTTTTTCTTGTGATTTTGTACCCCAAATTTCTGCACCATAAGTTAAAATAGGAACGACAATTTTATCGAATAGGTCAAGGCACAAATTTATAGGAAGGCCACCAACATATTTGATAAGTCGTTTTAACATAAACACTGCCTTCTCAGCCTGCGCACATAAGGTTGACAATGCTACAGACCAGGACAATTTTGATGAGAAAATAATGCCAAGATACTTGTAATATGTTACACATTCTAATTTTGTGTTGTTGAAATAAAAAATTTCATTTTGTCGCAGGGAACCACCATTTCGAAAGACTATAACCTTAGTTTTTGAAACATTGACTGTCAAACCACTTTCCATGTAGAATGTACTTAAAACATTTAACTGATTTTGTAACCGTCCTACTGTGTCATTTACTATACATATATCATCTGCATACATCAACATGTGGACATTTGGAAAGTTTTCGTCGACATAAATACCAGGACATTTTGTCGCATTACATTTAATGATTAGTTCTTCCATATATAAGGCAAATAGACATGGGCTAATCATGCAACCTTGACGAGTGCCTATGGTGCATGAGAAAAAGTCTGTAAGTCCACTTTTAGTTTTAACACATGATCGTAAATTTGAATACATTGACCGAATTATTTTTATAACTTTTCCATGTATACCCTGTCTTAGCAATCTATACCATAAAATAGAATGAGGGATAGAATCAAAGGCTTTCGAAAAGTCTACAAAAGCAACATAAAATCGCCCCCCTTTTTTACGCAAATATTTGTTTACAATACAATATAATGAAAACATTTGATCTGCTGTGCAACGGCCTTTTCGGTACGCACCTTGATACTCACTCAAGTTACCCTGACGCTCAGACCACCTAACCAATCTATTATTTAGAATCTTTGTGAATATTTTCCCTAAGCAACATAATAGTGAAATTCCCCTATAGTTTGATGTATCGGATACTAATCCCTTATTATAGAGAGGGCATATAACTGCATCACTCCACATTTCAGGAAATTTACCAGTGTCCAGAATAACACTAAACAGAAGGCACAGTTCATCGAGTATAATATCACAACAATTTTTAAAAAATTCATAAGGTACACCATCAATTCCTGGCTGCTTACCATTTGGCAGTTCTTTTATCACGGACAATATTTCATCAGGAACAATTCTACAATTCAAATCCAACGGCTCATCATACAAACACTTATCGCAGTTATCATCATGTTCCAAAATGTAATTTTGTACAATGTCTTGAAATTCTTGGGGAATTTGCGTATCAGTGTTCAATAAACCGGAGAAATACAATTACCAGTCATTTGCTGTGATACAATTCTGTTTGCCACTACTTGAACTATTGAGTTTTTTTTATCATTTTCTACACCTCAGTGTTACATTTAGTAGATTTATGCAAATCACGATAAACATTTTGTTTGTGTTGATTAAAATGTTTCTTGGATTCCAAATATAATTGGAGTGTTTCATTTGATCGATATTTTCTATGATTTTTCAACAGAACCTGCTTTTTTACTTTAGCACATTCACAGTCCTTATCCCACCATTCAGCATGCTTTCTTGTATACTTTCTGTTTTTTGTTTACACTTGCTGCCCTGGGAATTGGCTTACATGCACTTTTCATCTGGTCAGCTGCTTGCTGAATCTCAGTAATCAGATTTAATACAGCTGTATTAACATCCCCGTTAGCAACACTTTGATTAAAATTATCCAAACCATTATTACTGACATTATCATACAAGATTTTTCTGAAGAGTTCACAGTCAGCTGGATTCCAGCGATAAACACTGGGCTTACTTTCAAAATTACTGTCATTAACTACATTTTTCAAAGTTTCACTTGGTACAAAATCCGTAAGGAAACCACACATGTGACAACTTACAGGGAAATGATCAGATTCATCTCTACTTGACACCTGAAACTGTGACATCTTAGGCATAAGTTTAGTAGACACTATTATATAGTCCACAATGCTTTGCCCAGTGGCAGAACAGAAAGTAAATTCTCCTAGAGGATCATCAGGAGATCTTCCATTTAGTATATGAACACAACACTGCATGCATAGATCCAACAGAGATCTACCAAAATTGTTTACCTCCATGTCCAAGGATTTTCTAGGTTCATTGAAATTATCCTGTGGCCACCAGTCTGGTAAATCAAAATATTTTGCATCATCATCAACAATGAAGTCCGGCCAATCGCCTGTTCTGGAATTGAAATCTCCTAGTAGTACAAGATCACACATATCTGACATCAGTTCTACTAGCTCGTCATTCAATTCTTGTATCCCATTATTTTGCAACCGATTTCTATAAAAGGATGAGGATTCACAAGGAATATATACACACACAAATATGATATCGTTCTCAGAATCACATAAGTATTTTTTTATCAACCTTGAAAAATAAACCATATTCGGATGTTTTCACACATTTGAACATATGTTGAAACCTTTCACTGATAAAAACAGCAACACCACCGGGGTTTCGACCTCGAGCTGACCGCCGGCGTCCATGCACAAAGTAAGAGACATACCCTTCCAAAAAATCAGACAGAGTGTTATTTTCCTCATTTGTCCACGTCTCACATAGCACAACTAAATCAAACTTTTCTAAATAAGACCTTACATCATTTTTCCCCATAATTGAATTCACACCGTGTATATTCCATGATAACATTGACAAAGAAACTGGTTTACTCAAGATACTAGTACATGGTTTTGAGTCCACATGGTTATTTAGTGTATCATAAGAATGTGAACATGGTGAAGTGTTAATTAACTTTGCTCCACTAGACCGAGTATAGTTATCGGAGACTAAAGGTTCTATCAGTACAGCTCTTGGTGGCTGTTCATGGGAGGGAAACTATTCCTGTGCGGAGGCGGTCCATAGCTGTCTGCACTGCTTATCGGCATCTTGGGATATGTCTGTGGAGATGGTGACGACTCAGACGACTGGAACTGGACCCGGGGTGGTTGATACTGGACTGGCGAAGTGTAGCGCAACACAGGCTGGTAACGTGGGACTGGCGAGCGACTTCCGGCTGGTAGCGAGTGAGGAGATGCCAGTGGCTGGCGCGGGGTGGCCGAAGACGTGGGTGGGGCTGGTACGTGGTGTGCGGCTTGTGATGAGTAACACGAGGGCGATGATGAGTGATACGCGCCTGCTGAAAGCTGGGGAGCTGGCGAAGAATGGGCCTAAGTGAATACATGTGTTTGCATTATGCATGCATGAAATTGGAATATTCAAAACAAATTTGAGTTCAAACATGATCAATGATTTATTATAAACATGTAAATTAATATTATCGAAGATGTCTTGTTTTTTGCTCAAGATGTTCTTAGTTCTGTTGGTTAAAAAGGGCAATAAGAATACTTTTAAAACAATGCTAATGGAATAATACCAAGAAGGAATGCGTGTTATTATCTTAAATATGTGTATGATTCCTATCTGGTTAATGCAAAAATATGATTTATACATATATATCAGCTAGATACTCAAACTCGAAGAAACTTTTGCCTTATTATTTCAAATTGAGATTTTTGGAACCTTCTTCAATGTTATTGTCTCTAAAGAATCTTGCCAATCACAAAGAACCTCAAAACGGAGAAATGGAACATTGAAGGTTCGTTAGAGAGCCCACAAGAACCTTTTTTTCTAAGAGTGTATCACACGACTCCATACTACATCGAGCAGTCACCAGCCAGTCACTGGGTCACTACTGTACTGCTGACTGAGCTCAGTCGTAACGTGTCAAGTTGTCAACATCACTGCCTCAGACACTGACTCAGTCGTGTCAGTGACTGAGTGTCTCAGTGTACGAGACCGACTGGTCTCCTCATTGCGATCCATTTTCAGCATCTTCTCCTCGCGTCACATATCACAAAACAATTCTGCTCTATGATATATATCCATGTATGTGTTATTGAATAATTGTCACAGTGGAATATTGTACCATGCAGCCCTAAACTAAATAGACACACATTAAAACGGCGACACACATCGAAAAACCGGGTCCGCCATGACACCTCCGATTGACCTCTGACCTGAGAATGACCTTCACCTGAACCCCAAATCTCGCGATATATGTATACTCTAACTGTTGGCCAAGGTTACAACACTACCAGTGAATCATGTCTGAACTTCAATTTCTTGTCAACACCAGAGGCGAAACAAAATGATTTCGCACACACAATCAGCAGAATTAACCTGAGTGTGATGTTTGATGAGGACCACACAGATCATGAGTCAAAGAACATACCAAGTTGGACATCTTTCAACTAAATGATATCTAGGTCAAACAAGGAAATGACGAATATTGGATATTGTCCTGTGATTCAAGAGCCTCCCACAGACACGATTATCCACTGTGTCTACCATCATGCAATATGTGCCAAATGTTTCATAGAAACTGAACCAGCCGTATTCAGTCCCCACAGTCGATGAAGCCATATACTGTATCGTGAAGGAAATTCAGTGGAGGTTTCCGGACAACATCCCACATCTAGTAGTGAGAATGGGAGGATTCCATACCCTCAAAACCCTTCTTGGCATGTATTAGGGAGCTTTTTGGAGGAAGTGGCATATGCGAAATCTTCATTCAGTCAGAAATGTATGGGAATGTCACAGCAGCACAATTTATGGCTGGGAAGTCATACAACAGAGCTGTAAGAGCACACAAACTGACCAGTTCGGGAAATAATGTGGTACACCAACAAAACAGACCACAATGGACAAGGTGACAAGTGCTAGATCGCAAGTGGTGATAGCTCAGAACGTGCAAATCTTCTGCAAACATTCAACACAGAAATATACACTACAGCACAGGAGTTTGAAGATTTCCGCGAGGAAATAATTGCCACATCAGACACGGCTGCTTACCGGAACGTGTACGTCGATATGGTTAATCTTCTTTTGAGGTTTCTCAGATCCTCAGTATCTTGATATCATCATCGAATCTCCAGACACAGACGTAGCTATTGTGGCTATATATTACCACATACAGCTGAAAGTAAAGATGTGGCTGCAGACTGGTGTGGGGAATCGGAACCGTTTTGTTCCAGTACATGGCATAGCTGATTATATCGGAGACACCTTATGCAGTGTTATCAGTGTTTCCACGCCATAACAAGTTGTGACACAACAAGTTCATTCCACATAGTTGGGAAATTGAAGCCCTGGAATATACTGCAAACTCACACTGATTCCTTGGAAGCTATTGGAAACCTAGGCGATGCAGAAACAATATTGGAAAATACAAAGGCAGCAGTTCAGAAGTTCTTTGTTTGGTTTACTGTACCAATACTCCCAGCAACAGTGTTGATGATGTGCGATGTGATATGTTCTCTTCGCAGAATGTCGAAGTACAAAAATGCCACCAACGTCACGATCACTGGAGTTGCAAATTATTGTGACGATTTGCGTCAGGTTTTGAGTATATCTGTTATCCATGCATAAATGTATTATATTGTTTCCGTACCTGTTTTATGATGTTTTCATTTCAGGACATACAATCGTGGGTCTCCATATTTTGTTTTCAAATTGTTGGGCCAATTTGGGTGGGTTTCCCCGATGGGGAAGTGTAATTTTGCGGGAGCCGAAAGAGGGCGTGCACATCGTTGGGTTGCCTATTAAAGGCCAGTACAGCAGCCGCTCTACCAGACGCATCTCGGAGCTCAGTCGGAGAACACTGGTAACCAAATGCGGAAATCCCTTGGACCCGGACCAGTAGAAACAGGCACGTATGGGAAACGTTAGGATTCTTTGGAAACGTGGCCCGGTTTTAGAGTAATATATTTTGGGATAAGTCAATATATTTAAGATAATATGTGGGTGAAAATTTACTGTAATGTCATCTAATATTTCCGGATAATAAATTCTATATTGTTTCTAAAATAATATCAGAGTTTGTTATAAGCTGGGATGTGTGTATCCGCGCTACCATACAATTAAAAACCACACGCACTACATTATGATGTGAGCCAATCATCAGGTGTACAGTGGGAAGAACACACTCAACCCTCGACCCACACATCATCTTCCGACGAGTCACGGTTGGCGAATGCTAAATTCTCTGGAGCCTGTCATGATGACACGGGAGTGCATATCTGTCGAAGATGTTGAAATGCCAGTGTGGAATATCCAAGTGTGCAAGGAAGTGTTCATGTGCTCAGCATGAGGTATCTTGTACCATTGTATCTTGTTCTCTACAGAAAACAAGACAATCAGATGAAACAGATGCAGAAAGTTAGACTTCCAGGAAGAAGTTTCATAGACAAGTTCACACCGATCAACATTTAATGCATTTAATGACTGGTTGATGAAGTTACTACCTTTGGGCATTTATCGAAGGTAGGTAACTAGAAATCCACATCCAAAGTGTTTGATGATATGATACTGACTAATGATACTGATATTGACTAACCACTGCTGGTTATCAAAATGATGAGATGTATTTTTAAAATGAGGCACTAGTATGGTATGTAGCGGTATACATATACAGTGCATATATTCAAACAAAATAAATATTTCAGAACCACGGTTTTCCAAAAATGCTGGTATAACATACTGCTCCATATTTATTGTAAACGGCCAAATACCCGACTTAACAAGAGCATATTTGATAGTTTCACTTGGTATTCGTACTGGAAACATGACTGTTTATTGTATGTACTATTGAATTTAGGTATCAATCTATTACCACTAATACAGTCAGATTTTGATGATGCCAATAACAAACGTAAAATACAATATTTTGCAATGGAAACAGAGCCCGACCAAATAGTTTTTTCCAAAGCCACACTGGCGTCACCAGGGGCAGACAGTGTGGGGAATGTAGTTGTTTCTACTGTGCACCTGATGCAATTAGTAAACAACTGCCCAACAACCTATGAAAATAATTTAAAAATCCGAAAAAAACTCATTTAACAGATATATGACGTGTACATAAGTACCTAATCACAAGCCAGAAGGCTACTGAGTTGATAGTATCAATCTATTACCACCAATACAGTAATCCTCAATTTATAAAATAAATGACATTGTTGTGTTTACATTTGATTTCAGTGTACATATATCTCATCTCATACATCAATACAGCGCAAAAACATATCATACTGTTCCCATAGCAACGGTTGCTATGGCATTTCAGTTACTATTATATATGACCAAATTTGTTTTAATAGCTCCACTGAAAGTCTGTAAACTCAAAAGAAAAATATGAACTGCATGGATATTCAAAATTCGAGAATTATTTTGTTGTACGAATCTCTGGAGTTAATCGCTTAAAATCATCAATTGCTTTGTATTGGACCAAATTTTGGACCCATTTTTTTTCATTTTTTATTTAGAAATGGTATCCTCATGCTCAAATGGAAGGAAACTATCATATTCGTTTTATCATGGTGTGTCACATAATATATTTCGTACATAATAGCACTAGACATGGCAATAGCGAACAAAATATATCAAAAAAATTACATTTTTTTAGTTATAAACGTTACCATAGCAACGGCTGTTATGGAAAACATACTTTGATCACACTCAAATATCATGAATATATCATATTTATAATAAATCAAGTATGAAAACAATACTAAGAAGATTTATGTAATTAAAATACAGTTGTTCTATTTTGATATTTGTTCAGTTAAATCTGGGTGATTACCATGCAAACGATAATTTCGACCTAAAGCTACATCATTTCGGAAGTTTCACCATCAGTTTTGAAAAGTAGACAGAATACCTCTCAATTGTATATTATGGTGCGGTTACCTCATGGAAACCACGAAAACCATTTTCTAGGCCTCATTTGAGAATTCCAGGCTATGATATTTATTTCCCAGTTTGAATATATAATTCAGGGTTTGCACATGTAATTCCAGGTCTGGGCATTTATTTCAGTTCAATTACTTCATTTCCGACTTTAATATTTAGTTCTAGGTTTGAACATTTATTTCCAGGTTTTAATATTTAATTCCGGGTTTTAAATATTTTATTCCCAGTTCCCAAGGAGTGAATCATTCTTCAGAAAAAAACGTTATTTCGATTCGGTCGCTTACGACCGCGTGGGTGTATCCCCCTGAGCCCTATCATCCCTGTTGCCCAAAATATGTTATTATCATTACTGCCAGGCCACTGTGTTTCATCGATATTAGTGATGAAAGTTCCGGACCTCAACTATTTTTATTCCATGCAGACACACTCATAATAATTAATATATTCATTAACTTATTATTTTTTTACCAAATACTTTCCAGAAGCTTGTCACAGGAGTGGATTAGTTTGAATCATATTTATTAAAAAATTAAGCATTGACCAGCAGGGCAAGCCCTATTTTAATATCTCTGCGTGTGCAAATCAACAAGCTGCCTAGGCATATATTCACAAAATAAGCCCGCTTTGAAAAATGATACAAAGAAACATATATACATCAGAAGTATATACAATATTTACAACGAAAAATATTAGAAAAATAGATGGTAATAAATAAAATAAATAGGACAATAAAACTTACTTAAAACTGAAGTTACATAATATTCCAACTATAATAATGACATAATTGTAACACTGAATTTTCCATTATCACGGAATCTCAGAGAATATCAGTACGGTACGTAACTATTTACACAAAGTACACTGATGCATACCGATTGGTGATCGCATAATTTATGTTGTATGTAGATGCCTCGAATGGATGATTCGGTGCAGGTGGGAACAACCCCCGTTAATCACCCACAAGAAGAGTCCTGTGATGTCTCAGTATTTTGCATGTGGATGTATCTCGCGAATGATTCGGTGCAGGTGGGAACAACCCCCATTAATCACTCACAAGATGAGAGCATTTTGATATGTTAAATGTTTGTATTAGAATACACTGCATCTAAATGTGTCCAGTGAGTGATTCAGTGCATGTGGGAACAACCCCCGTTAATCACTCACATTTTTTATTATTTGTTTAGCAAAATGAGATCCAATAAGATAAATGGTGTGTTGTATGTAAGTGGATTATGAAACCTTGCTCAATCTCCCAACATCATGATTACAGTGATGTGATCTCTACTCGGAAAAAAACTTTACCTTGTTGAGCCCAATAATAATGTTTGTTGTCTTAACTATTTTTATTGTGGTCAATAATAGACTTAATTAGTAGACTAATTTTAACTTATTCGGTTACAGCTATGAAATTTCTACTGGGCAGAACCTTCACCTTGCTGAGCCCAATATTAAATGTTTCTTGTCTTAACTATTTTTATTGTGGTCAATGATAGATTTAACTCGTAAACCTAATGTTAACTTATTCAGCTACAGCCATAAAATCTTTACTGGACAGAAATTCAATCTTACTGAGCCCAATAAAAATGTTTCTTGTCTCAACTACTCTAAAACTAATGTTAACTTTTTCGGTATATTATCCTGTTTTCACCGAAAACATCAGTTCACCAAAAACATCAGAATCCAGTGCCATTTGTTTCCATAGTACATGGTATTGGAGTGATCACAGATGTGGGTATTTTAATGGTCGTAATAAGGTAGCCTGTTATGAACTTATTAATATATATTTCATCATTTTGAAAAACAATAGGTTTTATGTGACTATTGTCATCATCATTCAACTCCCAGCCGTTCACAAACCACGTGTACTAAACAGGCTGATTTGAGCACGAAAGGTGTCGCCAATCGACCGATTTGGTTGCTATGGCAAACAAAATCGATTGGTGTCGTGATCTTACCACAAGACATGTGCAAAAAAAAAATATCGTAATCGGTTCAGATTTGCAACCTATAGAGCGTTCCCAAGAAAGTGTCTGCGGATGCGAACTCGACGCGACGATCGCAAATTCATAGTATCCCCCGACCTTCGTTCGGGGGATACAATTAATGTCCCCAATAAGCTTCCCTACTTCAGCAACTTACATGTATGTAAATCGATTGTGCTGTATTTTTTGTCTGTTTGTTTCATATTTTGTCAGTTTATTTCATAATCATTTTCTCACTTTAGGCTGTTAATTCACAAAATTCACACGACATTACATCATTATGATAACTAAATTAACTACGTGCTGCCTGTACAATCCAGTAGGCCGCAGGATTTTTTCCATATCCCTTCCCCTTTCTTTCCTCCTTTAGAAAGGGGTGAATGATGTGTAAACGTACTGATACATTGATGGGCGATTTCCCTTATAGTGTTATTCAGTTTGTTGCCATGGAAATGTCAGATGTCTCAGGTGATTGGATCTTGCTGCAGATTGATAAAAAAAAGTTTTCCTCGGTGGGGAGGGTTTTAGCTACGAGGAAAATGCAGAATGTTTTCGAAAGGTCGTAAAGGTTTCCGCCAGGGCAAATATAGGGTTTAAACTACGATGAAAACGTTTCTGTTGGGTTTTCGTCGCGGCGAGCACTTAAAAAAAATTATGGTGTATAGAAAACGTGACGATCACTGTAACGACAAGAAGCTGAGTCACCGTGAGACCACCGAGTGTGATTCATAACATAATGGGTCAATATATGGGTTGAGCAAGTTTTGTATACATTTGTAGTTTCTGTCTATCAATGCGCAAGTTTTCAATGTTGAAAAACTGCCTGGCGGAGCTAAGATCTTTGCGAATGTGCTATATTGCTTTCTCGTAAATAACATAGAAAAACATCATTCAGATTTTTGGGAACATTTTCAAACAAACATCATCATCATCAAACATCAACATCATCAACAAACATCAACATCATCAAAATCTGATTGTATTGGTGGTAATGGGTTGATACTTACTTTCAAATATATTGAGTCTAGGCTATGTTGCATTAAATAAAAGATAGAACACCTTGAATTCCTCAGAAGATCCGATACAATGGCCGCAAAGGCCCAAAATTGCCTCTGGGACCAAAACACTTGTACATATTATATATACTCGAATTTTTCTAACTCGTTTACACTGTTTTTCGCTAATATTTTTGGGATGCTAAGTGCTATCTTTCCATAACATGGCATACTTCACCTGGGAGGCGAACGGCAATTTTCTACAAAATTTCAGACAGCTATCGTGAAAATTGAAAAAGTTGGCAATAAGTTAAATTTCAGCCCAAAACGGGATCTCGAGAATCTGAGCATATTCGAGGAATTGGTCCTGTTTACATCCATCAGGATTCGAAATATTCTTATAATCTTTGAACCAGAAGATACACTGGGGTGTATTCTACACAAACATGTTGATTTTGAAACATTGTTTTGCTACAAAACCGAGCAAATGCACAAAATTGTGTGCGGGCCCAGAAATTAAATAATAGGGCTAAATTTAACATTCTGGTAGATTGCCAACTTTTTCAATTTTCGTGATAGCTGTCTGAAATTTCGTAGGAAATTGCCGTTTGCCTCCCAGGTGCTGTATGCCAAGTTATAGAACGATAGCGTATAGCATCACAAAAATATTAGCGAAAAACAGTGTAAACGAGTTAGAAAAATCCGAGTATACCTCAGATTGTAATATAATCATATAGGACGTCTAATATGGATCACCTTTTAGTGAACCTTGAACTTGACCTAAAATGACCTTGAATGGTGATTTTCGACGTAATATTCGACATAAAAAATGTGAATTGCCCGATGCAGACAAAATGTTTGTATATGAAGCTTAGGTTTGTATTATGAGCATATAGGCAGTCACATCGGGTGTTTTTTGGTCACCTTGAATTTGACCTTAGTGAATCTGATATGTCAAAGCAACAAATTTATTGAAATAAACTGATGTCTGACACTACTCCGGTGACCTCTCTGAGCCCTTGGGCTAATTTATATTCACTTATGGCAGAAATCAGCCACCATTGTACGCGTTCTTCATTGTTTCGCAAATGTGTTTTGTTGTCCATTCACTCCACCGTGAGGTGCAAATGACCAGGGGGTGACACTTCATCTGCCGTGTTTGTATGTGACCTTTGAGCAAGTGAATTTCACTGGTTTTGTATGTAAGCAAACAGGGCGTGTACAGCAAACTGTTCCTATACACTAAGGTATTATCATTTATCGCATTATCTTCTCAGGATTTCCTCTCTGACATAATGTAGAGGCAATGGACTGGTGAATTTGTAGCCTCCATATTATTTTTAAAATTTGCATTTTTGGGCATATTTGGTTTTTATTTTGCGGAACACAGTATGTAACATGCAATGCACATGGTGTGAAAGAATGTGTTTCATCATTAAAAAGGTGCCGATAGAATTTATTTAGGCCTATTTATCCAACATAATGTTTCAAAATAGAGAACTTCGTCAAAACTACTTGTAATAATACAAACATTGGAAGTGTTGGACAGATGCAACGTGATATTTAATAGTACACCATTATACATACATTTTCAAACCAAAAATCACGGGTAAATTGAATTCAGCCGTGTTTGATCGCCTTAAGTTCATTTTGTATTTCGCTCTTTGATAATCACTTTGTATGCCATAGCTTTCAGGATGCCAGTATCGGAGGAGTTTCTCGGATCGATTGATGTCTTGTCATTGCCAGGAGCCGGGGTCAATTCAAACCTTGACACCAACGTAGCCACCCAGATGAAGAGCCGCGCCATCGCGAGCGCCTCCCCCAGACAGACCCTAGTCCCCGCCCCGAAGGGAAGCAGGTGTGTGCGGTTTGGGTGGTCGGCGGGTAGCACTTCTCCATTCTCATCAAGAAATCTTTCCGGCTTGAACTCAGACGGAGCATCCCAGAAGTTCTCATCATGGTGCAGGTTCCAGATGCTGGTCTCCACCATCGTGTCCGCTGGGATCTTGTAGCCGCAAAGTTCCGTGTCCTGGAGTGTACGGTGTAGGACACCATGCACCGCAACACTTGTGTAACGGAGGAGCTCGTACAGTGTAGCCCTGGTGTAGGGCAAACATGGTCTGTCCGTCAAATTCACCTGACGGCCTGTCACCTGAACGACTTGGCTGATCTCTTCAAAAATGCGCTCTTGTACACGAGGGACATGCGCCAAGATGTTGACGCCAGCGTGGAAAGTAGCACTCGTTGTTGTGACACCCGCGAAGAGAAGACTCAGAGCGGCTGCCTGGGCATCAGCCTCTCGAATTGTGCCCTCCCCGCTGTCGATATGGTCTTGGAGGACTCTGTAAATGCTCTGAGCGTCTGGATGCTCCTCGTGCATGCGCTTCACGTCCCTCCAGATGCTGTTGTGTAGGGACAGGAACCTCTGATAAGGCGGCCACTGATCGAAGCCGATATGTTTGAACTGCGGGAAAAAATTGAGGAGCATGAAGCGGTACGGAGCGAAGGCACTCCCCGTCCTGAGTAACATATCCTCATACTCTCGCATGTCTTCCACGATCTTGTCCCCGGACTTAGTGCGTTGACCGGTGATCAGGAAAGCTATGCTGTTCAAGGACGTATCAAAGATCACATGTGCAGGGTCTTGTGGTTTGTCGGCATGCATTTTGAAGTCTGAGAACATATCTTCGGCCACTTCACTAATTACGGACTCGATCTTCGATAGACCATCGCCGAACTGACGCAAGTGTTTCTGGGATACCTTCCTGAGAGTCCTCCACGTGACGTCATTCTTGTAGCTAAAGAGAATGCCGGACTCTGCAAGGACGCTTTTTAGTGGGAAGGACGTCGGACGTCCGCCAAACTCCTTACCAGCCCTCACCATCACCTGTGTGACCATTTATATGACACTATACTCAGTTGGATGTCTACGTGATTATAGAGAACAAGTATAGGCCCCTACGCAGATAAAAATCCGCTCAATTCTCGATGATTACTATGCGAATTTACCTTTGAAAACTCCAACTTCTATGCAATGAGACTTACCTGATATATGCTGTCATAATCACACACGACAACCCTGGTGAATGAAGCCATCGAATACTTAAAGATGGGGCCGTACTTTTGTCTCAGCTCGGCCAACCAGAGATGCTGCTTCAGTGGGTCTATGGTCTCAATGGTCCGCCACTGGTTCCAGATATTTATGTTAGGACCTGGGATATGATCCAGGTGCTTGTTGGACAATCGCCGACCCAGCACGAAGATTAGGGGTATAAATAGAAGCACTAAACATAAAGCGGCCGTAGACAACATCGCTGCTTCTTGTTGAAAACTACATCAAGAGTAACTCAGTCGTTGTGCAGTTTGTGCGACATCGGACGACTACCAGTTGACTTTGTTTATGTACAACCAGAGGCTATCGGACTTTGAGCTTTGATACGACGGGTAGATACCATATTGCATCACTAATATACACCTTTGAATAATACATATATCACATAATGCAACTGTAACGATAACTCATCCACATCAGGGGTATGGGCAGATCCAGGATTTTTAGGGGGGGGGCAGTCATCATACAGGATTATGTATTACGGGAGAGAGTCCTACCCAATAGGCGTGTGGTCTGGGGCCCAGGGCCCAAGAAACCGAAGGGGTCTATATGTTCTCTGGCTGATTCTGGGCGTTTCAAGGACACCTAACATAGTCTCATGATCCAACGAATTTTTTTTGTGTGAATTGAGATTGAGATCCTGAAAATTGAGATTCTTCAATGAGCAATCCACGATGTTACATTCGACCGATGATCGAGTATGTCTTCTGACATATATAATTTAAACTTCATTCATTTTACAACAGTTACCGAAGAAGCATATGCTCTTATTAACATCACTTTTTGGCTCAGATCAGTATCGTGTGAAGAAATGATTAACGTGCATTTACGAAAAGTGGGTTTTCACCAGATCTTAATTATATCTGATCATGATTGAAAAGATTAAATGCAAACATGCAGACAAACAAAAAATTATGAGTCAGGAGAGGAGAAAGAGGAAGGACAAAATGAAGAAAGGTGGAAATAATTGAAAGCAATGGGAATGAAAACAATATTTGAACTGAACAAAACGGTTTTTGCAGAGTGTTGGTATTCTGATTCCTTCGAAGTTGCCACAATTTGAACACATGGACATTAATTTTGTGGAATTTAACAACTTGTTCTGACAGCTGATCATTATGCGAACGACATGAATGACATTTTTACATGTGATAAATAATTATAATTTTCGGAATTTCGAACAAATCGTGAAACATATGCATGCACATAATGTAAAAACTGTTCTGTTGGGCTCAATGAGGGTCTTCAAATGCATCAACAAGTACGGTGTTCTTTTTCGTCATATATACCCTATAAACAACTCAATTTTGCTAAATATATGCTCAAAACACACACAGATAAACTATTATCCTCAGCTTATCATGCTTATGGGGCATTGAGCGGAACCCAGCCCCCACGTCCATATGGATTGTTAATGATATTTGCTAACCTCCTCTCCCTTTGCAAAATCCCAGATCTGCCCCTGCAGATGTTGCTGTGCGTTCAATTTTCCACACATTATCTCATTTTCCACATGGACATGTTACTGGATATACACATATACAACTCCTAAAATGCACCAAAGTCCACATAAGATGCCTGATTGATCCCCCCCCCCCCTTCAAAACCCCGTAGTACAGCCCTAGGTCTTTATTTTGACCGAATTATAGCCATAACAGATATATTTGAGAACTAATTTGCGTGCGGCAATGGGATACCGGCGACTATGGCAAATTGGTTGGAGTCGTTCGATAAAGACCCGACTTGCATTCCACGACCTCATGTGGGGAAACCATTCATGCATAGCACAGTCAGTGATTTGGTCATCCTACTGATCAACGCTGATCAGCTCCTATGCATATTGATTGATTTTAGCCATGCCTGATCAAATCATGCACATTGGAATATCCGTATAAAGCAAGTCGGGTCTAACTACAGAAAGACACAACTGTTTTGTGACTCTCGATAATGTACCCCCATTAGACTACGTTTGTTTGAGTGCCATATATTCCGAAACCTTTCCGATACCTGATTCCGAAATCTTTCTGAAGGTTCAAACATCAAGGCCGAGAGGCCCTAGAACATTCTCCTAAAGCAGGAAAACTGATATGATATGGACAACTGAACCGATGCATCCAATAAATATTTCATGTAGACACCCGATTTTCACACCAGTAATGTATGCATATTGAGAAGTTCTTAGTCAAGTTCGATACTGATACTTGGTATATTTCTCAAGGTCGCTACAGCCTTTAGTATCAACAGAAGTACATAACGGGATAAAGGACATGTTCAAATTTGTTTGGTAATGGGAAGTTTATTTTGACATTATAATTGATATTATCAATTATATACTATATGTAATCACAAGTTTGGTGCAGCTATCGAAGTGGGCATGGTGAGTACGATTGCCTTCAGGGCCCCTAGTTTTTTTTTAATTTAGAAGTGGTATCATCATGTTCAAATTCAAGGAACTATCATATTCTTCTATCATGGTGTGTTACATAATATTTCTCGTACATAATAGCACTACGTCTATTGAACAAAATATACTAAAAAAATACATTTTTAGTTATATACGCTACCATAGCAACGGTTGTTATGGGAAATGTACTTTGATCACACTCAAATATCATGAATATATCATATCTTTAATATATCAAGTATGAAAACAATACTAAAAAGATTTATGTAATCAAAGTACAATTGTTTTATTTTGATATTTGTTCTGTTAGATCTGGGTGTTTGCCATGGAAACGAAAATTTCACCCTAAATATGGCGATTTTGCCCTAAGCACGCGGCAGGTGATTGTAAACATACATGCCATTTATGTGGCTTTTTCGTACTTGGCCTTGTTTTGACATGCTCCGTTCGAGCGTGCGTTGCCACGGCGACGCATTGTAATTTACGCTCCAGTAAACTATAACAATGGATCGATTAGACCTCGCGTGCGTCCTACAGCTTGTGGTGTATTATATATACACTGGAAGCGACTCGATCGAGGAGATTGTCCGAGAGAGAGTAACTAGGACGCACGCAAGGCTCGCCATGAGCTTTGCGTTCCCTGGTTGTGAGTAGTGGGCTCCTAGAGCCCTGGGGACGATTTCCATGGGGAGGCCCGGGCTGGGAGAGACAAGTTGCTGACTCGGGGGCGTAAGCCCTGTGGATCGCCAGTTCTCTCCCTTCCCGGGACGTGTGACATAGGCTCTGGCCAGCATGTCGGACTGTACGGGGTTCCGTCCCCGAGGCAGACCGCGGCTCGCCAGGCCCCGCCAGTTAACACCGTGGTGATGAACCAGTTTCTGAACGGTGTCCGTAGGCCTGGGAGTGTCGGGTGGGCTGTTACCTGGTTACCGTTAATGCTGAAGTAGTTACCGTGTCCGCAGCGACCTCCGGTGAGCGGCGCCGCCGCAAGGATCCGGAATAGCGGATGCGCGTCCGCAAGGACTCATGGTGAGAGGACTATCCTCGAGGATCCCGAAGAGCGGACGGTTGTCAATAACTTTACATTGGTGCCGTGACCAGGATCAGTCCGACAGTGTTCCATCGCAGCCTACCGTCACAGTGTTGTAGCCTCCTTCGTCCCTGGGGATCGCCCGCTCCTCAAGGACATCTTAAAAGAATGACGAAGGAAAGAGATAAGGCCAAAGATAAGGCAAATGAACCCAAGGGGGGGGGGAAACGGGTGGAAACGTCGCGGACCGCACCCGGTCAAGCGACGGCCGCCGTGAGAATTCTCCGCATGACTCCGGCGGTAGGAAGGAACGTGCGGAGACCTCCGTGGACAAGATCCCGTCTGCGGAGTCGACTCCGGCGTCCCAGGCTCCGTCTCCGGACGACGAGTCGCGCCCCGAGGGGCAGCAACAGAGATTGCTATCAGGGCCTGGCCCTGATCCGGCAGGCGCGGTAGGTGGAGCTGGCAACGGCGCTACCCCGCGCCCGCCTAAGTCCGGACGGCAGTCGTGGCAGGCGACGCTCTTCCAAGAGACATCTCCGGATGTCCGGAATCGAGTGGAAGCCGGCCCGAGTACCTCCGGGCAAGCGGACCAGCAGTTCTGGATGCCACCTCCAGCCGGAAGAGCTCCTGCGAGGGCTCCCGGCAGGGAATCCAGGCAGTCCGCGTCAGGCGGAATGGACCAGCTCACCCACACCCACTATGACCGCGCCCGGTCGCCCCATCAGGGACGATCAGACCGGCGGAACCGTTCCCCCTCTCCGCCGTCACAAGGCAACTCGGGGCCTTTGACGGAGAGGGAGAGGTGGCTGATATCCGAGGCGCTTGTACTGTTCAAGCGGAATCAGCCGCCTCCGAGGGTCGACCCGTCGGCCGTTCTTAGTCCGGGGATGTCTGGGCCAATAGCCCCTCCCCAAGTCCTGCCGAGTCCGCAGGCGCCAGTGGCCCCCGCAATGGGACCCGCGGCTCGGAGGCACCGCGTTGGTGACCGCGTCGACCGTTCCGACGGTTGGAGCGCAAGCCGCGTGGTCAACTTACCCTGGCACGTACAGTGTGTCAGACGGGCAGTGGCAACAGGCGGCTTCGGCCCCAAGCTTTGCCGCCCCTTCTGGAGCCTACCCAGTAGGTTCGATGGGAGCCCCGCCCGCACCTAGCCAGAGTGGGTTTTTAGCGGGAATGACCCCGGCGGCAAACGTGAGCTTTCCTGCTCCTATGTCCGCGGCGTCGATGTTTGCTCCGGCAGACTCCGCCGCAGGTACGGGCAGCTCGCGGAACTTGCCGCAGTACACGGACGACCCCGGAGCCGGGACCGCACGTCGGGCGCGTAACAAACGCGATGTCGGACCCGACCACTCTTCGTGGCGGAAACGGTTCAACGGGGATAACGCCGACTTGGAGGACTACTTGCTCCAGGTATTCGCGCAGAAAATCCTGTACTTGGGCTTCATGGTAACGGGCACCGGAGTGAGACCAAACCCCGCAAAGGTGGCGGCTGTGCAGAAATGGCCTCCGCCATGTAACATGGCGGACGTGAGGTCCTTCCTGGGCTTCGCGAGCTACCACCGCAGGTTTATTCGCAGCTTTGCGGAGATCGCGCGTCCCCTTACTATCCTCACGGAAAAGGGCGCCGATTTTGTTTGGTCCGCCGAGCAGGCTGACGCCTTCTCGGGACTCCGGCAGGCCTTGGTAGCGGCCCCGGTGCTGCGGCACCCTCGTCCGGACTGCGAGTTCATCCTGGACACTGACGCGAGTAACTTTGCACTCGGCGGTGTCCTCTCGCAGATCGTGGACGGGCAAGAGTGGGTAGTAGCTTATGCGAGTGTGGCCTTGAGCCGCTCTCAAATGAACTACTGTACCACTCATCGCGAGTTGCTCGCGGTGGTTACGATGACCAAGCGTTTCCGGCACTATTGTTGGGACGCCATTTCCGCTTGCGGACTGATCATAGTTCGCTGAGATGGCTCCTCAACTATAGTGAGGCCGATGGCTTGGTGGCGCGGTGGCTCGTCAAACTCCAGGAGTATGACATGCAGATAGAGCATCGCGCTGGTAAGTTGCACGGCAACGCGGACGGCCTGTCCCGTTGTCATAAGTGCAACAATCCGGGTTGTGCAGGGATGGCGCCATTCCAGCAAGCCGCGGATTCGTCCTCAGGCTCGGAATTGGACGTTCCGGGGAGACCGCAGGCCGCCGCCCCCTCTAACAACACGGCAGCCGGAGCGTTTAGGGCTAATCTCCGCGCGCGGACCCGCCGTTATCGGCGAGGGCGTCCCGCATACGAAGCGGAGGTGCGGCTCAGCTCCAGCGAGTCCTCCTCGAGTCCGGCGGTGTACTCCTCGTGGGTATCCTCGTCCTCTGGAGAGTCTGAGTATGAGCGGTCCTTGCCCCCTGTGGTGATGGCCGCTGCGGCGCAGCCGGACGCGACGGATGAGGAGCCTAATTACTTGGGTGGCTACTCTCCGGCGCAGAGAGCTGACAGAGCTCTGGCACCGGTAATAACAGCCCTTGAGGCCGGCCAGAAGCCCATGAAGGATGAGCGGAAGACCTACAGGGAGGAGACTTTGTCTCTAGTATCCCAGTGGGAAAGACTCTCCTTGAGGGATGGCCTCTTATACCGGCGCTATGAGCCACCGACTCCACTGCCTCCCATATGGCAGTTGGTGCTTCCGGCGGAGCTGCGGAAAGAAGTACTCCACCAGTTGCATGACCTCCGGGTGACCGGTCGCTTGGGAATCCGGAGGACCGTCCATAGGCTCCAACAGCGCTTTCATTGGCCTGGTAGTGGCTTGGACGTGCAACGGTGGTGCGCAGCCTGCCCTCGGTGTCAAGCTCGAAAAGGAGTTGCGACTCCTGGCCGCCACCCCTTAACCACGGTTAAGGCGGGCGCGCCATTCGATCGGATAGCTTTGGATATACTGGATACCCACCGGGTCACCCCGCGCGGTTTCCGGTACATCCTGGTGATTTCCGACTATTTTACCAAGTATACCGACGCCTACCCACTGCGCCGCCAGACTGCGGACGAGGTAGCTCGGTTGTTGGTAAATAGATGGGTGGTGTACCATGGGGTACCTAAACAGGTACATTCGGATCAGGGCACGCAATTTGAGAGCAACCTGTTCCGAAACCTAGCACAGATGCTAGGCAGTACCAAGGTGCGGACCACCCCCTACAGGCCCCAGTCTGATGGCCAGGTCGAACGCTCTAATCGATCGGTCCTCAATATGCTGGCGGCCTTTGTGAATGATCGTGCGAATGATTGGGATGACCACCTCCCGTATGTCTTAATGGCGTACAGGTCGTCGGTCCACTCTTCGACCGGAGTTACTCCGCACGCGATGTTGTACGGCCGGGAACTAAATTTGCCCGTGGATATTATGTATCCAACTGCGGCAGAGACCGGCGCAGTACCCCAGTGCGGTCCGGAGTATGTGGAGTGGATTCGCCGCGCCCTGGCGAACGCCCATGATTTCGCGCGCGGCGCGCCTGGACAAGTCGGCCATCCGGCAGAAGCGAGGCTATGACGCCCATGCTAAGGGCAGGCCAGCTTTTGCGGAGGGCGACAAGGTGCGCTACTATTATCCGCCGCTTAAGCAAGGTAATAAATTTGCTAAGCCGTGGATAGGCCCGTTTACGGTACTGAAACAGGTGACAGATGTGGACTACCGGATCCGGAGGGATTCCGATCCGGACAGGGTTCTGGTTGTCCATATCGATAATCTGAAGAAGTACGAGGGCCCGCTTGTCATGGATCCGCTCGTTCAAGATGCGGAACCGGATGATGCTCCCGTATGGGATCCGTCCGGTCAGCATCCGCGGACTCCGGACGAGCGTGTGCGCCGTATGGTGGGCCTCCTGGACCTCTCTGACCCGTCAGATGATGGACTGGGTGGCTATCAGCCAGATGACGGCGATCCGCAGGTACCCCCACTCCCTCCAGTTCCTGCGGATGACGGGCGGCCACGCCGGAAACCACGTGCGCCAGCCCGGTATGGGTGGGAATAACCTTCCGCCCATGCGGATGCGTCTGCGGTACCCGTCTATCACACCAAGGACGGGTTTTAGGTCGTTCCGTGAGAGTCCGCACGACTTACCTCCGCGGGTGGCTACTTTGTGGCTATCTTCGGAGTTGAGGTCCGCGGATACTTTCATGTCGTAACGCCGCCGCTCCGCATCCGCCCTCCCGTAGTTTTCAGCGCTAGGGACGTGCGGCAGCCTTATCCGCATCAGTTCGCCTGTAGTCCGGCGTAGTTAACACAGCGGCTACGCTGGCCGGACGACTTTTGTGGATTTGCCGGACGCCCCTGGTCCCGGAACAGCCTCTTAAGTGGCCAGACTGAGGTTGGGATTTACGTCCGCTACGGGAGAAGCGCCTTCCCACGGATTTGGGGAACTGGCTCTGGACGCGGGGATAGTGTCCGCACGTTAGGACTGACGTCCGCGGTTCGTCCGCGTGACTCGTCCGGCGTCCGCGACGCTTTAAGATGACGCACTTCGGTGTAGTTATCCCCCGTGAGCCATTACTATAATTAAGGTTATAGTAAGTAAGGTTTCTTACGGCAGGAAACCGACTATCCATTATGATAATGGAGCGGTTGTTAAGTCCGCGTGTGCGGACCAGCCGCGGTAGCGGGTGACGCTCATTCTCGTCCGGATCGTACCTTACAATACGCGGTCCGGCCGGAATGACCGGAACCCCGGCCTCCTTCTAAGAAGGGGGTCGTATATTACATGCGCAACACTTGTGGTGGCTTTTAATTCCAATTTGATATTCATTGGATAAGGGCAATACGCCGTTCTATGGTAGGCGTCCGGCCTGGACTCCATCCGCGGGCAGCTCCGGACGTCCGCCGGCTATTGCTTTCACCATCTTTGGGCGCCTCTAGATTGGGCGCCGGTATGAAGGGTTCGCCCCCTAACCATTGAGGTTATGGACCATGCCGGCTCCGCGTCTAATCTATTGGCTCCGCGCTCCGGTAGTCGTTTGAGGAGGCTCTGGGCTGGACCGGGCACCGCTCCGCGGCCGGGCTGTACGTCGGGGTTGCTAGTGGGCGTTTTGCAAACGCCCATAGGGCGCCCGATTGTCTGTCCGGACGTCATGGGTATGTCCGATCGCCCTGTAAGCGTGCCAGCGGCTATGGGGAGTGATTTTGTTTATTTTCCATCTCATTTATTATTTATGGGAGGATTATAAGCCACAAGTGTGCGGCATGTCTCTGGAGAATTCTGTTCTTGCTCATTTACTGATACAAAGTGAGACAAGTATGTGAAATTTCCTTTCCGGTGCAATAGAGAGTAAGAAATCGGGAGATTTCTGCTTTCGCGAGAGGGGTGTAAGGGATTGCGCTAATTTTGACAGTGACGGATTGCTGTGATATTTGAAAAGACTGGAGAACGGCAATTTATTGTTGTTTTCGTCTGACATATTCGTACAAGCCACAAGTTAGTGGTTACTGTCAATTTTATGCCCAATTTCTACCTTGCTGGGGTGGTTAATTTTACGTCATTTACCGCCGGTGCGGACGCAAAGCGAATGACTAATCTTAACTACTGTAGGATATTTGCAAGGTCCCCCGGGATAGAAATTTATTTTCTACCCGTATACATGGTTTGATTTGGAGTCACCGGAGGGAAATGATTGCACCCGCATGAGGTAATAGTGCATGTATTTTGGTCCGGGCGTGTGTTAGTATGACCGGGGACAGAGTTTTGCAGCGACACCGCGTGCATTGCTGCACGTGTAGTATAGCTGTCATCATTTGTTACATGTATATATATGTAAAAATGTCGTACCCGGATTTTTATTAATCTCCAGATGTGTAGCACATGTGTTTTGTGCCACTCGCATTTCGTCCGCTGATGCGGCGCTGGATCCCGCGGGATCCGCGTGTCCGGTGTTCGAGATGCGGGTGATTTTGCCAGTTGTAAATTCCCCAGGCGGGCCGTGCTGGAGATGTGCGGGCGGGCGGGCGGGCGGCTGCATGTTAGTGCAGACGTCCGTCCATCTGCGTGTCTTTACACAGGCCTGTGCGGGTTGTAGTATACAGATACTGGCAGTCGATGCGGCTTGCCGCGTTGGCTTTGATAGCTGTCTGCGACAGCTGTCCGCAGGTGTATGTGTGTCTGTTAGATGTACATATGTCATGCGGGCGTACCGGAGTCGCTCCCGCGGCTCCGCCCTGCCTCAGACCCGTTCTGCGGATCTGAGGAGCCGGCCGGCAGGGCGGTCGGCAACATTTTTAGAGGTACTATCACTTTTGATCACTCGGTGTGTCGTTTTACAAAATTTCTAAATTTAAAGTTTAACCTTAAAGATATTCCAAAGACTCGACACACCATCCTTTTATAACGGATGACCTTCCAAGGTCATCACACGGTTTTGGACCACCTCGGTCAAAATTTTAGCTTGTTTATGAGGGTTTATTCAAAATTGCAAAGCGCGTTATAGTTTACTCCGTAAGTCCGGGGGTAGTTCCCCATTCTTCCAAAAGGGACTCTTAAAGTCCTAGTCTTGCGCCGTGACTTCCGGGCGTTGCCATCTTGCCTTCTTCCGGACCCCGCCATGCGAAGCCTTCGTCGGGTTTTGGCTGTTTTGGGCGCGGGCGGAACATGTTGGGGACCAACATTGTAAGAAGGGGGTAATGTGGCGATTTTGCCCTAAGCACGCGGCAGGTGATTGTAAACATACATGCCATTTATGTGGCCTTTTCGTACTTGGCCTTGTTTTGACACGCTCCGTTCGAGCGTGCGTTGCCACGGCGACGCATTGTAATTTACGCTCCAGTAAACTATAACAATGGATCGATTAGACCTCGCGTGCGTCCTACAGCTTGTGGTGTATTATATATACACTGGAAGCGACTCGATCGAGGAGATTGTCCGAGAGAGAGTAACTAGGACGCACGCAAGGCTCGCCATGAGCTTTGCGTTCCCTGGTTGTGAGTAGTGGGCTCCTAGAGCCCTGGGGACGATTTCCATGGGGAGGCCCGGGCTGGGAGAGACAAGTTGCTGACTCGGGGGCGTAAGCCCTGTGGATCGCCAGTTCTCTCCCTTCCCGGGGCGTGTGACATAAGCTCTGGCCAGCATGTCGGACTGTATGGGGTTCCGTCCCCGAGGCAGACCGACACTCCCAGGCCCCGCCAGTTAACACCGTGGTGATGAACCAGTTTCTGAACGGTGTCCGTAGGCCTGGGAGTGTCGGGTGGGCTGTTACCTGGTTACCGTTAATGCTAGAGTGGTTACCGTGTCCGCAGCGACCTCCGGTGAGCGGCGCCGCCGCAAGGATCCGGAATAGCGGATGCGTGTCCGCAAGGACTCGTGGTGAGAGGACTATCCTCGAGGATCCCGAAGAGCGGACGGTAGTCAATAACTTTACATAAACCTACAACATTTCACCATCAGTTTTAAACAGTAGACAAAACTACCTTTCCAATGGTATAATATGGTACGGTTACCTCATGGGAACCACGAAAACCCTTTTCTATGCCTCATTTGAGAATTCCAGGTTTTAAAGTTAAATTCCAGGTCTTAATATTTAAATCCCAGTTAGAATATTTAATTCTCGATTTGAACATTTAATTTCAAGTTTGAACATTAATTTCACGGTTTAATTACCTAATTCCGAGTTTCAATATTTACTTCCAGGTTTTACTTTTGAATATTTAATTCCAGGTTTGGACATTTATTTCCAGGTTTCAATCTTAATTCCGGGTTTTGAATATTTAATTCCCAGTTCCCAGGGTGTAAGTCATTCTTCAGAAAAAAAGTTAATTCATGAATAAAAAAACGTAGACGATTCGATCGCTTTTGACCGCGTGGGTGTATCTCCCTGGGCCCTATCGTCCCCGTTGCCAAAAATATGTTAATTCAGACAAGATATTATTACTGCCAGGCCACTGTGTTTCATCGATATTAGTAATAAAAGTTCCGGACCTTAACTAATTTTATTCCATGCAGACACACTTTCAATAATTAATATACTCAGTAACTTTCCATACTTTCGGGAAGGTTGTCACAGGAGTGGATTATGAAACTCTGCTCAGTCTCCCAACAATATGATTACAGTGATGTGATCTCTAGTGGGCAAAAACTTTACCTTGTTGAGCACAATAATAAATGTTTGTTGTTTTACCTATTTTTATTGTTGTCAATAATAGACTTAATTAGTGAACTTATTCGGTTACAGCTATGAAATCTCTGCTTGACAGAACCTTTACCTTGCTGAGCCCAATTATAAATGTTTCTTGTCTTAACTACTAGTATTGTTATTGTGGTCAATGATAGACATAGTAAACTAATGTTAACCTATTCAGTTACAGCCATGAAATATTTACTGGACAGAAATTTAACCTTATTGAGCCCAATAATAAATGTTTCCTGTCTTAACTATCTTAAAACTAATGTTAACTTATTTGGTAATATTATTCTGATTTCACCAAAAACATTCTCAAGAATACAGTGCCATTGGCTTTCATAGTACAGGTTTTTGGAGCCGTGGCGAGAACTATAAAAAATTGATTATGACATATATAAACGCTTGTAGTCAAAACGCGATGATCACTGTACCAACAATAAGCTGAGTCACCGTGAGACCACCGAGAGTAATACATAACATATATAATGTGTCAATATATAGGTCGAGCAAGTTTTGTATACATTTGTAGTTTCTGTCTATCAATGCGCACAAGTTTTCAATGTTGGTAAACTGCCTGGCAAAGCTAAGATCTTTGCAAATGTGCTATATTGCTTTATTTGTAAACAATATTGAGAAAAATTATTCAGATTTTTTGGAACATATCTTTGAAAAGATTTTGTCTAGACTATGTTGCATTAAATTCAAGGTGAAACACCTTGAATTTGACCTAAAATGACCTTGAATGGTAATTTTCGAAGTAACATTCGACGTAAAAAATGTAAATTGCCCAGTGCAGACAAAATGTTTGTAGATGAAGCTCAGGTTTGTATTATGAGCATATAGGAAGTCACATCAGATCATGTGCTTTTTGGTCACCTTGAATTTGACCTTAGTGGAGCTGATATGTCAAAGCAGCAATATTATTGAAAAAAAACTTATGTCTAACACTACTCCGGTGACCTGCCTGAGCCCTTGGGGTAACTTATCTTAACTTATGGCAGAAATCAGCCACCATATGACGCGCTCGTTATTGTTTTGCAAATATGTTTTGTTGTCCATTTACTCAACCATGAGGGGAAAATGACCATGGGGTGACACTTTATCTGCCGTGTATGTGTGTGACATTTGAGCAAGTTAATTTCACTGGTTTTGTATATAAGCAAACAGGGCGTGTGAATAAATAATAATACACTAAGGTATTAATATTTATCACATTATCTTCTCGGGATTTCCTCTGACATAATGACATTTCCTCTGACATAATGTAGAGGCAATGGACTGCTGAATATGTAGTCTCAATATTATTTGAAAAATTTGCTCTTTTAGGCATATTTTGCCTTATATTTTGTGGAACACAGTATGTAGCATGCAATACACATGGTGTGAAACAATGTGTTTCATCATTAAAAAGGTGCTGATAGACACCGGCAGATAAGAAAACAACGACATAACGTGAAGTAGGCCAATTTATCCAACATAATGTTTCAAAATAGAGACCTTCGTCAAAAATACTTGTAATAATACAAACATTGAAAGTGTTTAACAGATGCAACGTGATAATTGATAGACTATAATATGCATACATTGTCAAACCAAAAATCTCGGGTAAATTGAAATCAGCCGTGTTTGTTCGCCCTAAATTCAGTTTGATTTTCGCTCTTTGAAAATCACTTCCTATGGCATAGCTTTCAAAACACCAGTATCGGAGGAGTTTCTCGGATCGGTTGAGGTCTTGTCATTGCCAGGAGCCGGGGTCACTTCAAACCTTGACACCAACGTAGCCACCCAGATGAAGAGCCGCGCCATCGCGAGCGCCTCCCCCAGACAGACTCTAGTCCCCGCCCCAAAGGGAAGCAGGTGTGTGCGGTTTGGGTGGTCGGCGGGTAGCACTTCTCCATTCTCATCAAGGAATCTCTCCGGCTTGAACTCAGACGGGGCATCCCAGAAATTCTCATCATGATGCAGGTTCCAGATGCTGGTCTCTACCATCGTGTCCCCTGGGATCTTGTAGCCGCAAAGTTCTGTGTCCTGGAGTGTACGGTGTAGGACCCCATGCACCACGACACTTGTGTTGCGGAGGAGCTCGTACAATGTAGCCCTGGTGTAGGGCAAACATGGTCTGTCCACCAAATTCACCTGACGACCTGTCACCTGAACGATTTGGTTGATCTCTTCGAAAATGCGCTCCTGTACACGAGGGGTATGCGCCAAGATGTTGACGCCAGCGTGGAAAGTAGCACTCGTTGTTGTGACACCTGCAAAGAGAAGACTCAGAGCGGCTGCCTGGGCATCAGCCTCTCGAATCGTGCCCTCCCCGCTGTCGGTATGGTCCTGAAGGACTCTGTAAATGCTCTGAGCGCCTGGATGCTCCTCGTGCATGCACTTCACGTCCCTCCAGATGCTGGCCTCTATCACAGGACACCCGAACATCTGATGGGATAGATAACACATGAACCATGGCCTTATTCCGTAACGTTGGTAATATATTTGACGTTAGTGACGTCATCATGGCAAGTGTACAGGCAGAGAGTAGAGAGGTGTCACTCCACTGGGACCATTTTGTATTTTGAACTGGTGGCGATCCTGGCGTGTGGAGGGGGTTTATGAATGAAAGTGTTTACTACTATTACTACAACATGAATTTATGAATGAAAGAATATGCTAGCAAAACGAAATGACGTAACTCTCAATCGTCTCTTTGGGCGACGAACTAGAACACCCCCTCCAGCCGCCAGGATTACAGGGCTCCATGAGACAAAATGGTGTACAATGGAAATTTGCAGAGTGACACCTCTCTAATCTACACTCTCTGGTACAGGTAAGTCAGTCATGACGTTGACTCTAAATCGATAGCTCGGGAGAAAAAATTGATAAATTTAAGTAACGAACGTCAGTCGGCAGTGACCTACATTCACCAAAGCGGTTCAGGTTGGCGTGACAACAGGACGTCCATTTTACATTTTAACGTTATCAATCTATTTCGTCATAGTAACCGAACTATATGACAGAGTGACCCACACTCACACTTGATGAACTACAGCCTAAACTAAAGTAATCTTGAGTTTATTCCGTTAGCATAACTTATAAAACTTGGACTTGGAACATGACTGAACATGCACATGTCTATTTTTTCGAAATAATTCTAATCCCTCAGTGTGACGTTACTTCACCAATCGTGACGTCATAAAACCACAAAGTAACCTCAATCCTAAAAATAGAAAGTAACCTCACATTTGATGTTATCTCAATAATCTCCACCATGACGTCATAAAACCACCAAGTACAAAAAAATGTAACAGCTATCGTGAAAATTGAAAAAGTTGGCAATCTACCTCAAAGTTAAATTTCAGCCCAAAACGGGATCTCGAAAATCTGAACACATTCGAGGAATTGGTCCTGTTTACATCCATCAGGATTCGAAATATTCTTGTAACTTTGAACCGCAAGATACACTGGGGTGTATTCTACACAAACATGTTGATTTTGAAACATTGTTCTGCTACAAAACCGAGCAAATGCACAAAATTGTGTGCGGGCCCAGACATTAAATAATAGGGCTAAATTTAACATTGGGGTAGATTGCCAACTTTTTCAATTTTCGTGATAGCTGTCTGAAATTTTGTAGAAAATTGCCGTTTGCCTCCAAGGTGTTGTACGCCAAGTTATAGAACGATAGCGTATAGCATCACAAAAGTATTAGCGAAAAACAGTGTAAACGAGTTAGAAAAATCCGAGTATACCTCAGATTGTAATATAATCATATAGGACGTCTAATATGGATCACCTTTTATTGAACCTTGAACTTGATCTAAAATGACCTTGAATGGTGATTTTCGAAGTAACATTCGACATAAAAAAATGTGAATTGCCCGATGCAGACAAAATGTTTGTAGATGAAGCTTAGGTTTGTATTATGAGCATATAGGCAGTCACATCGGGTGTTTTTTGGTCACCTTGAATTTGACCTTAGTGAATCTGATATGTCAAAGCAACAAATTTATTAGAAATAAACTGATGTCTGACACTACTCCGGTGACCTCTCTGAGCCCTTGGGCTAATTTATATTCACTTATGGCAGAAATCAGCCACCATTGTACGCGTTCTTCATTGTTTCGCAAATGTGTTTTGTTGTCCATTCACTCCACCGTGAGGTGCAAATGACCAGGGGGTGACACTTCATCTGCCGTGTTTGTATGTGACCTTTGAGCAAGTGAATTTCACTGGTTTTGTATGTAAGAAAACAGGGCGTGTACAGCAAACTGTTCCTATACACTAAGGTATTATCATTAATCGCATTATCTTCTCAGGATTTCCTCTCTGACATAATGTAGAGGCAATGGACTGATGAATTTGTAGCCTCCATATTATTTTTAAAATTTGCATTTTTAGGCATATTTGGCTTATATTTTGCGGAACACAGTGTGTAACATGCAATGCACATGGTGTGAAAGAATGTGTTTCATCATTAAAAAGGTGCCGATAGAATATATTTAGGCCTATTTATCCAACATAATGTTTCAAAATAGAGAACTTCGTCAAAACTACTTGTAATAATACAAACATTGGAAGTGTTGGACAGATGCAACGTAATATTTAATAGTACACCAATATGCATACATTTTTAAACCAAAAATCTCGGGTAAATTGAAATCAGCCGTGTTTGATCGCCTTAAGTTCAGTTTGGATTTCGCTCTTTGATAATCACTTTGTATGCCATAGCTTTCAGGATGCCAGTATCGGAGGAGTTTCTCGGATCGATTGATGTCTTGTCATTGCCAGGAGCCGGGGTCAATTCAAACCTTGACACCAACGTAGCCACCCAGATGAAGAGCCGCGCCATCGCGAGCGCCTCCCCCAGACAGACCCTAGTCCCCGCCCCGAAGGGAAGCAGGTGTGTGCGGTTTGGGTGGTCGGCGGGTAGCACTTCTCCATTCTCATCCAGAAATCTCTCCGGCTTGAACTCAGACGGAGCATCCCAGAAGTTCTCATCATGGTGCAGGTTCCAGATGCTGGTCTCCACCATCGTGTCCGCTGGGATCTTGTAGCCGCAAAGTTCCGTGTCCTGGAGTGTACGGTGTAGGACACCATGCACCGCAACACTTGTGTAACGGAGGAGCTCGTACAGTGTAGCCCTGGTGTAGGGCAAACATGGTCTGTCCGCCAAATTCACCTGACGGCCTGTCACCTGAACGACTTGGCTGATCTCTTCAAAAATGCGCTCTTGTACACGAGGGACATGCGCCAAGATGTTGACGCCAGCGTGGAAAGTAGCACTCGTTGTTGTGACACCCGCGAAGAGAAGACTCAGAGCGGCTGCCTGGGCATCAGCCTCTCGAATTGTGCCCTCCCCGCTGTCGATATGGTCTTGGAGGACTCTGTAAATGCTCTGAGCGTCTGGATGCTCCTCGTGCATGCGCTTCACGTCCCTCCAGATGCTGTTGTGTAGGGACAGGAACCTCTGGTAAGGCGGCCACTGATCGAAGCCGATATGTTTTAACTGCGGGAAAAAATTGAGGAGCATGAAGCGGTACGGAGCGAAGGCACTCCCCGTCCTGAGTAACATATCCTCATACTCTCGCATGTCTTCCACGATCTTGTCCCCGGACTTAGTGCGTTGACCGGTGATCAGGAAAGCTATGCTGTTCAAGGACGTATCAAAGATCACATGTGCAGGGTCTTGTGGTTTGTCGGCATGCATTTTGAAGTCTGAGAACATATCTTCGGCCACTTCACTAATTACGGACTCGATCTTCGATAGACCATCGCCGAACTGACGCAAGTGTTTCTGGGATACCTTCCTGAGAGTCCTCCACGTGACGTCATTCTTGTAGCTAAAGAGAATGCCGGACTCTGCAAGGACGCTTTTTAGTGGGAAGGACGTCGGACGTCCGCCAAACTCCTTACCAGCCCTCACCATCACCTGTGTGACCATTTATATGACTCTATGCTCAGTTGAACGTCTACGTGATTATAGAGAACAAGTATAGGACCCTACGCAGATAAAAATCCGCTCAATTCTCGATGATTACTATGCGAATTTACCTTTGAAAACTCCAACTTCTATGCAATGAGAGATAATACCATGGCCGCAATGACGACTTACCTGATATATGCTGTCATAATCACACACGACAACCCTGGTGAATGAAGCCATCGAATACTTAAAGATGGGGCCGTACTTTTGTCTCAGCTCGGCCAACCAGAGATGCTGCTTCAGTGGGTCTATGGTCTCAATGGTCCGCCACTGGTTCCAGATATCTATGTTAGGACCTGGGATATGATCCAGGTGCTTGTTGGACAATCGCCGACCAAGCACAAAGATGAGGGGTATAAACAGAAGCACCAAACATAAAGCGGCCGTAGACAACATCGCTGCTTCTTGTTGAAAACTACATCAAGAGTAACTCAGTCGTTGTGCAGTTTGTGCGACATCGGACGACTACCAGTTGACTTTGTTTATGTACAACCAGAGGCTATCGGACTTTGAGCTTTGATACGACGGGTAGATACCATATTGCATCACTAATATACACCTTTGAATAATACATATATCATGTAATGCAACTGTAACGATAACTCATCCACATCAGGGGTATGGGCAGATCCAGGATTTTTAGGGGGGGGGCAGTCATCATACAGGATTATGTATTACGGGAGAGAGTCCTACCCAATAGGCGTGTGGTCTGGGGCCCGCCCAGGGCCCAAGAAACCGAAGGGGTCTATATGTTCTCTGGCTGATTCTGGGCGTTTCAAGGACACCTAACATAGTCTCATGATCCAACGAATTTTTTTTGTGTGAATTGAGATTGAGATCCTGAAAATTGAGATTCTTCAATGAGCAATCCACGATGTTACATTCGACCGATGATCGAGTATGTCTTCTGACATATATAATTTAAACTTCATTCATTTTACAACAGTTACCGAAGAAGCATATGCTCTTATTAACATCACTTTTTGGCTCAGATCAGTATCGTGTGAGGAAATGATTAACGTGCATTTACGAAAAGTGGGTTTTCACCAGATCTTAATTATATCTGATCATGATTGAAAAGATTAAATGCAAACATGCAGACAAACAAAAAATTATGAGTCAGGAGAGGAGAAATAGGAAGGACAAAATGAAGAAAGGTGGAAATAATTGAAAGCAATGGGAATGAAAACAATATTTGAACTGAACAAAACGGTTTTTGCAGAGTGTTGGTATTCTGATTCCTTCGAAGTTGCCACAATTTGAACACATGGACATTAATTTTGTGGAATTTAACAACTTGTTCTGACAGCTGATCATTATGCGAACGACATGAATGACATTTTTACATGTGATAAATAATTATAATTTTCGGAATTTCGAACAAATCGTGAAACATATGCATGCACATAATGTAAAAACTGTTCTGTTGGGCTCAATGAGGGTCTTCAAATGCATCAACAAGTACGGTGTTCTTTTTCGTCATATATACCCTATAAACAACTCAATTTTGCTAAATATATGCTCAAAACACACACAGATAAACTATTATCCTCAGCTTATCATGCTTATGGGGCATTGAGCGGAACCCAGCCCCCACGTCCATATGGATTGTTAATGATATTTGCTAACCTCCTCTCCCTTTGCAAAATCCCAGATCTGCCCCTGCAGATGTTGCTGTGCGTTCAATTTTCCACACATTATCTCGTTTTCCACATGGACATGTTACTGGATATACACATATACAACTCCTAAAATGCACCAAAGTCCACATAAGATGCCTGATTGATCCCCCCCCCCCCTTCAAAACCCCGTAGTACAGCCCTAGGTCTTTATTTTGACCCAATTATAGCCATAACAGATATATTTGAGAACTAATTTGCGTGCGGCAATGGGATACCGGCGACTATGGCAAATTGGTTGGAGTCGTTCGATAAAGACCCGACTTGCATTCCACGACCTCATGTGGGGAAACCATTCATGCATAGCACAGTCAGTGATTTGGTCATCCTACTGATCAACGCTGATCAGCTCCTATGCATATTGCTTGATTTTAGCCATGCCTGATCAAATCATGCACATTGGAATATCCGTATAAAGCAAGTCGGGTCTAACTACAGAAAGACACAACTGTTTTGTGACTCTCGATAATGTACCCCCATTAGACTACGTTTGTTTGAGTGCCATATATTCCGAAACCTTTCCGATACCTGATTCCGAAATCTTTCTGAAGGTTCAAACATCAAGGCCGAGAGGCCCTAGAACATTCTCCTAAAGCAGGAAAACTGATATGATATGGACATCTGAATCGATGCATCCAATAAATATTTCATGTAGACACCAGATATTCACACCCGTAATGTATGCATATTGAGAAGTTCTTAGTCAAGTTCGATACTGATACTTGGTATATTTCTCAAGGTCGCTACAGCCTTTAGTATCAACAGAAGTACATAACGGGATCAAGGACATGTTCAATTTTTTTTGGTAATGGGACGTTTATTTTGACATTATAATTTCTAATATCAGTTGTATACTATATGTAATCACAAGTTTGGTGCAGCTATCGAAGTGGGCATGGTGAGGACGATTGCCTTCAGGGCCCCTAGTTTTTATTTAATTTAGAAGTGGTATCGTCATGTTCAAATGCAAGGAAACTATCATATTGTTCTATCATGGTGGGTTACATAATATTTCTCGTACATAATAGCACTGGACATGGCAATAGTGCAACTAATGATAATACTGGGTGTTGATTCCACGTCTAGTGAACAAAATATACTAAAAAAAAATACATTTTTAGTTATATACGTTACCATAGCAACGATTGTTATGGGAAATGTACTTGGATCACACTCAAATATCATGAATATATCATATTTATAATATATCATGTATGAAAACAATAGTAAGAAGATTTATGTGATCAAAGTACAATTGTTTTATTTTGATATTTGTACTGTTAAATCTGGGTGTTTGCCATGGAAACGAAAATTTCACCCTAAAGCTACAACATTTCACCATCAGTTTTAAACAGTAGACAAAACTACATTTCCAATGGTATAATATGGTACGGTTACCTCATGGGAACCACGAAAATCCTTTTCTAGGCCTCATTTGAAAATTCCAGGTTTTAAAGTTTAATTCCAGGTTTTAATATTTAAATCCCAGTTTGAATATTTAATTCTCGATTTCAACATTTAATTTCAAGTTTGAACATTAATTTCAAGGTTTTATTACTTAATTCCGAGTTTCAATATTTACTTCCAGGTTTTACTTTTGAATATTTAATTCCAGGTTTGGACATTTATTTCCAGGTTTTAATATTTAATTCCGGGTTTCAAATATTTAGTTCCCAGGGAGTAAGTCATACTTCAGAAAAAAAGTTAATTCATGAATAAAAAAACGTAGACGATTCGATCGCTTTTGACCGCGTGGGTGTATGTCCCTGGGCCCTATCTTCCCCGTTGCCCAAAATATGTTACTTCAGACAAAATATTATTACTGCCAGGCCACTGTGTTTCATCGATATTAGTACTGAAAGTTCCGGACCTTAACTATGTTTATTCCATCCAGAGACACTTAAAATAATTAATAAATTCATTAACTTATTGTTTCTTACCAAATACTTTCCAGAAGCTTGTCACTGGAGTGGATTATGAAACTTTGCTCAATCTCCCAACATCATGATTACAGTGATGTGATCTCTACTGGGCAAAAACTTGAGCACAATAGTAAATGTTTGTTGTTTTACCTATTTTTATTGTGGTCAATAATGGACTTAATCAGTAAAACTAATGTTAATTCATTCGGTTACCGCTATGAAATCTCTACTGGACAGAACCTTCACCTTGCTGAGCCCAATTATAAATGTTTCTTGTCTTTCCTATTTTTATTGTGGTCAATGATAGACTTAACTAGTAAACTAATGTTAACTTACTCAGTTACAGCCATGAAATATTTACTGGGCAGAAATTTAACCTTATTGAGCCCAATAATAAATGTTTCTTGTCTTAACTATTTTAAAACTCATGTTAACTTATTTGGTAATATTATTCTAATTTCACCAAAAAATTCTCTATTCTGTACAAGAATCTAGTGTCATTTGCTTTCATAGTACAGGTTTTTGGAGCCGCGGCGAGAACTGAAAAAAATGATTATGACATATAGAAGCGCTTTTAGTCAAAACGCGATGATCACTGTAACAACAATGAGCTGAGTCACCGTGAGACCACCGAGTGAGATTCATAACATATATAATGTGTCAATATATAGGTTGAGCAAGTTTTGTATACATTTGTAGTTTCTGTCTATCAATGCGCACAAGTTTTCAATGTTGGAAAACTGCCTGGCGAAGCTAAGATCTTTGCAAATGTGCTATATTGCTTTATTTGTAAACAAATATTGAGAAAAATCATTCAGATTTTTTAAACATATCTTTGAATAGATTTTGTGTAGACTATGTTGCATTAAATTAAAGATGGAACACCTTGAATTTTTAACCTTGAAAATAGCCTCCGGGACCAAAATACTTGTACATATACCTCAGATTGTGATGCAATCATATAGGACGTCTCATATGAATCACCTTTTAGTGACCTTGAACTTGACATAAAGTGACCTTGAGTGGTAATTTTAAAAGTAACATTCGACGTAAAAAATGTAAATTGCCCGATGCAGACAAAAGGTTTGTAGATGAAGCTTAGGTTTGTATTATGAACATATACTAGTAGGCAGTCACATCGGGTGTTTTTTGGTCACCTTGAATTAGACCTTAGTGGAGCTGATATGTCAAAGCAGCAATTTTATTGAAGAAAACTTATGTCTAATACTACTCCGGTGACCTGCCTGAGCCCTTGGGCTAATTTATCTTAACTTATGGCAGAAATCAGCCACCATATGACGCGCTCGTCAATGTTTTGCAAATGTGTTTTGTTGTCCATTTACTCAACCATGAGGGGAAATGACCACGGGGTGACACTTTATCTGCCGTAGTTTCTTCTTCTGGACCACCGTACATATCACAACAAAATTATATGCTCGAATTCATTCATTCGATCTATCAATATAGAAACGTTCCACGTATTACAAAACTGTCAATTTTGGATAAGCAACTCTATAGTTCACGACCGTTGGGTAACAGGTACCGAAAATGTGTTGGAACTGTTGAATCTTGATCGTAGATCGCCCGATCTTATGTTATCGCCCACTTTGTTCACATTGACCTTGACATTGTTGTTACCAACGAACCCTGTTTGGACAGGTTTCTACGGTGGCTGAAAAGAGACATTTTACATTAATTGGTGAGAATTATGGTGACTGTCAGCAAAAACTATTCAGCGGACCATAGGCATGGGTCCAAAGAAAAAAGGGACAAAATCAAATAATGACAATAAATTATATGCTGTTGCCAAAGGGAAAAGGTGGGGAATTTTTACACAATGGAGTTCTTGCTCGAAACAAGTTACCAAGTACCCAGGTAGTGTTTTCAAGGCCCTTCCTAATCTGGAGGAATGCATAAACTTTCTGCTCTTCAATAACGAGAACTGTCTCAATGAAAACGATATAACTGTGTATGGCCCGAGGAGTACAGAATGGTCCGTTCACGAATATGCTGAGTACATAAAGGAAGATACACCTGACCTGTTGGGTCCAGGATTGTCACCTCACTACAACATGGAAAGCAGCCAGAAATCATCCACTCCACCAAATTGTCCAGCTGACCCAGATAATACTAAATCTCCGGACCAGTTCCTGCCTCTTTCTGATGAAGCATCAAACGTTGAAGTACATAGTCCTTCTCACACTGAGGAGGAACTACCTGCCCAACCCACTTCAGACGTGTGTCAACTAGAGTGCGTTCCTCAGGGACAATCTTTCTCGTCATCCTGCAAACGGAAACTAGCTAACGATCTGGATACCTCAGAATGCTTTCAGCATGAAATATTGCTTACAGCGATGTCAAATATGGAGTCGCGATTGATTGCCACAATAGAAAGCAGGAACAATGAAATTATGGAAACAAAACTAGAGATGACAAGGCGTCACTATGAGCAGATAATTGCAGACTTGGAACGCAAGGTATCCGAAGATGCGTCAACCTCAAAACAGTTCTCCGAACGTTTGTCAAAATTGGAACACAGAAATGAAGTAGCCGAGTCCAAACTGTCAAACACACTACAGAAACTGAAAACAATGGAAGAATCGCTGAACAGAATCTCCGTACAGTTGGATAATGCTCTACAAGACCTTCGTTGTGTCACAGGCAGAATGAATGCACTCGATGTGGCCAACAACTCACTGCGTATGATGATCAAACAGAGGGATGATAAATATTCAGATATTGTCCGGATGCCTCCACCTCATATTCCTCGGATACATGAGCCTCGTCAGAGAAACCCCACTGAACACACATATACCACTGCGCGAAAATCCATCTTTACAAAATACACTGTACATGTAAATACATTGTAAATAACTATGGATGACCTTTCTCAATACCTTTCCATGAAAGTAAATGTAATGCGAACAAAAGTCATTGTAAATGCAATGATAAAGATCGAAAAGTTGTTGTAAAGTAACGAACATAAGCTATGCACCAAGTGTTGTATTTACAAAAACTATATAATAATACATTTACTACGCCTTTCCTTTTTCGGAAATGTGTTTAACCTTTACACGAATCGTAAAGGCGAATAGGCATGTGTTCTGTACCAGAGTGAAATCAGTAAAACTAGCAATTATCTTTTTTCGTTAGAAATTGAAAGTGACGCCATTTGATGATCAAAAGAGATCTTATTATATATACTTGGTATGCGACCTTCAGTGTGATCAGCAAAGATTGTATACTTGTATTGCATTTTTGTAATCAGTAAATATGACCTAAGTAACTCAGAAAAAAATAACTGTGTGCCATCGGTGAAAAGATGCTGTGCGGCCGCCTACTCGGACCGCAATACTGAACAAAATATTAAGTAACAATCGATTTCTAAAAATTTCATTTGTGGAAATAGGACATCTATAAATTAAGCGTATCCAGTTGGGTAGTATTATCTCAACAAATTATAGAGTGTGTGCTAGTTTGTTATTTGTATACATTATATACAACAATTAGCATAATTATACATTAATCATAGCGATATTTTTCGTCATAACGGTTTCACATGCGTGGACATCTAAAAAGAAAATATTCTATATTTCTCAAGGAGATCACCCACATAAAAACATATTGATATGTTTGTCAGTGCATCCACCGTTCGTATACGCCGTAAGGCGGTTGCCTAAGTTAATTATTAGTCCATGTCATATTCATGCCATTATACACCTCAATGATCGCGATCAGTCACAATATGTTTAAATTGCCTAATACTATTGTATATTTGTTAGCTAGCTTTTTTTTCCTAAATGACATTGCCAATAATAAGGGGTTTTAGCGCTAGTACATGTATACAGTTGGCTGTGGTTTGCGTAATTTTCCGTCTTGAAATGACATGTTAATTGATTCAATGAACGTTTTTTGCAGATAATTTTCATTTGATATCTCATTCTACCTGATTAAAGCAGCTTAAAGCACGGGGGTCGGAAATCCCCCCCCCCTCCACACACACACACACACACACACACACACACACACACCCCGGCCCCTGCACCGACCCCGACCCCCGGCCGCCGCTGCAGCGCATTCAGGAACCGCTTCAGGAACATAATAGTTAGACAACTACATTTATATTGATACATATATTGATATAGAACATATATCTTGCTATACAACGTGCACGTTGTTTGCATTAGGTGGCTTATCAGGCAAGGGATACGAGCTTCTCCATTTATGAGCCACACATGTGTTTTCAATAACCAGCAACACAAAAGAAGTTTTGGTTACTCTAAAGGAATAGACCTTCAATTGCAGCCTGCGTTCTTTTGTTTTGCATGGTGCGGCGAGATATTTAGATCCAATCGCTTTCTAACTGCGGCGAGTTATAATGATGATAGCAGTCGTGGAAAATGGACATGTTTTAAAAAGCGAACACAAGGCGCTTGGTGTCACTGTCATATGAAATTTATAACATTTAATCGTTATACACACATAAAGAGTGTGTATGAAGCAAACAAAATCATGAATTTGCGCACATCCATTCCATACCATAATATACTATAGAGTGACATAATGCTATGGTCATCAAGGATCACCAATCGAGACTGCTTCTTTGACCAAATGTCATGTGTCATTTTGGTGTATCATTTTCCTATTTATAGACGTGGAATCAATACCCAGTATTAAGTATTCCGAGCAAACAAAACAAGGTCCGTTATCCAATCTCATAGTCCGGGGACAGAAAGTCATATCAGGCATACGAAGTGAGAGAAAACAAAAATGACAGGGAAACTCATGAACCCCCGTAAATGGCCATCAGGAGGTGAAATCAGGTGTTCCGGAAAGAGTGAGCATTTCCTGCCCCACTAGTGGCACCCGTCATGAATTCCCCAAAATTAACATGAAAATAGATCTAGTTGCATGGCAGACATGGATTTGCTGTATTTATCAACCAGATCATGATGACGTCCATAGAATTTCTTAAATGCAGCGCAAATTTCTCAATACAAGGTACTCGGTCCAAGTATCATATTCTGCGCTCCCTATATTACAATATATATTTCCCTGTATTCAGTAAGGATTAAAAAGGTGACAGACAGATTAAATGGCATTCGTTTAGTTTCTGCTTATAAGCAGTACATTCTTAATGCATATATCTATATATGAACATTCTGATTTCGCCTACATAACGTGTTGTCATGAATGGCCAAAATATTCGAATGAGCTCAGTAAATACAAAGGTTACCACTCTAGCGATCAGTTTCGCGGGTCCAAGAGTCTGGAACAAACTTCCATCATTTACACAACATGCCGAATTGAAAGTATCTTTTTATTCACAAAATGTTACCTATTATTCTGTTCTGCCGTTCCATCTACACGTAAACTGTTTTTCGTTCTTTGTTTTGTTGAGTGAATACAATCAATTGCAGGTATAGTTTGATAGTGATAGTTTGTGATAAAAATGTAAACTATACTATATGAGAGTTCTCGCTAAGTTTTAGCGTGATCAAACGGTGTACTATTGATGTGTATCTTGTTCTCGTCTCCGTTCGTGGGCAATACTTGAATCGAGCTTAATTGCAATTAACAGCTTTAGTGCTGGGACCATATGTAATTATACACGTGCCTGCGCATACCATTCTCAATACACAAACTAGTAGCATAGAGAATGTATCTTGTAATATCACAACACCAACGACGAGTCAATTAGCACTTACGTCATTGTCTTAATTGCCGCGTTGATCACAGAAATAACATTGATTCGCCATGCTACTATGTGGCGGAACATGCCAACGTGAATAGTTTTATGATAAGGATTTTCTTCTTTACATTAGGAAGCTACCAATGAATCAATCGACCAGCTAACTATTCAGCCTTATAGCCCTTGTGTCCCCATGAATAAGCACATATCAAATGAATGTCATGTGAAATAAATTAATGTAAAACAATGGCATATCAATGGTACAGTAATTGTTATAAAAGCACGATTTCAGTACTCTTATGATTTTCATCGGGATTATCATTTTAAAAATTCATGGCTGGTCAGTCATCAGGCTTTGATTAAACTTGATACAAATGAATTAATTATGCTACAGTTGATTGTTATCAGAAATTTCCCCCACCCGTGATCTTCAAATAACAATTCGGTCATTTAACTTATCTTCCATCTCCAAGATCTTTTGCGCTAATTGCATCATGCAAGTTAGAAATTGATATTGTTACGGTATCTTCGTGTATCACTTTGCACATACATGTATTGACCCAACTTAATTTATTGCGCACTTCTATGTATGTTTCCACGTGTATTCTCGCAAAGAAGCTCACAGCGCTTTCAAATTTATTGTATGTACCAGCAATTGCTGTATGAATAACAGTTCGTATGCGTGATTCATTCAATCATTCTTGATACAACCTTTATGCATCATCAAAACAATAATAGGCCGGATAATGCCATATTTGTTAGTCGTATATTTCACCTAAATCCCGGATAGGTTATATTTCAAATTATCTGAGATACACGGCACAGCCCGGAGTTTTTAGAGGAAATCACCGAGCTTAGTTTTAAAATTGATCAGTCAAAAAGACAAAAGGTAAATAAGGGGGGGGGAGGGAAGGTACACGACGTGTCTTTGTACGTAAATTAGGAAGAATCTGTTAAATAATCCCGTATATCAGATGGGAGACGCGCTGAAGCACGGACATTTGGAAACAATATAATGAGTAATGAAGAGTGCAATAAAGAATATTATTAGAAAGCTCAATTATCTTACAGCTAATAATCACATTCACTTATAAACAAGTTACAATTTCGAACACAGTTAATAAGGCTAACTTTCTTGTTCCTAAATATGAGCGGCGTGTGGAATAAAACTAATTTCGGCGATAAATTCATCTGAGCTCCGCCCCCTACAGCTCTACAACCAATCAGGGCATTGTATATCATATCTAGTATCCGTTGTCTGCGAACTCTCATTACATGTCTCTCTGGGCAAACAAAATAGTGTATACAATATCCAGTTATTCGACTGTTCAGTCGCCAGGCATATACACCGCGACAAAGAGTGTGAGATGTATGCTCAGTTTATTCTATCGAAAACAATTCGACATTAAATTCCAGCAAATTTTTCGCTGGTGCTTTCGGCACGACACGATTTTTTTTTTTTTTTTTGCAAAACAAGGATGAGTGATTCAACGAATCCGAATGCTTATCCATGATGGAGTACGGGGATAATGCCGATTAAGGTAGCATATCGACAGTTGATAGGACTACCGAACATGAGAGAACGAATGACAGATCAAACCTCCGCCGCACAAGTTCTCCGAAAAGGCTCAAACAGTATAGGTCTGTGTTATGTGTCAAAAACTTAACACTTGTATATAATGATCGGGTAAATAATCAAAGCCTGTATGTATAAGACACTTAGACATGTATATACGTTATTTGTCTTTTTTTCAGACCGCTGTTCACGATGCCTTCCAGGATGCAAAGGAGTGCGTTTATTCTGAAGTGTGGGTCTTATGGACAAGTAAGTACAGATAATTCGCCAGGTACCGGGTATTGCATGCGAAGTAAATGTATCGCGCTTATATATGTCAATAATATAAATTATAAAGTCTTCAACTGACCTGTTGGGTAAGTAAATTGAATCGAAAACATAACATTATCATTACTTCATTTCATTCATTGTATTCATTGTCCTTGTACATGTGAAATGGTGATATCCCGATAATACGACAAATCATCACTCAGACACGATAGTGCGACGGGCCCAAGTATCATACATTGCGCCTTCCTCTATATTCAATAAGGATTAAAAAGGTGATAGACGGATTAAATGGCATTCATTTAGTGGACAAGTAGTATTAAGGCGCAGTGTATGATACTTGGGCCGTGCGACGAACTGGCCGTCTTGCATAACAAAATTGGTTGTCTATTTCTCAGAGCCAGCGTCGACTCCACGCGGCCACGAACGCGCATTTGAGGCAGTTCACGTTCCAGTCCTAATGTTGGGCGACGAGGACGGTGACGGAGACAACGTACTGGTGAATCGTCTTCCTGCTTGGCAGAACGAGACATCCAATCGCCTGAAAGTGGATTTAGATGCTGAATATCTAGAACAGGCCTGGACAAGTCTGAAGAACAGGGCAACCATCGCTCGAAAAGATGCCCAACGACGCCAGCGCGCATCCTTGGCCGCATAGATAAATTGTCAAAAGTTATCTTTTCATATTTGTCTTCTAGTAATATAATGTTGGCTGACATTGGACTACGGCTTCTGGCCAAATATAAGAAAACGCCATGTCATATTACTTCCTCAGATATTTCTGTATCCAAATTAGAGACAAATGTTTTCAGGGCTCTATGATACACGTGAAAATAAATGTTTACACCCCGATCGGAGTTATCATGTTTTCGCGAATGTATGTGATGATGGTCTGCACTCAAAATAACAAAAGTTAACATTTCCAAAAGATGTTACACATATACGTGAGCAGAGATATGATTTGAACGGATCCAGTTCCACATTTGATTAAATGCAAATATAACACGAATCAGCCTTTTTGCACGTTTCTACATAATCTCAGGTCATCGGTCAAAACATATTCACTCCATTACAAATTCCAAAAGATGAAATTTCCAAATACAATGAAGTATTTCAGTTAAAGGGAGTGTGATCTGAGCAGGCCTGGTTGTGCATTTTATTCAACACAATGTGGAAATGAACTGAAATTCATACATATTTACATATAATATCAGGTCATACCTTCAAACATGTTGATACCTTTACGAATACCAAGATATCATATTTCCAAACAGATTGACCTCTTTACAAAAATGGAAAGGCGACATAGTGGTATATAGTGGTGCATGTAAATGGAAGAAAGGGTCACATATTCTTATAAAATTAATACATTTGCAAATAATAAAAGGTAACATTGCCAAGTAAAGGGATGCATTGACGTGATTGGAAATGTGATATGAACATATCTGTTTACACATTTACATCAATAAAATGATGACCTGAACTGATCGATTTGCATCTTTATATAAACTATCAGGTCATACATTCAAACATGCCAGTACCATTCCAAATGCCAAAAAGACAGTATCTCCAAAATGAATAGATACCTTTACGTGAATGGATATATCATCTTGTCATATCTAGTATATACCTTTACAATTGCCCACATATCATCTTTCAACCGTTTTGTACATTTACGTTAGCGAAAATATAACATGAAGTTGTCATTAATGATCAACTCTTGTATCCATCCTTGTATAATTGTAAATTTAATACGAATGAAATGTGACCTTGTAATAAAATAACATCACCTTTCCATATATATGCAGTAACCACCAATACATTTACATATCATTACAAGACCTCGTTGTACATATCCATCGGCTTTACATACACATCGCCATCACCTTTCCATATATAAAAGGTCACATCTGCGGACCTTGTATGGATTTTGTAAATTGTGCCATTACTATCTGGGATGAACTTGTAAATACAACCTTGACTACCTTTGCGTTTTCTTGTTCAGGGAATTGTAAATGTTTTTAAAGGCGATGTAAATGCTGCCATTCGTATACCTTTCCCAAATGTAAATACATTGTAAAGATGATTTTTCACGCAGTGTACCACTACTAACCAAGCAGCACATATGTGTCCCATGTATAACCAGTCCAGCTCTGAGCCGAAACCACCAGAAAATCGTCCTGAACCTGACAAATCAGACATACCAAGTGTCATACCATTTCATGGACAAACTGACATACTTTCAAACTTCTATCATGTCAAGAACAATGTGATCTACAATGACATTAAGTTTGATTGTGTTGAAAAAGCATTCCAATATGCTAAAGGGCTGGCACTTGGCACTAATGAGCAACAACTGACTCTGATTATAAATGCTCAAAATCCAATCAGAGCAAAACATCTTGGTGATGAGATCCAGACCAACAGTGACTGGGATTCGCGACAACTAGAGGTCATGGAGGAAATTCTAAACTCCAAAATCGAACGCTGTCCAGAATTCAGGGGAGTGCTGGAACGCTCGCACAATAGCATCCTTGCTGAAGCGACAACAAATCTCTTCTGGGGTACAGGAATGGGCATAGCAGACACGAAAAACACTCATCCTGATCACTGGCCTGGCAAAAACATGCTAGGTCAGTTGCTGATGAAAATCAGGCACGAAATACCCCGTAGTCCAAGTGAACAGTGTGATGACCTGGACACCAGCGACCAGGGCGAGTTTCAAACATGTTCAAATCATGGTGCTCCACGAAGCCACAGCGCCTATGTCAGGGGATATGCTGACCATGATTCACGCCGGACATCCAGGCTACCGCATGTTCTGATCCTCGGGGGGTCAAACACAAAGCAGATCGTCGCTGACAGGTTATCCAACAGATTTGACTCCAGAATAATCAGTGTTGCCTACACTTGCCAGGATGCTGTCTCCGAACTAGAGTCGTACAAGCAGGGCACCAAGTCTCCTGACCTGATCATCTTGCACATTGGAACCAACGATGTCAAGCGCCACGACATGCCCACTTACCTTTGCGCGGACCGGATAAGTGATGTTGTCCTCAAGGCTATACGACTCTTCCCATCGTCAAGGGTAATCGTGGCTCCTATCCCCCCGGCACAGAACATCAGAACTGACCAGAAAAGACAGGACGTCAATAGGCTTGTCAAAAATAAACTTATGTCTATTGATAGAGTGTCTTTCGGTCAATGCAATAAAATTAATTCGCTACGCAATAATAGGTACCAATTTCTCAATGATGACATTCACCTGAATAACAGCGGCATCAAACTTCTGGCAGCGTCACTAAAAATCGCCGCCAAAGAAGTACTGTTTAACGAGGGAAATCGAATGGGAGTGTAATGTAAATAAATGTATTATATGAATGTTTCAAAATGGCTGGTACATCAAATGAACAAGAAAAATTCATTGCCCCCTGCCAGGGCTTAAACGATTATGAACTTGAATGTTTATTCCTTTCTCCAAGTATAAGAATAAAACGATGCTTGAGAGAGAATAAACTAGATAAGTATGTAGAGAATATTTCTAATGAAATTACCGAGAAAAATCAAATCCAGTGCAATTTTTGTGATGAAGTACAATTTAGAAATATATGCCAGGAAATAGATAGTAAAATCTTGATATTTCACTTGAACATTGGTAGTCTGAGAAAACATCATTTGGAATTGGTTTCTTATCTAGAGTGTCTCCGAGAAAAATTCGATGTCATTATGCTCTCGGAGGTAGGTCGTTCTAGCCTGGACAGTTATGCTAGTATAATGGAAGATTATAATTTTGAATTCGTTCCATCTCCCACTCAAAAAGGTGGTGTTGATGTGTTTTTCCGCAGTAATTTTCTGGATTTTAAAATAACGAAAAATGTGATCAGGGAAAATATGTCCTGTGGTTGTGTGAACTGCCAAGTTGAAGACATTTGGCTAGAAGTAACAATAAATAATATCCATTGAATATTTTGTTTGTGTTATAGGCATCCAAACGGGAATGTAAAACATTTCGTGGGTGCTGTTGAAACTGTAATTAACAATTTCAGTTCTAAAAGTGTGGCCTTTTTTGCTGGCGACATAAATATTGATTTATTGAAGGCGGAATTTTGCCAGATATATGATGACTATTTGAAATTATTTATGTGCAACCAATTTATCCCAACAATTACCTTACCTACCAGAGCTACTGAGACAACATTAGCATTAATTGATCATATCTTTGTCCAATTGCCAAAGTCATTAATTTCAAGTGGTATTCGGTCTGGTAATATGTATTGTGATATAAGTGATCACCTGCCAATATTTTGTTGTCTTGAAACAGCTCGCTTTGTGTCCAAAATGAAAAGACCTATGATACGTTTATACAATGATAATAATTATAGAAGCTTCATACAAAGCATGGAATCTATACAAACAAGCGACATATATAACTGTACTGATGTTAATAAGGCATTTGATTTGTTTGTGAATCGTTTGAAAGAAAATCATGATCAACATTTTCCATATGTTCAGATATCACGTAAAAAATACAAAAATAAACAATGGATTTCTCCTGCAATTAAGAAATCTATTTCTTTCAAAAACTCATTATATAAAAAATACTTAACAAAACCCAGCACAGAACGTAAGGCCAAACTAACCAAATATCGCAATATTCTATCTAAAGTTTTACAAGAGGCAGAATCTAGATACTACAAAGATATTTTAGAGTCAAAACAGACCTCTTCTAAAAAAGCATGGTCTGTGATTAATAATATAATTGGCAAGCGAAACCCTACTTCTTCCAAAATAAATAGTATTTCTCATAATAATTCACGTTACACAGATAGTTATGATATTGCCAATGCATTTAATGACTATTTTTCCAAAATTGGCAAGAAACTTGCTGGTGATTTGCCGCAAACTAATCTTTCTCAAAATCATGACTACATGAACTCACCGATTCAACAAAACTTTTTTTTCTTCCCCGTAACGGAATTGGAATTGTTCGATGTTATAAGCCGCCTCAAAGAAGGCAAATCACCCGGCATTGATGAAATTCGCGCAAAAATGTTAAAACGAATATCTCATGTCATAGCACCGATTCTTGTACATATTTTTAATCTTTCCATTGCTTGTGGTGTATATCCAAGATCCTTGAAAATTGCCAAGGTCATCCCTCTGTTTAAAAAAGGAGATCGCAAGCTACCAGAAAACTATCGTCCTATAAGTTTGCTTTCATGTATCAATAAAATATATGAGAAATTGCTTGAAAAAAGATTGCGACAATTCCTTAATAAACATAACTGTTTTTACGAATATCAATTTGGGTTTCGAAAACATCATTCAACCACACACGCGGTTTTAGAACTCACAAATAGTATCCGAGAATTTTTAGATAAAGGTGAAAATGTGCTGGGAATTTATTTTGATCTAAAAAAAGCATTTGACACAGTTGATCATGGTATTCTTAAAAATAAACTATCATATTATGGTTTAAGGGGTAAATGCTGTGAATTGTTATCAAGTTATTTATCTGATAGGGAACAATTTATGTACGTTAATGGTGTCTATTCTAGTGCAATGACAGTGGAAACAGGTGTTCCCCAGGGGTCTGTGTTAGGCCCATTGCTTTTTCTAATTTATCTCAATGATATACACAATGCTGTTCCTAACATATCAGTTCGTTTATTTGCCGATGACACAAATGTATTTTTGCACAACTCATCGTGTTCCAGTCTTGTGAAAGATGCAAAAGTTACAATATTCAAAATGAAACAATGGTTTGATATCAATAGACTAACTCTGCATTTAGGCAAAACGAATTACACTATATTTCATTGTAAAAACAAAATCTGCCAAGAATGTACAGATCAAATTCTTGTTGATAATGTACATATTGCTAAAACACAGTCTACATCTAATTTGGGTATTGTAATTGATGACAAAATGTCTTGGAAACCACATATTGCCAGTCTTTGTAAAAAGTTACTGAAATATGTGGGTATATTTTATCGAACAAAAAATCGTGTCACTAAAACCATTGAACTTCAAATGTATTATGCTTTTGTGTATTCTAGACTGTGTTATGGTATAGAAATATTTGGCCAAGCGAGTCGTAATGTTCTTCAGCCTCTTCAAGTCATGCAAAATCGGATTCTCAAAATTGTACTTAATAAACCTAAACGATACCCAACTGATGATTTGTACAAAAATGGTGATTTGCTTAAAATTAACGAAATTCATTTGTTTAAATTGTATGTTTTTTTTACATAATTACACGAGAGGAAAACTCCCTACTGTATTTGATAAAATATTAAATCCAAATGTAAACATATCTAAATACACAACTAGACAAAACGTGTTCTTTACTGTAACTAGGCATCAATCTAGTTATGGAAAAATGTTGCTGAATAATTATTGTAACAAACTGTGGCATGTACTCCCAGGAGATATTAAAAGTAGTAACTCATCCTCCACTTTCAAACGAAGATTGAAGCAACATTTAATGTCTAGATATATATGTTCTGTTTAGTTACTATCATATAAAATATATGCAAAACCCTAATACATGTTATCATTGTAAATATTTCACATTGTGTCCTTTTGTTTTTTTTTTTGTTTTTTTTTTTTTGTTTTTTTTTTTTTTTCCTGGTCACCAGCTTGATGAGTTCACTCCTCTGGTGCCCAGCATGTGTATTTTGTGTGCTTTCTCATTGTTATGTTACGTTTTACACATGCAAAATAAACTTCTATTCTATTCTATTCTATTCTATTCGTGTATGTGTGTGACATTTAAGCAAGTGAATTTCACTGGTTTTGTATATAAATAGGGCGTGTAAATAAATAATAATGCACTAAGGTATTATTATTTATCTCATTATCTTCTCGGGATTTCCTCTCTGACATAATGTATAGGTAATGGACTGCTGAATATGTAGTCTCAATATTATTTGAAAAATTTGCATTTTTAGGCATATTTTGCGAAACACAGCATGTAACATGCAATGCACATGGTGTGAAAGAATGTGTTTCATCATTAAAAAGGTGCCGATAGAATAGACACCGACAGATAAGAAAACAACGACATAACGTGAAGTAGGCCTATTTATCCAATATAATGTTTCAAAATAGAGACCTTCGTCAAAAATACTTGTAATAATACAAACATTGAAAGTGTTGAACAGATGCGTAAACAGTGTAATAATTGAGAGTATACAAATATGCATACATTATCAAACCAAAAGTCTCAGGTAACTTGAAATCAGCCGTGTTTGTTCGCCCTAAAGTTCAGTTTGATTTTCGCTCTTTGAAAATCACTTCGTATGGCATAGCTTTCAAGACACCAGTATCAGAGGAGTTTCTCGGATCGGTTGAGGTCTTGTCATTACCAGGAGCCGGCATCACTTCAAACTTTGACACCAACGTAGCCACCCAGATGAAGAGCCGCGCCATCGCGAGTGCCTCCCCAAGACAGACTCTAGTCCCCGCCCCGAAGGGAAGCAGGTGTGTGCGGTTTGGGTGGTCGGCGGGTAGCACTTCTCCATTCTCATCCAGAAATCTCTCCGGCTTGAACTCAGACGGGGCATCCCAGAAGTTCTCATCATGATGCAGGTTCCAGATGCTGGTCTCCACCATCGTGTCAGCTGGGATCTTGTAGCCGCAAAGTTCCGTGTCCTGGAGTGTGCGGTGTAGGACCCCATGCACGACGACACTTGTGTAGCGGAGGAGCTCGTACAATGTAGCCCTGGTGTAGGGCAAACATGGTCTGTCCGCCAAATTCACCTGACGACCTGTCACCTGAACGACTTGGTTGATCTCTTCGAAAATGCGCTCCTGTACACGAGGGGTATGCGCCAAGATGTTGACGCCAGCGTGGAAAGTAGCACTCGTTGTTGTGACACCTGCAAAGAGAAGACTCAGAGCGGCTGCCTGGGCATCAGCCTCTCGAATTGTGCCCTCCCCGCTGTCGATATGGTCCTGAAGGACTCTGTAAATGCTCTGAGCGCCTGGATGCTCCTCGTGCATGCGCTTCACGTCCCTCCAGATGCTGTTGTGTAGGGACAGGAACCTCTGGTAAGGCGGCCACTGGTCGAAGCCGATATGTTTGAACTGCGGGAAAAAATTGAGGAGTATGAAGCGGTAAGGTGCAAAGACACTCGCCGTCCTGAGTAACATATCCTCATACTCTCGCATGTCTTCCACGATATTGTCCCCGGACTTAGTGCGTTGACCCGTGATCAAGAAAGCTATGCTGTTCAAGGACGTATCAAAGATCACATGTGCAGGGTCGTGTGGTTTGCGGGCATGCATTTTGAAGTCTGAGAACATATCCTCGGCCACTTCACTAATTACGGACTCGATCTTCGATAGACCATCGCCGAACTGACGCAGGTGTTTCTGGGACGCTTTCCTGAGGGTCCTCCACGTGACGTCATTCTTGTAACTGAAGAGAATCCCGGAGCCTGCAAGGACGTTTTTGAATCGGAAGGACGTCGGACGCCCGCCAAACTCCTTGCCAGCCCTCACCATCACCTGTGTGACCATTTATATGACACTGTACTCAGTTGGATGTCTACGTGGTTATAGAGAACAAGTATAGGCCCCTACGCGGATAAAAATCCGTTCAATTCTCGATAATTAGTTTGCGACGTTATCTTCGAAAACTCCAACTTCTATTAATGAGAAAATATATACTGGCCGCAATGACGACTTACCTGATAAATGCTGTCATAGTCACACACGACAACCCTGGTGAATGAAGCCACCGAATACTTAAAGATGGGGCCGTACTTTTGTCTCAGCTTGGCCAACCAGAGATGCTGCTTCAGTGGGTCTATGGTCTGAGTTGTCCGCCACTGGTTCCAGATATTTATGTTAGGACCTGGGATATGATCCAGGTGCTTGTTGGACAATCGCCGACCCAACACGAAGATCAGGGGTATGAATAGAAGCAATAAACATAAAGCGGCCGTAGACAACATCGCTGCTTCTTGTTTAAAACTACATCAAGATCTACTCAGTCGTTGTGCAGTTCATGCGACATCGGACGACTACAGGTTGACTTCGTTCATGTAAAAACAGAGGCTATCGGACTTTGATCCTTGATACGACGGGTAGTTACCGTCTTATATCACAAATTATGCACCTTTGAATAATACATAAATTATGCATGTAACTGTAACTATCCTCCACATCACGGTGAACAAACAAATCGGTGAAGAAGGGTTTACGAATGTTAGATTCCGATTCTCATGCACATGTCAGCTACTGTCGAATTGTGATGCTCTACGCATTTCCCTTTGTCAAAATGTAGATATTATGTGTTTCAGACATGTGTTCAAACTATTTATTGTTACAGCATGACGAAACAATATTGTTTGTTTGTGATTATCCGGGTAATATGCGAACATGTATCAGTGGTTTGTACTAGTTGGGGTTTATGGGAGATGAAATAATCTTATTGATCTCTTTGGACTGTGCAGTACTTAGACTTGTGTTGGTATGTCTATACGTCCATTAGCCATGCGTACCTGTGTATGCTAGTAACGTTATGTACACAAATAATATGTACATGCGTCGATAGACACATCATCAATTAATTATTTATTGACCGGTAGATTATCATGGCACAGATATCGCACTATCTAAACGGGCAATATATCGACTTTCTTTGGTTTGATGGTCATCAGTTATATACATTTTTTCACACATTTATGCGGACATATCCTCTGTTTTTATGCTTGTTCAAATATGGACCTTGTGTCTGAAATAAACACATTCAATTCAATTCAGTTGTCACAGGTGAACAATCTGTTTTACCCGATCAGTTGATGAACACATGACATATCATACTCTAACCATACACGAGTTATATTTGTTGACTGTAGGTCACAGAGTCCAATGTTTGACTGTCAGATGTCACACGTTAGAGTGTCTGTCACAACCGTCAGAGGTGCTCCCACTTCGGAGTTGCACTGCGAAATTGAAAAAAAAAACCATGCCAAGTAGTAACGCATAGCGAATACATCCAACAAGTTTCGTTCTCGTTGCTTGTGAATATGTTGCTGACGGGAATCCTCGTTGCGACTGTCATTATTTCAGTCGTATGGCTGCTGACACGGAGTAACAAATCCCTGGACCACCTGCCCGGACCCAGCTTGACTCTATGGAATCAAATCAAAACAACCCGGACACTCGAGCCAACCAAACACCACCTGTATCTGGCCGAGCTCAGGAAGAAATACGGTCCGATATTCAAGTTCTCGGCAGCGATGATAACTAAGGTTGTTGTATCTGACTATAGCACAATACACCAGGTCAGTGCCGATTGATTTTTCACATGAATGGTTACAGCATTAGAATAAATGATGCATGATAAAACATTACAATCTGGTGTTTTAGTCTATTATAGTCTTAATCTCTAGTATTTTTCCACTCATGATGTCTGAGAACCTGAATTATCAGGATGAACGGGAAAGTAGAGACGTTGGACAAGTGCGTGAGCCCCAAGTTGGTAATATTTTACGGTTGTTTATGTATTAATGTTACTTTATGTTTTTCAGGTCTTGGTCTCGTCGGGTCGAGAGTTCGGAGGTCGTATGACAATTTATAAACGTCAGGATCTCATGAAATCGACAGGGATTCTCTTCAGCTACAACAATGACGTCACATGGAAAACCCTGCGCAAGGTATCCCAGAAGCACCTGCGCCAGTTCGGCGAGGGGATGTCCAAGATAGAGTCTGTGATCAATGAGGTCGCCGAGGACATGTTTGGAGACTTTGCAGAGCATCTTGGTAAACCTTTCGATCCTGGACAGTCGATTTTTGACACTGCTCTCAATAGCATCGCCTTTCTTATCACGGGCAAACGGTCATATGTCGGTGATAAGATCGTTGAAGATATGCGATTGTATGAAGACTTGTATAAAAAGACCGCCAACAATTTTGCGCCCGGGTACTTCCTGCTGCTAGTCATGTTTCCATGGCTACGCCACCTCAAATTCGACCAATGGCCACCCTACCAAACTCTAAAACGTCTTCACCACACAATCTGGAAAGACGTCAATGACATCAACGAACACAAACCCGGCCTGGGCAACATTTGTGAAGTTCTCCGACGTGAGATATCTAAAGGGGACGGAATCATCACGGAGAAAGACGCGCAGTCAACAGCTCTCAGTCTCCTCTTTGCTGGCGTCACTACGACCAGTGCCACGTTTTATGCAGCCGTCAACATGCTGGCACACCACCCTGAGATCCAGAAGCGACTCCACACTGAGGTCCAACAGGTGTCTAGTGACAACGGAGGGAGAGTCACTTTAGCAGACAGGCCCAAGATGCCGTACACTCGCTCCGTGCTCTTCGAGGTACTACGTTATACCAGCGTCGTATCACATGGAGTTGAACACAGAACTACGCAGGAGACAAAGCTGGCTGGATACAAGATCCCAGCAAACACGATTATCGAAACCAGTATCTGGAATCTGCACCATGATGAGAACTTCTGGGATGCTCCATACGAATTCAAGCCGGAGAGATTCCTAGATGAGAATGGAGAATTGCTACCTGCCGACCATCCAAACCGCACACACCTGCTTCCCTTCGGGGCGGGGATTAGAGTCTGCCTGGGGGAGTCCCTGGCCCTGGCTAGACTCTTCCTCTGGCTGACAACTCTCGCTGACAGGTTCCAAGTCATCCCGGCTCCTGGCGATGAGAAGTCATCCTGTGACGCCAGATACTTCAACTTCGAGGGCGTCTTGATGGCCACCAAGTATGAAGTCATTTTCAAGGAGTGGCAGTAGAAAGCTCATAGAGACAAGAGTCTTTTTATGGTGAAGTCTGTCATCTGGGTTTCTATACTTGTGCCAAGGCTTGAGATGAGGGTGTCAGGCGATATCGGAAAGACATCAATAGATCCGAAGAAACAATGACATATAAGTTCAAGTTGATGATATATGGTGTAACCTATTGTAATGTAAATAAAACTTGATTATGATTGGAATTTATCCACTATTTCATTATTGTACGTGCCTTTTTCCTTTGAGTGTATGATATACATAACATCATGTATAATCGTTTTGGCTTCCGGATGGTTCATTCATTCAAGTTGAATATCTAAGTAACCGACATGTATTCTTCAGCAAAACAAAAAATATCGACCACGAAAGTGAACATGTTTTCAACACGTCTAAAATATCGAAGTACTGTAAAATTGCCTTCTGAAAGCCAGCCGCACGGGAGCATTGAAATATCGATTCGATCTCTACTTAATTGAGTGACCGACAGTCAATTAAAATAATCTGTGACCACAGTAAATCACTCGATTCGTTTGCAAGGTCTGTTTACTTAGAGAGACTTGAGGTTAAATCAGAAAAAAAAACAAAGACATTCGTGCCAAGCATAGGGAAGAAATTAACTTGACTGACCCATGATTTATTAATGTCAATACAATGTGTTGACCATCTTCCCAGTGTCGTCATCAAAATGTGTTCTAGTATCACAAACTATACAGGGCTATCGCACCTGCCTCTGTGCGGCCATTCCATAGGAAAAACCAACAGTACAGGTAGGTGCTTGGTAAACCTGTATTACAGTTAATTACCGGGACACATTGATATCAATATTCGCATGAGCCAATTCACTAGTAGAGTTGTAAGAGTTCATCTAGCTAGGGTAACCACGTAGTAAAAATAAAGCGATACATTGAATATACCGGTATACGAGATTTTGGACTTTATATCTAACTACTTCTATAAAACTATACATGGTTTATGCACATTTTTATTACACAAAGGGCACATTATGAGATTGGTTCTGCTCCTCGCCGCTGTGTTTTGGGCAGGTTTGTGTTGTACTTATCATATAGTCCATTGATATGCGTATCAAGTAATATCAAACAGAAATCCATTCCCAGAGAGAGGGAACGGGATTTATGTTGAAACGTATTCATGTTCATTATAATATGTACACTAAATAAAAAAAAATACGCGTCTTTAAATTCACACTATATTTTACAAAGGAGACATCTTTTTAATGTTAAAACCACTATTACCACATCATATTGTATATAAACCTCATACTCCACACTATTGGACTACTTTGTACGCCTTGACCACCTATATCCCGAGTAGCGGTCGAGTCCAGCCTGTACCCGCACGGCCCTGGTAACGGCGACACCTTGGACTTCACTGGGGATGACGGAGTCGTCGTCACGTTCCCAGGACCCTTCAACTTCTACGGAAATCAGTACAACAGCCTATACGTTAGTTCATGATGGGGAATCTTTCTACACTGTCTGAAATTACTAGTATTTGCTTGCATTTTCGATTTCACATTTGCTGATTTTATTGTACATGAACCATTTGGGGGAAAAAATATCTGCTTATATAATTCTTCATTCTACGATTGACAGGTCAACGTAAATGGACCGCTAAGTTTCGGCCAATGTACGTGCTTACTTTGGTTAAATATCCATACGAATAATACGATACTTAGTATTTTTTACATTTTCGACGTCCACATGTTTACTTCTATCCTTCCACCCTCGAACTACACAAATGAATACGATGCTCCTATTTCAGTGTTTTTCAACTGGATAGCACGCCCAGACCCCGCGGATGTTCCTTTCCTGACGGCCATGTGGGCGGACGTACAGCTAGACGCCGTTTACGATCAAAACTCCGGCCACATCGCGTACCGAAAGGCAACTTCCGGTGCAGACATCACGCGTGCGCAGAATGATATCGCCACTTTGGGGTATAACAACCCCATCGACTACGTCATTGTTGTCACGTGGGCCGAGGTGCAGAAGTTCTATGCCAATGACAATGCGCCCGTGAGTGCAATATTTAGTTGTAGAAATCTACACGTCACGACTACAAAACTCAATTCACATAATCTCGTACCAGGCCTATCGGCATCTGCCATATAAAATCGGGCTATGGAAATAATCAGTTGCATTGCGTCAGTGTATACAATTGATAAATATGAAAAATCCAGTTACTGGTCACGGCACCATTCGTAGCATATTCCATTTCTTTTCCTTTGTTCATGGGATGATATTCCTTCAAGTTAACGTTCGAAAGAGATCTAAAGCAAGAAATCAAAACAGTCTCCTGAATTCATGTACCAATCGAACATGTACTTCCAGACGAACATGTACCAAGCGGTGTTAGCTGTAGGCCAGGACGGTTCCCTCTTCGCGATCTTCAACTATGACTACATCAACTGGGGCGAGGCGGGTGTGGTGAGTAACTCACTCGCTTCTTATTCATTTGTTACACGTCATGATATCACATTTTGTGTGATACATATCGAGAATGAATCCAAGTCAGTAATTAAGGAACTAAGCTTATTATCCTTAGTCGTGTATCGGCTAGAGGATAGCTCATATATATCTGGCTCGGGTCGTCTCCTTATATTGAACTTTTGATTTCAAAAGGAAAAAAATAGCTTCTGATCGAATAATTTAATATATAATACGTTCTCGGAATCTCGGTATCCAATAGTAGTTTGTTCAAAGTTTTTGTTTCTGCTACAGGCGGCCGTGAACAAGGGTGGAAGCTCGGACATCCTGGTGTTACCGTACTCGGGTGCCATGGATACGGCCCCTGACTACAGTAACATATGCCACCCAGGGCGTGTGGTTGTCAGGGTGGATCAGGCGACCGTCACCCTCACTGACCGTACGTTATAACGTCAAGGGGAGAAGGGGTATAATACATAATTACTATTTCAGGCAAAACGGTTTCGCAGCACTCTAAGCTAATTCGGTGGGATTATTCAACTTAAAATGTATGCAGAAAGAAACAAGGAACATACTATATTGCTTAATATATTTTAAAAAGTAATTATTGTGCTTTGTTACCATGCTGCAGTGGGTATGTGCCCGGAAGTCGAGATCTCGTGTACGTCGACGTCAGATGGCGCCGTGATCGGCTACACCGGATCTTCCGCCCAGATGTCCGACCTCGGCAAAAACGTTTTCACTCGTACCCATGGCAACCAGAGCGACCCCTGCAAGTTCCTCGCCAAGGCGATAATGGGAATCAAAGTGAGTGTATCGGATTTTATGATTGAACCTGTTGGATTTTATATCTTAGAAGCACCGTTGCGTGAAATTTTGAAAGTGTATTGTTATTTCGCCAAACAAATATGTATCACCTAAAGTTAGGGTCTACAACGCAAGGCTTTGTATATACCGAATACTGAACAAACATAATCAAACACATTTATTTAACAACGGAACGACCATAGGAGCAAATCAGCTTTCTACACATGAGCACACATGTATGAGTTGCCATGGTTACAGGGGCGTATCCTGTGGATAGCGGTGGATGTCGGTGTCCATAGCAACCCAACCAAACATAGGCGGAGCTACGCCCTGGACCGGATTGTGGGGGAGGTCCAGGAGCGCGGACAGTGGGTGAGTCTGTGTGTGGGGGTGGGAGGTATTAGACAGGAGAGCGGGGAGGGTGAGTCCAAACATATAACGGTATACACAACATGTACGAATTAACCATGGAAAACTTGTCTCTGATTGCCAGCTGACCAATCCGCGTACTGTAAGTACGACGTACAATTGGGATGACGGCCAGACGTTCATACGGGTGACTGGTAACGCGCTGACGGGGTGGACCGTGACGGGCCTACCCCCCTGCTCGTACGCTGTGACGTACGCGCCCCTTGGACCCGAGCCCGTCCTCAGGGCCGTCACCACGGACACCAGCGTAGACGGCGGGGCATGCGGCGGGCTGTAGTAAATTTGGGGCGTTCTCTGATTAGAGCAGAATAAAATGTGCAGAATGCTGGGCGGTTTTTTTTTTCTTTTGTGTATATTCATTCGTGTATATGTATGGTTATGAGCTGATCAAAGGACACATCCTTGCTGGTTCGACTATGATCACAAAGTTTGACCTACTTAAATTTCACAGCCAGATATTCTATGCCGATTCCCTGATTATGATGGCATAGGTCTAAACATTCTCTGTTTGCAGTTGTGGACTGACTGTCTCCTGTATTCAAGGTTTATCAATAGTAGGCCTACTCAGTTGAAATGGGTTAGTAATAACGATGAGTCTTCAACCATTCCTGAAACAATGACACATTAAAACAAGAAAAAATCAACGAAAACTTTCGCTCAGTTTTTATTGAAGGGAACTGGCAAAATTGTTGTTGGACCCAGTCTTGAGTCTTCTGCCTTTTCCGTGAGGGGAGGGGCGGCGCCCATCCCCCTCAATGCGGCACCCCATCGCCACAAGCGCCCTCGGTGGGCGGAGGCTGGTCACCTGTCAGGCTGGCTACTAAGGTGTTTTCCGTGGCGTTAGGGTCGAAGTACACCCAATACTCGCACTCTCCTAGGCCTTCCAAGCCCCAGCCCTGTTCGAACTTGGTTATCTTCACCACTGTGCCGTCGTCCTCGTGTATGTACGGAGTGGACAGGTCAATCACCTCGGCTTCCCGCACCTGGCAGTGGTGTTATTGAAGGGATGGAGTTCAGATTTAAAATAGACGTGATAAAATGATTTTCTTCAAGTTCTTGGGGGGGGGGGGGGGTATGGGGGCGTGGAAAAATAATTTTTGAATACAATTTCCTCGAAATATGTCGTGAATAATGATATAACAGTTGTGAGACCGATCAAGTTTTCAGCAGTACGGGTAGAAACGATCGGTTTTCTTGTACACTTGACAAATGATAATGACGTCACAGTCAGGGGATTAACTCACCCCTTGGCCACGTTTATGCACCAGTCCGTCGCCATGTCTATTGAAGACAAAATTCGTTTTATATTTCGTTACAAGTCTGTGCACTCCAACATTAACCGCTACCCATATTACCTTCTCCTGTGAAGAAAAAACAGAATTGAATAATTTTGGATTCTATTGGTCCAGGACAGAAGCAAAATTGAAAGTTCACTCATTACTGATTCAACTGTGTCGTTATCCTTGAATACCGGGGAGTGGTCGGAATATATATATCGTTATTCAATTAACTTGATTTCACACTTCTCTGGTAGCTCTGTAATTATATCTCGGAGTTCACTTTAACTTCAGAACAAAATGCAGTTCTTTACTTGCTTTCATTTTAAAATACCGATAGGGTCTAAACAGGTAGATTCTTGGCTGCTTACGCGTCGATTTTTAACGGCTATGACCGATATTTTACACGGGTCCTCATTGTCCACCAGCGTCTTGAAGAAGAGGTGTTTACCGTTGCCTACTATCTCGGCTGGTGACTGGTCAAAACCGATCACGTGACCGTACAGGTCAGATTTGCAGACGTGTGAGCAATCGGCGTCTCCCTCCTCGGTCGACCGTACTCCTGTACACAGGCATAACAACTGATATCTATCAGCGGTTATTCAGCATCCATAGAACAGTGATTAGGCCTATATATGCAACACCTCGGGCATAAATGTAAGTATTAACAATTTAGCACCACACCAACCAGTTTTGACGATGCCGACAAACACAAAATACAACATTTTGGAATAGAAACGAAGCCTGACGAAATAATTTATTCGAAATATTTCGCATACTCACCCGTCGCCAGACCCATCAGCACTATTATCAGGATTTTCACCATTCTGGATGATAGGTTAGCTATCTGAATCAATAAGTAATGATTTATTATACACATTGGGGTCTATATGATATTTTAATTATATATATACATTGTTCAACTCTAATCAAAAAGGGTGTCTTTTCACTAACGATGTTTTTTTAAAAAAAAAAAAAAACATTTTGAAACTCACCTTCGGACGTGAAAAGTAAAGTCGGCGAATATCAACTGACAGCAACACACCAGATGTCTAAGACGTCTGTGAGCATGTTTTATGTCAGTATGCTGTATTTATTTGAAGAATGATTTGCATAATATGTTTTATGGAATGGCTAAGAATACTTCAACGCTGGATTTCAATTACCGACGTAACGCGTCTAGATCCATATCAGAATCTTGACACCTGATTAGAATACCGCTATCGTGGTACAATAGTTTGACATCACTTCCTTTTGGAAAAAACGTTCCAAATAATCTAGCTTTCCATCAACTTCACATAAATCTATCCCAGTTATTTTGAGCCATTTGGTGTGTTAGGTATAATTTCCTTTTGCACGGACGAATAAATCTGTTCTACTCAACGACATTTGCATTTGCTAATTTAAGGGGGGTGGTTTTGATCGATATGATAACATGTCCGATATTCTAGTTATTTACGCAAATTTTCATCAGGAAAAAAAAAACATTTACTCGCTTCATTGACGCAGCTCATTTAACGCATATCTCTTGGAAATATTGACATTGATGTGTAATTGAGTGAATTCCGCCCATGTGGTTAGATGCCACCTTTTCACACTGGAACACTGTCTATACATGAAGTGTTCCACGCGTATTTATGGTATGTCACAACTAACGTCAGAGAGACAGGTAAAGCCGAATATACAAAATCATACATGCATAAGATATGGTATATGGATAGATCAACACTGCGGTGTCGGTGAACATTTCCTGCCCCACACGTACCAACGTCATACGGCCATTGCCTTGGTTATTTCGGTGAAATTGTACATCGAAAACTGAACCTTGTACTAGCACAATTTAGACCATGATCATCATAGTTTCATACTTACTCCGGCTTATCGGTAATATTGTTCTTCAGTTACTCATTTTTTTGAAATGGAATTTATTATGTGCCTTCGTCAGGTTTCCAGAGTTTTCAATATGCGAACATTATTTCATTTGTAATGTGTCATGACATTTTGGTGAGTAGCATATTCCCGCCAAAATTATGTGGTGAACGTCGAAAATGGCCAGGCCTATAATGATATTTGAAATACAACTGAACATAACACAGCCATGGTGCATCCCGTTTTTGCCACCAAAAAAGGGAATTAATAACTCATACGTATGAAATAGTGCCACCAACAAGAAAATGCAGCTAACTGCGAGAGACGACATTAGAGCTCGAGCACACCATCAGCACCACGAGACCTGAATATATATCTTACACCCCCTCCCTTTACAAAAAAAAGAAAATTGAAACATATCATGTCCCACATGATTCCAATTCAATCCCGTATATATTATGATGAAACACATAGGCCTACTTCAATCATATTCCTAATGAGTAAACATTTATTTTGAACTCAATGAAACAGTTACGCCTGATAAAATGATATTGAACCTCAATAAAATATCCTTAAAATATTGGAAACTATGAGGAATATCTGCATCTGATATCATGATATAGATAACACATGCATACTGAGCAAATTAAAAGACCAGTTTAAAATAAAAAGGTTTCGCAACCGAGCATGGAACACCTTGTCATGTGATAAAATATGTCCAATTACGGTAAATGTAGTCGTGGTACAGCAGACGAATCGTTGTGTTTACTTCATTACGCCAAAGAAGGCCGCACGCAAGGTTACATGTACATGCATGCACAAAACGCTGCACAGACAATTGTACGTTCCAAAGTACGCGTCATTGCGGTAAAATTTGCTTTGCATTCTGGGAACGTGAATTTCCATCGGCTCCGCCATTTTGACGTTTTCCAGACGAGCTGACCATTTTGCGTAATTTTCTCAAACCGAACACATCGATTTATGCATTATATATCTATGGAATATTCAAAGCTTGCCATCAAATCGAGAGATTTTATGTCAAGGACGAAGAAAATACTCATTTGAAGTAGGTGTACAAAGGTTTACATGCGAAAACGGGCGTCGATAGGTTGGCATGAAACCTCCATGAAAAAGTCAGCACATAGACATGTAGAGAGTTGGGGGCTTCGCCCCCAACGCTCTAATGTCAAAAAAGTGAATTTATAACTATGAAATAGAAAGTGATACGTATGAGATAATAAGTTATACGTTTGAGATACTAACATATACGTATGAGATACCAAGTCATACGTATGAGATACCAAGTCATACGTATGAGATACCAACTCATATGTAAATTTAGAGGCAGTCTACTTCATACCACCAATTGACATAATATTTTGAATTGACATAATCGGTTTCTGGCTTATTGTGTTAATTCATTCAAATTTAGTCAAGAAAGACACTTAGAATGGTATATCAGCATAAAAAAATATATGTTGCAATTTTTCATCGTTACTGTTGTCTTCAAGACCACACCATGCCCGAGGCCTTAATGGATTCTTGGACCCGGGATACATCAGGCGAAATCTTGCACTGTCGACATCATCCGCTAAACTATGCAATACCTACGGCGGCTCATTACTGTCAAACAAAAAAAAAGTTTCCCACCACGTTCACTTTCTGCCACGTTCACTTTCCGCCTGGGCGATAACCTTTGTGCCTAGGCGAAAACCTTCCCGCCTGGGCGAAAACTTTTGTGCCTAGGCGAAAACCTTCCCGCCTGGGCGATAACCTTTGTGCCTAGGCGAAAACCTTCCCGCCTGGGCGATAACCTTTGTACCTAGGCGAAAACCTTCCAGCCTGGGCGATAATTTTTTAAGAATTTTTATTTTTCGCCTAGGCACAAAGATTATCGCCCAGGCGAGAAGGTTTTCGCCTAGGCACAAAGGTTATCGCCCAGGCGGGAAGGTTTTCGCCCAGGCGGGAAGGTTTTCGCCTAGGCGGGAAGGTTTTCGCCCAGGCGGGAAGGTTTTTCGCCCAGGCGGGAAGGTTTTCGCCTAGGCACAAAGGTTATCGCCTAGGCACAAAGGTTATCGCCCAGGCGGGAAGGTTTTCGCCCAGGCGGGAAGGTTTTCGCCTAGGCGGGAAGGTTTTCGCCCAGGCGGGAAGGTTTTCGCCTAGGCACAAAGGTTATTGCCTAGGCACAAAGGTTATCGCCCAGGCGGAAAGTGAAAGTGGCGGAAAGTGAACGTGGTGGGAAACTTTTTTTTTGTTTGGCAGTAATGAGCCGCCGTAAATACCAGAATGAGTATTAGAAATTTTGTTACCGTTTCTTTTTTTCCAATTTCGTGTATGTTTCTCAATCAAACTGTTGTCGTGCAGTTATCTTGAAAATGTACTGTTATCAAGATTCAAGGCAATTCATTGCTCAATTGAGTTATTGACTGAGAAAAGTAATACTCACCAAATAAATGACTAAGGAATATGATGCTACTTAAGGGTGAAATTATCATACTAATCTCGAGTTAGTGACTTGCTTGCTTTCTTGCTTGTTTGATCGCGCACTCACTCACTAGCATGTCAACTGTGGGCTTCCATAGTAAGGACATGGTGATTTTTCTTGTCGCGTAAGGAGTTTTGTACGGAAGCGCATTTAGAACATGGAAGAAAAAAATATTAATCCGCCCGGGCGAAATACTAATTCCCCCGAACAAAATAAAGTTTTGTTTGGGCGAAATACTAAACCGCCCAAACTAAGTAAAAATTTGTTTGGGCGAAATACTAATCTACGGTGCCCCTAATAGGACACGAGAATTTTTTTTTGAACATGTCTTATTTCGTCTGGACGAATTAGTATTTCGTCTGGACGAATTAGTATTTCGTCTGAACGAATTATCATGCATACAGTATGTTAGATCCCGTACTAAAGCAAGCTTTATTTCGTCCCGACGAATTAGTATTTCGTCTGGACGAATTATTATTTCGTCTGGACGAATTGTTATTTCGTCCCGACGAATTATTATTCCGTCCCGACGAATTATCAAGCATTATAGGCTCCTCGATTCATTGTATGAGTACATGAATGAAGCGAGCGTGCCCCAATCAAGAGGGAGGGGGTGCTGTCTGGGGCTCTTGGTGGGCGAAGTGGGTTCTATTCTGGGTTTAATTGCGGCCAACTGGCGCTATTTAGAGCACTGAAGGTCTAATTGAAGCCAGGGTAGTGACACAGTCCATGCAAAGGGAGAGGGAGCTGTTCTTCCCCAGAGATACACATATGGACAGCTGTATCTCATTTCATGAATCTGACATACTATATGCATTATATTTCGTCCAGCCGAAATAATAATTCGTCCAGACGAAATACTAATTCGTCCAGACCAAATACTAATTCGTCCAGACGAAATGCTAACTCGTCCAGACGAATTATTAATTCGCCCAGACGAAATAAAGCCTGTTCTGAAATAATTTTCTCATGTCCTATTAGGGGCACCGTACTAATCCGCCCAAACCAAGTAAAAATTTGTTTGGGCGAAATGCTAATCCGCCCGGGCGAATTAACGCTTTGTGTAGAAGACAGTCACATCATATGAACATGCAATGCATGTGCAAAATTAACAATATTAGTAAGGAATTCGATTATTGGGTAGTGGATACATTTCTATTTGAATTCTCATCAACGATATTACGAAAGAACTCATGATTATTGCGAATATGGGGTGCAACATTATAAGAATTACACGGTACATGAGAGCTAGGTCTAAAGGTACTAGTACATTGGTCAGACAACACAATTCACACATTAACAATTATTGACAAGACTATATTATACAAATTTCTCATTAGGCCTAGCTACCATGATGTTTATGGTATCACAGTCGGGCATGGTACTGAACATACATTCATTGAGTACTGAACGTTCGACAACTACAACAGGGGGTACAGACCCGAATCAATAATGGCCAGATAAACATTTATGAATGTCACAGCCTTTCAACAACCCAGTGGTTCAGTCTCGCGTGGTGAAGACGACTTTGTACTCCGGCGACTTGAGCACGCCGGAGAAGGAGAACTCCCTGGCGTCTGTTGATGATTTGAGGTTCCCAGGCGCTGGTTTCACATGGAACTGGGCCACAAGGGCTGTCGTCCACATGAACAACCGCGCCATCGCGAGCGCCTCCCCCAGACAGACCCTAGTCCCCGCCCCGAAGGGAAGCAGGTGTGTGCGGTTTGGGTGGTCGGCGGGTAGAACTTCTCCACCCTGATCTAGGAATCTCTCCGGCTTGAATTCGTACGGAGCATCCCAGAAGTTCTCGTCGTGGTGCAGGTTCCAGATATTGATTTCGACGTTGGTATTCGATGGAATCCTGTGTCCGCTAACTGTGGTGTCTCTGGTGGTTCGGTGGTGTACACTGTGTGCTACCACGCTCGTGTACCGCAGCAGTTCGTAGAGGAAAGCTCGAGTGAACGGCATATCGGCACGATCAGATAACTTTGGCTTCTCTCCCGTTCTCAGTATGTTTTTCTCGATCTCTCCGTGCAGTCTGTCCTGTACCGCCTCGTGGTGAGCTAGTATGTTGACGGCGGCGTGGAAAGTTGCACTAGTTGTTGTGACACCAGCGAAGAGCAAGCTGAGAGCAGCGGACCTCGCGTCGTCCTCAGTGAGCCGATGATCGTCGTCTGAAGAGAGATGCGCCTGGAGAACTCTACAGATGCTATCTGAGTCCGGGTTGGATCGGTTCATCTCCTTGACTGTCTCCCAAAGGCGTATATGCAATTGGACGAAGCGCTGATAAGGTTCCCATTTGTCAAATCCGAAGTGTTTCAACCAGGGAAACTTGTGGAGTAATTTGAAAGAGAAGGGTGCAAAACGCATGGTAGTTTTCAGAAAGAGATCTTCATATTCTCGCATGTCTTCCACGATGGACTCTCCAGTGTACGTTCTCTCCCCAGTGATCAAGTAAACTATGCTGTTCAAGGCCGTATCGAAGATCACACAAGAGGGGTCATACGAAGTTCCCTCCTTCTCTTTGAACGCAACGAACATGTCCTCCGCCACGTCTCCTATGATGAGCTCCAGTCTTGAGAGGCCTTCTCCAAACTGACGGAGGTGTTTCTGGGCGATTTTACGCAGGGTTCTCCATGTCCTGTCCGGCGAGTAGCTCACGAGAATCCCCGTGTTCTTTAGACATTCATCCAGTTTGAAAGTGGAGATGCGACCTCCAAAGTCTTCCCCTTTCTTTATCAACACCTAAAGAATGATATTTCGTGTGTTATTCAAATATATTTGATACATATAAATACATCATAGACAAAATGGCGGAACACGCTAAACGCCATCTAACTGTTCATTTACATGTATTTGCCTGACGCAGGTACAGTGGATGGCGTTGATGTATGATTTATTATATATATATGGTGTGGCAGCATGAATGTCATTCTTAGCTCTGGATCCCCATCTATCTATCAAGTCTTTATGCGATTCATGTTATCATAAAATCGCACTATGAAATAGAATTAGTTGTGCAGTTTGCCTTTGACTTTATTTGATAATAGTACAGTGGTGTTCTGTTGTTGAATCACTTACTTCGTGGATCGAATCGTAGTCCGAAATCACAATACTTTCAAACGCTCCGTTCGATATTTTGAAAATATTGCCATACTTTCGCCTCAAAGCTGCGATGACCATATGTCCTTTGTGTGCTTCTGTTTGTTGTTTATTTCCTTTCCTGCCGAATAATCGTTCTCTGAGGGTTGTTGTAGGACCTGGTATGTGATCTAACGAGTGGGATTTTCGTCGCCTTTGCCACAAGAATACAAGAACAAACAGCGAAACTGCGATGGTAAACAACATGGCTGCTTAACTGTAAAATAAAATTTTTAACGTTAAACGCTGATTCTGTGTTATCTGTTCCAGTTGTTCAATATCTGCAATACGCCATACACTGTACTGGTAATCTAGATGCAATATGCGAGCGACTTTTGACCTTTGGCCAATAAATACATGCTCTGTGTTTATAAACAGGACACAGTATAGCATTTAAAGCCAACATAGTCCGATTATGTCTATAGGATTTCGCCTACATAATAGAGAACTGGCGACTATTGCAAAAACACCCCCTTAGTTATCCTACTGCATGCGTATGTACTGGTCAGTACCTATCAGCTCCTATGAATATTGATTGATTTTAGCCATGTCTGGTTGACTCTTGGACATTGGAGTATCCATATAAGGCAAATCGGGTCTAAATACAGAAAGATACAAGTAATTTGTGGCTCTCGATAATGTACCCTATTACGAAAACATGAATATTCTAGTAGCTGGGTTATTTTTTTTGCATGTAGGTCAATACAACATGTCAGTTTGACATTTTCGAAATAAATGTAGGCATACACCGTACTTGTTTAAGAATATGTCCTTGTTTTACTATCAAGTCATGGATGTGCATGAATATTTTTGAATAAAACTTAATAAAACATCTTTCCTGAAAGCAAACAAACATTGCCAAGAAGCAGCATAGTCATATCAAATATAAAGGTAGATCATAATGAATAAAAATTCCAGTATAGTTCCAATCATAGACATCGTGTGCCACCTTTGAACAAATGAGTGGTAGTACGATTTTATCAGTGCAACGAAACTGTCTGTTGTTAATGATTTCATCTGCCAGGAAAAGACAATAATTGTTTGGCCACCCGACCCGACCATTATGATTGTCATAATGCAAGCATAAAACACCCACAGCCGTATCCGAGTGCGTGAACTCAAAGACCCTCCCGTCTTTGGTGAACTGTTGGTTGCGTATCTTTCTTCGGACATAAGATGTCACCACCGGCAGATAAAAGGGACTTTGACAAGGGGGGGGGGGGGTTATAGGCGTTGAAAATCTATGAAAATACACGAACGAACTGCTGACAAAGTCAAGACAACGTCGTATTAAATCCAGGCACACAAATTATGTCAAATATAACTACCTCTCCATCACCCGATTGAACTTGGGAAGAAAAATTCCGTAGGTATCTCTGTCCCGAAGCAAGTGGTGTTCGAAAGCAGAATATAGTGCAAACTTATTTAATTGAAGCTATTTAACTGAATCCTGGGGAAAAAATAGCCCAAAGGCTAAGAAAGTTACCATCAATAGAATTGCTGCTTCAAAATATCAAATTCATTTGAGGTCAAACTCAAGGTCACCAACAGAACCGCCTGATGTGACTGTCTATATCAACATGATCAATGAGCTATATAAGGATAGCTCATTGGTCTATATGCTCATAATACAAACCTAAGCTTCATTTACAAGCACTCTCTGCATCGGTCAGTGTACATCATTCGATCACGTCGAATGTCACATCGACAATTACCAATAAAGATCATCTTAAGTCAAGTTCAAGGTCTGCCATATATATTTCTATATGCTCATAATATCAATCTAAGCTCTGCTTGCAGTAGTTCAATATTATGCAGAGGTCAATGCACACATATCAGTTTGGACGTGACCTGGAGGTTTACCACTCAAGATCATCTGAGGTCAACTTCAAACTACCAGATCCGCAGTGCACGACTTCCTATATGCGCTCAACACAAGACTAACCTATATCTACAGCCATATTGTATGCAGAGTCCAATTCAATTACAAATTCAGGTCAGATGTGACCGTCGGTTTAACATTCAGGGTCATCTGAGATAAACTTCGAGCCCACCGAAAGATACACCATAAATATATCACTTCCTATATGTTCTTGATACGAAGCTAAGCTCTATTTACAACCGGTTTGTATGTAGAGTCCAATTTACACATTTCAACTCAAATGTGACCCTCTGATTTACATCTCAAGCTTATCTGAGGTCAACTTCGAGACTACCAAATGATCCGCAATATATGACTTCATATATTAATTTATACAAAGCCAAGTTCTATCTACAGCCGTTTTGTATGCAGAATCCAATTCACAAATTTCAGTTTAGATGTGACCTTCGATTTTACCACTCATGTCATCTCAGATCAACCTCAATACGAACAAAAAATCCACAATATATGACCGCCTATATGTTCATAATACAAACCCAAACTCTACCTGCAGCCATCTCGTATGTAGAGGTCAATTTACACATTTCACGCTTGACGTGACCTTTAGATTTATCGTTCAAGGTCAAATGAGATCCAATTCAAGCTCACCAAAAGATCCGCAATATATGTCTCCATATATGTACATAATACAAGCCCAAGCTGTATCTACAAGCGTTTTGACTACAGGGGTAATTTGTGCTTTGCAGTCTGTTTTGGGCTCATAATCAGAACATTTCGAGCGATTAAAACATTCGATATTTACACACGAGATATGAAGTACATAGTGTCATGAATGTGTGTACTTTATTTATGTGTGTAGTTATTGAACATATTTAGAGCAAAGTACCAAAAACCAGAATTTTGGTCCTTGTTTTGGTCTTTTGAGCCTACATTTCGGGCCTTTCGAGTGATTGAAGGCATTCCATCTTAATGCACAACACAGACAATACATAATGTCATGAATACGTGAAATCTATGTGCCAAATGTAATTCTGGTCTTTTTTTGGCATTTCGGGCCTACATTTCGGGCCTTTTGAGCGATTTGAGACATTCCTTCTTTATATACGCGATAGACAGCACATAATGTTATGAAAAAATGTGAAACTAGAGAGAATGTTAGTGAACAGATTTTTAGCAAACTAACAAAAAAACAGAATTTTGGGGTGAATCAAGACAATCCTTCTTTATACACACAATAGACATTACATAATGTCCCAAAATATTTTCAACACCAATTTAATTTTTTTGGCTGGAAATGGCTCAAAACGAATAGTGACTTGATTTCGGACGAAATTCCTTTTTTTGCGCCGACCCGTCAAAAAATCAAAATGGCAGCCACACGCAAACCGACCATTCAAAGGCAACGAAACTTATACACGTCATTGCTGATGAAGCAAGTCAAGCAACTGTTATTTTTTATATTATATACTAACTTTATGATAAGGTATAATCATTCCAACGATTTTAAAATGTTGTTAAGATTCTGACTTCTGTTAATGCCATATGCTGGTGTTGTATTGGTATATGCCGGACATGTATTAGACGTGGAATCAATACCCAGTATTAAGTATTCCGAGCAAACAAAACAGGGTCCGTTATCCAATCTCATAGTCCGGGGTCAGAAAGTTCCGTTGTCCTTGCACTGCATAGTTATTACAAATACTAGGTTAAACCTAACTATACTAGGTTTACTGAGCTGATGGTGCTACGGTGGTTACCATCTGACATTATGAAGGTTTTTTCCCCTTTGAAAGAAAAATTTCATTCAATTTTTCCTTGATTATCGTACATAATGGGAGCTGCACAATGTAAACTCTTAGAATGTTTCAAGATACAGCTTAAATAATAGTATTGGCACATTCAAATGTAAAATTATATACTGCGATGCATTGCGTGTAAATCATATATCAATTATTGACCTTGAATTTGACCTTGGGTGATTTTGAAAGGTCAAAACGGCCTTTTCTTGTCAAAGAACGACCAATTACTGACTTTGGCGAATACTTTCTAAAATGTTCAGACAGTTTTGAGATTTTTGGTTCAAAAGATTCCCCTTATTATCTTCGTATAATTTGAGTATGTATAATTTGAGTTGCCTTTGGATCGCCGGCCTGCGCGTGCAGGCCATTAGGATTTCTACGTTACCGCACCTATGGTCCGATAACCTATTGGCATGGCTTTGCGTCCATCGTCCGTCGGCGTTCGTCGTCCGTCCGCATTTCTATCGCATTTCTATCAGACGAATCTGTCTGAAATTTCGCACTAAATACAAATATGTCTCGCCGTTTATCCATTCCAGCGATGCGATATTCTAAAAAGGGGGGTGGGGAGTATTTTTTTAATTTTCGTATTTTTTTTTTTCAAAATGGCGGCCATTTTCGACAAAAAAAAACAGCCAAATTTTTACTTTGGTGGACATTTTCTCAGAAATTGTTCAGACAGTTTTACAGATTTTTGTTTCATAAGAATCCCCTCATATACCTCTTCGACGCGTTGTTCGTTGCCATTGAATCGCCGGTCTGCGTGTGGCGGTCATTTTCCTTTTGTCGACGGGTCCCAAATTGGACTTCCCATGTTAAATTCTCCAGTGCTTTATAATGGGACACATTATGCCTAATATCTCACCTAATATTGAGATTAGAGACTATAGTTCCATAAAGGTTCCATAAAGAACTAGTGAAGGTTTTATATTGTACCTTTTAAGGTTCCATAAAGAACTAATGAAGGTTCTATATTGTACCTCTTAGGTTTCCATAAGGAACTAGTGAAGGTTCTATATTGTATCGTTTATGGTTCCATAAAGAACCAGTGAAGGTTCTATATTGTACCTTTTAAGGTTCCATAAAAACTAATGAAGGTTCTATATTGTACCTTTTAAGGTTCCATAACGAACTAGTGGAGGTTATATGTTGTACCTTCTAAGGATCCATAAATAACTAGTGAAGGTTCTATATTGTACCGTTTGAGGTTCCATAAAGAACTGGTGAAGGTTCTATATTGTACCTTTTAAAGTTCCATAAAGAACCAGTGAAGGTTCTGTACTCTATCTTTTAAGGTTCTATGGTGGACTTTAAATGGTTCTATATGATGCTTTAATGGTTCCATTTTAAACCTGTGGGTCCATATGGAACCTTTTATCCATGAGTAAGAGGAGTTACACGTGGAACCTTTTATCCTCCAGTAAAAGGGTTCTATATAAAGAACATTTCTTGTCTCGTAAAATGGGTTCCATATAAAGAACCCTCGAAAAAGGTTCTTTATAGAACCTCCAAGGGTTCCGTATTTGAAGCGAGACCATGAACCTTAAAAGGTTCTATATTGAACTATTTTTTCTAAGAGTGTAGGAATCAATTGCGAACACATAGGAAATGATATATGCTGAATATTGTCATGACCTTGAAAATGACCTTTGACCTAAATTTCAAGGTCACATGACAAAATGGCTAATATCTCGCTTATAATTGACTTTATATCTTAGGAATCAATTGGGCACATACAGGAAATGATATATGCTGCATATTCTCATGAACTTGAACTTTGACCTTATATTTTCAAGGTCAGATTACAAAATCACGATCGATTATTATCGATTTTATAGCTCAGGAATCGATTGTGAAAATACAGGAAATTATGTATGCTGAATATTGTCATGACCTTGATATTGACCTATGACTTCATTTTCAAGGTCACAGGACAAAATGGATAATATCTCGCTTATGACCGATTTCACAACTGTAATGAGTAAACTCCTAGAACACTTCAGAGCTTAAAATTGGCACATTCAAATGGGAAGTCATATATGGCGAATTTACAGGTGACCTTGAATTTGACTTTCAATTACCTTGAAAGGTCAAAACGGCAATTTTGGTGAATAAAGTTGTCGTTTCACACTAAAAATGTCTCTGGTAACCTTTCTTAGCCATTGGGCTATCTTTAACTTATGCATTATACTCCCTTTGTGATAAGTTTAAGTTTCGTTGCTTTTGAATCGCCGTTCTGCGTGTGGCGGCCATATTGATTTTTTGGTGGGTTGATGAAACATTTTTTCGTCCCTAACTATGTCAATATCCGTTTTCAAAATCTCCTTTCTGACATGCACGTTTCTCTTCTTTGCTACTACCACATTATTCGCGTGCGTTACGGTCAGCCGGTAAACTCTTGTTGAATAAGCCACAGTTTAGGACTGTAATGTACGGTCAGCATACATTCCTCAGCTCAGCACCTCGCGTCCGGAACAAAGTTCCTCTTGATGTCAGGCAAAGCTCCACATCAGCCACCTTCAAGGAAACACTCAAAACCTCTAGTCTAAATCTCGATAATTCTAGTCATTCTCGTTCAATATAAACTAGTCAATAACAATACGTTTAGACATTTGTATTGTAATATCATATTTTTGTGACATAGGCCCTTCAAACAGAATGATAACTTTTTCGAACTTATATAGTACCCCATCAAGAAGTGTAATTGAAGAAAATCGAAGTATTATTTTTAATATATTCTCGGAAATTCTCTAATTTTAACTCCATTAAAGGTCAGATCAGTTCGAGGAAAATAGAAAATGTATTCGACTAATTATTATTGTAAAACGAGCTCTGGAAAGTCCGCAGAATGTAATCGAATGAAACGAAAACGTTTTGAATTCTAATGGCATTTTCTATACAATGGCAATAGATGTTTTTCCTTAATTGTTTCCATGCATCTTACATGTGCCTCACAGTGTCAGCACCATACAAGTATATTGATTCGTTCATCATAGACCAGTGAAGAAACTATAACAAGATAATCAAAAATTTCACGCTAGTTTGTGTCTCGTAATTTTGTCGGTCTTTAGTCGATTATCGAGTAAAAAAAGCACCAGCCTCCTGTTCTGTCTCATTTACCACCTGCAGATTGTGCGTCCCAAGACAAACGCCTATATGTAATTACCTGTCTGTAGTTTTCAATAATTAGATGAACTTTACCAGAAGTCCTCACAAAGGACACCCGAGCTAAATGTTATTGCTTAATTAGTTCACATTCCACACGATCTCGCGTCTATTTTCATGCGATGGATTTCAAACTGTGTGAACCGCGGCTAAAGGTACAGCTCCATAAAGCCGATCACATTGGGCATCGCATCGCTGAAATGGATAAACGGCGAGACTTATTTGTGTTTAGGTCGGTAATTATCAGTGGTGAATAGTCTCATTTCAAAGACTATTGTGCGCAGAAGTGCCATTGAACGGCAGCCGGCTGAGTGAACATACAAAGACAATCGAAAGGGATCGCCACTGTATTGAGAAATTTCCTGTCGCGACCAATCATCTTTATTGATGACAGCAACAGCCCCAATAGATAGCCTCGTTAAGCAAGTGGCTGGGCACCTCACGGAGGCCTTACTTACAACAAACACGAGGCAACAGAAGCAGAACATTGTGGAACTATTTTCCGGGAACCGCATTGCTTTGTATTCCTCCGCGGGAATCGTTCCGCGGTTAATGCGATTTCTTTCCTTTAAATCGACCTCAATGCGCCTGTATTATTGGCCTTTAGAATATGTCCTAATTCAGTGTTCTTTACATGCAAACGAGCGGGAATCTCTCTCTTTGGCTTTGTCTTCGCTTTTTTGTTCCGACCTGGCCGGTATCATAAATAAGATTCATTTTCATCTTTCACGGTCGACTAATCCGCACTTACGGACATTTCCGAGTGGATTAGGTTGTCACGCGGTCTTCCAAGCTGGCGAACGATCTCTTGGTTAATTGACTAGCAAAACAATGATGCCGTTTTCTGCTAATTCCATTGGCGATGCTGGGAACTCGCAAGGTGTCGGTTTGGTGCTATGGTTCACTACTTGCCTTCCGGCGGCGAAAGTTCTTCCGGTTGAAGGCACAGGCACACAATCCGCGTCATTGAGAGCTGATTGCGGACAGGGGAAGGAGAACAGCGGGGTCGGCGGGGCGTGAATAAGGACAGTTGTCCCGGTGATCCGTTCCCAAGATGCCAAGTCTAAGTGGACCTCCAACCCGCCCCCCTCCGCATAAACTGAGTTGTCATATCGCGCAATAGAACGTCACTCAACAGTCAACATTGGCGAAAAGTGGCCAGCGTATAGCATGTAACATCATTCAACCTGTCCATATGACAAATTCTGCTCGTGATGTATAAGTTCTGACAATATGGCGAACAACTCGACGTAATGAGGAAAATATCAATTCACGGATTTTTGTATGGTTCACAGTTAGAAGGTTCGGTTTATGAAATGTGAGAGTAAGTTTTTGGAAAATGCATACACTTTTGTCGCATCTTGAATTAGATATATATCTTCCATACAGTGTTTATCATTCAGCATAGGTCAATCTCATATTTCTGTACCAGACTAAATTATTTGATACTCAACAGTGAATATGGATGGAGTATTCTAAAATAAACATTTGTATATTTTCCCAACGTTCAAAATATGCAAGCGATAAGATGCGCAAATAAACTACTTTTCATAGAATTCCACCAACGCTGGAGTTAATTACTATGTAGAGTGAATGTGACGTGCAACGTGGAAATCGCGAAGGCAAACACTTGTGTTTTTCCGCTAATTTAACCGCAGGTGTCCGACAAAATAGCCTCGGGGTGATTGTACAATTAGCAAGAACACATCAACAAAACGCCGCTCAACGGACAAAATTCTGGGGACATACTTCCTTTTTTCTTGTGCAACACCCGACTATTGACTTGAACCGCAGAAAATATGTACGGAAATTGACACTATTTCTGCCCAACGAATGCTATGTTCCCATGGCCGTTCGCGTTTCGTGAATTGGATTACAACGTTTTGAAAAGAGCGGATCATTTGTGGTAAATGACCGCTGATATGTCTCTGATGTGTAGTTGAACGGGCGGTAGTCTTTCAAGTATTGTATTCCTTTTGTGAAAGGTGTAATTGAAAATCTAAAACGGTGCATAATTGACGAGTGTTGACTCACTAAAGAGGAGCGAATAAAAGCTAACAGGATTTCTGAATAACTCCACAAAGTTTCCTCAGCGGTAGAGAAAATACATCGGATAAGAGCGCGTAACCTCATAAACGCAAAATAAATATATCATTTCTTGTTATATCGTGAGCCAATAGAAGACACCCGCGGCGGATATTGTGAATATATCAACTTGAATGTTTACAGAGACCCTTGAATCTGCCCTGCGAATCATGGTCACTTTATTATTGCTAACATCTGCTTGTTTTTCTATATTTGGAACGAAATTATCGTGGGAATATCTGAGAAGGAGTAATATAGCTCGGATGACTGAATAGATTTACAAGGATCACAAACAGTGAATTATTCAATATGGTAATTACTCTATCACAATCAACATGTTCTTTATACATGTATCATTTTTTCACCAATTATTTATCTTAAAATTGAGTATCTTTTGAGGGAGCATAATATTATTATTATTATGTGTGTGGAATTTCTTCGCATAGACTTTGATGAATTTTCAACCATCTAATAAATTGTTTCCTCTACAATTTTGAAAATATCCGTTGAGCTGCATTTCATATTTGCATAACATACCAAGTGTCAAAAAGACTTAGATATATTATATATCCGTCTTTTCAATTAAATCCGCAATATGAAATGCATGTAATAGATTTATATGTGGATTTAGGCCCAGATATTGTTCAACTGTAACCGGTGAATCAATTCTGGAAATATATTGTTTGTTCCTAACTAGCTGTCGCATATTATAAAACTGTGTCTTAAAAATAATTTCGATATTTTGCAAGGCTCCATTCCAATGAATATCTGTCGGTTGATTGCGTGTTATTACACTTTAATGAGATAACAAATTCACCACGCAAAATCGATCGTTGATTCGGCCGTGCGCCGTTCTCTGTTCCTATTGGTTGGCGAGCTCCAAGTGGGCGGAGCTTAACGGTTCCCAGTGTCACAAAAGCGAGGGCGTCTTTCCCCCGTGTCTTAACCTTGTGAAAGTTCCGTGTTAGGTGTGTGCACAGCGTAATCAGGGAGTTATGGGGATGGAGTGAGATATAAGCGGACAGTCAACGTACTCATCTTCCAGGACGCAATAACATGACTTGCTTTAAATAATTCCTGGATGCAGGAATGCATTATATCTATTGACCTCGAGGTGAAAGGGGGAATCATTTGCGCGGGACATAAAACATTGGACTGGAGAATTCAGCTCATAAATTTGAAGATATTTATAACGTCAAGACAACGTGTGCACTGGGAGGAACTTGCTGCATTAACGAGTGAGAAATACTCTGCACTAGTACAAGTGTCTCATTGAGGATAGTGATAGTGGCATTATGACCTGAGGAATGATCATCAATTTCTTATCACTCGCGCATTGTACGGGGAGTACAAGATAATTGCCTACATTGTACTGTGAAGATAAATATATAACAACGTAGGGACCAGTGAAGGGATTATGATTAACTATGAATAAGCCCACACTATGCAAGGAGGCGTGAATATGAATGACGCATGACAGACAATCAGAAGTCACGAGAAAGGCAGCGATAATTAAATTATATGGGACACCCCACGCCTCGTGAACAGAAGAAATTGAACGTCTTGATTCCATTACTGCACGAACTTTGCTCGGGAGTGAAAGAACATTGCGAGGTATTAGAGAACGGGATATTATAATCGCATCGCAAATATATATTTCGGAACATCTATTTGTTAACACCCTGTAGTAGTATATAGACTACGTAGATCACCATGGAAACCTGCCAGAAGCGTCGCGTTGGTTACGATATTGCAAGTCTCCTGGGGTCGACGGAGGAACAGAGGGAGTGGGACCGGTCAATCTCACCCCTAGGGAACCCTGACCCAGGCGTAACCACGGAAACCACTCCCGGACACACGCATACTGCCGCAGGTGAGATCATCACGTCTTTCGGACTTCTCCACCAAATATTACAAATGAAAGAATGGAGCCTTGAAATTTTCAAGATGTATTATCAAGTTTTAATTGACTTATCGTACCTAAACACAAAATACATGCAGTTTCCAGCATATCTTGCAAACTCCTGGCACTGATTTATGAATAAGTTAAATATTTACAATACTTTCGTTCAAATCTGAAACAAATATGTGTGAACTTTAAGAACTGACATGATCAATCACTTTAAAACACGTGAATTGTATAATAGGGGCCTATTATAACGCGTACATTTATTTGAATAATAAAAACCTTTAAACTTCAACTGTTTTCAAGGTGTTCATCAATCGAGACAGTAGCGAAGAAGCTGTTCATCATCAGTTAAATGCATTTTATGTATTCTTTTCAAAGCACGAACCATATGCGATTCACAAAGTAAAAATGCTGTGCGTTTTTAGGATACAACAACAGCACTTGAAACCATTACGACCCACTCAAGTATCGACAAGTCGGTTGAATACGACAATATTTCTATCGTTTTCACCGGGATTTCGTAGATGTCATCAGTTCCAGTGCAAATCTGTCAGCTCCGAATAAAATTGATGTGTTAATTGGTTTGCTGTTTTGATTAGGCTGCGCTCTATTTCCAACAACGGGTCAGATTAGTGCGACATTTTCATGCTGATTTCAATTGCCGATCATCCTGTTTTCTCGTATTTACTTACATTAAGTTGAATTCAACTTGAGCTAATCCATAAAGTCACTTAAGCTTGCCAAGGGAGCGATTGTTGCTCCAATCGAGAGCACTCAACAAGTTCCAAGTGGCAAAATGAAGCCTCTCCATTTGCTCTTGTAAAGAAATTTGATTCCGAAATTAGTTTGTTTGTGACTTCGATCTGGCCACTGACATCTTGTAATTAATGTTTCTTGTGGGAGCCGAGCTTCCGGAAGTTGTGCCATCAGTCGGCCGGAAGTTCATCCTCCCACCCCGCGCAGTGCATGCCGGGAATATAATTGTCAGGACACGTTTGCTCCTTAAATGAAAATCTCATATGGAAGATTAACACCACCCCAGTGCTCACAATAAGAATCTCGTCTCACAACTTTGAAAACAAGACGACACTCGGCAGGCTGAAAATAGTCTTCGCCGATCCATATACGATTAATGGATGAATTACCGCCCATTTCTTGTGTCGCATCTTGTTAACAGTGACGCTAAAACGAGATGTCGATTGGTCAATAAAAACCTCAAAATCGGAAGCGATGAGCAATTGTTTGGGATCACACACGAGAACTTGCCAATGATCAGACTGTTTAACTTATCAATTCGCTCGCCGCCTTGGGAAACCTAAACCCGTGGCGACTTGTGGAAATCGACCTGTATCCTACGGGAGGGGGGATGAGGGGGCAGGTTTCTGACAGAGGAGCGAGCGCTCACGGTCACACTCTGTGGGTGGCCCTCGGCTTCTAATGACACCATCAAGTGGGAACCATGTCGTACCCTTGAGACTCAACAGGAAATTCAATCAAGTGAACTTGGATCGCTCAATGCAGCCACCATGCTGTTCATCCGCCACGTTTGTTGACCAACCATGGTTCAGTAGCAGTGTGCGACATGGAAGTTACCACGGTCTATTACTGAGTAAATGATGCTAATTTCTAAAATATCGATAGTTACTGCAACTAAGCGGCTATCACAATGTGAAAATGTCCCATATTCCCACGATCATGGGGGCTGGGGGCAGTCGGGATCACACCATCTCCTGCTGTGTTATCCAAAGGCCAGACCATCAGCCGCATTAGAGACACTTTGTGTCAGATGAAAGGCCTATCGCAAGTCACATTCAAAACTGTATTGTATCTTTTAAACAGTGATAACGGATCCGGACAATGACGAAATACATCAGCTAAAACAGTAGACATTACTGCCGCCTTTCTTCGGGTTTCAGAAACTTTTTTGTGCAACGACCATATAAAAAGTCTAAATTTGTTATATGACTTGTCAACGCCACTCATCAGTGGCTCCATAACGTGTTTCACTGTATCCATTCACACATTCTGTGCCGCTGGTGTTAAAACGGAGAATGTTGAACTCCATAATTTTGGGCAGGGTTTCCAGGAGTTGAGTACCAATTGCTTCGGACATGTGAAGGGCTTTGATGGAGATTATTCCTTTAAAGACTCTGGTTTTTTAGAATTCCAAGAAGAAAGATGGGCTTATATGTCACCCTACTCACATATATACTTATGTCATATGCGCATATAGTTTCTAATATCACCAACTTGCATATTTTGATATCCCCACAGATACTGAGCTAAGTGGTCGCCCCTCACCCCACAGTTTGCCACGTTACCAAGACTACGGAAACTGCCGGGACCCCGTGCCTCCCTGTTGGGTCCGGAATGATTCCGCGGAACAGCGAGCCCACCAAAAGAACATGTCGCCTGCAGTGTTTCAGTACTTTGACGTTTACCGCAAACAAGACTCGCGGTCAGAAGACGATCCGCAAAAATACCAGATCCCGAGTCCTACCGCTAGCGAAGGCAGCGCCTCTTCGTGGTCGGATGTCAATCACTATAGCAACGGGTCGCCCTCGGACATCAATGGACTTCGAACACCACGTGACTTGGATGACCAGGATCCGGCAGTGACGAAACAACGTGCGTCTCCCTACCTTACTACTACTAATACAACAGACTCGAGCAGCGAGACGGCGCAACCGGAAGTTACGACACCGAGTCGTGAAAACGACGCATGCGCACAGTCGGACGGCGAGGAATTCCCGGAAGGTGGCGCCCTGGGTTCACCGCTAGAAGACGCTGACGGCGAGGAGGATGCGGAGGATTCCGGGAAGAGGAAACAGCGGCGATATCGTACGACGTTCTCCAGTTGTCAGCTTGAGGAGCTCGAAAAAGCTTTCCAGCGCACACACTACCCGGATGTGTTCACGAGGTGAGTACCTGTATTTAGAGTTGTGAAGGTTTCTGTTGGGGTGTAGTTGTCTCACTTGGGAAGTTCTTATGTCGGACGGATGCTCAATTTAATTTGAGTGAGCATTCATGTGCTCATAGCTTTAAACGGTGGTTAGTTCACCACATTATGTGCGCTGTAGATATGGTGTCATGAGGGAAATACCGCGCATTAATCTACATTTGAACCTCTTCACGAGTATATGGATAAATTCGGTCATTTTGTCAGCTCTGTCGATTCAAAGACGTCGAGATGAAGGTGTGATAACGATTTAATGGGACCATTCAATTATCACGTTGTCTGCCCGCCATATGGACCGCTGTCCCTCTGCGGTACTTGTACATGCACGTCTCCACAGCTCCAACACGGCACTAAATTAAATTATCTCCAACATTTGATTAGACCCAACACTTTTGAGTCCCAAAGACGATGCATTGACCTCATGCCTTTGCAGAATTGACCATTTTTAGACGCTTGTGGCGTAGTGGTGAACAAAAATACCAGTTGGTGTTTCATAAGTGCAAGTGGGGCCTTTTGATGAATCACTATATAATAATGTGTTATAATGCAATTATGTATATAATTTTGATATAATAGGCGTATTTTGTTATTTCAGAGAAGAACTGGCAATGAGAATTCATCTAACCGAGGCCAGAGTCCAGGTATGCTACATTGATTAATCAACAAAATATGGTTTGAAAGCCCCGTGCTAGTAATAGTTAAGAATGCCATATAGGGCCTACTCTACCCTCGCCCCGATATAGGTAGAAACTTCAAGTTGCCAACTTTTTCAAATTTTGTCATATAAACCTGAAATTCGTAAATTGTCATTGTGCAAAGGTGAAGTATCCAAAGTTATGATACGATACCATTTAATAGTGTAAAAATATCAGCGAAAAACAGTGTAAACGAGATAGAAAATATCACGGTATGCACATTAAAGACCAATTCCTATTTTTCGGCATCCAGGAGGTAGAAACAGCGTAAAACTGTCTTGCACACATTATCGTTTTAATTTCACAATTAGGAATATCGCTTGATATGACTTGGTTTGTCCGATATCACTGCGTATGAGTTACACAGGAGGCGGTTTATACACGTGTTCTGTCGGCAGATATCTAAGGGACCGACTCAATAGAACATCGATATATCCATGCCCACTTCACAAGCATAGCTCGAATACTGTCAAGTCCGCGCTGGTAGCCTTTAGGGGGAGTTACATACACTTGAAGCGGTCCTTGTGCCTTTGTTGCCGACGCGTTAATAGATCGAAAAAAGACGCATTCACGTGTCTTGTTAACCTCCGTGTTGGACAAATATTGACTGCCTCCCCAGAATTTCCCGACAATGGCGCGCTGTTTTTCGCAGGGGCTATTTGTTCAAAGAATTACGGTGATGTTTGATCAGGGACGGAAAGCTGTTAATGGGCTGGGCACAACTCTTAATTAACTAATTACTGTTTTCCACCGGCCACTCGAATATATCAATATAGTTGTATCAGAATCGGCTCGTTATTTCAGCGTATCGCCCGCTTTTAGTCTGATTGATTGTTTGCATACTTTAATTCAATTTCCGATTTGAATCGATATGTTTTGATTGGCAATTGAAGGAGTTCTATAGAGCTGAGGCACGGCTCCTGGGAAACATGTCTTGGGTAAACTTTAACCCCTCCGACACCGTTACACCGCCGTGTGATTGTATCGGAAATTGATACAGTTTTCACGGCAGCCCCGTCATTTTATAGAACGATAACCGTGTCTTGTTAGACTTCTGGGAAAATATTTAACGTGGTTTAATTTCGACGCTGATAATTTTGTGGCAAACGAAAACAAACTGAATGCAATCCTTAATGGAATCAAGACTGTTAATTATATTTTGTTTAGCTATCACTAATAGGTACAACGACATCGGAGCACTTTTTATTTTTCATATAAATAGTTTCAACATTATTGGATCAGAAAACATACATAAATCATCTCTATTAGCCCTAATTATACAATTTAGGTTCCATTCTCCAATGGATATATAGCATAAGCTCAGATAGAATGCTTCTTGATTATTTAAATAACATATTTATCCCCCCCCCCCCCCCCCAGGTATGGTTCCAGAACAGACGGGCCAAGTGGCGTAAGAAGGAGAAGGTCGGGCCCCAGGCGCACCCCTACAGCCCATTCACGGGACCGCTGTCAGTCGCGGCGCGGATCCAGCAACAACACAGTCAACAGCAGCTATACACAGAGCTCCTACTCAAGTCCTACGGTAGGGGAATGCTGCCGCCGATACCGCCACCTACGTCACAAACGCCGCTACACCACCCGTCACTCATTTCCGGTTTGACGTCACTTCCGGCTGTTATGTCGACGGGCATTCGACCGCCGCTTCTGCCGCCAGGGTGCGCTCTCTCGCCGCCAACATCTGAGAGTTTGCCGCAAAGCATGTCGGGATCGCCGGGCTCGTTCCAGCATTTGCTCGCGATGATGTCAGCGAGAACGAATAAACGTGATGGCGAGGGCCCATGCGCGACCGGAAACGATGACGTCATCGCCAGTTCGCGAGGTGCGGACTCCCCTACCGAACAGGACCATGCTCTATCGCCTTCATCACCTTCGCGGTCGGAATCTCCGTGTAGCGTTTCCATGACAACCGATCAGACGTCACCCCAGGGTCCGGTTGAAAGCGAACGGCGATCTTCAAGTATCGCAGCTCTACGACTCCGAGCTCGTGAATATGAAATGAAACTCCAAATGGGTCAAACATACAGCAAGGGCATTGTGTATTAGGAGAATGTAGGCTCGCATACATATAACTCGACTTTATTATAGTTATTCCAGAGACCTGATTGCCGGTGTGCATCCGTGTAATATGAAATGGTAATTCGTTTATAATAACGGAGTTATGTGTGAAATAAGTGAAACAATTGAGGCATTTACACCATATTTGCATACTCTGAGGAACCAACCCTATGATTTTCTGATATGTATCTAATATTATGAATATTCTGGCAAATTATTATTAACCAACCTTTCACATTCACTGCCGAGTTTCCATCGATCTCATCAATTGATATTCATATCGAGTACACTTTGTATTAAAAATATACACAAGCAGCATTTTCAAATGTATAATGTATGTGATTTTTATACGAGAGCCGACTTGAGAGCCGATTTGAGATGTTTATTGTAGTGTATGATATCGTATGTGTCTATCATAAGCATATTATGTCCTTGTTAAAGCTTGCAGACACGTTTACAATATTACAGAAAAGCAAAACCTGTTCTGATAGTTTGTTAACTTATTTCTTGCAGAATTAGATACATGTATATTACAGAAATGTTGTGAAACAAAATTTCATATGACCACCTATAATCTCATACACTCTTGCAGATGAAAATGAGATCCTATAGTATTTATTTAAAGGAAAATTTAAAAATGATGATACCATCTTAGAGATTACCACTAAGAATATGTACAAATAACAAAATGGTGCCGTGACCAGTATATCCTGTAAATATTGTTCGTTTAACTGGTCACGGCACCATTGTAGTTATAATACCATGATTGTTGTAGCTTATGTGTTGTGTTACACATGGAAAATTGCTTTTGCACATGTATATGATTATATTCAGACCCATGATCATATAGTATATGATTATATTCACTGTTTGTTACTTGCATTGAAACACATATCAAATATGTGACGAATTAATGTCGACAGGAGCAGATGCTTTCGTTGACGTTTGATATCAGGCTCAAGCCTGGACGATTTGTTTGCACCAAAGAATGATTTGTTATGTTGGTTGTGCCATAAAAATGTTTGAATTTATTTATTTGTAGTATTGTGATAATAAATGTACTTACGGAAAAGTGTTTCTTTGTGTTCAGTCGTGCCACATGTAGGCTATGTGTGGTGCAAACTGAAAAAAAAACTAATTTGGTTTTCAAGTTTAACATGATGGCGAGAACTCAGAGATACGAGTACAATTTGAGTGATACGTGGTCGGGATTAATTTGAAATATGTATTCCTGGTGATACGGAAATAAAGTTAGGTTATACATATAGATAACCATGCATTTCCAGGGCTTAAATCCAAGCATGAACATATGGATCAATAGGCCAGTATATCGATCTGTGAAACCCACAAACAAATTTTCCTTTCAAAGTCAGGAAAGGGTTGGGAAGAATAATGCCCCGTGGCTTGAAAATCCACCCAAGTATATATGCTTAGGGCATGGAAAGCTAGTATATTTACTGTCAGATATGCATCTAGGCCTATATCAATGAAAACTTGAACAACTAATAACTGTTATCAATACGCTTACGTACATATTTAAGTAGGATTGTAATTATGGGTGTATTCAGGAGGGGCGTGTCTTTAGGAAGGCTGGTGTGGGCATAGGCCTATATCTGTGGGTTGAAAGTAAAGCGACCGTAAAGCAACCTGGGAATGTTAGCCTAAGCCTATCTATAGATTTACATACTGATGTATTGATGACACAAGAAAACTCCGAGAGGGAACATTGCCGGTAAAAGATCGGACTAATTTCGTTTCCCGCGATCGTTATTAACCTCTTTGAGCCTGGGATTCTCTTCACTGCGGGACTACTCAGCACGCAATTGTCGTCTGCTGCCTAGACACGAACGGCTCAATTAGTCGGCGCTCGAAATACACCGAGCGCATTAATAATTAACGCGCCTCAGTTTTGAAAACGGATATTTAATTTAAACCCCGTTTTCGGAATCCGGGCATTTGCCGCGGACCGGAAATGAGGTCAGCGTTCCAGACGCCACGACCACGTGCCCGGGAAAGTGAGACTTGCGCCTCGCTCTGAAAGTCCAGGCTGCAAAACGAAATGACGAGACGGCTGATGCGAAACAAGACGAAGAAGGGCAGGCGGTGAAAAGAAGGAAATTGGCCTAATTCATAAATCATTAGAACGTTTCATTTCGAAGGCACGCGACCACCTGGCATGCCGGGAATCTTTTGACAGGGGAGGAACTTTGTCAGACAGACGAAGGGTCAGATTCATGGGATACCAAGGTATCTAGAACGCTTCAAAGTCTGCGGGATCAGCCCTCTCCCCCCGAGAGCGCGGGGCAGGTGGGAATGTCCACGACAGTTATACCAGTAACCTATTATATGTGCCACTAACGATGATGATTAGGTCAAATTAGTTCGTAAGAGAATCTGAATAGATCTAGATCCACCAAGGGCAAGTTCACTAATTGATCTACCATTCTGCTTAACTTAGGCGTTGTTTTAAAGTTGCACGGCGGGAAAACAAGGCATAGAGAATATAGTGCAACATAAATATGTCAATGGAAACCATTAAATGTTCCTATTAACACCAAAGACAAACATTATTTCATTTCATATTTAACCCATGTGAATATAAGTATTATATGCACAGTTGGACGTAACTAAGCATATCTATCAAACCCTTGCCGTAAACAAGCATTAGGACTCTTTGCTCAGTCTCCCGAGATCACATTTTAGGGTGGAATTCAACATTTTGAGGTACATTGCCATTTTTTCCAATTTTTGTGACAGACACACCCGAGTGCATCTCAGCTAGACACAATGATCTCGACGGGTTGTTAATGTACGACTCAAAGATTTTTGTTTTTAACGCGCAAGATTGTGTTCGGAGATATAAACTCCTAGATAGGGTTCAAACTAGAATTTATCCACACGAAAACGCAAAGTTGTCTATGGATTTTCAGTTGAAATTTTCTGTAATGGAGGCAAAAAAACAAATATTTTATATATGGAGATAACCTTGTTTACCTAAAAGGGTTCAAAGCAAAATGTTTCTGTACGGACATGAATTTTTCTTCACAAGAAACAAATGTTTCAAAATTTACTTGACGGCATTGCTGAAGTACTGTGAGCAAAAACCCATGCAGTGTCAGCGAGATGAAAAATTAGATTCAATACACATATAGGCCTTTAACCTTTTATGCCAGTCCAGTGTTAATGTTCTCATGTCCATATTTTCGAATGAGCCTGCATGTACGAGTATTGACGAATATTTTTTTTTTTTTTTGCATTCTCCACCAATTGTTTTACTTATAGAAACATAACAAATATCATCAAATCGGTCGTTTTGTTCTGTCTACACCACTTTAGACCTACCGGACCTATGGTCTGAAAACTTAATTGCATGGTATGACATCCCTCATCCGTCCACATCTGTATCTTCAAAAGTTTACGGTCGAATTTTTCTGAATTTTTGCAAAAAAAATACCTCTAAAATGTTTTGGCATTTTTTTTTCATAATGGCGGCCATTGTCGATGAAAAATGCCCGATTTGGAGTTTGGCGGCCAATTCCGCAAAATTTGTTCGAATTCTTTTTTTTTTTCATAATTTGATATTATGCAATGAACTCTTCTTGTGTCCTTTTGCTGTGTGTATGAAATTTGTTGCTTTTGTATCACTGGTCTGCGCTTGGGGACCACTTTGAATTTTTGACGGGTCGGTAAAAGAAATTTTGTCCGAAACCCCCCTACTATCCATTTTTGACATGTACTTTTGAAATGTTTTTTTGGGTTTTTGCCGGAAAGATCTTTGTATAGGCATGTCCTGTTGATCAATCCAAATAAATATTGTTTATAAAAAAAAAAAAAAAAAAATGTTTTTTTTTGTTCGAAATCGAGTTACTGTCTGCTTCAAGTCAATTGCAGCCAAAAATAAATCGCCATTCAAATTTATTTTCAAAATTGTATCCACTATTACCTTCATCTACGTGGTTGGGCTCCAGAAGACAATTTGCGCATACCATGCCTTCATTTGTGCATACCATGCCTTCATTTGTGCATACCATGCCTTCATGCCTTCATTTGTGCATACCATGCCTTCATTTGTGCATACCATGCCTTCATTTGTGCATACCATGCCTTCATGGGCGTTCCGGGCCAAGACATCATGCCTTACGGGCAATTTGAGGCTTTTATATGTATTATCATGGACCCTGATTCACATGTTTCAGAAGAAAACAGTTTGAGGAAATCCGAAATTAGGCAATTTTCAATTAAAAAAAAAACACAAATCACCATATATAAATACCATTTGAAAAGCAAACAATTACGCTCTATCTTCAAGTGTTTTAGGTGAACAGTCATGCCAGCTCCCATTATGAAGGTAAAACCCCTCCCCCTTCCCCCGAAACCAATGAGACCAATTTTCTCGGCCTGGAAATGGCCCAAAAACGTGTATTTCAGACACACATTGTTTTCCGCCGACCCATCGTAAAATCAAAATGAAGCCACACACGCAGACCGGCGATATAAGGGCAACGAAACGCATACACATCACAAAGGTATAAAAGGGGAACCTCTTGAAACAAAAATCTCAAAACGATTTAAAAAGTTTTCGAGAAAATGGCCGAAAAAAAGTCAGAAATTGGCCGTTTTTCGTCGGAAATGATCACCATTGTAAAATTGAGAAAATACAAGAACTAAAAATACTTCCCTCTTGAAATACTTTTATGCAATATTTCAGAAAGATTCACCAGTAAACATCAAGGATAAAAATGTAGAAGGACGACGACGGACGACGGACACAACGCCATGGCAATATCAAACCGAAACAATACCTCCCTCTTGAAATATTTTTTGTGCAAAATTATTGTACAAATTTTCAGAAAAATCCGACCGTGAACTTCAAGGATAAAAATCAATAAGAACCTGGACGCAGACGCCAACGGCGGACAAAAAACACAACGCCATGGCAACAGAATAAATAGCCCAACGACTAATAGAGGTTGTCGGAGAATTGTACAGTGGCTAGCCGATTCCCTATCCCTCTATCTTATAAACTTCACATGTGTTTGCAACCATTCAGAGTGCAGTCCCCATACTCTCCCAATATTAGTAAATTAACACACATTTTTTTTAAACCACCAAATTTTGGTTTCAAAATGATCAGTTGGTGGGGAATAACCTATCCATTCTATACAAAGTTTCAAGTTTCAGTGGTTTCGAAAAGGATGTGGGAAATTTCAAAAATGTGGAAAAAAATCAGAATTCTAAAAAATGTCGGTTATGGGGGAAATCCCATAGTATGAACATACGAAATTTTAAAAGATTCAATTGAGTGGTCTTGGAAGAGAAGACGTTTCTTATAGAAAATAAGAAAAATCATCAATTACCAGAACTTTGGACCGGTTACCAGTTAGCATAGCTTCTTCATATTTTTATCTTTAAAGTTTACAGTCAAACCTTTCTGAAATTTTGCACAAAAATACCTAAAAATAGTTCCAGGAATATTTTTTTTTTGGTTTTCTGTTCGCACTTTTTTTCAAAATGGCGGCCATTCACTCAAAATCTGTTCAGTAAGTTTTTTTCATATATTACACTCCTCAAATGTGTATAAGTTTTCTTGCCCTTGAATTGCTCGAAGTAGGCCATTTTGGCCCAAACTTGGCCCAAATCGGACGTTCCCATGTTAAATTCTCTCATGCCGGAAAATTGGGACACATTATTGCTAATATCTCACTTGATATTGAGATTAGACATTAGGAATCAATTGTGGAATATGGAAAATGATTATGCTGAATATTCTTGTGAATATTCACCTTGACCTTCAATTTGGCCTTTGACAGTCATATGACCTTGAATTTGGCCTTTGACAGCATTTTCAAGGTCAGAGCACAAAATGGTTAATAATATCAACTTTACACACTCGGAATCAATTGTTGACCTATGATAGTGATATATTTTGATTATTGTCATAACCTTGAGCTTGACCTTGGACCTCATTTTCAAGGTCAGAGCATAGAATGGCTGATATCTCCCTTATTATTGGACTTTTCAGCTTAGGAATCAATTGTGCACATATGGGAAATGATGTATGCTGAATGTTCTGATGACCTCGAATTTGACCTTTGACTTCATTTTCAAGGTCACAGGACAAAATAGTTAATATCTCACTTCTTATCGAGTTTATTGTTGGGAAACAATTGTGGGAATACAGGGAATGATATACACCGAATATTCTGATGACCTTGAATTTAGCCTCCATCAGGGCACAAAATGGCTGATATATCGCTTATTATCGACTTTACAAGTTAGGAATCAATTGTGCACATATAAGAAATGATATATGCTGAATATTCCCATTACCTTGAACTTGACCTTTGGCCTCATTTTCAAGGTCAGAGTATAAAATGGCTAATATCTCGCTTATTATCGACTTTACAGATTAGGAATCAATTGTTCAGAAATAAGCAAAAATATAAGCTGAATATTCTAATGACCTTGACCTTTTACCTTATTTTCAAGGTTGGATCACAAAATGGTTAATATATCGCTCATTATCGACTTACAGTCTGGAAATAAATTGTAGACATATAGGAAATGATGTATGTTGAATATCCTCGTGACCTTCAACTTGAATTGACTTTATTTTCAAGGTCACAGGACAAAAGGGGTGATATCTAAAATATGAAAAATGTATTTTCCGGTAACCTTCCTTCGCCTTTCGACTAAATTTTTATTTATCAAAACTCTGAGAAAATAAGTTTCTGGAGACCTTCTTATGGTATCACCGTAAAAAATTCGACGAAGAATTTTTTTCCCAAAAAAAAAACATTTACTCATGACGGGAAAAATTACAAAGTTCAAAAGAATTCACATATATTCTACTTTTTATATATAAAAAATAAAGTTTCTAAAACGGGCATTTTTTTAAGACTCTCCATGATGTTACCATACGAAATTTCAACCAAAAAAAATCCATCGAGTGACGTAGGAGGAGATGTTTCAAATCTCTACCATTATAAGTAAATTTACATTTTTCAAAAGTGGAAAAAAACTCACCAGTTTTCACCATTTCTCTAACATCAAAATTCTGAAAAGATTAGTGTGTGAAACCATTTCATAATATCGCCAAACCAAATCTCTCATAGATATACCCCTAATGTTTCTTCTGGTCCAAATTTACCATAATACTTCAAATCCTGATAGATACAAACAAGACCAAATCCCCGAATATGATAAGATTCCTAGGGTGGCCCTATGCTGCCAAGTTGTTTATGAACCAATGCGCCAAGTTTGAATTCCAGAAAGAGTTACCCCCGAGTTTGTTGACCAATCTGCCCAGTTTGTAAACCAATCCGCCAAGTTTGAATTCAAGACAATAGTTTTCAGAAAGGTTGTTAACCATCCCGCCGAGATTTTAGCACGGCTGTAACCTTCATAGCATGGCACAAATTTTTCTAGCATAAAATAAATATTTCCAGCACGGCGGAAACGTTTTCAGCATGGCAGAAACCTTCTTAGCGTGGCGTAAACCTTCCTAGCATGGTGGAACCTTTCTAGCATGGCATGACATGAGCCTTTTTAGCGCGCCACAAACCTTTTTAGCACGGCACAAACCTTTCTAGCATGTCGGAATTAAACTTTCTAAAACGGCAGAATTTTTTTTAGCATGCTGGAAACCTTCTCAGCATGGCATAAACCCTTTTAGCATGGCAGAAACTTTTTAGCACAGCATTAACCTTTTTTACACGGCACAAACCTTTCTAGAATGGAATTAACTCGGCAGAAACGTTTTTATCATGGTGGAAACCTTCTTAGCATGGCGAAAACCTTCTTGGCATGACAGAATGTTTTTAGCACAGTATAAGCTTTTTAGAACGGCACAAACCTTTCTAGCATGGGATAAACATTTCTAGCATGGCGGAAACGTTTTAAGCATGGCAGAAACCTTCTTAGCATGGCCAAAACCTTCTTAGCAGGGCAGCATAGTCAACAGATAGGCCTTCTTTTGACTGATCAACATTTTCTCAATTTTGCCTATATTTTCAAACGAAGATCATGTGATTTCAGGCAATGGCCCACATGTATGTTGCCCCTGCTGAGAACATCTCCAACATGCTAAGAACGTATATGTCGTGCTAAAAAGGTTTAAGCCATGCTAAAAAGGTTTGTGCTATGCTAATAAGGTTTATTTCAAGCTAAAATGTTTCTGACACGCTAAGAAGATTTCTGCCATGTCAGAAAAGTTTCTGACATACTAGAAAGGTTTGTTTCGTGCTAGAAAGGTTTGCCCTGGGCTATAAAGGTTTGTGCCGAGCTATAAAGGTTAACGCTGTGATAAAACGTTTCTGCCATGCTAAGAAGGTTTTCGCCATGTTAAGAAGGTGTACACCATGCTGAAAACGATTCCGCCAAAGATTAATTCCATGCTGAAAACGTTTCCGCTGAAGGTTATTTCCATGCTAAAAAGGTTTGTGCCGTGCTAGAAAGGTTTATGCCATGCCAAGACGGTTTTCACCATGCTAAGAAGGTTTCCATCGGACTTAAAACGTTTCCGCCGTGATAGAAAGAATAATGCCATGCTATAGAAAGGTTTGTGCCATGCTGAAAATGTTCATGCCATGCTTAGGTTTTCGCCATGATAAGACGGTTTCCATTAAGCTAAAAGCATTTTTCGCCGTGCTAGAAAGGTTAATTCCATGCTAGAGAGGTTTGTGTCGTGCAAAAATTTGTGTCGTGCTAAAAGGTTCATGCCATGCTAGAAAGTTCCTGCCATGCTAAGGTTTTCGCGATGCTGCATACGCTTCCACCATGCTAGAAATGTTTATTGCATTTTAGAAAGGTTTGTCTCCTGCTAAAAAGTTTTATGTTGTGCTAAAATGTTTGTGCCATGCTAAGAAGGTGTGTGCCATGCTAAGAAGCTTTCTGCCATGCTGAGAGCGTTTCTGCCATGCTAGGAATGATTATTCCATGCTAGAAATGTTTGTGCCATGTTAAGAAGGTTCATGGCACACTAAAAGGTTTATGCCGTGCTAGAAAGTTTATGCCATGCTAAGAAGGTTCACGCAATGCTAGGAAGGTTTCTGCTATGCTAAAAACGTTTCCACCATGCTGGAAACGTTTATTCCATGCTAGAAAGGTTTCAGCCGTGCTGAAAATGTTTCCGCCCATGCTAAAAACTCAGCGGATTGGTTAACAAACTCGCTGAAAACTATTGTCTTGAATTCAACTTGGCGCATTGGTTTACAAACTCGGCGGTAACTCTTTCTGGAATTCGAACTTGGCGGATTGGTTCATAAACTACTTGGCAGCATTGGGCCACCGTAGATTCCCCAGATCCCGTTTTGGGCAGAAATTTAACCTTGGGGTAGATTTCGAACTTTTTCGAATTTTGTGATAGAAGTCTAAAATTTGGCAGAAAATTGCCGTTTGAATCCCAGGTGAAGTATGCCAAGTAATACGATACCATTCAGCATCGCGAAAATATCACTGAAAAATGGTGTAAATGTAATAGAAAAATCAGAGTATAGATATTGGCACTTTCAAATGGGAAATCATATATATCGATTTGTGTGGTGACCTTCGATTTGACCTTCGATGACCTTGAAAAGTCAAAACGGTCAGTTATTTTTTTGCTGAGTCGGCATTTTTTGTTTCCGTTGATAAATATATTTGAGGGGTATTAGGGATGACCTTTGAGCTTGACTTGTTTTCACCAAGTCGGCATTTTTCGTTTTCGTCGATATCTCGGAAACAGTGTGTCGTAGAGCGAAATTAGGGCTATGTTAGGGATGATCTTTGACCTTGAATTTTATCGCTGAGCTCGCACTTTTCATTCTCCTCGATATTTCGGAAACGATGTGTCGTAGAGCAAAATCTACATTTTTTTCTCAGTCGTCGCCCTGGACAAAAATGTCTAAGGGGTGTTAGGGATTATACCTCGAAGTTGTTTGCTGAGTCGGCATTATTCGTTTTCGTCGATATCTCGAAAACGGTGCATCGTAGAGCGAAACCAACATTATTTTCGGATTTGTTGACCTAGACAAACATGTCTAGGGGGTATTGTGGATGACCTTAATTTGACCTTGACTTTAATTTTTTTTCGCTGAGTTGGCATTTTTCGTTTTCATCGATATCTCGGAAACGGTTCATTGAAGATTGAAACGGTCGTTATTTTTGGAATTGTCGCCCTAGAGAAACATTTCTGAGGGGTATTAGGGATGGCCTTTGACCTTGACCTTAAATTTTTTCGTTGAGTCGGCATTTTTATCGTCGATATCTCGGAAACGGTGCATCATAGAGTGAAACAGAGCCTGACCTGAGTTTTTTTGTGAGTTGTCATTTTGTTTGTTCGTTTGGGATCTCAGTACGGTGTGTCATAGAGCAAAACTGATGTCATTCGTGGCAAGCATATCATAAATGTTATAGGTTAATCGAAATGCCTCCACCGAAATGCCTCGAAGGCATCTTTATGTCTTGATGTCTAGTTTCTCAACAATTACTTTCCAGAAGTTTGTCACAGGAGTGGATTATGAAACCTTGCCCAATCACCAATATTATCGGTACATCCATGAAATCTCTACTGGACAAAACCTACATCTTGCTGAGTCCAATAGCAAACGTTTGTTTTAAAATTTTCTATTGTGGTCAATAATACTTAACTAGTAGAAATAATGTTAACTTATTCGATTACAGCCATGAAATCTCTACTAGACAAATATTTTACCTTGTTGAACCCAATAATAAATGTTCCTAGTCCCAACTATTTTCATTTTGGTCAACAATAGACTTAACTAGTAAAATTAATGTTAGCTTATTCAGTTACAGCCATGCAATCTCTACTGGACAAAACCTTCACCTCAATAATGTTTCTTGTATTAATTATTTTTATTGTGGTCAATGATAGACTTAACTAGTAAAACTAATGTTGACTCATTCGGTAATATTATTCTGCTTTCACCAATAAGATCAGTTCTCTATTCAGAACAAGAAACCAGTGACATCTGCTTTATGGTTCAGGTTATTGGACTGATCATAGATGAGTATTTCAATGGTCGTAAAAAGTCTGCTAATAGAATAATATTTGATTCATCACTCTGAAAAACAATGGGTTTCATGTGACGGTCTTTCTCATCGAGCCTGTGGGATTTCATCATCATTCATCAAAACTTCCACCCGTAGAGCTTTCACAAGCTATGTGTGCTAAACAGGCCAATTTGAGCACAAAATAAGACATGTCCCTGTAGAAAAGTAAGTGATCCTTTCAGATTTGCAACCAGTAGAGCATTCACAAGAAAATCTCTATGGCGGACGCAGCAGCGCGACAAAGTCAAATCCATAGTATCCGCCGAACTTTATTCTGGGGATACAATAACATGATGTCATAATGTTCCTCAATATGAATTTATTAATTTTCTGTCATACACTTGAAATATTTTATAAAGGAATGATTTTTACAAATAGACTTTTTGGCAAGAAGAAAACCCTGAACACATTTTGGTCCCATAATCTTGTTCCCAGTAAATGCTACAGAAATTCTCGGATATCATGCAAAATGAAGCTTGCTACCGGTCATTGATTATATTGAACACAGCACGGTGGTATTTGTAAAAGTTTTAGCACACTTTTTTTGGTAAATTTCTTCTTCATCACAACTGGTACATGTAGTTAAAAATCAACAAATGCACATTAAAGAAAGTTCACGAACAAAATATGTAATTGCTATCGAACTAATAAACATGCTAATGATAATTTATAATTATGTACAGTGCAACAAAAGGTTAAATCAACATAGTTGACATGTAAATTTGTGAACACAAATGGCCTCATGGTGAATACACCATCCGACAAACGACCAAATATAAATTACAAACTCTTTGAAGAAAAGCACGTACTAGTATCTTCTTGACTTGTTATCTACAAATGGCACAGAGATACATAACAGTATATATTCTTCGATCTTACATCAATATTTTGAATCAATAAAATCCCTCTGATAAATATATCCTATTTTTTAATCTATCTAGCATTACCGGTACTACATGCACTTAATTGCAAATTGGTCGAAATTAAACATGAAAATTCTACTCTATTTCCATCCAGCCCAAGATTTTACATGAAACACTGAACATTCATTACCACCGTGCCTACATCTTGAGCGAGAAGAGGCCTTGGAAGAGTTTGGTCAAGTTAACATTTGAGTAGGCACTCTGTCGAATCCAGTGGTCGACATGACTTCTCAGTGAGCTGTAATACCCACGATAGTTTGGGACAACATCCCTCGCTTTCACTGCAACACAACACAATCTGCTTTAGTCCACGAATTATAACAGATATAAAATTTCATTTAATTCTACTAACAAGTACCGGTAGTCATATATTGGAACATTTTTTTTATTTCCATTATTGTATTTTTCTTCTTGTTTACTACAAATTTTGACTAATCCTGCAGGACTTTCAGCAAGTAATATTTTGAGTATAGTAACTCACACTTATCCTTGACTCCCTTGACGCCAGCGATGGCCTTGTCTACATCAAAGATGTACTGGTAGAAACACAGTTGGTGGTACAGCGCTGAATCTGTGTACTGCGAATACAGAAATGGGATAAATGTGGGTGGAATTTCAACTTTCTTAACTTTAACATTCATTATTTATTACCTTGGAATGTGTTTGATTCATTCATTTTGCTTCTCAAGCTAGTTATTAATGGTATCTCTAAATTTTCACATAATTTCATCCACCAATTGTATCCTTAAAACATTCTTGATTTACGAAATGCACAAAAGTTTTAATATACATTTTCTTTCATAATATTAATTTTCATACACCCAGTTCCCCGGCAACACCCTCCCCCCTCTCACCCAGACATGGACAAATTTGATCATGACTGACAGAAAAAAGCCCTCACACAATTACGACACATAACCACTCTTTACCAGAATGAAAGAACAAAACTTTGACACGACTGCTATCTGGACTTTCCCCCCGAGGCCAAGTTTTGACTGACAGCCCGAGCCCGTCTACATTCAACCGCGACCCGACAGGTCCACAACATGTCACACCCTGAGATCACTTATGGCCAATCATCAGAGTGGAAACGTTTTATCTTGGGGCCATGCGACACATGGCAAACTAGTCTTCTACAGTGTGTTGGGAGACGGAAAATTGCTTGATTTATGCTACTATTATATCTCTGCAATCAATCACAGGAATTTTGACATTGATATATTTTATAAACAAATATTAAAGCTGATGTTGGTTCACCCACCTACCTAAGACCTATCAATTGAGATTATTTATCAACTCAAATCAAAACTTTCAAATTCAGACCATTTACAAATACATCTATCTATAGATTTATCCCAGAAGATATTGTCATTGTTGTAAAGCCACAAAAATTTTCGAATTCCCCTTGAAACAAATTATCATTATATTTTCACCTAGGTCACCAATTATATCCTTGCATACAGCCACAGCCCTATTAACCACTATTTACAAACTAACTTTCCATTTTCACAGATCATGGTGGTTAATTATCCTGGGCAGACAATAAATTATTACGGCCACTTGTTCGTGCCTCGGGCTGGTAACATAATTGGCTCGGAGGTTACACAACTGCACTAATGACCACAATTTTGGCAGCTCCGCAGCCTGTAATTAAACCTCGAATACACCTGGCAAAGTGACCCTTCATACAATGTAGTATTTTCGTCCAGTGAGTTTTTTCTTTTTTGTTTTGTTCAGGGAGGTGAGGGGGACAAGTTTTTTTTTTGTCTTTTCGAGGAGGGCAGTGCGAGGGGTATAGACAAATACGCGGGTCACAATATATAGGCAACTTCGACAATAGCATTGTAGTGAAAAGAAAACTAATTGGAGGTATTAGGTCAAGTTATAACGATGCTCGCCCAAGGGCAAGATACGGAAGGGACAAGGTGATGCTAGGAGATGTCCGCCTGGAGCTATCGTCATGGAAACACTTAGATGACAGGTGACAGTGTCGATAATTGTTGGCAAGAGGCCGACCGGGATGAAATATTTGTGTGTTATGACAAACGTGGTGTCAAATGGATTATTTTGTAAAATGGGAACTTAATTTGTGCGGGTGGGATGGGGGGGGGGGGGGACGTTGAGCCAGTTAAAACATGAAAAGTTTTAATGGTGGGAAAAATCGTATGGCTGCTATTGATTCTGAACTTTATGCTGTAATTCAGTTTCACTTTTTTTCCCACTGGCCAAAGTCAAACGGTTTGGCTTTTATGGTCGATGAACATGACAACCAATTTGTTTTTTTACTTTCATCAACTCTCCCAGCATTAATTTCAACAATAATTGAACAATACATTTATAATTTGTCTCCCTAGGCTCACAATTTACTTTATTGCCTATATTATGTACATTCATTAACACAATGTACATCACAACCACGAAACAAACATAAATAGAAACTGTGTGAAAGTTTGTCCAATGTCGACAAATTATTCTGATGTTAAAACACATGTGCCCCATATTAAAATCGGTTTCATGTAATTTAGTTTTATGGGCATTCACAATTCACAACTAATCAACAATATACCAAGGAAAATCTCCAGAGTCAAAATTTCATCAATTGTATCAGAAATATTTCAGAAATATGAAAAAGTGTTTGTGTCAAAATGGAAAGGCACCTACGGTAAATGATCCAACAAGAATTCTGTTTTGAATTCACCTATCGCAATTTCATAACAAATGCATTTAATCTCTCAACATATCAAGCATTTTTTGCTCAATGTTAAAGGTCTCAACTGTTCCTTACTCTAAGACTAAACAAGAGGTCTGGAAATTGGTTTGTTGAGCTTGACTTGGCAATGCTTGCAAAAGATATGTAGACTTCCATCTACGATTACAGATGGTCACAAATGCAAACTGACTAGACCCTCCCCTTCTATTGCACCAGCTGCAGACATTTTCCCAACTCTTTACATGGTGCCTGACTACGGTACGGGTTGCAGGAGAAGGGTAGTGACGCACCTCGACTTGCAGCACGCCCCGGCGACACTCCTGACAGACCGGGTGGCCACGGTTAAACGCCAGCGAGATTCTCCGTGTGCGGGCGCTGCATGCTCGGTCATCGCACTTCAGCCAGCCCTGTACGATACGCCCAAAAAACATGCAAAATCATTCTACAAGCTCCAGCTCACAGGGAAAACGATGAACATCTTGTACCCTTCATTGAATGGAGACTTTTCTCTTCTGAATTTTTAAAATTTCTCTTCTGAATTTTTTAAAACAAGATTCTCCCTACCTCATAGTACTGCTTGACGTGTGCCCTGATAGCCAGAGTCAGGCGATTTTTGAGGAAAGCAACCTGTTCTATCGGCACGACTTTACACTGGCTGTTTGGACACCGAGACAACTTACACTCGATCATGTCACCCTGGGAAAAATATATTAAACATTCTTAATCATGTGTAAATCAGGATCTACACAAATAATGCGCAAAGAGATTTTCTCCTAAAATAAGCCCATGGGCCTCCTATGAATTTATATTCAATTTCGCTGAGCTTTTGGGTCTAAATACAGGGATTCACTTTTGCAGTGAATCTGTCTACTATACACAACAACAAAGAGTTACTCACCGCGCCATCAAATACCCTGTCGATGACCATCTCCTGACCACACCCAGGACAGGCGAACTGTAGTCGTTTGCAGTCTTTATAGCGTTCCTCCTCGGCAGCTTGTCCAGCCCCGAGCAACGCTTCGTCTTCTGCGTCGTCCACCGTCGTATGCTGGTAACCGCTCGCGTCTAGGCCTGCGTGTTGCCATGGAAAGAGCGCACAGATGATTGGAAATATATAAATAGTTAGGCAACATTCTTGGCTAAGAGAAAAGAAAGTTTGTGGTCAAAGCGGGTGATTTCCGGTGCATGATCCCATAAAATGTTCAAGATTTTCTGTGGTTACTCAGTGAAGATTGACTGACCAAGACACTCTGCAATGTGGGCGGCGTCCGTCCCGTCGATGGGATCACAAAGTCTCGAGACAACCGGGTGAACCTGACTCGCTAGGTAATACTTGGTGTCTGCAACAACAAAACATAGTCTGAGAGCTTTTTGCATTCTGCTGGGGGGATTTCATTTCTGACACCCACATTTTCATGCGACATTGTGTCTCATTTACAACAGATTTTTTAATCCAGTGATCGAAAATGCTGATTACTCATAGGCATATTAGCCGATACTAACCTATCTTGAGGTCGTCCCGTTTGGCAAGTTCGTCTGGATGATAAGCCCGCTGGCTTGCTGGCAGTGATGTCCCATCCTGGAATCCATTGAATATTTCATTTCAAATATTGAGATTATGATAGTACAACTTATAGCATTAGAATTTACAAAAGTTGCTTTTTCAATTCTGCATGAATTCAAGATATGAATGATAAATTGTACGAAAATTTATAACATCATATTAGATCATATCTCTGAAATCCATAACAAATCTCCAATCCCAGCCGTTAGGACGCTGACCTCACAGATGATGTAGTACACGGTATCGCCGCCCCGCAGCTTTTTCCCGCCCTTGGAGTTGAGGCGAATGGCGACTTGTACGTGAGGAAGCGATTTCTTGTCAGGGTAGTCCTCTGGGTTCTTGGTCAGGGCCTGGGGGGGAGGCAAGGAGGGAAGGGGAAGTATATATATTATGGCTAGTCAGGCTACAAACAATTTCTTTCATCACTATCATATTTAGAAATCAATATATCGATAAGAAATTAAGAATGTATATTTGGAAAAAAAATCACGCTGTTGTCGTGTCTCTAAATTATTGATATGGAATATATCTTTCTTCTAAAACAAATTCATTTTACTTTTAATCAAGAGTGCAGAGGCTCTCATTACATGACGTTACCTTTGTGATGTGATAAAGCTCTATCGGTATTTCTCCTGCCATGACTTTATCGCCCACCTCAGACAATTTGCCGTGAATGTTCTCGAGAATGGTTTCCCGCGGCAACCCTGATAAAATCTGGGTTACCACGAAGCTGCAAGACAGCAAGCAATTTTAGTCACGCATAAATGTTTGAAAATTTATGAAAAATTTTAACCAAGCAAGTATATCAATCGAGTATGATGGAAAAGCTGTGATTAGTTGAAACAATAGATACAACGCATCCATATAGAACTTATGTCTTCAGTTGTATGCAGCTCCTCAAGGTTGAAATAAATTACTGCAAATATTATTTTCCATCCGATAAAATCAAGCAGGTCTTTGGTAACCCCCATACTCACTTGCCCGCGTCCTTCGCGAGCTGACACCAGTCGCGGCGTACAATGTCAAGCCCCTTGAGTTCCTGACTCTCGACGTAATGATCGCCCACCTTGGTCACCGTCAGCGCCGCGTATTTCTTCTTCTTCAGCAGCAACATCGACTTGAAAACGCCATCGATGTCGATCTCCAAAAGACGGTACAACTTGTTGACTTCGTTCTTTACCTGGAAAGAAAACAAAGTGAAAATATTTCTTATAGACATCAAAACTTTGCAAAATAATTGTCAATTTATGATAAATTATGATAAAGTGCCAATGTATCAAAACTTATTCTGTTCACATGAAAACTCAGAACTTTAAACATAGAACTTGAAACATAGAATCTTGTTAATGTATGACTCGTACCTTGTTGCCAAGTTTGAAGACCTGTTCCATGTCCGTACTGTTTGTATTGACCATGATAGAGTCCGTGTCACCATAGATCACCTCCAGATTCATCTGGCGACAGGTGAAAAGTGGTGATGTTCAACACTCCTCATAGTATGATTTTCGTATAGAACTAGACGTCAAGGCCTAAAGATGCCTTGGAGGCATTTCGGTGTGATGAATAATTTATAATACTAGATATCGACGAAAATGAAAAATGTCGACAAATTTCGGGTCAAGGTCAAAGTTAATCCATAATACCCCTTAGACATGTTTGTCTAGGGCGACGAGTCCGAAAGTAACGTCCGTTTCGCTCTACGACGCACCGTTTCCGAGATATCGACGAAAACGAAGAATGCCGACTCGGCAAAAAAATTTCGGGTCAAGGTCAAAGTTCATCCATAATACCCCTTAGACATGTTTGTCTAGTGCGACGAGTCCGAAAATAACGTCCGTTTCGCTCTACGACGCACCGTTTCCGAGATATCGACGAAAACGAAGAATGCCGACTCGGCAAAAAAATTTCGGGTCAAGGTCAAAGTTCATCCATAATACCCCTTAGACATGTTTGTCTAGTGCGACGAGTCCGAAAATAACGTCCGTTTCACTCTACGACGCACCGTTTCCGAGATATCGACGAAAACGAAAAATGCCGACTCGGCAAAAAAATTTCGGGTCAAGGTCAAAGTTCATCCATAATACCCCTTAGACATGTTTGTCTAGTGCGACGAGTCCGAAAATAACGTCCGTTTCGCTCTACGACGTACCGTTTCCGAGATATCGACGAAAACGAAAAATGCCGACTCGGCAAAAAAATTTCGGGTCAAGGTCAAAGTTCATCCATAATACCCCTTAGACATGTTTGTCTAGTGCGACGAGTCCGAAAATAACGTCCGTTTCGCTCTACGACGCACCGTTTCCGAGATAACGACGAAAACGAAAAATGCCGACTCGGCAAAAAAATTTCGGGTCAAGGTCAAAGTTCATCCATAATACCCCTTAGACATGTTTGTCTAGTGCGACGAGTCCGAAAATAACGTCCGTTTCGCTCTACGACGCACCGTTTCCGAGATATCGACGAAAACGAAAAATGCCGACTTGGCAAAAAAATTTCGGGTCAAGGTCAAAGTTCATCCATAATACCCCTTAGACATGTTTGTCTAGTGCGACGAGTCCGAAAATAACGTCCGTTTCGCTCTACGACGCACCGTTTCCGAGATAACGACGAAAACGAAAAATGCCGACTCGGCAAAAAAATTTCGGGTCAAGGTCAAAGTTCATCCATAATACCCCTTAGACATGTTTGTCTAGTGCGACGAGTCCGAAAATAACGTCCGTTTCGCTCTACGACGCACCGTTTCCGAGATATCGACGAAAACGAAAAATGCCGACTCGGCAAAAAAATTTCGGGTCAAGGTCAAAGTTCATCCATAATACCCCTTAGACATGTTTGTCTAGTGCGACGAGTCCGAAAATAACGTCCGTTTCGCTCTACGACGCACCGTTTCCGAGATATCGACGAAAACGAAAAATGCCGACTCGGCAAAAAAATTTCGGGTCAAGGTCAAAGTTCATCCATAATACCCCTTAGACATGTTTCTCTAGTGCGACGAGTCCGAAAATAACGTCCGTTTCGCTCTACGACGCACCGTTTCCGAGATATGCAGGATGAATCAAGGATGACTCAGCAAAAAATTATTTCGACCTCTAGGTCAAAGGTCGTTTGAGGTATCGATCCCAAAATCAATAGGGTTCTTCCCTGGTGATATATAAACCTCCGTGCAAAATTCTGCAACTATTGCCTGAATATTTTTTGAGTTATCGTCCGGAAACCAAGTTCCTCGATTTCATCCTCACGGACCTCACGGACCTCGGAGCCGGATCAAAAAAAAAAGTACACCCTAGAGAAGTTTGTCTAGGGCGACGAGTCCGAAAATAACGTCCGTTTCGCTCTACGACGCACGGTTTCCGAGATATGCAGGAAGCCTCAAGGATGAATCAGCAAAAAATTATTTTGACCTCTAGGTCAAAGGTCGTTTGACGGATCGATCCCAAAATCAATAGGGTTCTTCCCTGGTGGCATATGAACCTCCATGCAGAGTTCTGCAACTATTGCATAAATATTTTTCCAGTTATCGTCCGGAAACCAAGTCTTAAAATTAGCCTTGATTTCATCCTCACGGACCTCACGGACCTCCGATCCGGCTCAAAAAGAATAGGGTTCTTCCTCATATCATTTCTGACTTGCGGTGAAAATTTGACAAGGATCCGTCAAGGCAATCTAAAGTTATCGTCCGGAAACCAAAAGTGGCGGAAGAAAAAAAAAAAAAAAAAAAAAAAAAAAAAAATTCTGCTAAAACCATAAAGGCATTTCTGCCGAAATGCCTTAATGAACTGAATTAATGTATATCTCTATGCTATATATGTATGCTAATTTACTGTCACTACATATTTAATCATTTAGCCTAGATAAATGTGTTTATAAAATATACAATTCTATCTCCTTATTACTGTAAAAAGACTGAATTTGGCGGCTATTAAATTTGGCGGTTATGAGCCCCACGCAATTTGGCGGAGATTTAATTTGGCAGTTTTAAAACCATTTATATTTTTTGACATATATCTAGTTAATTTGGCAGATGATTTAATTTGGTGGTTTTTCCCCCACTGGCAAATCCGCCAAATAAATCGTCCGCCAACATTAGTAGTTTTACAGTAGTTTGAAAAAATAATTTCTGTATGTGGTATATACTATGTACAGTGTGCACACATTAGTATGGATAAACTGAAGTAGGCTGAAAAATTATAATAGTTATTATCAATTCATTATCAATATAATTGGCTTACATTTTGGACCAAATCCTTGGTTTTCAGCAAGATCTGGAAAAAAAGAAAAAATATTATCATTGCCAATTAACCCAGCCAATCAATAAAGCATAATATTTTGAACTACCACCCATATTAACGTAGCCTGACATTGTTACAATGAGTCTATCCCCTCGATTGGAGTTATCATCTTTTATTCATCGTCACAAAGCCTTTGACACACGAGAGGATTAAATAGCAGCTAAATATCCTCGAAATATAAAATTAAAATCCTTTTTCAATTGCGGAAGATCGGACACAAAAAATGGCAAGGGGCAGGACCTGAAGTGCCAAAAGCTCGAATAAGGCCGCTCTTGTTACAACTATGAGTTGACACTTAATTGGAAAACACCACGGAAATAGTCACCGTGAATTCAAAGCCATCTGGTGGATAGACCGAATGGCGTGACGTTATTAAATACCTAGAAATATTTCGTTAAATGGCCACTGAACCATGTTTATTGACGACTGGGCTGAGCAAGAAGGGATTTGTTTTGACGAGTGTTGACACGCGTGAAACGGGAGCCGACAGAGGCACGTGTTACAAGCGTGGCCCCTCTCGGCTAAGTGGTGAGAGGGCAGGGGATTACAATAAAGATGACACTGTTGGCGATCTCATTTAAAGAGAAAATTGGCACTCAAAAAGGGAAAACAGGAAAGAAGTGGTCAGTCAAATATATGAGGGTCACAGATGAGTGGGCAGTTCCTGGATAAACTAATTCAGTAGGGCAGAGAAGGAAATAAAAAATTATATACTTTTTCTTAAAACCAAAATCTGAGGAGAATTTTGAAAATATTCGCCCATTTTCAAAAGAATTAAATGATGGCAAAAAACTATGAATGATTTGAGCTCCTCATATCGTTCCACATTCCACAAACAGTATTAGGGTACGAAGAATTTGTATCACATTCAATGAAGTTTATTAATATTTGAATCAATAACTGCAAGTGCCATCTCTTCAAGACGAAATCAGGCGAGAAAAGACCAATGGAATCGATGACTCAACAGAGCATTTGACAGAAAACATGTGGCATATGAAAGCGACCAAGTTTAGCGCCTCCCAAACAACAAAAGCACCTAGCCTGGTCCACTTGAAGGACTTAGACCGATGCGGCCACTAAACGCCTATGTTTGGGTGGGAGGGGGCCGCTCTTTATTAAATCATTTAGTTCAATAGCCCCAAGTGGAGAAACCATGCTCCACTGCCTTAGGCCTGCTTAAGTCTAGGTACCCGCGTGCGGAACAATATTGCCAATTAGCGAGTGTCAGTTTCCGCCCCGCGATCAGCGACCAGCCCCCAGCTGACAACTCTCAAGCGTCCAAACAGATTCACTCGGCAAATCCTGTTTGTTTAAGATGGAGGTGCCGTATTGACAACCATCCAAAGGGACAAACGACTTGTATCTATTTTTTCGGTGATGCCCTGATGTCCAACGAGCGGAATTAGCGATAATTGGATGTCAATTTTGTCTTTAGGAGCGCCTGCCGATTGTCGCAAGCGCGTGTGGACGCTGAGTATTTGACATTGCTCCCAACGATAGTCACATGTGTGAACTTTTGTCGGATTATGTTTGCGTTTTCCGCGGGCCAAGAAATCGCGTCAGATATTGACAGGAGGACGCTGCTGTCAGTTTTGTGAAACACGCCGTGGTGAATGTTTTCAACAAAGCGGACACTGAGATATGTTGTGTGGACACTTGCTTCTGTTTTGTCAAGGGATGAGGAACGCCACAAGGATAACACGAGTAGACTTAATTGTTGCGTGTTTGATTCTAATGAAAGCTACTTGAACAAAGACTGACAAATTCGCAAACAGGGTGTTCCCTGAAATCACCTCATAATTTGCGAAAAAAAACCTCATTTCTTCATAAATATAAAGGGACTGACACTTACTATAATATGGCCTCCTAATGGCCATTTCTGGGGGTTCATGAGTTTCCCTGTCATTTTTGTTTCTCTCACTTCGTATGCCTGATATGACTTTCTGTCCCCGGACTATGAGATTGGATAACGGACCCTGTTTTGTTTGCTCGGAATACTTAATACTGGGTATTGATTCCACGTCTATTCAGCCATAGATATGCTTGAATAAAACATTTTAAATTACAATATCAGTACATATATGAAATGTAAATGGGGCGAACGCAATATGACCCAAATTTGCAATATGATATACGAAATCCAGGCAGTGCCAGAACATGCAAGCTTGAAAAAAATCTCGCTTTCGCCAACACCTGAACGCCACAAACTCATCGACGTAATCTAATCACCGACAAGTCGCGACCTCAGACCAACTTTATAATTGCATTTCCGTTAGACCCTTTGTGTCGCCTTGCCGTTAATTTGTACAAGGCAAATCTGTCATTTACCGCCAACAAAAGGCCAATATCAAAAACCGCACTTCAATTATCCTGCCGTCAATATCATACAACTAGACAAAACATTTGTTTCTTGTTGGTTTCTTTTTTACATGGACAAAAACTACTTGTAAATATTAGCACAAAATATAATGTTCAGCATTGCATGCTCACATATTATGTGTTTTTCCTGTTTTCTTCTTCGAATTTTCTGATTTACCCCAAGGGCAAAAGGCCCTAGCCCCCTCCCCCAACTCCTGTTCCAACCACCCACTTCACACACAAAAGAAATCCACCCAATTTCCGTTTTGCACCGACACCCGTGTAAAATCGCGCACTGTGAACAACATCTTTAATTATGTGTTTTAGTGACTCAAGACCACTGACTATTCAAGACTTCCTTGAAACTTGACTTCTCCGCATTACTATCAAGTTGGTGCTACTGAATTACTCAATAGACTTCACATGCGAGTGTTTTCGGAAAGCAAAAAAAAAAAATTCGCTCCAAGCTGGCCTCATTGTAGAGATATTCAACATTCCGCATTCGGGTGTGGGACCCTGCTGATATAATACCAGAGTTCAGTGGTCCCCCTCAAATAGAACCCCCCTGCACCCCCCCCCCCCCCTCTATAAAGACTCCCCCTCTGTAAGGACATTTTCAGATGGGGCTAGGATTACTTTACATGCAAATAAAAACCTCCAATAAGACTCCCCCTTGGATAAGACCTCAATTTTGTGGCAGAATGGCAGGTTTTATCTGACGGACCACTGTATAATCTTCAGACTGGCATTTGGCTCAAGATTGTGAAGAATTGATTTGCAGTCCTAGATGTTAAAGTTCATACATCTCACGGATAATCAGTGTTCTTACTGCTAAATGTTTCTTGTTTGTTCTATCTTTACAACGTGAACTGCTCTGTGATGAGAAATGAGTCGACTTAAACCTTGGTTGAATGTGTCTATGGGTTATTTTAAAAATTGATGTACAGCATTTATCTTGGGCTGATTTAGTATGAACAAATTATTATGAAGTGGCATCAATCTTTATATCTGCGAAAGTTGGGGGGGATGGTTATGTTGAAAAACCATTGGTTTCACAGTCTAAGCAAATAGAGTATCTAAATTTCTCTGATCAGCGATAATGATAGTGGCCTAAAAAACAGATACATTATGATCAGGTCCTGATGAACTGATGAAATACATTATGACAAAACATATCATGACAAATCATGAACATTATGACAAATCATGAACATTATGACAAACACTTTATGATATTTCATTTTACAGTTTTGTATCACGCAATTACACAACTTGAAGCTTGAAGTGTTCCTTGTGCGTTATAAGTTATACGAATCCTTTCTTACCTCTCGCCCCTTGCCTGTCACCAGCGCGGCTAGAGGCTTAGCGAAGAATCGCGAGAACGAGAATCCCAGACACCCGTACATACTGTTGGCTGTCAGCTTCAGCGCCTTTTGTCGAATGTCGTACTGCAACGTGATACAAATTTTTGTTCATTATTCAAAGAAATGTTAATGACATAAAGATGTACCGTAGATTTTATGGTCAGATCACAGAAAACTGACTCTTAAGGCGGTAGAAGTATAGCAATTAATATAAGTTTCAGAACATGTAGAAATTTGGATTGGTGATGTTAAAATAAACATAGTTCCCACAAGGGAACAACTACACAGTTTTTCTCTTCAAAGCGACAGTGAGATATAGTTTCGATCTTATCCTGAACGTAACTGACCAGCTGCTTTCAGGCATCAATATAAATGTGAACTGTTATCCCCTTAAAACAGCTCCCATACCTGTTGGTGGATTTCGGGTGCAAGGTCAGGGTTTTTCATGAGCTGTTTGACCTGTCTTCGGCTCTGTACGAGTTTGCGGATCTCTGTCGGAAGGATTCCCGGCTCTAGGCTCGAGTCCGGGAGTTCCAGACACATCTCGTCATCCTGCTGATAGGGACAAAAATTAATACAGTTATTCAAAAAATTCTTTAGTTTTTATGCTTCAGTAACTTTTTACAAAGATTCCTTCTTGCTCTCACCAGAGAGCTGCATTGGGTGTCTCACAGAATTTTTATGAAACACACCACAAAAAATCAAGACTCATATCATATGCCCTTTTCATCTGACTCATAATAACTGTGAAAAAATCAACAAGCTCCATATTTTTAACGCTTTACAAAAGTTTATTACCGAAGTTCATTCAATGATCAATGGCAGCTTTTTTCTTACAAGTGATCTCAACTGCACATCGTGTTACCTGTGACGACGCGCTGGAGTCCCGAGAGATGGTGGTAAAGCAGATGTTGTACTCCTGTATGATCGACGGGTACAGGCTGTTGAAATCCAACAAGAGGATGTACTTGTCATAGAAACCTACGAGAGAAAAAAAGAACAAATTCACAATATTTCAAACACAATAATTTGATAAATCCATATCATTTTAATAAAACACACAGAAACAACTTCGTTTAAATGGTAACGACAAGTGTCACATTTTCACATAATATTTTGAGTACTGTTAAACTTTAATCAAGTAATTGTAAACACAAATAAATTTGAGAACGATACCTTTTTTGGGCTCCAGTACAAGACCGCCGGTGTACGCTGGCTTACGTCTCCCGGTCTTCTTGCCAGAGGGCGCCACTGTCTCATCAGGGTCGCCGTCGTCATGGACTACCGTCTGCATGGGAAAACACAAGCTGATCACTGGCATTCTATCATATGCTGAACTATTGTGTAACTTGCCATTTTAATCATACTTTCCAGGATTGATTCAATATTCCAAATTGCTGTTCTAGCTTTATCGCATATAGAACAAAACTTTTTATCACACAAACATCACAACTTTCGCGCTAGTACCAATGAATTTAATGATTTAATAAACTTTTGCATGCCATTGCCACATAGTGCATCCTTCATCAACCAATATAACAGTTCATGTTGAGTTGTGATCTTACCGTGGCAGCCTTGCCATATGACTTGTCCGGAACGATGAAGTTTTTCTCCGTGAATGCGTGCAGTAGAAGGTATTCATTTCGCTCTGCTCGACCTCCCATCAGAGTCCTCGCCTGCGAAGGAAATCACAACTTACATATTATACTCCTATGCCTAGCCCTATAGAAAACCCTATAAATGTGACGGGGTTAAATAATTTCAGTGTGAGTACAGAAATCTCTTTTGAGTGAAAATTATCAGAGACTTCACAGTGTTATTTCTCCTATGAAAAGTACCTGATATTCTGGCCCTGATGAGCATCAATGTACACAGAAAACCAAAAGAAAAGAATTATCTATGAATTCGGGAGTTCAGAAATGGTGGATATTACCTACAAGCTAACAAAACCAAATTAAAGTAATATTCAGAGACATCAATTATTTGACATAAGCCGTCCGTTCACACACCAAGATGTTTCCACAGATTGAGGTGATCTGTAGAGCGAGCGGGATGACGTTTAACTCATACATCATGCGCAGGATGTAGGTGGAGTCGACTAGAGTCCACTCTATGAAGGACAACAGGTGCTGTGAATTGCTGCAGAAAAAAATGAAGTCAAAGATCACCCAAAAGTGATCACCCAAAAGCCGACATAGGCATGTCATGGCCTTGATAATAAGAAGTCATATTCATATATTTTGCAAATATAAAGGCCTTTGATGGCTTTAGGTGTCTACAGATGTTTTTCGTAGAAGCACATAATTATGATAATACGTTATAATAAATCAATACGAAATATTGCTCTAAGAATTTCACAGAATCAGACCTAGTACAAAATTGTACACTCACTTGTACACAGCTCGAATGTGATCTGGATCGATCTCCTGGCGTTTTTCCTTCAGGATTTGATGTACCAACTCCGTCAGGTCGTAACTTCTCGAGCGAATCAGTTCCTTTGCAGAGATTTTGACGTCACAGACGAGACGTCCACTACAGGCAGTAGACATGCTGCTCTTGCCGCTAAAGTTACCCTGAAATCAGATTCGAGAGTTTGGCGAACAACTTCCCTGCATTGACCTCACAAGATCCATACTTGCTAGCATGATATGATTATATTCATCGAGCTTTTTTACGATTGTATTTAAAGGGAAGAAAAAATTGCCAAAGCAAAACACTCACTGAAAGCATTAAAAGAATGCCAAATTTTATACACATACACTATTTCTGGGCATTGTCATTCGCTTGAGGCGCCCGAGCCGAGACCAATGCGGGATCTTGTTGTAGCTGATCCGATGAAGTAACACGTCCAAATCGAAGCCCAGGATGTCATGTCCCTGACAGAAAGAAATGCACAGAACTGGTTTAATATTGTCTTGTGGATCATGAAGTGAATATTGTGGAACATTCTGAAGTTCATCACAACTAAACATAAATAGATTTTATTCTTGTAGTTTCCTAACATTCCACAGTAGATGATACGTACAACAATGAGATCCGGATCCACTTTGTGTACTTTAGCGAGAAGATATCCAAGCAACGCGCGCTCGGATCCCATCATCTCAACCTTCATCGACTTGCTCTGGAGCAGATCACACACAAAGGGTCAATTTGTGAGTTAGATTCGAAGTTGAATGGTACTATTGCTCCTGATAAAAACATTGTCAAGAATGAGTGTATACCAACCTGTTTGGCAACTTTCTCCTTGAAATCAAATGGGAAAACACAGTCACTCGGTTTGGTGATTGCTGGAAAACGATGAAAAAGCAACATAATTATTACTTCCAAAGTCATTTTTAAAATTAAACTGAATGCTTAATTTGATTTTTGGCTGTCACTGACTGCAGATATGTTGCTGGAAGTGTGGTTTGGGTGGAGGCTTGTCCATGTGGAACTGATGATGGGTCAGGCAGGATGCGGCTATTATCTGTAGAAAAAAACGACATGATTTTGTCACCAATTATACTTTTATACATTAATTGTGTTCGTAAACTATTCAGTGTCACATACTTTAAAAAAGCCCATATTTTAGGACTTGTAAATGACAACGCTTACTTCGTTTTGATGTGTTTTCGGGTTTGGTAGCGTCCTGAGATTTATCGTCATGACAACAAGGGGTGGGGGTGACAGGCTCGCAGTCGTCATGGAAACATACTCTGGTTTGTTTATGAAAGCCTGCAACATACATGTGACATATATCAGTGGATATTTTTTCTTGATGATCTGGTACTTCAAAGTTTCAAAAAATCTACTTACCTCAACTTTACACCAACTTATGGGTGGATTTGGAATCTCTGTAAAAAAAAAAATGAAAATGACAAAAACTGGTAAATAATATCATGTCCCTCTGACAGTATTGGCAAGTATATTTAAGCGGATATATTTTCACAAGGTACTCGAACAGAAATGAAAGAACTCAAAGCTGAACTCACGTGGCATTTTGATATCGAGCCAACACGGCCCTTTCAATCTACGGTCGAGCAAAAACAACTCAAGACTCGAAGTGTTCGTGCCAAAAACATGACTGAATGTCTCCCCGAACAGATCCTTAGGCAGTTGTGGATACTCAGCCTAAAATACATAGAGGATATCAAGTCAAAGACAGGTCAATTGTGAATCTGTTTCCTCAATTTCCTCATTCTTTTTGAGTTTTCAATTGATATAGACTTACCGAATATCTGACTTCCAGGTACTCAGATTGAGCGGGAACTTCAGCAATCTCAAATGCATATTCCTTTTCAACTTTCTGTAAAGGTAAAGGTATTGTGAAATTTTATCACTTAGCTAAACATTTGATGCAAAGCATAGCAAATACTTAGATGAAAAAACAAAAACGAAATTGGATAATTCTAAGTATTTACCATGCTTTTGAACTTCATGATCTTGTGTTTCTCGGCGATGACGTTGTTGAATTCATGATAGATGTCAATAAAATTCACAGGCTCCATTGTGTCCATCTGTTGTCGAACTTTCTGAAAGATAATAATCACGACAAAAAGTATGCCATTATCCAGGTGTCGAATTATCAACAATATAATTAGCTATAAATTCACATTTTATATAAGCTTGACGATAGGGATCTGGACTTACAGTTTTGCGGGGAAGCAGGAACACTCGTCTCTCGATGTTTCTGACAGACACGCAGCAACTTACGTGAGCCTTCGCCGACTCAATCCAAACCTTCCCAAACAGGTAGATGGTCCCTGAAAAATAACATTTGATTTTGTGATATACATGTAATCAGTTTATACAGACTTATCTCTAAGAGACAAATTAAGTACAGATATAAAGTTGAAAAACTAACAAACTTATAACCAGTGTGGCAACGTGAACTACCACTCAAACAAGTACAAAAACCTATAAAGTATCACATATTACATGCTCACATATTAAACCTATAAAGTATCACATATTACATACAAAAACCCACAATCAACATAAAGTGAAGCCCATCCATACCTGGCTGTTTGTAGTGGTCCTCATAGGCATCGAGCCAGTACATACGCAGGACTTGTTCGTCCCCCTCGCCGCTGATTAGCGGTAACTTTGAGGCATCTACCACGATGTCCGTGGCAATCTCAGGCCCTTCGTCTCCCTTCACCGTCTCCCAGCTACTTGTGGCCAAGTCAGGCATTCTAGAGAGTAATTCATTGGAAATATATTTCATAGAAATATCATCAGGCTTGTGTCAAAATGAGTTGACAAGTTGATGGCTGAGCATCAGAAGGCAGAATTATATATTTATAAATGGCAAATAAACTGACCAGCATGTTTCAAGCATTTCTACGTTCTATGTTTACGAAGGCAAAACCTTTGCATATTGATAAATATTTTGTTTTGTTTTTTCATATTCAGCAATAGTTACCGAGGAGTGTGCACTGGACAATTATTTCACTTAGCAGCACGACTCACTTGATTTCCGATGCTTTGGTAGAAGCACTACCCGAGGCGGCCTTGGCTTCTGATTGGTCCATATCATCGTCAAAATCAATGCCAGAAATATCCACTGATGTTTCCCCTTGTACTGTGAGAAAATCACACAAGAAATCGTTTTTAGAAAATTGCAAAAAGAACAATGAACTACTAGATAAGCTTAACTATACATATTTTCAATGTCTTTTCTTAGCTGTCGAAAATAACTTTGCTTTTGTCTTGACAAACCACTAGTGAACCCAAATATTGGTGCCCAGCACGCACCCTGAGATAGTGGTTCCTCTATATCCTGAGAGGGGTGTACCCCCGACACTTCTTGACTGCTGAATTCCTCGATCATCCCTGAGTCGAAATCATCCATTTTCTCCTCAACGCGTATCTCAACTTTCTTGACGGGGCGTTTACTTTGAGGTGGCGCGGCTTCTACGGACATTTCTTGACTGACGTTGCGAGGAGTCAAAGGCTTGATGACAGCCGGTTTCTTGGGAGTGACTTTCGTGCTGAACGGGTTGTATGCTGGTCTGGAATTTCAGAAGAAACAATAAAAGTACAAAATAGCTTCAAAATTTTACTTGTCTAAAGCTCGTATTGGTTTTAACGTCCATGGTTTAATCTGCATTCTTTTTCACAATCCAAAAATAAGATAATTTTAGCAACAACCGAACTCACTTCTTCTTTAGTTTGATTGGCGGTGGCATGAGGGTAGCTGAGGGCGATTGACTCAACTCTGCCATGATGTCACCGAGAATGTTGTCGTCCTTTAGACTCACGTCCCTCTGGCAGAAGATAAAAATTTAAAGATATGCATGCATATATCAGTGTATATACGATATGCTTCCAACTACAGATCAAAACATAAAAGAAATATTGTGGGAATTCTATATCTCACCTCTGGCTTTTTCTTTGTTTTCACGGCGGCTGCAGCAAACATGCTTTTGATGCTTTTCGGCTTCGAGTCCGGAGCTCGAATGTTCGGGTTCTTACTCTTCCGCCTGCTTCCATCTTTTCTGGATCCTATTCAGACCCATGTGGGAGATTTAATTATACTACAAATATATTGTTTTACAAATCATAAAATTGCACATTACAGAAAATATGATTATTTACACCAACACACTCATACTTCATATACTAGTACTTCTTTTTCAAATGTTAGAAATAAAATAATCAAACAAAACTGTGTTCTTTCAAATAGTTATTTCCATTAATACTTTGATAGTTCATCAATTTTGTCCAAACTTTCACATACCGGATTCCTCTGGTTCATTGTTCATGTCATCATCGAAGATTTCCCTGCCATCTTCCACGTATCCACTGCCATCTACATGGATAGATATATTCATCGTCATATTTTTCATACCTCAATAGTGAACAAAACCCTTTTATGTATTGTGTTTATCTTTATCGTTATTTCTGCATCAATATTTAACAACTCGTGTCGTTTTAATGACGTACCATCATCAACAATCCAATCATCTTCCTGTCGTTTCTGCACGATCTTGGAATATTCCCTCTCATCGACTTCCTCATAAACATTATCTTCTTCGATCTATGAGCACATTGAAAGGCAAAATGGAACTGATAAAACATTCAATACACAAAAGATTATTCATCAAATGCACATTTTTGACAAAATATTACCTGATATTTGTTTCGTTCACCAGCTTCCTTGGCCTTCTTCAGGCGTTCCAAGGCAGCCAATCGACCACTCTTGTCGACTTTCGTCCTCTTGGATCGGTTCCGAGCCAGAGATGTGTCCGTGGCTGAAAGGAGACATGACTTTCTGATACCGTATTTATTCAATTAGTTCGAACACTCTAATAATTCGAACACCAAAAATTATTCAAGAAAATAATTTTCAAATTGACTTGTTTAGTTCGAACAGTCAAATTTACGATCGAAATTTCGATTGAAACAACGAACGAAATCAACTTGTCAGCTGCCAAAACATACAACTCGCCAGGTGGCAGCACTACGAAATGAGTAATCAGCGATATATTCGCCAGGTGGCAGTGATCGCGATTAGGCCTTCCAATGCTAGGGTATATGACAAAAAGCGCAGACCTCATAGTGCCAGGCGGTTTGCGGGCCATTGAAGATTTTCCAAGTCGAATGACTAGAATCTAGCACCAATGCGAGATTATAAATTATAGTTACCCGGCGATTTAGCAGCCTGTTATTCAAGTTTTTTTTTAAAATGCTAGTTGTCTGCAGTTAACCTATCAATCGTACAGGCCCTAACCAGCCAGCATGAGCGGCATCTGTCAACTCGCGTAGGCCTATCTGCCATGGCATGATCGATCTGGGTTTGGGATTTTTTTCGTTTTGACGGACGATTTTATCGTGAATCTAATAATTCGAACATTTCAAAATTTAATTATTTTTAGCTGTTCGAACTAATTGAATAAATACGGTAATGTAACATACTATTGCACAAATGCACAATGAAACTCTGTTGAATCACCCTTGAAGTTTATTGGGTTCCACATGCGCAGTCAAGTTTGACAAGCATTGCAACCGATTTATACCGCACCAAGGATGTGTGTTTTCTCAGTTGTGTGACCTGCGCAAGCGCAGTCGAATTATTTGCCCATTGCATCTGCATTCACAAGACACATGTCTGCTTGTGTAATTGAAACAGCGTAAAATATTATTTACGCACACGCAGATGTTTGAATCTTGAACTGAACTGAAGTTATGACCTAGAAAGTAGTTTCCAAGATGGCTGGACATCCTCAGAAACTATTCTGCTTCGTTTGCATCGGTGTCAATTTGAGTCTTCAGAATTTTGTTGAGGAACGGTGAGTTTTCTCGGGTGGGTCAAGCCTTCAGTTTTTTTCTGGGATAGTATATCCAGTTCTGCATCAAGCTGTGGAGGGCCACTCATGTTTTCACTTTCCGAGTGAAATCTCGTAGATATATGAAGAGAATGTAGTTATCATTTTCAGTACCATATTTGCCTTCAAATTTTGATATTACGGTTTAAATACATCATACCTTTATGCATCTTAAACCATATTACAAGTAATAATTTGACTGTATGATACTGTATGATAATCTCATAAACTTATTTCAAATCTCACGTGGTTCGCTAATTCATTGGGAGACAATGCACAACGTTTCATTGTGAAATGGATAAGACCGTACAGTTTTTGGAATGCACTGCACAAGAGATATACCCCGAACACTTAGATCGAAGGAAAGGAGTCGACACTGCGATGTATGGTCAGCATTCTCCTGAAATAGGTCCCGCTACATTATGACGAGGCTTCTTCAGTTAAAACAGCAACACCATTTCAATGTTTTCAGTCAACTTCCATATCTTGGAGAATGTTGTCAATCATAACGTCTGAATAAGCGGTACTTATATCACGATACAGCTGTGCACGGTAACCAGTCACACTGCAGTCAGTCAGTGAGCGATCTGAGGTGAGAAATTCGATTTACTGATGATGATGACTGATGACAGTGCAGCAGGGTTTTCAGGTACAATGAATCAATGAATGGTCTTTTTAAATTTTCTGTTGTGGTACGCGCTAAATCAAGTTAAAAGCTGAATGGGTAATTTCTCACGATTTGGCTATGTTATAACCAGATAGATCTAGTCGTATTATAAGTTCTAGGATCTTATTGTGTATTCTACCCATTATCGCCCACCATAATTGCGAGCTCTTTTGAACGCCAGAAACACCTCATCGTAAGTGGTCGGCTACCGAAATGGAAAGCAAAACTACTGGCGAAATTGCTGGTGCTGATAAGTTGTTGGTGACACGTGTCCGTCGCATGCTTACCATCCGAATTGTCATCGGGATCTGTAACTGGCGCCATTGTTGACAACTGATGGCGGGAACTGGACAAGGTGAAGGTCATCGATAAAGGATAAATAACGACCACAACTTTAATTTTCATTCTTGTGGACTTTTTTCTATGTCCCTTCATGATATCGTCAGAATAAAGTTACAATGAATGAATTAATCTACCGCTGTGGTGTTTAATAAACAAGTTAGGCATAATGTTAAAGGATGAGGTGGGAATGGTTGACGAAAATGGAAGTATAACCGCACATAGACAAGACCCACGAATATCAGGTATATTGGATTATAAGGTTATTGATGTGATAACGGGTTTGAGGCACGAGTTCTTGTCGCGCTACATAACTCACGAGATTATGGATTTATTGGTCTTATCCTGAGGGTAAGCCCCCAGGATAACCCACGAAAGGGCAATCATTTATTTCTAGTGGTGTCCTGGGTTTTTTTACATTAGAGCGTTGGGGGCGAAGCCCCCAACCCTCTACATGTCTATGTGCTGACTTTTTTTATGGAGGTTTCATGCCAACCTATCGACGCACGTTTTGGCATGTAAACGTTTAGATACCTACTTCAAATGAGGATTTTCTTCGTCTTTGACATAAAATCTATCGAATTGATGGGAAACTTCGAATATTCCACATATATATCAGGCATGAATCGATGTGCTAGGTTTGAGAAAACTACGTAAAATGTTCAAATTATCTAAAAACGTCCCAAAATGGCGGAGCCGATGGAAATTGACGTTCCCAGAATGCAAATCAAATTTTACCACAATCACGCGTATTTTGGAACACAATTTCTGTTCAGCAATTCGTGCATGCATACATGCATGTGGGCATCTGCGTGTGGACATTTTTGGCGTTATAAAGTAAAAACAATGAGTCGTCTGCGATGCCACGGCTACATTTATCGTAATTTGACATATTTTATAACATGATAATTAAGCTGGTGTTCTGTGCTGGATTGCGAAGTCTTTCTATTCTTAACTGGTATTTTAGTTTGCCCAGTAAAGGCATGTGTTAGGCTATATCTGATGATATCAGATGCAGATATTCCTCATAGTTTCCAACGTTTTGAGGATATTTTAATGAGGTTCCATATCATTTTAGCAGGCGTATCTGTTCCATTGATCGATTTTAAAATAAATGTTTACTTATTAGTAATATGAATACGGAAATGAATTGGAATCACGTAGGGGATGAAATTATGGCTTCTCCTTTGGGGAGAGGGGGGTAACGTTGTGTACGATACATTCAGCTGTCGTGGTGCTGATGATGTGCTCAAGCTCTAATGTCGTCTTCCGCAGTTAGCTGCATTTTCTTGTTGTGTGTGTGGTGCATGTACTGTGTTGTCAGAATTTCTATAGCGGCCTGAAGCAGATCAGGATAATCTACCAGCTTCCCCATCACCACTGCTGAGAATCCCGGTGCATCAACCGAAATCCTCACCTAGCACCAAGTTTAATATCCTCTCCGGGCCGAAGGACAACATATCAGGTGCTATAGTCGCCATTGCGTGAGACCTGGCATTGAACCCGGGACCACTCGTTCGTGAGGCGAAAGCTCTATAGCACTACGTCCATGAGCTATGTCCATGTATTAGGGCGTACTTCGCGTGTGAGTCAAGGGACAAGTATTGGACTATTGCAAAGGCTGATATAAATTTTGGCTTTTTATTCACAAATTGGACAATATCTTTGCGCATCGATATCGACAAGTCTATGGACAGAGGTTCTACTAGTCATATGTTTCTGTGAACTTACCTTTTAGAATGTTCAGGTCATACACTCTGTTGGCCTCTTTATTCATGACCTGGGTTTTTTTTTTTTGGAGTTTCAAATTTTAGGTTTCCGACCTGCTCACATAAGGACTGATGAATATTTCGTCCGTTGAAATTTCGAATAAATGTTTGAAATCTCACTTAGGTATCAGGACTCATTTTAACAAATAAGAGGTGGCCACATTGTTCTTCTTACGTATGTCATTATCTCAATTAATTTCAAAGTCATGAATTTTTTATTAAAATTTTCCCACGATATTGAGGTCTAGGTAACTAAGGTTAGCATGATAATAAACATTCATGACGTCACAACATAACATGGAAACAAGTTAATTAGTTTCATAAATTTAATAAAATCAGACGATTGAACTGGGTTATGGGTTCAACTTAATATCTATAATATTCAGCGTGAAAATATAAGCAGTATTAGTATCTAGTTACTTTATAGTTGGTTACCATAGTAACCATTCCCTTGGTCGACCCTTACTGTGGCAACCTAGAGGCCTTTATACCATTAATATTTCATATCATGAATATCATTAATATACCATGTCATTTGATATTTTCACACAAAACATTTTGATACAGAATTTACTCTCAGGCTGTGAGTTAGACCCTTAGAAACACTTGTTGTCTATACTCTGATTTTTCTGACTTGTTTACACTGTTTTTTGGCGATAATTTTGCGATGCTAAAGGTTATCGTTCCATAACTTGGCATACTTCACCTGGGAGCCAAACGGCAATTTGCTACCAAATTTCAGACTTTTATCGCAAAAATTGAAGAAGTTGGCTATCTACCCCAATGTTAATGTCAGCCCAAAACGGGATCTCGAGAATCTGAGCATATTAGAGGATTTCGTCTTGTTTACATTAATCGGGATTTGAAGTATAATTGGTTTTTTGGCATGAAGACACAACGAGGTGTATTCTAGACAAACGTATTGATTTCGAAAGACTGCACAGCTACAAAACCGAGTTAACGCACAAAATTGTGTGTGGACCCAGACATTGATAGACAGGGCTAAATTTAACATTGGGATAGATTGCTAACTTTCTTAATTTTCGCAATAAAAGTCTGAAATTCGGTAGAAAATTGCCGTTTGACACCCAGGTGAAGTATGCCAAGTTATAGAACGATACTATTTAGCATCGCAAAAATATCAGCGAAAAACCGTGTAAACGAGTTGGAAAAATCAGCTGTATATATAAAATGGTTGAAATATAATGGTGTCCTATTTTATATAATTATGGTATGTGCGTTTATGATCATGGGCGGATTTTGGAAGGGGCGAAAGGGGCGCCACCCCCCCCCCCCCCCCCCCCCGGTATTTGTTGTTATCAACCTGGAAAAAAATGTATATTTTCAATCGGAATTGGTATGTGCTTACACATATACTGTATAAATATAGCAATAGAAAGTCATCACACTATAGTACCCGTGTTGTATATTATGAAATGGTTCGGTCAATCTAGCAAAAGTCCTCACTCTTTTACAGAATCTCTATTCGGAAGTTATATATATGGTGGTCGTTACTCTCAATGAAATATAGATGACTTGCAGATGACGTCATTACCCTGTTTTGAAAACGGGCTCAGTATTGTATGGCTGTCTACTCAAGATGTTGCCGTCCAGTCATTCTTTTTTGTTAAATGGTTTCAAGTTGAGCAAACCATCTATATGTGTAGAAGCTAATCAACCTCAGAAACTTGTTTTAGACAGTTATAGTAGCGTTTTAATAATTATGACGTCACGAATATTTATTATGATGGCCAAAATTGTCCATAAAACTTTAATATCTCGATATCTATTTGAGATCATTTAATTGTTAAAAATGTTTTTTCAATACACCTGTGTAACTCACAAAATTTGAACATTTGTTTCGAAGTTTGCTTAGGCTTTGAAGAGTTATAGCTATATAGCGAGGCTATATATATATTCATGAAACAAACTGGGATATAGAGATCGACATGTGTGTAATGTTTGTAAGGTTAATATAAATTGTGTTAGTATTTTCTTGTTATCATGTGTATTGTGAGTTATACGGTATATATGTTGTTTATTGTAACACTAACAGAAGAGGCCTTTGTTTTTCTCACATGGAATTGATCACATCTTTTGTGGTGCGCTCACAAGCCGTGAATACCAATCTATTGAAAGCCTTTGTGAATACAATGTCCTGTCTCTGTTAGAACCTCGATGCTGGGGAACCTCTCAAGTATGTACGTTGATCTGTTGTCTCAAGTTGGGACAGGATAAGGGATTTTAGCGGGGACGTCGGTATTTATCAAAGTTATTACAACGTTGGCAGATTTGTTTTTTTTTTCCCTGGATTTTATTCAACAGTTCGAAGAAACACTTGCATTCTCACTATAAGCGGATATAAACAGGATAAAAAGCATATGAAGGTCGATTCGTTATATATAATTCGATCTGAGTGCTGAATATAAATATATTATTCACTGCGGAGTATCAAAACAACAACAAACGTCAGCTGCCAACTTGTCATGTCACTTTTGTGAAATGATGTCAACGACGTGAATTGTGACGCGGCTGCTCAAAGTTCGATCAGATTTACATCAGAATCAGCTGATACATCGCGCGTGTGTGAACTCTGTGAGTGCATGTAAGTTTTGTGTTGTTGTGCGGGATTCAACTGCAGATGTTTGCATGCCCGTTACCCCGGTATCATGCAGGTAATAGGTATTCATGAATTCATAGTGTTATGATCAGCTGATTCTAGACCAGATCAAGCGAGTGGAGCTTGGACTGATTCTAGACTAGATCATATCTATTATCTATGACTAGATCTAGTAGATTTAATACATGTATCCCTGTTTGTTTGCTACTGTTGGGTATTCTGAATGTTATATTCTGGAATGGATATTAGACAAAGCACGTCTTTCGGGAATACCTGCTGAGGACCGCAGGTCCGAAAGACGAAGTGCCATGCGTGTTGAAAAGTGTACTTCGATGCGAACGAAATCTATTCGCTGTTTGAGAGTTCAAAACTTGGTGAAAACTAACGAAATTTGCAGCTAAACTTACCAAAATGGCAAGCATAATCATTTCAAAGTTGTTATCTGTCTTAAAATCGTTGATTCATTGTGTTTTACAAACATTTTCAATCATTTGAACTAAACCGGCAAAATCAGGCAAGTTTCTCGCTTCGATTCAATGGCGGTTTCACCATTGCCTCGATAAACTCCGTGACACAGAAATATGGTGTAGAATCAAATCGAAACGGAAAATATGTTGCGTAATGCTGAACAACATGTACGCAACACTAAGCCAGTTTCGATTTGATTCAACATCGTATAAAACCGCCATTGAATCGAAGCGAGAAACTTGCCAGATTTTGCATCTTTGGTTCAAACGATTTAAGATGTTTGTAAAACATAATAATTCAGCAATATTAGTGCAGATAACAACTTGTAAATGATTATCCTAGCCATTTTGGTAGGTTTAGCTGTAATTTTCGTTAGTTTTCACCATGTTTTGAGGTGTCAAACGGCGAATAGATTTCATTCGCATCGAGGTACACTTTTTATCATGCATGGAACTTCGTCTTTCGGACCTGCGGTCCTCAGCAGGTATCCCCGAAAGACGTACTTTGTCTAGAATGGATATATGCATGCGCATTCCAACCAGAAGCAATCATTGGCCAATCGAAAAAAAAAAACCAAGAATTCTAGAACTGTTTTGCTAGATCTAATTCCAGAGTTGTGATTCTGCTCATTCCGAATAGAAGGCTGAATAGAAGAATACCATTCTGTCAATTCCGGAATGATGTTCTGACCCAATGAATCGAGCAAGCAAAAGAATCAACAGAGTTTTAAAAAAGGCCCAAACGAACAGGCTATATATCGAGGATCTATCCCCACGGAACCCGAATATTAATTTTTATGAATCTGATAATTATGGCAACAACATATAAATATCAGATTTGTAAAAAAATGTTGTTTTGGTTTCCGTCGGGCTACTAGGATATAATCAGAATTCTTGGAGCACCTGCTGAAATTAGCCTCCAAAATTGCCACCATTCCATAAGTTGCACAACCCGAGATATCATACAAATATGATATGGGGCTTGGTTGAGTGCCATTGTTATTAATATCTGACAGTAAACAAATGGTAAACTCGTTATCGTCTTCGAAAATGAACTGGAAGTGAAATGCTACTGTAAATTAGGAATGCATGTTTACTATCAATGAGTCAAACTCAGACAATCAGTGAAATTGAATATTGTAAAGTTGTAAAGTAAAGTAGCTAAAACAGATCTCAGAATTTACCTATAAAATCAGTGTAATTAATAGCTGTTTACTAGATATTTGATCTGTTGATAGAATGGCAAACACGTTCCTACAACTTGTAAAGATTATTGCATGATATGGGTCACCTGATATTTATCCAAAGAATGCAGATATATCTTATAGAATGCATGAATAAATGCAGGTAGGCAGCTGCAAGTCAATGCAGTTGAGATTGAAACAGCGTAATCCCCCCAACCCCCACCTACCCACATACACGCACTTACAGAGAATTGACATTTAGACAAATACAATGTCAATTATAATTCAATTAAATATTCATAAAATATTATGTTCATATGTTGTGCCCATATGCTTGATGACATATACACCAAAATGCCACATTTTGTGGCAATGATGACTATGAACAGTCCCAACTGACAAACTTTTGATTTTCATAGGTTGTCAATCCATTTGTTGTAGCATTATGTGCCTAGAGTATAAAAATACATGTAGGACCAATCTACTTACTGTGTGACAATAGTGTCTTCATTTTTGACCTACTGAACTTTTTTGCTCCAGTGCAATATGTGAAATGTACTGATAGCAATGGCTTATTGATAAACATGATTGGTCATCGGTGGTCTCAAAACAATAAGTACTTATTGAGCAGTGCAGTGCATAGTCCAAAATACATGATGATAAATGTGTCACGAAGCTTATTGATTATGTCCATGTGGTAGCCTGGCCTACAGTGGCACTGACATTGACTGAAGGTTCGTAACTTTTTATTGATTTCATGTTTTGATCGTTCAATAATTTCTACCAAATGTAGACATGTGAATATATTTCATGTGTATGTGTGTCAGTTACAACATTTTGTACATATCATTTGTAATTAATGATATTCCTTTCATTTCAATTTTCAACTTGATTGTAATTCGCTTTTTTAATGTTTCAAGTGGATATTATATACAAATATATGCATATTTTTCATCAATAATAACTTCAATGTATAATCAACCTTTTACAGTTTTTCTGCCTATGTGTCATCATATGCAAAAAAAAGTATTCTTAGAAATTGTATGCATGGATTAATTATTACGTCACAGCTTTGAAATCAATAGATTCACCAATTGCCACGGACTGACTGACATATTTATTGTCATGTGAATATGGTCACAGCTGTCACTTATAGATTAGAGAAGCAAATGTCCGCATAAAACTGGCTGATACCTGTGTGCTTATTAAATCTGCTGTTTCACTTTGACAAGCAACTTATCTTCCAGGTAACATACACAAAATTAGCAGTGGGACTATTGTATTGTTTCTTTTTGTTACTTTTCTTTTTGTTTCGTGAAGAATCTATCTATTTAATCTGCATTAACATATATTAAAGTACTAGTATAGTGAAAATATGATGTGCACTTATATGAAAGATCTCATTGATCTGAGGAAAATGGTTTTTACGGAATGTAAATATCACAATCCGTTCAAAAGTTATAGCACTTTAAAGACTGAAATCGGCAAATTTGCTTTTTCAAAACAATTTAGCTAATTAGTATGCAAATGAGATATTCATGACGTCATCGGGGGAAGTTGTTTCAATTAGGTACTTTGATATGTATTATTCATTCATTTAATGTTATGATTATTCATCAAAACTTATTCTATACAGATTTTAATATGAATAATCAGTGTTTTCACTTTTTCTGTTGTTGTCAAGGTAACCAGTGACCTGGTATGGCGCATAGCAACCATGGTTGCTAGGGCCAGAAACCCACTTAGAACAGGGTATGCACACATAAAAATGGTGCCAACTTGAGCTCTATAATAATTTATTTCATAAATAATCGACAGAAAGTCTGTGGATAGAATGACTTGGCAGTTAATGGCCATGGCAACCATGGGTAACTACGGCTATAGGGAACGACTGGTAACCATAGCAACAGTACAGTTTGTGTGGATATTGACTATGTATGGTACATAATAATATGCACTAGTCAGATCATCAGAACCTTCAATAAGAATAATTATATCATGGCTTGAAATATCCTAATTAAAATTTGTTCCCCTCGTGACGTCATGAATTCTCATTAGCATCTAATTTGCATATAAATGAGTTGCTAGAACTTTTCAAGTGCCTTCTGTAATGTAGTGCCGGAATGGCAGTTTCAAATGGCTGTAACTTTTGAACGGATTGTGATATTTACATTCCGTAAAAACCAATTTGTTCCGATCAATTAGATCTTTCATTTAACAAAACATCATATTTTCACTTTACTAGTACTTTAATTAATATGTTATCCAAAATACCAGTAAGTGCCAAATAGTGCTAAATAACTGAAAATGTTTTAATCTGTAATGCATTATTTTGTGCATACCTTCATCTGCGTATATTTGAGATACACATATGTTTGTTTCATTCAGGTCCAACAGAATTATGATATGTTTATGACATTTATACCCGGTACAAGGTATATATTTAACTATATGTACATATGAACAAACGTATATTTTTGTTACAGGTTGCGTTAGCCAGCTGTTAAAGCCTGTCCACATCCAACACCCGAGCTTCATCAGTGATGCAATCAGATATCTTTTGTTGAGCACCGCACGACTGCAATAGTAACCGCACAATGACAACCCGCAAGCGATTAAGGGAGAACGACCGCGAAATGAACGGCGACGCATCATCGCGAAACGTACGTGCATTTGTGTGTCGGTGCGAAAGGCGAAACATTGCTCTTTTAGTGTTAAAAGTAGCTCGTTAGTGGTAAAATGTTGCATGCAAACAGTGTCACGGATGTAGATGTCCAGACGTCTATGCTGGTAAAGTTTTTGTTTACATTCAAATTTACATATCACTGCATTTTCATTTTGATCAAAATTTATACTCAAAGTTTAGACGTAGCATAGAATGTACAAAGCACTTGTAGTTGTGTTGTATTATGCATGCTGCCTACCAAATTATATTAGTTTTCTAGTATCATTGATTATTTATCATTTATACATGTTCTGGTTGTTTAACGAATATTTAAGTTAACTTTATTATAATAATAAATATAGATCTAGTATTTAATTTATTGTTTTAAAATTGCAAAAACAAAATCTGTATTAGCTGTTATATTGTCTGTTATATATAGCGTTTAATCTATTTAACACATATGTTATCGTTGTCATATTTGTTACTCATCGCATCTTATTTCATTTTATTTTTTTCTATGGTGGTCTGCACTTCACCGAAACTACTAATCGCATGTCACCACGCTTATGGATGTGACGATCGATTGCGCAATATAACATCTGCCTGATGCTGAACTGTACACTTCATACTTGCTACAAATAACCGTCACAGAAAATCACAAGAAGCAATTCGTCGAATAACTCGAGAAGCAATTCAACAAACCTTTCAAGAAGCAATTCGTCAAATAGCCAGAAGGAATTAGCATGTAGTCTAAGAGAAGTGAGTGAATTTGCAGTGATTTCGAGTGTATCAAATACAAATTCCCCAACACAAGCTTTTTGCACCCATTGGTGATGTTTAATATTGCTTATTGCACAGTAATAATTATTCTGAAACTAAATATTCATACAGATGTTTTAACAATGTACATGTAATCAAACAGATTTTCGTCATGCATTATTAATTACAACTGGGTAAAGGTTTATACTATACACAATTAAGTTCCATTTGTAAGCAACAATTTGAGAACTAATTCCATTTACAAATTAACTAACTAATCATTTACAAATTAGACTAACTATCGGTAGACCAGCATGCTTTTGTGTAGAAACTTCTGATTCGTACATGATAGTAGATGTTAGTATGCTAGTTTTCCAATGTAACTAGTAACCAGATCTAGCAATTTCCGTTCAATTTCTGAAACTGCGTGTTTAAACAAAGTGTGATGTATTCTTCAAATCATGAAGTAAATTTAACGTGACTCATTAAGAATATTTTCCTTCCCCAGCGATGCACAGGCCCAGCGCCTTTCAGTTCAGATGATATTTGTCAGAGGGAACGAGAAAATATCGACTACTCGACAAAAATCACACTGGACATGGCGCTTAGTGGAACAGGTCAGACATGAGCCTGCGAATATGATATTTGGGGAAAGATCTTTGTTCATTATACATGTTTAAAACACACAATATTTACTCATACTTCACCATGTTTACAATTTAAAACTCTTGAATAAATTTGCATTTCAAAGGGCCATTTTTGACATGATGTTCGAATTTTTCCCATTGAAATTCACTTCCCTTGTGTTTATGGTATTTGCATTTTCTATTAGACTTTTTTTGATAAAATATCATATATTTATTCTATTGACAGCCCCGCGCCCAATACGAGTTTATGCGGATGGAATTTACGATATGTTTCACTCTGGCCATGCGAGACAGCTGATGCAAGCCAAGAGTCGATTCCCAAACTCATATCTAATCGTTGGAGGTTCGTGTTACGGAATGACCTTGGAAGATACAATGTACTTTGTACTTGAATCCCATGAGAAGTGAGAAATATTGTTGAAGTCCACTCCAAATATTGTATTGAATAACTATGCTGATTTGTGTTCAAATGCAAGTGCTTTTAATAGCTCTAAGTTTATGAGCTTGCAAATGATAATTCTTCTGCAATAATCCACTATGATGTGAGAAACATAGTTACCGGTATCAGACAAAACGTTGCCAATTTGCAGTGAGTAATGACCACGACACACACACGCGGAAAGGTCGGACGGTTATGAGCGAGGCGGAGCGGTACGAAGCGATACGTCACTGTCGCTATGTGGACGAGGTCATGGCCGGTGCCCCGTGGACGCTCGATGACCAGTTCCTGGAGGAAAATAAGGTTGGGGATCTTCATATAGTCTTAGATACTGTGAAAGTATATTAAGAATATCCCAAAAAGTATATTACAAATATTTGCTGCTAGAAATATTTACGTTTTTATGTTTATTTGTCTGGTTTTTATGTCCAGACAAATTTGTGGCGATTTAATTTTACGAATTTTAGCTGTCATGTGTATTATGTCTATTTACAGTATACAATTTTCGTAGACTTTTTGGCTATCAATTGTCATTATACCTCCATAACCCGAGCCTCCCGGCCTCTAGAGGTCTTTGGTGATCAGCTTTACACCAATGATTCACGTTTGGAAGTCATTTTTGTGTGACGCAGATAGACTTTGTGGCCCATGACGATCTACCTTACGGAGCAGGGGATGAAGACGACATTTACAAATGGCTCAAAGACAAGGGAATGTAAGTAAATATTGCCGCTGTCACTAGCAGTGAACACTCACGTGAGATGGAAGATTATAACTTAGCATTTAAGGAATTGTGATTTCAAAATAAACAAATTTCTAGAAGTATTTTGATCATTTATAGGGATTGCAGTAAAGCGATTTGAATTATAATTAAAAAAAGCTGACAGGTGACATTACACTATAAAATATTAGTGATAAAGTATGGAATACAAACTATACCTACATTTGTATGACACACTATTTGATATACATGATATGCTATATGTATGTTGATGTCCATACCGGCTTTGCACAAGTCTGTCTATGTTTGGTGCTGAATGCCGCTTTCTTTGCTCAGGTTCTCAGCCACACAGCGCACAGAAGGTATATCTACGACCGATGTTATTGCTAGAATCCTGCGAGATTATGACATGTACGTGCGACGGAATCTGTCGCGAGGTTATTCCGCCAAGGAACTCAACGTCAGCTACATGAAGGTTTGTGCGTTTGATATGCTGCTGGAAAAAAGTTACGATATCTGCAGCGATTGTAATAAAATGTTTATCTATTGTAGTAAATGAAATTGTGGGGGACAAAATTTAACCAATTACTTGGCGACCTGAGTTTTTTGCAAGACATATTTGTCCCTGTCTATTATGTGTGAAATGAAAATCTTCATGCGATGTAAATATAAACATGGGATATAACATAAATTCAATATTTATCGATTTTCCTCAATAGGAGAAGCGGCTGATTCTGCAGGAGAAAGTAGAATCTTTCAAGGAGAAGGTGTCCGCCAAGAAGTCCAGCGTCATGGACAAAGGTCAAGAACTCATCGACAAATGGGAGGAGAAATCTCGCGACTTCATCGGTAGCTTCTTGGACCTGTTCGGCCGGGACGGACGCATCGTGAGTTCAGCAGGAGGAGTTATTTTAACAACTTTTAGAGGCTCCATGACGCTTTAATACAGTCGGTTGTGATATGATTCGAGGTTGTGCATTTATATATACATATAAGCGAATGAAAGACCAAATTTTTGGCCCCAAAAATGCTAATTTTGTAGTTTGGTACATATGCGGACAGACTATTAATAGAGTACTAAAATATTCACAGGATACCCCTAATTTGATTGATTCAATTAGTGTTTGCTTATTAGTTTGAATGTGTTTTGTAAGTTTGAAATATGATGACTGATGATTATATCTGAATTTGAAATCTGTGTGTTGAAATGTTTCAGAACCAGTGGTTTAACGAGGGTCGTTTGAAGGTCGCAAGAGCAATTTCGCCTCCGAACCCAGAAATGTGGGACGATGACAGCTCAACGTCCACAAGCCCGACTAGCAGTCCGCCCGCGAAACGCCGAGAATTATTCGCTGGAACATATGCGGATGACAACAACAGTAATGAATAGTGCACTAATATTGACAGTGGGAGGCTGGTGGAACAGCCAGATGGGTGGAGGGGGTGCTCTAGTTGTAAGGAACAGCCACTTCCATCCGTGCTACAATGAGATGTTTGTCTAGGGAATATCTTAATTTGACACAGGAAATATTTGGCTCATAGATTACAAAGCCAAATTGACTTAGAATATTTTATAGCAGTTTTTTGGGCTAGACGAATGAAATATTGCTTTGGGTTACCAGGTATTGTCAATAATTATGTTGGTATCTAAGGTTTTTAGCTATCAAAGTACTCACAGTCAATGTGTATTTAAAATGCATACTGTATATAATGTGTAGCATTTACAAATTGTGTATGGATTTGTATGTACTGGATTCTAAATTCTAAAATAGTGCAATATTGTGGGCATGTGGTCTATGGTATTATAGAACCACATAGCATTTTAGACTGCACTTTAATTTTAGAAAAAAAGCAAGAACGTTTGTAATGTACACATGTTCAAATGTCAAAGTTATGTTTATGCATAAAACATGTAGGCCTTTATACATGTGGATGTCTATATTTGGTTTAGTTCCTGTGGAACTCTCAAACTCTGGCAATATTTTGAAACAACAGCATGCATCAGTGATGCAAGGTGCAATTAACAGAAGCGAAATATCAGCTCCTAATACATGTATATGGGGCATCAATAAATGTATTTGTATTCCTGCTTAGCAAACTATATAAAATACCATTATGGTATATGTAGGCATATGTTAATTTCCGTGTGTCAAATTATAGATTGCCTAAATTTAACTCCACTTTGGAAACTTGTAATCTGCTGGTTTTCCTTTAACTCTGTTTTGAAATGCATACTACCATGCCAAGAGGCAGTGAAATATCACCGCAGTTCGGGATTTTGTGAGATTAAATTATAATTTTGACAACACAAAATTAGACAGGAATTGTATGGTTGGTTATCTGTGCATTCTTATAGGTCTGCAAATGTTTTATATATTCACACATATATATATAGATCATGTACATGTATTCATTAATGCTTTTTTATTTTGGATTATAATTCTGTTAATGTGAACTTTTTTGTTAATTTAAATGTTGAGCATTCCTTGGAATTGTGAGGTTGGTTCTAAATATTCTGCTAAAATTTTGTCTTGCACACCATTCAGACAAAATTTGGTCTAAAATGGATGGAAAATTGTGGAGTCAAATTTATATAAAACAGCTGAGATCAAGGTCACAGAATTTACATATTGAAAACCTTGACAAATCCTGTGTATAGGCAACTCAAACACACGAGAACGAAAATTTCACAAAATTTGTGTAGCCTCTCGAAAGACTCATAAAACTGTGATAACCCATTTGCGACATGTTGAACTCTAAGAGCTCTTTATGGACATTTGAAAGTATTGTTAAAGTTTACTATTGATCATTAGGTGAACGATGCTGTTGGCATGTTGAATGTTGTATTATTTAAATGGGTTCGCCATTATATATCAAACTAGCATTGTGTTCTGCGATATTGTTGCGACATAAGTCGATTGTACAGATATTTCTACCCATAGTTCAATGTACCGATCATTTAAGCTTCATTTCTTGCCTGCCAGCTAGGGAAGGGGAATTATAACCGACTTAGATTTGGAAATATATCAAATCAAGATGCCTTCATATTGAATAATGTCAAAAGCATCTGATGAAATAAACAAAGTGAAGAACGGTTTATGAAGATCTTTGTTTCCTGAGAATCAAGAGTACGCACAAATACAAAGTTTTTTTGTGAACGCCCAAATATCCATAACAAAAACACCATCTTTTATTGATTTATTAAAAGCCAACAATGTCACACGATTGAAGGTAAGTTTGGCTTGTCAACAAAAATACACATTTCTACATAATTTGATTATTTCACACTGCAAATGCTATATTTCCGCATATTATTTAACCATGGTGATTTTAAAAGTTGAAGCTCGTAAATTTGAAATTTTCATCATGATTTCACATGAGTTTTCACCATTAAAAAGCTCTAAAATCGCGGCAATGTCAGGCATTTAAGATGTATTCAGTACATTTCTTGCGCTTCACATCTGATGTATGTAAATCATATGTATATCGTTTGGGGATGATATTTTATACACAAATTCTCTGCATAGTAGTTTCCACCCTCAACCTAATACATTAACAAACAGTCGTTAAACATAAATGAAATTCCATACACAGTTCCCAATTGGTTCACTTGATGATTAATATAGGCAAGAATATATACCGGTAATTTAGTCCACAGCATCCAAAATATAAAACTGTTATTGTTTTGGGAACACGTAATGATGTTGACAGGGATGTTGAAGCATTTGAACTGTAAAGAATTAAACTTGCATGGGTAAAGATATTTGACATGCTATGAACTTCATACGCAGATCGAATGAGTATTTTGTTCTCGCTCGTAAAATTTCATTCACTACCACCGGGACTTACACAGTATGAGCATAACAACGTAATGTGGTATTCATAATTTGAATGAAATTAACTGAAGCAACACGATATTGGAAGAAATAACCGAAACAGATGAAGCTCACCCACTGACGAACGTAGAATTAAGGTCATCAATTCACCAAATAAATTTCTTTATCCTGACATAAATGAATGCTAGATTCAACTTCATTTCACAGATTTCCTTCGCAAGAGGTGGTGAAAATATCTTGTATATTGCTGTCATCGTAAATGAGTTGCATTATTTTGACGACTTGCTTTGCAGTTCAAGTTTACCACAAACACATGCACTAATCTTCATATGGAAGGCATACACTGTTGGCAAACTGGCAAGAAATCTTGGAGGAATATACCCAACGAAATTGCCCTGGACCACATCAATCTTTCTAGGATAAAATAGAAGTATCTGTTACAGAAGTATCTAATCAAATATTGTAAAGTTGTATCATAAACATGATTGAATTAGTTCACTGTTAGTTTCTTATGGTTTTGTAAGTCAATTATGTTCAAATTAAATAAACAAACAAATTAAAATTGAATAAATGAGTGATTCCTAGCTACTACTAGCCCTCAGTACTTCCGCACATTAAAATAACATTATATGTCATTACAGTTATAAAACGGTAAACATAGAAACCTGGTACAAGTCTTGGACAGAAATAACAGCAACTTTACATCGCTAGAGATCACTAGAACTTTATAGCCGACAACTGATAAAACAAACGTCATACATTGGTTAACGCAAAACACCTTTATGGCATAGTTTCAAAATGTTCCACACAGATACAAATGGAACGATATATAAAATACATCGGCTTGTAGCCATGAAACGGACAAGTACAGAGTATACCTCAATTATTTTTGACGATGGGCGTTAAATAGTAATACAAGTCCACACAAATATGAATTGAGCACAGGTATACACAAGGCAATATTGGTCCGTCAATTATGCATATTAAAGTGTAGCCCTTATGATCTTGTTGTGCGGTTTTGTATAAACACAAGAAAATCCTGCAATATTAAAAGCCTTGATTTGCTATGAACAAAATTAGCCCAAAGGCTAAGATAGGTTACCGGACAATTTTGGTTTGGCCATGGCAGCATTGGCAGGTAACAGACCTTGAGATTTACCAATCAAATTTCGCAGTGTAAACATATGACCTTGAGATTTACCAATCAAGGTCATCCATATGAACTTCGATGTCACCATTACATGTATGTGTGCGGCATTTGATATTCTATATGTTCATAATACAAAGATATATCTGGGTGGAATCGTTTAGGCCGCTCAGGTCAATTTACACATGCCAAAGCAGACATTTGGCACTCAAGGTCATCTGTCGTCAAGTTCAAGGTCATCATAAGTTGTGCCATATATGTCTTCCTATATGTTCATAATGCAAACATGAGCTCTTTTTTGACCCCAAAATGGCTGTTTTGACCTTCCAAGGTCATCCAAAGTCAAATTCAAGGTCGCCACACAAGTCGCCATATATGACTTCCCATTTGAAAGTGCCAATTTCTAAACTCTATCTTCAAGCATTCTATGAGTACAGTCGTGACAGCTCCCATTTTGATGGAAAAAAGTGCCGAAAATTTTCACTCCAAAATTTTATTCAAAGGGTGAAAAATTTTTTTGCCTAGAAATGGCCCAAAACGGATAGTAATGCGATTTGGGGCGAAAAAAAAATTTTTCGCCGACTCGTCAAAAATTCAAAATGGCCGCCACACGGAGATCGGCGATTAAAGGGCAACAAAACTTATACACATCACAGAGGTATATAAGAGGAATCTTTTTAAACAAAAATCTCAAAGCTGATCAGATGGTTTTTGAGAAAAATACAGACCAGGTGCAAATTTGAGCATTTTTCGACCCAAAAATGGCTGTTTTGACCTTTCAAGGTCATCCAAGGTCAAATTCAAGGTCACCACACAAGTCGCCATATATGACTTCCCATTTGAAGTGCCAATTTCTAAGCTCTATCTTCAAGCGTTCTATGAGTACAGTCCGGACAGCTCCCATTATGAAGGAAAAAAGTGCCGAAAATTTTCCAAGTCCAAAATTTTTTTCAAAGGGTTTCGCCGACCCGCCAAAAATTCAAAATGGCCGCCACATGGAGACCGGCGAATTCAGGGCAACCAAACTTATACATATCACAGAGGTATATGAGGGGAATCTTTTGAAACCAAAAACTCAAAACTTTTTGGTTTTGGAGAAAATGGCCGTCAAAGTCCAAAATTGAGCGTTTTTCGACAAAAACAGCCGCCATTTTGAAAAAATTGCGAAAATCAAAAAAATTCCCAAATTTTAATTGTAAATTTGCCGTTTATTGTTATTACTCACCTCTAAACTACTACATGCTCCTTTTCGATCCTTTGGATCGTTCTGGATAGAAATTCGCGTACTGAAAGCAAGGCACGATCGTCTGCCTGCATGACTCGAGCGCTCCTTTTGCCGCCAAAACCGCCGCGCATATGCGCGCGCAGCTGCGCAGAAGCTTCACTTTTCTGTCCAACAAACGACAAAAGGAAGCCCCTAGCACATAACTGGCGGGGATGGATGGGAGGGCCTTTACTGTAGTAGTTTAGAGGTGAGTAATAACAATAAACGGCAAATTTACAATTAAAATTTGGGAAGTTTATTTTATACATCACCAATCTAAACTACTACATGCTCCTTAGAATCAAAGGATAGGCGGTGGAGCAGTAGTGCTAGAGAGTCATGAAAACAGACGATAGTCTTGATTTCAAGCGAATCGCTAAAATGCTACATTTTCAATATATCTTTAGTAATAATAAAGATACTCACCTAGCGGTGCGATCGCTTGCCTCCGACATGCACGAATTTCTTCTTCACCCATCGGTGGAAAACGGAACTCTACTTGAGACCGTAACATAAAGAATTCAAACACAAACACAAAGCGTTGCTTATATACACGTGCACGTTAAAACCAAGACTTTTCTGTCCAGCTGGTTCAAACAACAGCTTGCGCTACGACCAGCGGACCCAGTCTAAATCTGGACGACTGGTCCTGAAGTTCGGCAGCATTGGACAGATAGAACCCGATGAATGTCGTAGAATTAGTCCACATTCCAGCCCTCACGATATATTCCAACGGAATATTCGACCTGGCCGCCAAAGACATCGAGATGTGTCGGATTTGGTGGGACGATATTTTGTAAGTGACTCGATCGTCAGCACCTGATTCCGCATAGACAGTCCTCACTACAACCTTCACCCATCGGGATAGTGTAGCTGTGGAGATATCCGTAGCCCTGTTAGGCTGATAGGAAATAAATAATCGCTTGCGATCTTTCCTGATCGATCTGGTACGATCGATGTAGATTTTCAGCGCTCTTACCGGACACAATAGAGCGTCCGGCTCATTCCGTCCTACGTAACCGCCCAGTGACGGAATTACGATAGGGGAGAACGCTTTCCCGCCCTCAACTGCAGCACGTGTTTTAGGCATAAAATCACGTACTGGGTATAAGGAAACGGACCCATCCGCGCCAAATGCGACTCGCGATACGTCGATCGCCGCGACATCTGAGCGTCTTCGACCACTTGCTAGCATAACTAGCAGGAAAGTCTTAAGAGTTAACCTCTGCAAGGAAACTTCCTTGAGAGGCTCCCAAGGTGCTTTAGTAAGACAATATAGCACAAAAGCCATGTCCCAATCCGGTAGAGTAGGAACTCCACGTGGCCTTTGCGTCCTAAAGGACGCCAAGAGATCAGCAAGGATACGATTATTAGTTAAATCGATCCCCCTAGCACGGAATACAGGGCCCAGCATGGACCTGTATCCCTCGATCGTAGTAGGCTTCAAATTAAGCCTATCAAAGAGATAGCAGAGAAAGTCTAGCACTGCATTCAGAGGGGCAGAGAGCGGATCAATGCGCCTTCCGTTACACCAACGTACGAATACTCTCCATTTAGCCTCATACGTTTTAGAGGAGGATCTCCTATTCTTTCTCGCGAGATGTACGGACACCTGCTGAGAAAATCCTGCCTCCTGGAAGGATCGCTCGATAGCCTCCAGACGTGTAATTTGAGCACGTGGACGGAATCGTGAAATATATCCCGCCCCGGTTGCTTCAGCAACCTGTCCTCGATCGGGAGAACCCGTGGTACATCGATCAGGAGGGACAGTAGCAGGGGGAACCACGCCTGCATCGGCCAGCATGGCGCCACCAACAGAATCTCGCACTGAGACCTGGCTACTTTGTGCAGCACTTCTGTTAGGAATCGAGTTGGCGGGTACGCATACCCGAACATCCCGTCCCACGACTGAGACATCGCGTCCACAGCCAGTGCCTCGCTCTCTGGCAGAGGTGAGAAGTAGACCGGGAGCTTGTGATTCCGAGAGGTTGCGAACAGGTCTATGTTCGGTGTCCCGAACGCCTGACAAACGCGCCGAAACACCCCCGGATGCAGACTCCACTCCGTGCCTATGATCTTGTCCGGTCTCGACAGAGCGTCCGCTAGGACATTCCTGTGACCCGGCAGGTGCCTCGCCCTGATAAACAGACGGTACTTGAAGGCAAACCTGATCAGACACTCGGCCTCCAAACAAAGCTGACTCGACCGAGTTCCACCTTGTTTGTTTATGTGCGCCACTACTGTGCTGTTGTCTGTGAAGACCAACCACTTCGTCCCTGGGGGACTCTGAGGCCCCCAGATCTCGAACGCACGTCTCACCGCTCGCAGCTCTAGGACATTGATGTGCAACGCCCTCTCGCTCGTGTTCCACACAGCAGAGAGTTCGTGCTCGTCCATATGAGCTCCCCAAGCCAATTCTGACGCATCGGTGAAGAAGGTCCGATCGGGCAGATACTCCGCGAGTGGCATCCCTCGGAAAAGATTCCGATGGTCCCGCCACCAATGCATTGCTTCCCGAGCACGATCGTCCACCGATACGACTTGGTCTAGTCGATCGGTGAGTATCCGCCATTGCAACGCTAGACACCATTGAATGGGTCTGAGGAAGCACCTGCCGAACGGCACCTGTTTCTCCATCGACGCCAACAGACCGATGATGGACAGAAACTGTCGAGCTGTGATCGACGACTGCGTCAGCGCGACCTCCATCGCCGCAATCGCCTTGAGAACTCTCTTCCGCGGAGGAAGAGCTACTCCTCGCTCTAGATCGTAATCTACCCCGACATACTCGAACCTCTGTGTCGGGGACAGATGAGACTTCGCCCAATTGGGGATCCAGCCGAGGCTGGTCGCCAACCTGAGGACGAACCCGGATTGCTCTATAGCCTGAGACGGGGAGTCGGCTATGATTAACCAATCGTCGATATAATGGTGGAATTGAATTCCAACCGATCGAAACCTGGCTGCCATCGTCCTTACGATACGGGTGAACACGTAAGGGGCGGTGGCTACTCCAAAAGGAAGTACCCTGAACTGATACACCGAACCTTCGAAGGCGAACTTGAGGTATCGCCGATCGGCTGGGTGTATTGGCACATGTAAGTACGCGTCTTTGACGTCGATACTGACTGCCCACTTCCCCTTGGACAGAGCTTTCTGGACGGAAAGCGCCGACTCCATCTTGAACCTGGGTATGATCAGGAATTTGTTGAGGTTTGACAGATCGAAAACGGGACGCCACCCGCCTGTCTTTTTCGGCACTAGGAAGATGAGAGAATAGAATCCTCTCTCGTCCTTGACCACCTCGATCGCACGTTTCTCTAGCAACTGCTGCACCTCGTGCTGCAGAAGCTGAAACTTTTCCCGATCGCCGGGCACAGGGAAGAACCACGCTTTGGGTCTGATCGGTGGTTTTCCAGCCTCCCATCTGAAGGTGAGACCGAACTTCACCCATGCCACGACTGAATTGTCTGACGACGCCAGATCGCTCCAGTTCCGGACGAACTGAGCCAGGCGTCCCCCGACTGGACCAGGTTGTGGAAGATCGAATTCCGAAAGAACTGAACCTTCCACAGAGCCTACGCTTTCCCGCAACGAGTCACTTCTTACCAGAAGCTTTCCCTTTGCCCTTGAAGCGTCCACCCCCTTTGCCTCCGCGCTTGCCATCCCCCTGGGGAGGGGGAGGCTGCGCCCCACGAAAGGGCGGCTGCGTAGAAGCGGGTGCATGTGGTGCCTGAGGTTGGGCAGGCTTCTGACCCTTGGTCTTCTTGCCTGTCCCAGACCCCGCCGACTTCCCAAGCAAAGCCTTGGCCATAGCCTCATCCCGGAGATGTTCCCGCATGACGGAAATATCCGATCGAGAGAGGTTGGCGTAGGTATAGCCTGAGAAAAGCGGCCTCCCACGTAGCTCAGCGACGTCCGTAGCGGACACGTCAAGCAGACGGAGATCAGCATCACGCATGGTGAGATCCAATTGTGCGCCCAGGTGCGCACTGTCACGCTCAGCAGCATGGACCACTCCGGCCAAGACGCCGAGTGCTGCATGTATGTTGGCGCGACTCCCCTCCTCCAGATCCGCCTCGTCCACAAACTCCTGAACCAAGGTGGTCAGGTGATCTGTCAACGAGAGCTGCCCCATCAATTGATGAGACAGCGTCTGCCAGTGAGAAAGGCGAGCCTTTTTCACATAAGCTGACCAGACCGTACCCTGCTTCCGGGAAAGCAGGTGAAGGTTAGGGTCTTCGACCGGGACGGAAGTCTGATGTCCACCCTCGGACTCTACAGTCCGATAGGTGTCGATCGACTCAGGTCGAACACGGCTAGTCGGGAATGTCGACTCCGTACGAGCCACATCCTTCTTAGCCGTAACTCCCTTGTTGATCTTGTCGAAAGACTTGACCAACGCGGGAGCCACAGGGAGCCGGATCGGCCGACGAACTGGCGCCGACGCGAACCTACCGGTTCCCCGTGAGGGCCCTGGAGCATCGATCGGCAAGTCCATTCGCCTTGCGACCGACTCCAAAGCCCACCGGAAGTTAGAACCCCCGGCCTGATCGGAAGTCTCATCCTCCGAGGAGGACGACTCCTGATCAGCTTCCACTCGACCCCCCCGATCGTTGGACCTCACAGGTCCGATCGAAGACCTCGATGACCCCAAGGGTACATCAAAGGACGGGCGAGGGAATGCCTGCTCAGCGATCGCGCCCGTCCGGCGACTTACATCCGCGTACACAGGACTTGAGTGGCCCTTAGGAACGACCCCAGCACCACCCGCCCGATCGTGCCCTGATCGAGGACCAGGAGCACGACCGCCAAGTGAAGACTCCCGATCGCACGAACGATCGAGAGCCTCACCCCCAAACAAAGGGAACTCTCCCCCCTCGAACCTCGAGACCGAGGACCCGAATGAGCCATCCAAGCTGCCCCGCCGATCGAAGCCCGAAGCCTGATCGTCGCCCACCGAGAGGTCGGACGAAGCCTGAGCCACATCGAAAATCGATGTGGTCTCAGCACCACGGCGCTTAGAGGAAGCACGCTTCCTCTTCTTGGAAGGCCCCGGGGAAGAGACTACGGACCCCTCCACCTCGATCGGCCCCGACTGAGGGACGACGAAGGTGGAGTGCGGTTCCTTGGCTGCTTTCGCCTTGGCAAGAACTGAAACCTTCTTCTTAGAAGATTTCGACTTCTTGCCAGCAGGGGGAGCAAGCTCTCCCTGCGACGAAGGGGCAGCCGAAGAACCGGCCGGGACTCCCTGTCCAAGCAGGGAAGAGAGACCCGGCAGGAGGGGACCCTGAAGGGACGATAACGACTGTGCAAAGAAAGATTGCACAGCCGCGTTGACCATGTCCTGTGTTAGCCCCAGGGGCTGGCTAACACCGGACGCAATCTGTGCCGTCACAGGCGGAGTCTCCACCTCCATGGGCGACTGGCGGACTTGCGGAGCCGAAGCTTCCGCAAGCCTCAAAGCATCCCGACGAGCCAACGAGGCTTCGGAATACTTTGCAGTCGCCTGCACGAAGGAAGAGGGACGCCAGAAACGACACAGATCACACCTCAAATCCTCCATAGATACCGGGCCATGGTCTAAACAGTCGAAACACACACTGTGTTTCTCCCCTCCTCGGAGGGTATTGACCAGACACTTCGGGCATGGACGTTCGTCCATGGCACCGGTACCAAGGGAGGATTGTGAAGTCATGATCACACAAGGGAACTAACCACACACAGTAACAGGGCGGGCAAAATATGCAAACCTGAGACCGCGCTGAAAAAAGAACCCTAAGAGGACTACGAATATATAAACTACAGTATACGTATACACAATATATACAGTAGAAAATTAACGTAGAACTATTGATAGATGTAAACAACAAGTACACTATCAAGTACGACGGATGGACGATAATAGGGTGAACTGGCTAAACAAATCGCTAACGATCTAGCAAGTAACAAACTATCGACCGATACTTATCCAAATAGACACAAAACGATGTCTATGAACGTGGCAGGTGAAATTCCGTAAGAATATATCGCAAAAGTCTAGTTTGCAGACTAAATTCTACGAATTCACCGGGAACCAAAATCCAAAGCTGCCAAGCAAAAATGGCGGTGGACAGAAAAGTGAAGCTTCTGCGCAGCTGCGCGCGCATATGCGCGGCGGTTTTGGCGGCAAAAGGAGCGCTCGAGTCATGCAGGCAGACGATCGTGCCTTGCTTTCAGTACGCGAATTTCTATCCAGAACGATCCAAAGGATCGAAAAGGAGCATGTAGTAGTTTAGATTGGTGATGTATAAAATAAACTACCTCCTTCTCAAAATATTTTTAGGCATTTTTGTGCAAAATTTCAGAAAGATTTGATCGTTAACTTTAAAGATAAAAATGTTAACGACGGACGGACGGACGGACGACGGACGCAACGCCATGCCAATAGGTTATCGGACCAAAGGTCCGGTAATCTAAAAACAAACTGATATTTATGAATCATTATTTTTCCATTCTATTTGAGAATTACTTTTACAGAATTAACCTAACATAGTATCAAATATATTTGATATTCATGGAAGAAATACTTTGACAAACAATCAAACACCACACATTATGCCATTGAATAGCAAAAACAAAACTGACAATGAAGTTTTGTAACGGTAACAGAAAACACGCAAGTGAGAATATCGATTATTACGGTATAAACAAGAATTTCCTAAAATTCAAATATATATTTATGTGTCCCCCACACTGGGAAACATACATGTGGAAAAACAAGTAAAAACATTGGAAGAACTTTTTACCACACATTCAACACACAGCGAAATTGTACCAAAGATAATATTGTTCAAAATAACACCATTTCTGAACGTCGAAAGTCACCAAAAAATTCACATCCTTGTAATTTCATTTTTGTACATTTTCTCGAAAGAACCATTCTCCTCAGACACAATTTCAACCTCAGATCTGTAACTCGCATACAAACACACTCTCAAATTTTCATTCCGTACGACATGTGAAAGTTATTCCCTATAAAATACACACAGATAATATCACAGAGGTAGTTACGGTTAATAGGTATTAAACGAGACACAGACAATTGGAGGAAACGGTCTCCATGGCAACAGGCAAACACCAGACAAGGTAAACAATTTCCTAGGAGATGGACTTTTCAACTCAGTAGATCTTCTTCAACTGCTCAAAAGTCACGAAGAACTGTGACATTTGTTAAGGAAGCAAATGTTCATCTGAAATTCTTGTATGCTTTTCTTGGTTCTTGTTTTTATAATATATTATGTTAGGGGTTTTAATGAACCATATATTGGGGAAAGAATGATAATTAAAATCAAAATTCAAAATTGAGGTTTTGACTTTGAATAACAATTAATGGCAAAGCTTTATATGAATAAATTTGCCTGGAATTTACTGATAATAAAGGCTGAAAGGATACAATGATGGCCCATGGACCAAGTCGGACCCAGTTTGGTATAAAGCCTTTGTACAAAGCACCGACGCCTTCAGTTCTAATGGTCTGAAAATACAACATACAACATAGATGATCACCAACATCATTTACAAGTGATCTTTGCAATCGGCCAGACACAAAAGTTGAGCAGAAGTAAAAACAAACCTGTATTAGACAGTCAGCCGCACCGCTGTATATTGCTTGTGAGCCACAAACCCGTAATCGCCTCTGATTCATCAACCGAGTCTGCATGATTAATCATACTTTAATTAAAATATTACTGAAACTCAAACACAAATTTGAATACCCAAAGCCATGGTAGTTTCTTTAACTGGTAGTTCCACATAGCTGTATCAAAATTCCTAGGAAAAAATACAACACTTTCGTGTTGGACAAATGTCCATGAAATTGTGAAACCTAATTTTAAACACACTAACATTTTGATATATCTTGCATAATACGGTCAAGTCGATACATATCTTACCTTGACGACATCAAGTGGATTACAGGCAGCCGCGCCCGCAAAACCCGCTATAAAACTGGCTCTGAAAACATAGTAGGTTATAGTTACAACTTGTGTGCAGTTCAGTTAACAAATACACATTTCTATGTGGAATAAATATATTACCTTACCACTGTCAAACACTCACATGAAATGTGTGATTGGATTATCGTGGAATTTCCCTGAGAGTAGCATGTGCTTTTTACAGACGTCGTACACTGGCAACTCTACACCCACAACAACCGCGGCACGATTAGCATTTGGGCCAACTCCCTGCAAAATTGAATATTACATTTTTTTGCGAGGTCAAAAAGGAAAAGCAAATTTATTTTTTATTGCTGTGGATTACTGCCTATATCATGTGATTTCTTTTGAAACGTGTAATGAAAAAAATTTAATATCTTTCATCAATTCCTCCCAATATTGGTGAATATATAAAATATCAAATTGTTACATTTTTAACATAAAATTTCAATTTTTACAAAACTTATTGAGACTTTATTTTTGTCTGTATCTGTACAGTACAATGTACATTCTCCACAACATCTCTAGTCTTTTACCCGCCACAGTCCGGCGATGCCTTCTTGACGGAAAATCTCCGCAAATGAGCTCAGCATGCCCTTCCGACTAAACTTCTCAGCGTCGGCTTGCATACGGATCTTGAACAGAGAATAAAAGCTTTTACAGACTGACTCCAAGAAAACTCACAAAATCATTCATGTACTTAACACGGCAGAAGTATATTTTAGGTGTCTTCATTTAACTAGGGTCCATTTCCCATTCAAACCATTACCTTTAATACATCTGTAGGATTCGCTATTGCACTGGAAACCATTCCTGCTATGACGGCACAAAACACATTGTGCAATAAACGCTCTTCTGTGGAGTAAGAACACAACCGTAAATACTTTTACAGAATTTATATAAAAGCCTTCTCATTCTTTTACGGATTGAAGAGATTCGTCTCAATTTGTCTCTGCTTGGGGCTACATACCTGAGCTGTCTTTGTTGACTACACCTTTCAAAGAGTGATAGATACCAAACTTGATGGTGCCGTAGGTCGCCTGTCGTAAAACTGCAGGACGTAAGCTGACGGTGTAAAAAGGGATGAGGTAATATGACATAGTGTATTACTCAGTATAGATTTCGTCTATCACATATGTTTCAAAGAGAGAAAATGTTTGTAGATTTCATTGAGTTCAACAAAACAATCTGTATAGATTTATTACATATCTTGAAAATTATTTATGGTCATGGTCATAAATTCAATATATACCAAATCATGATTCTATTGGTAAAGTCATTACGATCTAACAAAGCGTAGCCCAATGCTGTGCGCATACCCTGAATAGAGGGCTCGGACTCCCTCCTCTTGGAATATCCTGCTGGCAGCATGGATCATCCCGCGGTAACGTAACTCGCAGTGTCGAGCATCGATACGCTGGCCTTGAACTTGTAACCGAGTCTTTGTCGTGTCAATAGGAAACGTACCTGCAAAACATCCAATGGCAGAGTTTCTTCTCAAGTCAGATAGAATTTAGAAATTCACTAATTTATTGAAATAGTCAATATCACAGATTGATATAGCAATGTTGATATCATGATCAGTATTTGAAATGATCATAATCATATTCAACATACATATATTTAATATATTCTCATTATTTGGACCTCGTCCCATGATCACATTAATAACATAAAGATAGGTTACCGGACAATTTTGGTTTGGCCATGGCAGCATTGGCAGGTAACAGACCTTGAGATTTACCAATCAAGGTTCGCAGTGTAAACATATGACCTTGGGATTTACCAATCAAGGTCATCCGTATGAACTTCGATGTAACCATTACCGGTACATGTATGTGTGCGGCATTTGATATTCTATATGTTGGGTGGAATCGTTTAGGCCGCCTAGGTCAATTTACACATTCCAAGTCAGACATTTGGCACTCAAGGTCATCTGACGTCAAGTTCAAGGTCATCATTAGTTGTGCCATATATGTCTTCCTATATGTTCATAATGCAAACATGAGCTCTATCTGCAAGCATTTCATCTACAAAGGCAAATCTGGGCATTTTTTGACCCCAAAATGGCTGTTTTGACCTTTCAAGGTCATCCAAGGTCAAATTCAAGGTCACCACACAAGTCGGCATATATGACTTCTCATTTGAAAGTGCCAATTTCTAAGCTCTATCTTCAAGCGTTCTATGAGTACAGTCCTGACAGCTCCCATTATGAAGGAAAAAAGTGCCGAAAATTTTGTAAGTCCAAAATTTTTTTCAAAGGGTGAAAATTTTTTTTTGCCTAGAAATGGCCCAAAATGGATAGTAATGTTATTTGGGGCGAAAAAAATTTTTTTCACCGACTCGTCAAAAATTCAAAATGGCCGCCACACTGAGATCGGCGATTCAAGGGCAACAAAACTTATACACGTCACAGAGGTATATGAGAGGAATCTTTTTAAGCAAAAATCTCAAAACTGATCAGACAGTTTTTGAGAAAATACAGACCAGGTGCAAATTTGAGCGTTTTTCGACCCAAAAATGGCTGTTTTGACCTTTCAAGGTCATCCAAGGTCAAATTCAAGGTCACCACACAAGTCGCCATATATGACTTCCCATTTGAAAGTGCCAATTTCTAAGCTCTATCTTCAAGCGTTCTATGAGTACAGTCCGGACAGCTCCCATTATGAAGGGAAAAAGTGCCGAAAATTTTCTAAGTCCAAAAATTTTTTCAAAGGGTGAAAAATTTTTTTTGCCCTAGAAATGGCCCAAAATGGATAGTAATGCGATTTGGGGCGAAAAAAATTTTTTTTGCCGACCCGCCAAAAATTCAAAATGGCCGCCACACGGAAACCGGCAGATTTAGGGCAACCAAACTTATACATATCACAGAGGTATATGAGGGGAATCTTTTGAAACCAAAAACTCAAAACTGATCAGACAGTTTTTGAGAAAATGGCCGTCAAAGTCCAAAATTGAGCGTTTTTCGACAAAAACGGCCGTCATTTTAAAAAAAATGCGAAAATCAAAAAACAAAAAAATACCTCCTTCTCAAAATATTTTTAGGCATTTTTGTGCAAAATTTCAGAAAGATTCGATCGTTAACTTTAAAGATAAAAATGTTAACGCCGGACGGACGGACGGACGGACGGACGGACGGACGGACGACGGACGCAACGCCATGCCAATAGGTTATCGGACCAAAGGTCCGGTAACCTAATAAACAAGCAAGTTTCAGTGGACTTACCGAACTCTGCCGTGACAGAAGCCAGACCACCGTACACGAACGGCCGCCAGTCGTTCATCTCACCTCTGTATGTCATGATATAAGTGGAAATATCGTTTTCGAAATAATATCATTTCATTCGCATAAAATAATCAAACTAACGTTCTTTTGCTATCAGCGACAAGAATGTATCTCCTTATCACACCCTTTGTCACAGCATCTTTGTTGATGAATTCGATAGGGTGATGATGACTGAACAGAAAAAAAACTCCCATCCCACCTGTTTTTTTTTCCATTTCCAAATTTACTAGTATCAACATTCACCAGTGCATCATCATGTTCCCGAAATATCCCGAAATATGCGAACCCACATCACCATTTTTCATCCAATCACAGCCTTGATTGTCTCTGATGAGTCTGATTGCACGTAAAAGTTATCCCAGGTTGATGTGTACTAGTAACCCCCAACTCATGTCAGAGAAAAAACTTCAATTATTTATTATTCAATACTGCATTATTCATCATAGATCTACACCAGTCTATTTACAGATATCTCTGGGAGAGTAACCCCGTTAGCTGCTGATTGGTGGCAATGTTTGCCCATACTGGCACTACGCTACATGCCTAAGATCCCATGTCAGGACCCAGCCAAACTCGCAAACCACGCTTTCACGGGTCATTCTGTTAGTCACATGCATGATGATAATCTACTAAAGCCTGGATGAGTGGATGGATACCTGAAGTTCTGAACTCGCCCAAACCCGGTCAGAGCAATACCCGGGTCAAAAATTTGGCACCGGAACCCGTGACTGATATTGAAGGATGGTTTCAGGCTAGAATTTGTTCTGAATTTTGTGTGGTTGTCAGAAATTATTCGAACGGTCTGAACTGACATGTTTGAGTGAGTATGTCTAAACAAAAACAAATCTATCAACATTTATGAGAACAGTATTTTTATAAACTGATCCACTCCACTGGTGTTCACGTGCTTACAGCATCTGGCATCAATAAGCTAGTTCAGCATTGCAAGAGCGCATGCGTAAAAATGTAAATTTGGTGGATAAACAAAAGCATGTGACATTATTGTCTAAAGAAAAAACGTCAAACTTTGCAGAGATAATCCCATTGTCTCAGATTTGAATGTGAGTAAAATCAACCATGTGCTTTTGTTTATCCACCAATTTCTGGAATGCTGATATTGCTCATTCTGGGTCAGCAGTATAACACAGTTTTCGTCAGGTGGTCTTCATAGGTTGATTCCAATGTTTCAAACAAAACTAAAACATGTTTCAAGTGTCATTTGCATCAGAACAATCATAATCGTCTGCAATAGATTCGGCGGTGAATGAATGAGGCAAATATGGAGCGGTAATAGGGTAATCAGTATTATATTGGCAACTTTGATCAGCGCTTTTCATTCATTCCATGTACATTGTATATCCCTAACAAGCCACTGTTCTTTTAATTATAATTCCTGCAATTTGTCTTCAACAATATCAGAGCACTCGGTAGGAATTTTCGGAAAGGAGTACCATACCCCTTGGTCTCGAAAAAAGGGGGTAAATTAGAAAATTTATGGGTAAATTTTCGCTGTACCCCTTGGCTTAGAAAAAAGAGGGGTAGGTTCTGAAATTCATGTAGAATTTTGTAATACAAATAACAGGGAATGGAGCATTAGAACACACGTGTGACGTCAGTACACCATGTCCATGTCACCGAAAAGGCTACAGCCAGGTCAATGAAGTATTATATACATGGACGTCTTATTAAGTGGTTTGACAAGTATTTTCACAGAAGAAAATATACTTCTGAACAAGTGAAAGTGAAACAGATTTCGGGAGCTCGGCTGTTTTTCGTACAAACACATCGACAATGCTTCTGTCATTCATGATGTGGGCCAAGTTTGCCCCGAAAATTATCGCGATTGAGGCGACACCTAGCGAATATAGCATACTGAATTTGTTTGATTCGCCAGGTCGCGCTGCATGTATGGTCTTGTGCACCGCTTTTGATGACGTAGGCACAAAGTTTGTTTTCAGTGGCGAAAATAAAGTTTCATGGCTATTTCTTTGTTATTTTCCCGATGTGTAGCGTACGCACTCACATATAAATCTTTGCGTGAAATGACATAAGATGTGCGTAATTACGCATTCTCCTACGCTATCGAGTGCACTGAATATGAGGCTCAAACCGTGTTTGTACAATTATGTCGATCACCAACAATAATGTCTATTATACCACTCCATAATTGAGGCAGTCTGTGCTGCTGTGGTGCCACATGACGAATACTGGAAGTAGTTCTTGTTTGTTCCAGTCCAGTGACATGGATTTTTTTGGTTCTAAACTCTAAAAATTATCAACGTTATATTGAATAAAATATACTAATATTATGTGAAGGCATGTTGAATGTTTACCATGCACAAAACATAAAAACTTATTTATTCTTCGAAGTCACTGTTTACTGTGTTGATCGGTCCAGTACTCTTCCTGAGCTCCTGCTAAGCTTACCTAGGGCCTACCTACTGAGCAAATTAGCATAAATATTATGTAAATATATACAAAAACATGTGGCTTACGCATGGTCACGTGGTGAATACGCTTCGCCAATATCAGTGAGTAATGTATAGTACGTGAAAGCACAGCACCTGGGAAAATGTCCTGTGAGAACTGGCACATGGGGTCGTGCATGGGGTAGTGGTGGACTAATATCGCAGGGAAAGCTGTATATCGTAAGGCAGGTTTAACATGGGGAGGGAATGTAACGGGAATTGGTGTGTTAGGTCCTAATGATTAGATCTAGGGGTCAAATTAATGCTTGACTTGATCAGTGCACTGTGACTGTTGATCATGCACTTGATGCAGTGCACTTGTCACTTGAACACTGCCCTGGAATCTTGATTTGACTCGGTTCGCAACAACACACAAAGTTCCACAAGTGTTTGATCAAATAGCCAGAGCAATTAATCTTTCAAAAATTCACGAATTACCGTTCTAAAGCTGCTTAATCCTATCCAACATTACAACAATAACTTTTCCGTTTTCTTTTCCATGATCGTCGCCATGTTGAAATCGAACACCACCTTTTTGTAAAGTGCGCACTGCGATTTCGTCAATGCAGCTTTGCCACCTGCTGGGAACACGCCAAAGTGAACTCAATAAACTATGTACTCGAGATACACGATCACATATTCTGTACTTTCAATGCAATGTTTGTGCGGTTTTCTTACACTTGGATCGATAGTACCATTGCCCTCTGGTGCTAAATTCAATTAGCTCAAATGTTTAGGCACTAATTGATAGGGCCTACTGACCTTGTTTCACCTACACCGAGATGAAAGGATCGAGTTCATTTTCCATGGGTTGAAGACTGGTGAGTTTGTACATCATGCAAAAATATGCCCACCTGCGATGACCACGTACATATTGCGTAAAAAGAAGGATCGACAGGCAGTCAAATGGATTACAACCTATAGCCCTAGAGTAAGCAACCCAACCTGACTATCTGAGTTGCAGAGTATGAAGGCTAAAATTTTGTTCACCTGCTAGATCTAGCTGGTGAGAATTCACAAGTCACCAAAAATTCATATCAATCCAAGGCTTTAATCACAAATATTATTTAGCTGCTCAATGATAGGGCCTGTGTCATGACTGCATAAAAAACCATGCCATATATGGCATGTATGTATGCTTTGCAACGTACATGAACGATTATTGTGATCTTGCTGTGGGATGTGCGCCACAAAACAAAAGAGGTCACCCTGAAGAGTCGATTGAGTTCGTACTTTAGTAGTCCAGTGAAAATCGAACGATGGTAGTTGAAGCGAGACACCATTAGGCTTTGGATATCTCTCCTACATGCGTCATTATTGGGATATATGTGGACCTTCACAATATTTCTGAAATGGAAGTTGAGTGCGAGTGGAGAGCCTGGAAACGCACCACTGCTCCACACAATGCCAGTAGTGTTGACGCCTATGCTCACACCATTGACCAGTGCCTACGCATACATCCAAGACAAGATTCCACAGGCTCCACTCTTTAGTACAGATGCAGCCACATGTGTCTGTTTCGGTTGACAGTAGCCATGGACGTGGACAGTACATCACTGACGAAGTCGACTGCCTGAGTTACACCTTAGGTGAGGTGGCTCCGTACGGCACAGCCAGACACCTAACCAGTATAGGCAGCAGGACGGGAGATCTCATTCACCATCTCTGCAACAATGACGGCCCTACAGGGAACTGTCAAAGTGTGAGTGGATGCTGGTCCAGGGCGCTATTGCTGAGTATGTGTGCGGACAGGCCCCCGTGGTGAATGCCGTGTACTCCGTCACAGCTACAGTGGGAGTTACACTGGACAGACTCTCGGTTCAGTTCCCAGCTCCTGTGCCTTCACCCGCGCAGGTTCCACATTATACAGGACCTTCGGCCGTGTCAAGACTCAGGACCACCATGCTGACTAAGATATCCACGGCTCCAACAGTCGCCCCTGTGGTCAATCCCCCAGGTTCAGCTCCGAGGTAGGGCTGGCAACCCACAACTTCAGCTTTGGGTTATGCCAGTCACTCTCAAATGTCCACTGCCTATCTGGCAGGCCAGGCGGCAGTTCCCACAGTCTCAGTCGGAAGTGGCCCCTCGACCAGATGCTTTTGCACTGGCTTTGGCAGCAGCCCAGTGCAGTGTTTGGACCCGGCAGGATACGGACCAACCCCTGTCGACCTTTCCGCCGCCGGCAATGAGTACTGTCATGCTGCCCGAGAACCACAGACACTGGCTTAGCGCTCAGCATTTCAAACAGCCAGACCAGTCTGCATGGAGGGAGCGATGTGACAGTGATATTGTCGACCTGGATGATTACCTCTGGCAGGTCTGGCTGGTCGCCTGTTTAGTATTCCACCAGAGTGCCCACTATACTAGTAGTTGCCGAACAGCTTTGGTTACTGTTTACACCTACAGCGATTACATAAGTGTGGCGATTTTGCCCAAAGATCGCGGCAGGCGTCTTTGTTAAACACTAACCATTTTCACGGTCTATTTTTGGACGCTTATACACTATACTGAACACTGGCTGCTTATGTCATCTCTCGTGCTCTCGCCTCTAGTATAAATACTGTGGTCACATTTTGTCTCAGAGACTGAGCACGACAGGTTAGCTCACACCATGCGCTATTTGTCTCTGTTCGAGTAAAGGCCAGGCAGACCTCAGGGACGACTTCCATAGGGGGCTCAGGTGGGGGAGATCGTTGCTGACTCGGGGGCTCATGCCCTGTGGATCACCGGTTTCTTCCCACTGGGGATGGTGCGACACAGGCTCTGGCAGACCGTCGGGCTGTCCAGGGTTCTATCCCTGCGGCAGTGCCGTCGGCGAGGCTGGCCAGCAACATGCCCACGTGCGCGAGTTCTGTGGTGCCGCTCCCATGGCATCTCAGGCTCCGCACACGGCTACATTACCATAACTATGTACTATGCATGTTGTATATGATGTTGTTGATGATGATGGTGATGGTGATGTGTTATGATGTGATGTATGACGGCCGGACTCGTCCGGACGGACTGTTACCTGGTTGTAGTGCTAGTAATTACCGACGCCCGCCGCATGCGCCCTGTGCGGGCTGCGGGCGTCGAACGTTACATTGGTGCCGTGACCAGGATAGTCCGACGGCGTAACATCGCAGTCTAACATCGCAGTGTCTTGCTCCCTCGTCCCTGGGGACCGTCCGCTCCTCCGGGACACTCCAGAACAGAAAACACTGAAGAAATAGTGAAAATGATAGTGTGGTCCAACATACTCGCTCCCAGGTCATCCGGGAGCAGGTCCGCGGTGGCTCCGGCTCCGCAGAAGGGTGTCCGGACGATCCGCAGGACCGATCCCAGTCCGCGGACACGTCTCTGACGTCCTTGGTTCCATCTCCGGACGTAGAGTCGAGCCCTGCGGGGCTGCAACAGCAGTTGCCTTCGAGGCCGAGCCTCGATGTTTTAGGTGTTATGGACGGAGCTGGAAACGGCTCTACTCCGCACCTACCCTCGTCCGGACGTCCGTCACGGCCGCTACTCTTCCCTGGGATGTCTCCGGACGTCCGGAATCGAGTGCCGGCTACCACGGTTAGCTCCGGATGGACGGACAGGCTGAACCGGCTACCACAGCCGGCCGGGTTGACTCCCTCGAGAGCCCACTGCCTGGCTGTCGGGCAATCTGTCCAGAATGTGATGGACCAGCTCTCCCACTCACTCAATGAGCTGGCCCCCACAGGCCGCTATGACCGCGGCCGGCCGCCCCACGTTGGGCACCCTGATCGTAGGACACGTTCGCCTTCTCCGCGATACCAGCTACCCTCAGAGCAGCTGACGGAGAGGGAGCGGTGGATAGGGCAGACGGCACTGGAAGAGTATTGGCACTGTCAGTCCGCCGCGCCAATCGTGAGTCCTGCGACCTCTTTCAACCCAGGGATGACTGGTCCGCCGGTCCTCCCTCCAGTTTATCCAAGTCTGCAGGTGCCGATAACCCATGCTATGGGACCCGCACCTGGCCCGAGGCTTGGAGGGACCACTTTGGCCACCGCTTGCGCTGCTCCGGCAGCCGGAGCCATGGCCACGTGGACCTATCCTGCCCCGCACAGTGCTCCAGGAGCTAGCTGGCAACCAGTGGCCTCGGCCCCGAGCTACGCCGGCTACCCTGCCTCGCCTGGGTCCTATCCTGTAGGATCAGCAGGGGCTCCGTCTGCACTTGGTTTGAGTGGGATGTCAGTGGGTATGTACCCACTATGGGTATGTACCCGTGAGCTTCCCAGCTCCCATGTCCGCGGCGTACGGGTCCGCTTCGGTGCATACTGCCGCGGGAGCAGGAAGCGCACGGACTCTGCCGTCTAACACAGCCGACCCCAGAGCTGGCTTCGCCAACTGGGCGCGCTCTCCGCGCGACCGGAGACCAGACCAGACGTCTTGGCGAAAAAAGTTCAACGGGATAACACCAATCTGGAGGACTACTTACTCCAGGTATGGCGGACGGTTGTGTATGAAGGATGGACCCAGGAGGAAGCTGGGCATATCCTCTCGGGGAGCCTGGAAGGAAAGGCCCTCCGAGTGATGCAGTGTCTGCCAGTGGGGACAGCTACGTTCGGCGAGGTTGATAAGCAACTACGCCTGCTGTTCACACCGACGACCAACAGGCGGATGTTCGAGCGAGAGTTCAAAGCTCGAATACGCCTACCGACTGAGTCTGTTACTGAGTATGCATTCAATCTGCGCATACTCGGCCGGAGAGCCTATCCGGACATGGAACCAGCCATGGAGCCCAACCCTCAGAGGGTTGGTACGCCGGCGTCTCCTCCGGGGATGCCCGTACAAGCGGCACCAGCTGTCGCGTCATGCTCGTCCTTGGATGAGTACGACCTGGAGGAATACGATTTCTGTGCGGCGCAGATGATTGCGCACTGCGCAGGAATTGATGCTCCGGGACCCGCACAGGCTGCTGTGCGTTCACGTCCGGACCAGACCAGAACCGTCCCTGCTACTTCTGCGGAAAACAGGGACACTTTTGGCTGAAGTGTTCAGAGTTATTGGAACGCCTGCGCAGATATCATGGGATTCTCCCTGATCCGCGCCAGAGAAATTCCTCCTTTCGGTCTGGTCCTTCGGGACAGCAGAACCGTCCTTCGCGTGAGGGAAACTGAAACCGGACGTGGTGGCGACCAACACTGCGTCCAGAGACAGTTGTTTCGTGGCGTCTGAAGCTACCCCTCTGCGGACGAGCAGGACGACCTTCAAGTAGATATAACTTCTCCGGAAGTGGTCCTTGGAGATCAGTCTAGCTCCTCCGCAGCCGAGGCAGATAACGAGGACTCCATAGCTGAGCCTAGTGCTCCGGGTGATTCCGATCATCCGACGTGCGCACTGGTGAGGGACCCCTGCTGGTACCTGCCCCTGTCTTTTGGACGGGAGCCGGTCCGGTTCCTCGTAAACTCCGGCTCGGAGGTTACCATCGTAGCCACCGGAACGTTCAAGCGTGAGCCAGCGCTCCGCGACATAGTGTTGCAGGACCCCGGGCGTTACACGCTCCACGGAGCGGGTAACAACAGCATCCGTATCCATGGTATCCTCGATTTGCCTATTACTCTTGGAGACAAGGTGTACCTAACAGAGGCAATCGTGGCGGATATCGGAGCGCCCTGGATCATTGGAATTAACTTTCTCCGGACCCACCGAGTGATCGCCAACTTTAGCGCCGGCGAACTCCGGATGGGAGAGGACACACACTTCCTCTTCCGGGCAGGTCTGACTCGTTCATTCCAACTCCGGGCGGCGCGCACAACCACTGTGCCGCCTTTGAATGAGATGATCATTGAGGCAAGGCCGCGCCGTCCGCGCATGCCCCTTGATGGTCGTCCGTGTATAGTGCAACCGGTGAGCAATTTTGCCCGAGAAACCGGACTGGTGCTGGGTGGGGCTCTGGTCAAGTCCAACACCCGTGCGATGCCCATTCTCGTGGTGAACCCCACGGGTGCTCCCATTGTACTACGGCGCAGCTGTGTGGCAGCGGCTGTGTGGCTTTTCCTCACGGAAAAGGGCGCCGATTTTGTCTGGCAAGCTGAGCAGGCAGTTGCCTTCTCGGACCTCCGGCAAGCTTTAGTAGCTGCCCCGGTGCTGTGGCACCCTCGTCCGGATTGTGAGTTCATCCTGGACACTGACGCGAGTAACTTTGCACTCGGCGGTGTCCTCTCACAGTTCGTGGACGGGCAAGAGCCGGTAGTAGCTTATGCAATGTGGCTTTGAGCCTCTCTCAAATGAACTACTGCACCACTCAACGCGAGCTCCTCGCGGTGGTAACCATGACCAAGCGTTTCTGGCACTATTTGTTGGGACGCCATTTCCGCTTGCGGACTGATCACAGTTTGCTGATATGGCTCCTAAACTATAGTGAGGCCGATGGCTTGGTGGCCCGGTGACTCATCAAACTCCAGGAGTATGACATGCAAATTGAGCACCGCGCCGGAAAGTTGCACGGCAACGCTTACGGACTGTCACGTTGTCATAAGTGCAAGAACCCTGGCTGTGCAGGGGAGACTCCATTCCAGCGCATCGGGCATTCTTCCTCAGACTCAGAATTGGACCTTCCGGGAAGGCTGCAGGCCGTCACCCCCTCTAACAACACGGCGGCCTGAGCAGCAGGAGTCCTCCCCCGTGCGAGGACCCGTCGTTACTGGCGATGGCATCCCGCATTTGAAGCGGAGGTGTGACTCAGCTCCAGCGAGTCTTCCTCGAGTCCGGCGGTGTACTCCTCGTGGGTACCCTCCACGTCCTCGGGCGAGTCTGAGTACGAGCGGTCCTTACCCCCTGTGGTGATGGCATACTGGTGCGCAGTTGGACTTACTGGATGAGGAGCCGAATTATTTAGGCGGCTACTCTCCGGCACAACTGGCTGCGAAGCAGAGAGCTGACAGTGCTCTGGCACCGGTAATAGAAGCCCTTGAGGCTGGCCAGAAACCCTTCAAGGAGGAGCGGAAAACCTACAGGGAGGAGACCCAGTCTCTCATCTCCCAGTGGGAAAGACTCCTTGAGGGATGGCCTCTTGTACCGGCGCTATAAGCCACCGAGCCACTGCCCCCTATTTGGCAGTTGGTGCTTTCGGCGGAGCTGCGGAGAGAAGTGCTCCATCAGTTGCATGACCTCCGGGTGACCGGGCACTTGGGAATCCGGAGGACCGTCCATAGGCTACAACAGTGCTTTCACTGGCCTGGTAGCAGTTTGGACATACAACGATGGTGCGCAGCCTGCCCTCGGTGTCAAGCTCGCAAAGGAGTTCCGGCTCCTGGCCGCCACCCCTCAACCATGGTTAAGGCTGGTGCGCCTTTTGACCGGATCACCCTGGACATACTGGATACCCATCGGGTCACCCGCGTGGTTTCCGGTACATCCTGGTGATCTCGTTTACCATGGTGTACCTAAGCAGGTACATTCGGATCAGAGCACGCAATTTGAAAGCAACCTGTTTCAGAACCTAGCACAGATGCTGGGAAGTACCAAGGTGCGGACCACCCCTTAAAGGCCCCAGTCAGACGGATAGGTTAAGCGCTTTAACCGGTCTGTCCTGAACATGCTGGCGGGTTTTGTAAATGATCGTGCGAATGATTGGGATGACCTCCTCCCGTATGTCTTAATGGCGTACCGGTCGTCGGTCCACTCTTCAACCGGAGTTACTCCGCATGGGATGTTGTACGGCCGGGAGCTAAATCTGCTCGTGGATATTATGCATCCAACTGCGGCGGAAACCGGTGCTGTATCCCAGTGCCGTCCGGGGTATGTTGAGTGGGTTCGCCTTGCCCTGGCGAACGCTCATGATTTTGCACGAGCGCGCCTGGATAAGTCTGCCATCCGGCAGAAGCGTGGCTATGACGCCCATGCCAAGGGTAGGCCCGCTTTTGCGGAGAGAGATAAGGTGCACTATTATTATCCACCGCTTAAGCAAGGCAACAAATTTGCTAAGCCGTGGATAGGCCAGATTATCGTGCTGAAGCAGGTGACAGAGGTGGACTACCGGATCCAGAGGGATTCTGATCCAGATAGGGTACTGGTGGTCCATATCGACAACCTGAAGAAGTACAAGGGCCCGCTCGTTATGGATCCGCTCATACTCGATGCGGAACCGGATGATGCTCCTCTTTTGGACACTTCCGGTCAGCATCCGCAGACTCCGGACGAGCGTGTACGCTGTATGGTGGGTCTTCCAGACCTCTCTGATCTGTCAGATGAAGGTCCGTACGATATTACACCTGATATCAGCGATCCGCAGGTACCCCCAATCCCTCCAGCACCTGCGGATGACGGGCGGCCACGCCGGAAACCCCATGCGCCGACCCGATATGGGTGGGATTAACGTTCCGCACATGCGGATGCGTATGCGGTATCCATCTATCACAGCAGGGATGGATTTTAGGTCGTTCCCTAGGAATCCGCACGACTTTCCTCTGTGAGCAGCCACTTTGTGGCTATGTCCGCATCCGCCCTCCCGTAGTTTCTAGCGCTAGGGACGTACGGCAAGCCTATCCGCATCATGTGGACTGCTGTCCGGCGTAGTTATCCCAACGCCTACACTGGCCGGACCACTTTTGTGGATTTGCCGGACGCCCTTGGTCCCGGAACAACCTCTTGTATAGCCAGATTGAGGTTGGGATTTACGTCCCCTACCGGGGAAGCGCCTTCCCACGGATTTGGGGAACTGGCAATGGACGCGGGGATAGCGTCCGGATCTGTGGATTTATGTCTGCTTTTGAGTGACACACTCCGGTGTGTCATCACCCGTGCGCCACTACTGTAATTAAGTTTATAGTAGTTTAAGGTTTCTAGCGGCAGGAAACCGTTTAACCATTATTTTTAATGGACCGGCTGTTAAGTCCACACGTGCGGACCAGCCGTGGCAGTGGGTGACGCTCATTCTTGTCCGGATCGCACCTTACAAAACGCGGTCCGGCCAGAATGACCGGAACCCCGGTCACCTTCTAAGAAGGGGGTCGTATTCTACATGCGCAGCATAATTTGTGGTTTCTAATTCCTATCATTACCATCGAATAAGGTCAATATGCCATGTTATGGGGCTTGTTTGGTTCTGGACTCTGTCCGCAGGCAGTTCCGGACGAGCGCCAGCTATTGATTTCATCATGTTTGGGATCCTCTAGATTGGGCGCCGGCATGAAGGGTTCGCCCCCTAACCATTGTGGTTATGGACCTGCCGGCACCTCGTCTAAATCTATTGGATCCGCGCTCCGGTGGTCGTTGTATGGGCTCTGGGCTTGACCGTGGTATGGCTCTGTGGCCTCATTGTACGTTGGGGTTGCTAGTGGGCGTCTGATCAACGCCCGAAGGGCGCTCAATTGTCTTTAGGGCTACCATGGGCATACCCGATTACGTTGTAAGCGTACCAGCGGCTATGGGGAGTGTTTATGTTTATTTATCCATCTCATGTTATTATTTACTGAGTGGATTATTTAAACCACAAGTATGCGGCATGTCTCTGGAGAATTCTGTTCTTGCTCGATTAATGACACAATTGAGACAAGTTTGTGAAATATCCTTTCTGGTGCAATAGAGGGTTGGAAATCAGTTGATTTCCGCTCTCGGAAGAGGGGTGTAAGGAATTGCGTTAATTTTGACAATGAAGGTGTGATGTGATATCCGAAAAGACTGGAGAACGGCAATTTATTGTTGTTTTCGTCTGACATATTCGTGACAACCACAAGTTAGTGATTACTGTCAATTTTAAGCCCAATTCCTACCTTGCTGAGGTGATTAATTTCCCGTCATTTACCGCCAGTGCGGTATGTTATTTGCAAGGTCCCCCGGGATAGAAATTTTCATTTTCTACCCGTATCCACGGTTTGATTTGGAGTCACCGGAGGGAAATGATTGCCCCGCATGAGTTTTATAGTGTTTGTATTTTGGTCCGGGCAGTGTGTCATTATGACCGGATACAGAATTTTACAGCGACGCCGCGTGCACTGCTGCGCGAGTAGAATTGCTGTCAACATTTGTTGCATATATATACGTATGTAAAATGTCGTACCCGGATTTTTATTAATCTCCAGATGTTGGCACATTTATATTGTGCCACTCGCATTTCGTCCGCTGCTGTAGCGCCGGATCCCGAGGGGACTGGCATGGCCGGTGTTTGAGGTGCGAGTATTTTGCTAGTTGTGTATTCCCCAGGCAGACCGTGTCAGGGGGTGTGTGGGTGTTCGGGCGTCTACATGTATGTGTGGATGTCCGTCCGTCCATGCGTCTCCGCACTGGCCTGCCAAGGTTGTAGTATGCAGATACTGGCAGACGATGCGGCCAGCCGCATTGGCTTTGATAGCTGTCTGAGACAGCTGCCCGCGGGTACATTTATGTCCGCACAGTCTTGCCGGAGCTGCTTCCCGCGGCTCCGCCCTGCCTTGGACCCCTTCGGGTCCGAGGAGCCGGCCGGCCAGGCGGCCGGCAACACTTTTTAGAGGTACTACTACTGTTGATCACTCGGTGTGTCGTTTTACAAAATTTCTAAATTTAAAGTTTAACCATAAAGATATTCCAAAGACTCGACACACCGTCCCTTTCGGTGAATGACCTTCCAAGGTCATCATCCTTTCTGGAACACCTCGTTCAAAATTTTAGCTTGTTTATTAGGATTTATTCAAAATTCAGGAGCGCGTTCAGTATAGTCCGTAAGTCCAGGGGTTGTTCCCCATTCTTCCAAAACGGACCCTTAAGGTCTGAGTCTTTTGCACCGTGATTTTCGGGTGTCTGCACCTTGCTTCCTTCCGGTTCCTGCATGTCATGCCTTCGTCGTGTTTCCCTGTTTTTTGGTGCGGGCGGAGCATGTTGGGGACCAACATTGTAAGAAGGGAGTAATGTGGCGATTTTGCCCAAATATCGTGGCAGGCGTCTTTGTTAAACACTAACTAGTTTCACGGTCTATTTTTGGACGCTTCAGCTCGAAGCACGCATTGCCCCGGCAACGCCCTCTAATACTCTTATACACTATACTGAACACTGGCTGCTTATGTCATCTCTCGTGCTCTCGCCTCTAGTATAAATACTGTGGTCACATTTTGTGTGGCCGGAGTTGTCTCAGAGACTGAGCACGACAATACTCTAATACTCTTATACACTATACTGAACACTGGCTGCTTATGTCATCTCTCGTGTTCTCGCCTCTAATATAAATACAGTGGTCACATTTTGTGTGGCCGGAGTTGTCTCAGAGACTGAGCACGACAGGTGAGCTCACGCCATGAGCTCCTTGTCTCTGTTCGAGTAAAGGCCAGTCAGGCCTCAGGGACGACTTCCATAGGGGGCCCAGGTGGGGGCGACCGTTGCTGACTCGGGGGCTCACGACCACCGGTTTCTTCCCACTTGGGATGGTGCGACACAGGCTCTGGCAGACCGTCAGGCTGTCCAGGGTTCTATCCCTGCGGCATAGCCATCGGCGAGGCTGGCCAGCAACATGCCCACTTGCGCGAGTTCTGTGGTGCCGCTCCCATGGCATCTCAGGCTCCGCACACGGCTACATGACCATAACTATGTACTATGCATGTTGTATATGATGTTGTTGATGTTGGTGATGATGATGTTGATGGTGATGTGTTATGATGTGATGTATGACGGCCGGACTCGTCTGGACGGACTGTTACCTGGTTGTAGTGCTAGTAATTACCGCCGCCCGCCGCGTGTGCCCTGTGCGGGCTGCGGGCGTCGAACGTTACATAAGCATTCAAAAAGAGTTTAAGACTTGATTTCGACTCCCATCTGAGACATCAACAGAGTTTGCCTTCAAATTCTGGGTGCTCGGCCGTAAGGCCTTTAAGAGTTTAAATTCGACGAAGTTTGAGGCGACACTGGTCCACTAATTTTTCGATGGGCAGCCATACCACCATCCAGTATGCGTTTAATGCTCATGAGAAGTGGTCGATGCGGCAAATAACTGGCTGGCCATGCAACGCCCGTGCCACCTGCAGTGCCTCAAACCAGTCCTACTGGGAGGTTTCGACTCCCCGGAACTTTGCTGCAAGACCCAGGTCTTGCCGCGCAAATGCACTCAACCACTACTACCCGGTGGCAGTGTGAGCGGCTCTGGCCGCCTTGCCTAAGGCTCCAGGTGGAGGCAAATGAGGAGTTTGAATATGACATCGGTGCAGCCCGTATGATCACGCACCATGTTGGGATTGAAGTTCCGGGCCCGGTAAAATGCTGTGCTTTACCGTCCGACCCTGGCACCAATCACCCTTGCTTCTACTGCTCAGAGTGAAGTCTCTCCTGGCTCTAGTGTCTGGACCAGTTGGAGTAAAGTGTATTGGCAAAGTTCCCCGGGACCCAAAAGCCACAAACCTCAGGAGGAGAACTGTCTCCGCGCATACATCCGGGATGCATGCTGGTACTTGCCTCTGAATTTTGGGGACGGGCGGTCTGCTTCCTGGTCATTTCCAGGTTGGAATTCACCCTCATGGATACCTGGATACAGGCACTTACCGGCGTGCACCCCGCCCTCTGCAACATTGAATTGAATGACCCCGGCAGTTATCAGTTCTTCGGAGTCGGTAACGATTGCATCTTTATCAAAGGTCTGATCGGTCTGCCAATTATTCTTGGGGCAATGTGCATATGACAGAGGCGATCATTGCTGATATCAGTGCAGTGGGGGTAACAGAAATTAACTTCCTTCGTGGGCTAGTTGTTGCAACATGCAGGCTCGCAATGTCATTTTCCTAACGATCCAATGTGTAATACTAACTGCACCCGCGTGGCCGCCAGTGATGACCCCGGCCGTTCGTACATTTTTTCATGTGCGAATCTCTGGCCGAATGTGCAGACTTCCGTCCGTCAGTGCGGGTGTCTGTCCGCATGTGTTGATGTCTGTCCATATGTCTGCAGCCACTGTGGCTGCCCTAGAGCATGTGGAAACTGGCGTCACTTTTTGATGCCATCTGACTGGACGGCTGTCTGCGGTTTCCTTCGAGTCAACATACTACAAGGGCCTCACTCGAGGCTTCGCCCTGCCTGGATCCTTCAGGGTCCGCCTGCTCTGGCTGGTGGGGCAGCCGATACAGACTTTAAGAGGTACTACCACTCATGGTCACTGGTGTGTCGTTTTACAAATTTTCTAAATTTACAGATATTTGGATTCCAAACACTTATGGCATACCGTCCATTTCGGCAGATGACCTTCAAGTTCACAGGTCATCATCCTTTCTGGAACATCTCATTTAAAACTAGGGTTTTCCTTCAAAACAGACCCTTATGGTCTTTAGGCCTACCGCTCACCTCGCTTTTTGGGCCGAGGTGGAACATGTTGGGGACCAACTTTATAAGAAAGGGGTAATATGGCAATTCTTCCCAAAGATCAAGACAGACTTTTTGGCCATTTTTGCACACCATATTCAGGCCGCTTCAGTTCCTGTCCCGTCAGCGATGGCCCTGCCAGGAAGTTCTGTCTCGTCCGCTTATAGGCCAGTACGGTTCTTACAATGTGTGGCGATCTGTTCTCAGGCATGTTCGAAATTTGTGACAAATGACGATGACTTGCAACGACGGGGTGGAAATTACCTAATTAAGGCATTTTGATATGAAATATCCTTACGGCCCTCGTCAGGCCGTGGGAAGGTACAACATTTTCCCATCCTGGCTAGACTGTCAACCTGGCCTTGCTGGCTGCAGGCAGACCAATGACTTCCCCATCCACGTCGGGAAAACAAGGGTCTGCTCTTGTGGGGTACAGTCTGCTTCGACCACTTGTAGGACAGTACAGTTTTGGTTGCAAACAGTTTCATCTCCTTCACCTACATGCTTCTTTGGGTCTGGGGACTTGCTCCAACCAATTCAACTGACGCCAGGGTTGTGAAGGCCACAGCAATGACTTGAGCAATTGTCGTACCCAGCTCGACTGCATGACCACCAGTTACAGCTCAGAAGACAACCATCCTTCTCATTGAACCGAAGGTTATTGGTACTTGGATGATGAGTAATTTGCCACCTGGCTACAAGTCTTGTGCTGTCATAGCCCAAGAGGTATGGCAGAAGTTGGCCCCTTTGGCAGCCGTAGCTCGCCATGAGTAGCAGCATCGACGATGATGACTTTCCCCGAGGCCATTGTTGACCTGGCGCACCGATGATCAGGCCAAGTTTGACGCATTGCCCTGCAATGTAGACCAAACCTGCTGGAAGCCTTGGAATTGCTTCTGTCATAATGAACCTGAGCATTTCTTGCTGCAATACCTTGAGTTCTACAGGGACCGAAGGAGCATCACCTGCCGGCTGTATGTCCAAGTACATTGCCGGGGAGAACAGAATTACCGGGGTCATCAGCCACCTTCCCTTGGTCAAACCCATAGCCCCTCAAGTCAGTGTGCGATGAGGTGACCATGTAACAAGCACGACATCCTATACCGATCAGCCAATCATCAATACCATTCCTCGATGAGTCCTCAGACTTGTCGCTCGACCAAAAGCTGGCCACAATAAGCTCTATGGGCTTTAAAAAGGTCACAGACACACACAAAGACCATAATTAGCACTATGATGGTCCCGAAATGTTCAATTCACATATGGCAATCCATCACTTTCTATGTATGGAAGTGCTACGTTACAAAGCGTATGTGCTACACCACCTTTATCTTCATGAGCGATCTATTCAATCACACCATGACGAGGTACGCCCATCCCAACTCCCAACTATGTATAGGATAATGCACAAGGACGAGGGTCTCTCGCTAATAGTGACCGAGTGCCCGAAGGGCATGAGGCCACTATTGGCGAGAGACCCCCGTCCGCGTGCATTATCTGACTTATTGCAGGGGTCCCTATTTGCATAAATAGTAACCTGCTGGTAATTCTGTTCAATAGTAACCTGTCAACAACAAAGGAAACGGCCCCAACCATGCACTAAAAGATGTGATTGACAGGCGACCCGCCTTACCGTCGTAACATAGTCCCCTCAAGGTCATGGACCTTCAACAGGGCCACCTCACCATTGTGGGTATCCCACACAAGATTCGTCCACACGGGTAGCCAATGAATTCCTTCGGCTCAAATTTCGGAAAGCAGCTGCTTATACACTTCAGATCAGCTCCAGAGATCATACGGAATTCACATTACAAACTCGGTAACAGCTCTTTTTTTTTATAATGGGAATTCCATAAGATCTTCCTCCACAGGCTCTTGCCCAATTCCAGTCCAGGGGTGTTTGAGGATAAGATTGACTGGGATATTTTGGAACTCAGCATATACCTCGGACTTCAGACTGGTCATGACTGTGACCACAGAAACAGGCCAGCGAGCCAGATGTTACTAAAATCTTGATATTCCGCATTATGTGCAACTTTTTGTTGACCTTGGAATTGACCTCAGATGACCTCGAGTGCACAACGTTGTAAATTTGTGCAATTGCCCACGGCAGAGAAATTGCTCAAGATCAGATATGAAATAACCGGAACTCAATATCAACATATTGGTTTAATTTGGTTATTGACACAATTCAACACTCACATATTTCACTTCACTTTTGACCATTGAGCTCTCCATGTAAACTGAATAAAACTCAAAAGTTTGTACAGAACAAGCAAATGGAACAGGATAATTTTATTCATGATGTATATACATGTACAGTGGTCTGTATTTCTTTCAGTCACATATTGGCAAATCTTCATGTGTTTAAGACTTTTTTCCCCTTTTATCCGGCAAAGAGAACCCACTGGAGCGCACTGCATTATGTGTGACCAGAGCACACTATTACACTAACTCTCTCCAATTGTTCAGATCACATCACCCCACTTTTTTCCCCTTTTATCTGGCAAAGAGAACCCACTGGAGCGCACTGCATTATGTGTGACCAGAGCACACTATTACACTAACTCTCTCCAATTGTTCAGATCACATCACCCCAGAGCTAACTTTGCCAGATGATAAATGCAAGAATTATAAGTTAAAATCGCAAGTAGTTGTCGATACCACATTCTCATCCATTATAAAAACCAAATGCCATGTCTGACAATAAATAAAGCCTAAATGTATAACACTATAGTAATCAAAACCACAGGATATCTGAGGTTTGTAAAGAATTCCACAATTTTTTTAATTGAAACGCGACTGAACATGACTACATAAATACACATCACAGAATGATTTAATAGCGCCAAGCACAAATACAATGCCGAATGCGTCAATGGAGGAAGGAGTTTTGCTGGTTGGGTCGGATATTGTTCGATCATTCGGTGAACTTGAAGAGTAATCCTCGGGCGAACCAGTCAAGGCTTTACGAGAACCAGTCGAAGGCTTTATGAAAGTCGTGTGGCTCACCGGACTGATCACATTAGAAGATGATGAACGGGATGTGATGAAGGGGCCTATTGCTGTCCGTTGTTACTGAAAACAAACAAAAACACATATAATATGTAAAAACGAGTCTGATGAGGAAATTCATGGTAGTTTAATGGTCACACATAGTATCATTCATTTCGGAAGGGTATGAGCAGTGAACTCCGTTGTTGGGTTGGATTCAGACAGATTGTTCATGACATCATCACAATCTGTTAACGGCCAAACCCTATTTGATTTAGCATCTATGCGTAACCAGAAGAGCAAACGGCTATACAGCATGCTATCTGGCTTAAAATGATGCATGACTGCCACTCATAATAATTCTTTTCACAGCAAACTAATTCCATCATGATTCCAAAATCGTCATAGGACTAACTAATATCACAGATATGGAAACAACTATTTTCACTGGAAACTTACCACTTTCTCAATTTCCAGTCCTTCTTTGAAGTAAAACATGTAAGGGCCTTCGTCATACCAGCGGAGCATCGACAACATGCCGCCATCTTGCATGGATTCACCTGCATACGGGAAATATCATTTAAATAGCAAGTTCAACTGGTCGATCATTATATACTAACTTCTATGATAACACTTCTATTTGAGCTCGCACACCTTGCCATTCAAACAAGAGCGGAAGAACAGATCACTGAGGTTCCTATCACAAGTGAAGACATACCAGGATTTTTCCGGTAGCATTTATTCAACAACATGGTTTCATAATAACTGATTATTGTTTCCCTGTCAGAATATTAATACTAGTACATGTAATGACATGATTTACTTCAAGATAATGTGGCCCAATAACATAAAATTCTGGAAAGTGTACCTACCCATGTAAAACTGGTATTCTTTGAAGTCTTTCAGGACTTCCATCACAAAAGCCTGACATTGTTTCTTGAACGTATCCATTTCCTTGTAGTCGGATTCTTCCAGACGCTTTTTCAACCTGTAAGACAGAATGAATATTACAAATACATGCATGATGGTGATGTGGGAATTGCTATGTTTGGCTTGTTTGAGAACTACTGTAAAACGACTAATTTTGGAAGACGATTTATTTGGCGGATTTGGTGGTAGGGGAAAAACCGCGAAATTATATCATCCGCCAAATTAACTAGATATATGATAAGAAATATATGTGGTTTTGAAACTGCCAAAATAAATCTCCGCCAAATAACGTGGGGCTCACAACTGCCAAATTTAATAGCCGCCAAAATTAGTCATTTTTCAGTACCCAGTTTACTAAATTTCTTTCAACTTAGTAATACGTACTCAGCCATGTATTTCAATAGGTACTTCTTCAGCCCAGCTTTGTCGTAACTAACTTCAGCAAGTCTGTTGGCTAACACGATGTTGACCCCGCTTGACGCGATAGCGTCACCACCGCTTTCGTCCGGGGCCTCTTCAGAAGCATTCGCTCCGATGTTGATCGACCCGACATCGGTCTTCTCACTAACAAGCTAAGCAAGGAGAGGCATAAAAATTAGCCCAAGGGCTGAGATAGGTTACCGGACAATTTTAGTTTTAAGCATTGCCGGTGACATTACTGACATATGACCTTGAGATTTACCAATCAAGGTCATGTTTGTGAACTGCAATGTCATCATTAGGTATGCTGCATATGACTTCATAACACAAACATAAAAGCTCTATCAACAAGTATTTTGTCTGTAGAGGTCAATTTACACATGTCAGGTCAGGACAGATTGTGAGATTCGGGTTTCAAGGTCACATATAAGGTCAAATTCGAGGTTACCAAAAGATGTGCCATAAAAACATGACTTCATGTAAGCTTATACACAATCTTGACCTGTATGTGCAAGTGTTTAAGCCTCAGTGGCTAATTTACACACAGGGAATAATTTGTTCGGTATCGCATCGCAATTTGCGATGCAATTTCGACGGACTGCGATACAATCTTGTTTTTCTGTCGCAACGAAGGCGATGCAAAACTGGGTCCCGATCTTTTCTGTGATTTGTCATGTGCACGGGCTGCTAGCCTGCTACATGCTAATACAAGCGAGAGGGGTGGTGGTATTGAGCAATTGCCTCTAGAGGGGTATAGCCTAATAGCAATTGTGTCCTAGAGGGGTCTCCCAATTGAGCAATCATGCCCTAGAGGGGGGTATCATTGCACTCAGTCATGCTGCACGTGACAGTTTTATCATTCATCAGCGGTCTGTTTATTCTATCGCGTGCGGTCTCCTTGGTAACGATGGAAATGCTTGTGAACTGGGCTTCGAAAACGTCATGTTTGGTTTGGAATCAGAGATCCATTACCAGATTAGACATATCACCGATCTCAGGCCTATGGTATTATGCTATCTATGGTTTTTGTACCAGTTGGAATAACTTTTTCTATATCTACGTTCATTGTTCACCAGGCATCATGACTGTTGCTGGTGTTTGTCAAATCCATGTAATAAATGCTTTCGTCAAATTGTCTGATCTGGTGTCGGTTTTCTGTTGTTTCTAACTGCTATTCAATTTTGACCAACTGCTATTCAAATAAGAAATTGTGTAGCAGTTCGTGCTATTCACTTTTCCAAAAACAAATTATTCCCTGGTAATTTACAGATTTCACATCGGACATTTAGCACTCAAGGTCATCCAAGGTCAAGCTCAAGGTCATCATCAGTTGTTCCATATAGGATTCCTATATGCTCATAATGCAATCTTAAGCTCTATCTACAAGCATTTCATCCGTAGAGGCAAATTTTTCGGCATTTTTCGACCCAAAAATGGCTGTTTTGACCTTCCAAGGTCATCCAAGGTCACCACACAAGTCACCATATATGACTTCCCATTTGAAAGTGCCAATTTCTAAGCTCTATCTTCAAGCGTTCTATGAGTACAGTCCGGACAGCTCCCATTATGAAGGAAAAAAGTGCCGAAAATTTTTTAAGTCCAAAATTTTTTTCAAAGGGTGAAAAAATTTTTTGGCCTAGAAATGACCCAAAATGGATAGTAATGCGATTTGGGGCAAAAAAAAAATTTTTTCGCCGACACGTCGAAAATTCAAAATGGCCGCCACGCGGAGACCGGCAATTCAAGGGCAACAAATAGTCGGGCATGTACGGGGGGTCCCTTTGCACCCCCCCATGATCCTCCAAAACCAACTTTTTTTCCAAGGTTTTTTAATACTAAAAAACAGTACATATGTCTCCGGTTGTGCATCCATTGCAAAAATTGGTTTTCGGGCCATTTTTCAAAATGGCCGCCCCGCGAAATCTCGAATTTTGAGATTGCTTCATTTTAGGATGCATAGGTCTACAAAATAAAATCTTTGTTACCTTTTGCTGCTTATTGTAGGGGCCTGATACATTGTACATGAGAAAACAGTGGTTAACTAAATATTTATAACATGAATATGTCCATAAATCCAAGATGGCCGCCAAATTTAGATAATTTTTCACTAAAATGTCCATAACTTCGGACTCAGTCAACCTAGGATGTTCATTTTGGGGTCTATACCTAGGTTTTCATATACAGGGAATCCATTTAGACCAAAATAAATACAATCCAGCTATTTCTTTTGATGCATGTACACCTGCACACATGGTACACGCTACATATTCATTTAGATATCTCTCGAACAGACTCCTTGACACCCCTATGGTCTCAATTGTGGATCTTGCTTGGATATTCTGATAGAGAGTTTTACTGATTTGCAATCCCAATAAATACTTGAACAAATAGAGCTTGATTTGGCTAGTTTTGGTAATTAACATAAATCCAAGATGCCTGCTAAACACACCCCCGAAAAATCAAGTTCGTAACTAATTGTGCTATAAAGATGTGTGATACTTACTTTTAAGGGTATTTTGGTATGTAGATTCCATTTTTGGTGTTATTCCAGCTATATAATATCAATTTAAAATGATGCGCAACCGGAGACATATGTAATGTTTTTTAGTATTAAAAAACCTTGAGAAAAAAGTTGGTTTTGGAGGATCATGGGGGGGGGGGCAATGGGACCCCCCGTACATGCGCGACTAAAAACTTATACCGGTACACATCATAGAGTTAAATAAGGGGAATCTTAACAAAAATCTCAAAACTGATCAGACAGTTTTTGAGAAAATGGCCGCCAAAGTCCAAAATTGGCCATTTTTCGTCAAAAATGGCCGCCATTTTGGGAAAAATGCGAAAATCAAAAACCTAGAAAAAACCCCCCTCTTGAAATATTTTTAGGCATTTTTTTGCAAAATTTCAGAAAAATCCTGTAAACTTCAAAGATACAGATGTGGACGGACGACGGACGGACGCAACGAGACGGCAATAGGTTAACAGATTCTTTTGAGGTTCAGAAGTTCAATTCCATGAGCCCCAACAGTATCCTATTACAGAAATACATTATTATATTTTTAAGCACTACAGCGCGGTATTTCGGGCTATCATGCCACGGATTATTCTGATACTGTTTCAACCCCAGAAGGGGCGGACAACTCCTACATAGCTTAGTTCTATAAATTCAATGTACCTTCCCCTTCAGCTTTAAAATTTGGCCTCCAAAAACTTCTTCCACAGGATACGTATCCGAGAACAGTTCATCCCCTGAAAAAATCACAATACCCTTGAATTACATTTGAATGTCACTCAGTAACAACAGAGGCACACAACAGAGATAAAATGAACTGAAATATTATCCCATCTAATGTGGCATTTGTTAAAATATACAAATACACAAATACACTCATCAGATCAGAATGATTGATATTTTTGAGGGGATTTTTTTGTGATAGTGAATAGCAGACCTAGGTTCTATATCATATGATATACAGTGGTCCCCATCAAATAAGACCTACCCTTCTGCCACAAAATTGGTCTTATCTAAGGGGGTCTTATTAGATGGCGGTCAGTTACATGGAAAAAGTCATTATAGAGGGGGGTCTTATCTTGGACCAAATTGTATCTATGTCAATACGAGCCATCTGTCCTAAATTCGCCGCATTCCCAAATTCGCCAACTTGGATTTCAGGTCTTGTAATGTAAATGAAACTAACAAGTTTGATCGACAATCGAGACTCTGATATCCAGTCTTTGTTCCAGTGATTTATTTTCCACAAAACTAGCTCCTGAGTTCTGATAATATCAAGCTGGCGAATTTTGGGATGCGGTGAATTTAGGACGGATGGCTCGTAGTTTATTTATTACCATGATTACAGGTCGGTAAATATTACCATGTTTGGTGTTATTTCTTGTGTTTACCAACAAGAATTCAGAAACTCAAAATGAAAAGTTGTAATTACTCAAATGTGATGATGGAACAACACAGTAATAAATGGCGACAAGGAGATCTACTAGAATTTCAATACACATCAAGATAAATTTATTCAAATTTTGGAGCACATGTAGGATACAGACTACAGTCTACATTATATTATCACCATGTTATGATAAAACAATCACAATTAACAAAATTGATCACTTTATCCTACATGTTAGCCAGCCCAACTTTTCATCAAATGAACAATTAGCACCTGTGAAACTCAAAATTTCCAGTGAAATCACAATAGAACCAACAGACACTGGAGGACGTTGTACATGACTTTCCAGCCTATGTAGTAGATCTATGTTGATTGTAAACAATTGTCATTTCGGCATCAAACAGTTACACTATAGACAAAACTCCAGAAAATAACCCAGACCTACACGTCTAGATGTATATGTATTGTACGATTCCCACAATTTTCATCAGCTCAACTGGTGTCACCTGTTCTTCGAGTCGACAACTTTTGACAGTTTGAGGATGGGCACTGCCACTGGCAGAGTATGTACAATATAACCCTATTTCTCATTATTTGATTACACAACAAGCACCAAAACATCCAATACTAAATAAATTTGTATATACCAGTGAACAAATCTTTGTAGATCAACATGATGACTGGATGTAGTGCGATTTGATTCAACAATTCGCAAACGAAGTGCCGGCACTTTGGCGATGGCGATCAAAAAGGACCGATGACATCAAACGTGGAAGCGAGGCTACTTCCGGCAGACTGAACACTCCGTACCCATGTGATATTGGACCTGATATTGTAGCAGTCCATCCTCGACTACGTCCCCGGACCTTTACAATTGAAATTTCCACATAGATCTAGATCTTGTGTCAGTGTGGGTACCCTACATATGCACGTAGGTCACTAAAAAAATCGATCCTAAAAAAACTGAAAGACATACAGCGTAGGCCTAGGAAATGGGTCACATATCGTGGAATATATATAGCCTAGGCCTATAGGCCTACTAGCTAGGCCATATAGCTAGTCTACAATAATATTTGTTTTAAAATGAAGGAGATCGACCAACCCGACCAATTAAATTCAAAATTATTAGTATATTCTTTATATGAAAAAAAAAGTGGGCCACCGTGTTGATTTTCTCTCTAAAATTTTGCGTGATTTTGTTGGATTTCGAAAAAAAAAACAATATATAGAATTATACCTAATTTTTATCAGTTAATACCTAATTTGTATCAGGATTATTTCAATACGATTTCTTTGATTTCAAGAGCGTTAAAAAAAACGGTTTTTTCCTTTTTTATCTGAGCTATAGCTAGACGATGAAATTGCCCCCAAACGCCCTTTATTGGGCTATTTGTAGGAGGAAATTATTTATAATTCCACAACTCACACCACAGCTAATAAATCAAAATTATTTATTTGGCAATCAAAATGTCATTGTGCACTAAGTTTTCGAAAGTTAAAAAAAGATAGTCTTGAAGGAATTGCAGTTTCAGTCCAAGGCTCATGATTCGGACGATGACAAGAGCTTGTCCTTGGATGGGGGTATATATGCCTATATATAGGCTAGAGATCTAGCCTAGGTATATATATATATATCATAATATATATGAACAAAATTATTATAGGGCCTACTTCTACACACGAACGTTTCTGCATATCGTATGCATGTCGACTGGGTTTTTTTTATTCTCTCACAATCAGCGTACTTCTTCCACTTTGCATCATAACCATAGTCGATTTAAGACAGACCATAGAAAGTCTAATCAATCATGGATATTGAGGATCTGGAAACTGATTTAGGACCGAATCTTGCACTTACGCAGCACCAGGCATGCGCAGGCCAAGTTCATGGTTTTACTCAAACTGTTGGTTTTAGAAAAAAAACAGTCATCTCACATGTATACGCAAATAATTAACTCAAGAAATTATTTTACTTGAAGAGATTATCACACCGGCACTATATTAAATCCGGACACTATTTCAGTTGGCCTAGATTAGGCTAGAGTCCTACTGTGAATATAGGCTTATTGCTACCTGCTGGAACGGATTTTCTAAATGATCCCGCCGTGTGCTCAGACCTTTTTTCAATTCAATCCAATTAGTTTATTTTCAACATGTACAAAAATACGTACGTGCATATAGATCTAGCTAGGCCTACAAGATGGATGCAATAGGCCCCTACTGTTGGATACTTAGAGAATGCTTGACTCATACTGAAACTTTTACATTTCATATTATCTAAACGTTTAGGGCTTTCTTGAAATCGTTTTGCGTTATTCCATGAAAAAAAAAATGTATGTGACCCTCTACACTAGTACAGATACGAAAAGGTACGAATTTCGTTGGGCCAATTACGAAAGGTACGAATCGTGTCGAGGCGATTCAATCGTTGGCTTCGCGCAGAGGGTGCTGTTGGAAAGTTGTTGATTTCTGCGGAACAAAGGCCTGTTGGCTTCCGGAATTTACATGTAGAAGTGGATCACACATCTGGCTATCCCCCATGAAGTTAAATATACACAGTTCCAACGATTTTCGCCAGAATTTGCGATAAACGAGACGTGCTCGCAATTTAGTTCGCTCATCGGCCGCGTGTGTCGCTCCGCGTGACGATTTATTGCCCAAAACAAAAGCACGTGGTATTTCACAACTGACAGATGTCAAGGCCACACGATGCGGAAATTGGAAAACTTGTCACGAAATCGCATTCCAAACGAATTGCAGACGTTTCATTTGTAACATGTGAATTTGATGCGAACTACGAGCGAGCACGTAAGTTTGACAGTTGACATTTCGCCCAAAACAACTGCACACAATGAGTGTTCATATAAAAACTCCCACAAAGACACAGTTTGAGCATGTTCAACACCCGTGTGGGGAGAGCGAAAGTACAGGTACTTTCCCAATAGTGGGTGGGGCAAGTGACTTGTTGCCATCGCATATAGATGCTGACCGTAACCTGTCGTTTGGTCTCTCGGAAAGTGGTGCTCTTTCGGCCAGTGCTCTGCCACAGAAGAGGAAATTCCGAGAACGCGGCGGCAGTTTTCATATGGGCAGTCGCAAGAAACAAGGCCGTTTTCACGGCAAGACAGGTGACAGGAATGTTCTACCGAGCAAATTTCTCCTTGGAGGCAACATCACAGATCCTCTAAACTTGAACGCCTTGTACCATGACGAGTTCGGCAAAATCCTGAATGAAAAAACGCCACAGTCGTCACCGCTGCCACTACCAGAATACAAACAGGAAGTGCAAGTCCTGATTCCACCCAACATCAATGATCCATTGAACTTGAATGCGGAGGAAGAAGCCGATACCAGTCTGACGTCACCAAAGTATGGTAACAGGAAAAAGAAACACAAACACAATCGGAAAAGACGCTCGACAGAGTTAGCAAACCCACAGGGGAATGAAACACACCAAACAACAACTGTACGACCTGAAGACCTGGACTTGCACACTCCTGGGTTGGCTGGAGACACCAGTGAGAACAGTTCCCGATCTGAGGACACTTTGGCAGCCAAACTCGGTACAGTCGTCGACAAAGTTGTTTCACCCGTCATCCCACAGCATCCAGGGAAAGCACCGATCAAGCCATCTACATCAGAGCAAAGTAAAGCAGAGTTGCCTGCTGAAGTCCCAAGAAAAACAACTTCATCTGCGGAACAACATGAGAACAAGCATCAGATACACCAAGGGAATCGTTCTCGCCGAAATTCACAGCCAGGGACAAGTCGCCCCCAACAACAGGCCAAGAACCAGAAACGTTTCGGGAATAAGTTTGTTTATGGTAACTATGATCGTTACTATGGCTACCGAAATCCTGGGGAGGATGTTGATAACCGCCTGACTTATTTCCGTGATGAATGGTTCACAGGGAAAGACGTGCTGGATATCGGTTGCAACATCGGTCACATAACGCTGACTGTCGCTCGAGACTTGAAGCCCAAGCGAATCCAGGGAGTGGACATCGATGGCAAGCTCATCTCTATTGCAAAGAAGAACATTCGTCACTACATGTCAAACACTCTTACTGGAGGCAAGAAGTTTCCACTGTCTATCGCACGAGAACCAATTGCTGCTCCCTCGATACCTAGTGCTTCCAAACTGCACGAGTTCCCGAACAATGTCCTCTTCGCCCAAGGGAACTATATACTGGACAGTGACGAAGAACTTGAGATGGTGCAGGAGGAATACGACACAATCCTTGCGCTTAGTCTGACGAAATGGCTGCACCTTAACTTTGGCGACGCTGGACTAAAGCGAGCTTTCAAGCGGATGCACAAGCAACTTCGTCCTGGTGGACACTTGATCCTAGAACCACAGCCCTGGTCCTCCTACAAAAAGAAGAAAAAACTCACTCCGGAGATCTCCAAGAACTTTCAAACGATTCGCTTTCGTCCGGATCAATTCACCGAGTTTCTCCTCTCGAGGGAAGTTGGCTTCATCGCTTGTGAACATTTGGAGTCACCGTTCAACAAGTCGCAAGGATTTCAACGTCCGCTGCAGGTGTACACGAAGTCCGAGAGTCACACGACACCGACTGAAGGTGTGACGCCTCTCATGGAGATTGTGTGTACACCGTGTAACACCCCCCAGCTGTCGGCAGGTACACCGTACGCCGAGCCCGGCGGCACACCGTACCTCGAGTCTGCAGTCAACACGCCACCAATGTTTGACGTGTCTTAGAAGTTATAACTACTCGGCTTATGGTAGTGACAGAACTGTTGTCACTGTTGTAGAATCTACAGCTATCAAATTGCCATATATTGTAAATGTGTTTGAACTGACATTACCAATGGCAGACAAATCATGATCTATTTATATGATAGTACCTCTGTTCTACTGCCATGCATTTGTACACCAATGTAAAAAAGTTATTATGCATGATGAATTGCTGAATTGTTGTATTGATATCAAGGAAACAAATTCCAAAACGACTGGTTTTGACACATTGTAAAAATTGTTTTCCTAATTTTTTTTTCTTCCTTTTGGAGATGAACTGATATGCATGAAAAAAAAACTTTGAGCAGTGTTTTGTGTTGTGCAGCGATGGAAAACTGTTGAATGACAATGTATCTGTTTTTCAAAATTAACTGGAAATTTGCATATACTATACATTCACACTGTATATACGACATTGAACATGTTGGAAGTTTGTGAGTAAAATTTTTTTTGTCACTCTGTGTTATTGCTTCATTCTGCATGTATCTTTCAAGGAACCAGTGGACAGTTTTTGATACTTTTTTTGTGAAATCAAATAATTCATACATGAACTGGTAAACATCAATCGAGCAGTTTCAATTTACAGAATATACTCAAAATGATAATATAGAGATTATAATGTACTATACATTCGTTTGACTATACAGGGGCGACTGACTAGTAGCATGAATTTTGATGGCCTCAAAAATGAAACGGTATTACAATACATCACGCAGGTAGCTGAGTTTAAAAGACATGAAATTTGAAATATTGAACTTATTTCAGATTGGCCAAACCAGAAATTATACGAAAGGGAATTTATTGGCCATTAGATTAACAAATTTTTCCGTTGATTATGAATTTCATCAATATTTTTGTATTTGACAATTTCTAGGTTTGATTGAAAAAATTATTCAGATTGTTGATCAGCTGCTGCCATATAGGTTAATTCATAGAAATCATTTGACAATAGATGTTAGCAAGAAATTCTATTTTTCCAGTCGTGTGTGGCTCCGATGGAGATTATCGAAATCAGATTACTGTAGTTGTGAACATCTCGGTTGTTGATAGAGCAAAAGCTAGCACAAAATTCTTTTTCACTGTCCAGTATCAAAGATGATATAATTAAATAGTGATCTAGTGGGACACATTTCATCAATGGTGATAGATACTTGTGTATTAGCTGACCTCATGTATAAACCAAGATGATTTTGAAGAGGAAACTACCGGTAGTATAGTGCGACTGACTAGTGGAATGTGCCAATATCCAGTAGCTAATATTACACACATATAAGTTCACATTTGTTAAATTCAAAAATCTATGTTGGATCAAAACTCAACTACATTGTACCATGACTTTGAATGATTTGTTGATGATTACTGGTATGATTTTGGATGTGAACGAGAATTTAATTCTATTCTACGATATGAAAATGAAATTGCAAACAACATCACCAGATCACAGTACCCAAGTTTCACAATGGTTGGTGAGAAAGCAGTTGACCAAGGCAAATTATGCACAGGTAATAGTTGAAACTCGAGTGCTATCATCAATTAAAGCTTGTTTGTGAAATACTGTTAAGAATTAAAGATCTTGACAACCTTTTTGTTGTCAGAATTATCATTAGAACTTGACATATTGACTTCCGGATGCTAGGAAACGATGATGGTTGGGAAACCATTCACATATACTGTATTGGTCCTAATAGTGGCACATGCCCTAATAGTAGCACGCCCCCCCCCCCCCCCTCTTTTCTCCAAAAATGTTTGATTTTTGTAACCTTGTATTTCACTTCATACCTTTCTATAAACTCTTAATGTTCCAATCCACATACATGTATTTATGTTATCTGAAACATAATCAAGGGGATTGAAGGCTATAGGTATGTTCATTCAGTGATTTTCTCAAATTTAACCTCTATTTTGCACACGCTGCTGCAGGCGGTTTTTGCTTTGGCACTTTGTGCTTCTATTAGAACCAATACGGTATGAGGACTAGGGCTCTAGAAAACCGTGACGGTTAACAATAACAGACGTACAATTTCTTCTAAGTTATGGTCCTAACAACTCCAGAATATTACTACCAGGTTATGACACGGTTCACTAGACATGGTTCACTAGTCAGGGTTCACTAGTCACGGTTCACTAGTCACGGTTCACTAGTCACGGTTCACTAGTCACGGTTCACTAGTCTGCCTTAATAACTTCCTGAAGTACAAGATTCAATTGAGACAAATTTTTTCCTCAGTATGGTAATTTTAGCCATTTAATGGTTCTTTGATATTTCCAGTGAAAATTTTATGCAATTGATTTTTTTTTACAAATTACATCTGATGTGGTTTGTTTCCATAATTAATGCAAATGATAAGTATTTGGTGATATGTAACAGATGGTTATATGTGTGGCTTCAAATGTTTATGAATACAATAATGACATGCATTAAACCGAGAAGTTCATACATGAGCCGGTCATTTAAACTGGTAAATTTAATAACCATAACCCTCAAACTTTATAGACATACAATATGGACTACAATCCAATACAAACCATAAATTAATTTTCCATGGACTGTATTCAAACAATTATGATTGTCCGAACCAAGCTGTATTTGTACATACATTGTTAAGTAGTAGCCACAAAATAAATTGAGTAAGTATTACCTTCAAAATAAATATACCAGTCGAAATTGAGTATATAGTCAAAAATAGTATTGGCAATAACCTTTGACTATTTTCATTTCAATGAAATTCAATTTGACAATTAGTGAATCTAGCGTAAAGCACTTGGAAGTTTATTATACACTGTTAAATATCTGGTTTCAAATATCGAGTAAATTTTCGAATTATTACTTGATGACTTGTTTCTTGTCTTTCCAGATTCCTTACTTGTACGACTACGGGTTATATTGAGTTGACAGGATGACTGTTGGTTGGGTCACGTTGGACTGTGGGGAGCAGGTCAGGAAATTGTCATTAAAGTCAAGTTCATCTATTAGAGAAACACGCTTTTTGGTCGTAGTTTTGTTTTGGAACATCATATCAGCTTAAAATTTTGCACGTCTTAATTGGTTATCAAGTCGCAATTTTTCACAGAATTTCAGAATTCTATCTCTGAAATGAAAAAATCAATTCTGCTTCTTTCATACTTACAGTATATTAGCTGAATTCTGTATATATACAGATGGGCATACTGGAATGCATCTGAATAAAAAGAGTAGGGATGATAAAATATGTAAACTGTTGTATGTTTCGCACACAGGCTTTGGTTTACAGTCTGCATGGAATCGCTAGGTTGGAAGTCGGGCCAAAACGGGTAAGAACTATAAGTTACTATATAATTGTAATCGTATTGTAAATATAGAAATAGAAATAATACAGTGAATATTGCAAAAAGTTAACATTTCACATACAATTGCTCAATTATATAATGTGTCGTGTTATGTGAAATAAGCAAAAAAATATTAGATAGTCTTGAGTGAGTTCGTGTGCACTTTGCATATCTTGTAGATGTTTTTATGGCGAGAAAAGTTTATCCCACTACAAGCATACCATGCGAACCAGAGTGAATATCTGATCATACGACACCAGGACGGAGTTATCTCGCACCAGGCAGGGTATGTGGTTACTTGTCTTATCTCATAAGTCACAAGTTGATGTCCTGACCGGAAGTCCATAGGATAGAATTATCGTGTTATATGATATCTTAACATGCTATAGATATCTCCATTTTAAACCTGATGAATGAAATTATAATTATTATAATATTTAAACAAAATGATGATAAAGCTGCAATCTTATGGAATTTATAAGGCTATACTCAACTCGTCATAATGCACTGACTGGTGATTTTAATCATAACGTTCATCTCTTAACGTGTTTCAGTCCTGGAGCAGTGTTCATGAACCCCCTCAAACACAAACAGATCACGGTGAAGGACGGGGTGTCATTAGATGCGAACGAGGTTCTCGTGGTGTACCGACTCGACCAGAAGTCCGGGGATGTCACCCGGTACATCAAACATGGACCCACTCTCTATATACCGGACGCTAACGAATGGTCAGTGTCAGGTTGTATTGATAAATAGCATCTGAATATGACTGTGTTTTGTGTTAAATGTCTTGATTAAGAATTAAGACTAAACAGTACTATATACTAATATGCTGTAGATGAATTTCAGTAGCAAATCCTTTTACATTATATATTTTACCTATGGTATTACCGGTATAACTACTCACTGATCAGCAAATAGTGTAATTTCATTACTTTCGCTCTGAAATGATAATTTATTTGCACCATTGGAAAGCATGGAAACAAATAAGATGTCATTTGTCAAAACACGAGTATGATTATAGAGAACTCTCTCCGTCTCAAGGCTGCACAACTTTTCCTGGCACGGCACGAACCCAAAGAACAAGACGCAGATGTTACCCGGCGCAAGAACCTTCACAAAACTCAAAGTCATCCCCGACCAGTTCTACTACAATGTGAGGGCTGCTTTCTTGATGTTAAGTCATTAATCGTTATTGATATATGAGAGATTTTATATTGATTGATTAATATTTATTGATCGATTGAATGAAATTGGTTGTAAAGGAACCATGGTGAAATTTAGTGTTTTATAAATTTTATTCACAGAAAAATAGAATATTTATATGATGTTTGAATATTTGACATGGTGACAAATTTGACCTGATCATGCTTGTAATACTCAGCTGTATATGTCGTCACAGGTCGATGAAGTCAGAACGGCTGACGATGCTTTGATGAGAGTGAAACTGATGATATTTTATGAGTTTAAGAATCTTGAAAAAATGGTTAGTTAGCCTTTTGAATAGAATATACTGAAAAAAAAAGTCTTCTTTGTGTTTCTGATTCCTAATATTTAACAGGTTTTCAAAGATTTTCTTTTATTTCCAATTCATCAGTTGAATTCCACTGCGGATCCAATTGCTGATTTCATAAAGCAAGTATTTTCAAAGAATTATCATATCCTGATGCAATATCATGTTGAAAATTGAGAGCTGTTTCAAAACAGATGTATTCATCAAATATTTCTTTATGATTTCAGTTGTGTTACGGCTGACCTGATCGTCTTTGCGTCAAAACTCACGTAAGTTCTAAATAGTGTCAATCTAGTCAATTTTCTGAGCCCAGCCCTCTGAAAATATTGTTGGTGTGACAATTGCCAAATTTTCGTACGAGGGAATTTTCAATGAATAACGGCATGAGTTTGTGTACAGTTTATACAGCATGTACAGAAACAAATCAACACATTGAACACAATTTCATAGTACAAAAAAAAATTTTTGAAAGATAATCAACAACATGGCAAATAACATAACAATGGCTTGGAGTCCTACATCTTTCCTTTACATATTGGAAGAAGTTGTAAGTTTGCCAGCCGTAACTTGATGAAGATAGCGACCAATTGTTTTCAAGTTTTGAGTTACGTGTTTACGTCTTTGCAGGGTTTTCCTTCGGTTATCTTTTTGGATTTGTGTACGATTTCGGCATCCGGTAGAATTTGCGAACGTAAGCCCGTGTATGAATTCTTCACGTTCTCTGCTTTCACTGAGTTTGTCAATGATGCTAATGTCTACAACGTTGACGAATGAACTGATGAAAGCGCAGTTCAAGTCTTCCGACTCATGGCTTTTGAGATTTCTCTCCTTGGTTGGTAAAACTGGTTGATCAAAATGCTCGAAATTTTTGTTTGATGGAGAATCTGTGCAGTATATTTCTTGAGAACCTGCAGTTTCTATTTCGCAATCTTTCAAGTGACAGAGATTTGACGATGCTTTGCTTCGTTTTCGTAGACGTCGAGGCAAAGACTTCGAACTGCTGGAATTTGAGCTCTCAGCTTTCTCCGCAAAGTGGGAAATTTTGTCCGCAAAGTGCATTGTTTGTGTGTGTGTTTGGATGAACACATTTGTTGTAAATTCCGGGTTTTCATCGTCGATTTCTTGTCCAATACATGGCGGTCTTGGTCCAAGCTCCTCACAAAAATTCTCCATGCAAACTTCGCCATTGCTGTCGAAACTGTCCAAAGTTCCATTCAATATTTGACGATGTTTCTTCCCAGGATTCGTCCAGAACTTTGTTGATTTCACTTTGCCCAAATCCGAGCGGTCCAGTAGATTCATGTAGAGATCATCACTGATGTCTAATATGTTGGTCTTGTAACTATTCGCTTGCACCAGATGACCAGCCATATTGTCAGTATTGAAAGATGATATCTATGTTGAATATTGCACAGTTGTTTCACCAGTAGATGTGATTTTATCTGTGTTTAAAGTCTCTCAAGCAGGGCTTTATATAGAGATGGTATTCTGCCGAATGAACCGTGAACAAAAAATATCTAGAGGAAGCAAGCATTAAAGTCTCCATTTTGTTTCTTCTCTGACACTAAGTCAACTTAATACTGTCTGATGCAAAGTCTTGTGTTTATTCTTCCAGAATTAAATAGACAATGTTTTGTCTAAGTTATTGTCTCGGGGTGCAACTGATTTAAATAGGGATGTATTTCAATATGGACATAAGCAGTTTAAGTGTGACAATATTTTGGTAAAGGGGCTTTAATCTAAATGTAAGCACTGCCTTTAGCTTGCATTGGTGATGAATTGGACAAGTGCCGACTTCTTTTACAAAGACGGTTAATTGCACTTAGAACAAATTGAATTTGCATGGTTCGTTGACTTTATAAAACAAAGCTATAGTTGTTTTAGAATTGACTATTGTAAGTTTTATTGATGACAAGTTTTAACAATAAGGGTTTGAAAACATGATGGGTGTTATATGATAAATAAAATTTGGGATTATTAAATGATAAATAAACATTGACATATTTGTTGGCATCGATGTTGAGGCAAAAATATGTTATTCAAACATCTGATCATTTTGAGAGATGGAATTCCAATAGTGATCCACTAATAAAAACCAGTTATTTAAGATTAAAATTGTGATTTTTTTGTTAATACGACATGCAAATTATTCACATGTATGTTATAATAATATTCATATACCCGATAAATAAAATATAGTTGTCAGATGTGATCAGTTTAGACGATTTTCAAATATACACTGTAAAAAATAACTTGCATGTAACATTAGAATGTAAATAATCAAACTACTTTATGCTAATACTTGCTGTTACATTAATGCAAAACACACTATCATTTACAGTTACATGGAGTTTATAGAACGATCGTCAGAACTGAATGACTTCGACAACTACCCCCAGCTACAAGAACGCTGTAAATCGATAGGCGCGGAGGTCACAAAGGTCGCGTTTAGGGGGTACTATGCCAGTCCAAAACTACAGCAGATGCACGACAACGCCATACAGTCTAGAACCATGCTACAAATGGAGGTAATTGTATCCCCCGAACAAAGTTCGACGGATACTATGGATTTGGCTTCGTCGTCCGCGTCCGCAGAGATTTTCTTGTGAATGCACTACAGGCCGCAATTCTCACCCGATCACCATTATTTTTTGCAGGCACATATATAATGGTAAGATCCCGACACCAATCGATTTTGGTTGCCGTGGCAACTGAATTGGTCATTTGGGGACACATTTTGCATTGAAAACAGCCTGTTTGAGACACATGGCTTGTGAACGCTCTACAGATGGCAGTTTTTGACGAATCTCAATAATATTTAGAAATTTTGTTGGGAAAGGCTATCACACGAAACCTATCGTTTTTTAGAATGATCATATAAATATTAATATGTTATCAGCCTAACTTATTACAGAATTGTGAAATATCCATTTTGACATGTACGATCATTCCAATAGCCTGTATTATGGAAGGTAATGACACTGGTTTCTTGTTCAGAATGGAGAACTGATGTTTCCAGTGGAAACAGGACAATATTACTAAATAAGTTAACATTAGTTTTACTAGTTGAGTCCATTATTGTCCACAATAGAAATAGTTAAGACGAGAAACGTTTATTATTAAGCTCAACAAGGTAAAGGTTTTGTCCAGTACAGATTTCATGGGTGTTAAGTCTATTATTGACCACAATAAAAATAGTTAAGACAAGAAATATTTATTATTGGGCTCAACAAGGTAAAGGTTTTGTCCAGTAGACATTTTATGTCTGTAACCAAATACAGTACTGATTTCGCAAAACCTCACTAGCCATGCGAATGCTACATGCTAAATGCTAGGCCATGCGATTACGTGCGACTTGATGCTAGCATCAAATCGCATGGTGCGACCAGTGGGCGCGATGCCATCGCATCAGGCGGCCGTCTTAGTTGAACAGGCGAGCATTGTCTCGCACAGATGCGCGCATCCTTTATTTTGGATGCAAATACTGACTTTAATATGAACTGAAATGAAACACTGCATTTTCCCATACGATCTACATGATACAGACTGTTTATAAACCACTCGACCATGTGTTTGCGAGCATATGCGAGCATATAATGGCCTTCACAAAAAATGCGAAATGCGAAATGCTTTTAGTGCACCACAGTGCCAAGAAGCAATGCTAGCATCGAGGGATGCTCGCATACACAATGCTAGCATCAAATCGCATGATGCTACGTCAGGCGAAGTTGGGCGAACACGTGCTAAATGCCAGGTGTCCCATGCTGGCATTTTGGTGAGGTTTTGCGAAATCAGTACTGTAAGTTAACATTTTAGGTTACCGAACCTATGGTCCGATAACCTATTGGCATGGCGTTGCGTCCGTCGCATCCTTTATTTTGGATGCAAATACTGACTTTAATATGAACTGAAATGAAACACTGCATTTTCCCATACGATCTACATGATACAGACTGTTTATAAACCACTCGACCATGTGTTTGCGAGCATATGCGAGCAAATAATGGCCTTCACAAAAAATGCGAAATGCGAAATGCTTTTAGTGCACCACAGTGCCAAGAAGCAATGCTAGCATCGAGGGATGCTCGCATACACAATGCTAGCATCAAATCGCATGATGCTACGTCAGGCGAAGTTGGGCGAACACGTGCTAAATGCCAGGTGTCCCATGCTGGCATTTTGGTGAGGTTTTGCGAAATCAGTACTGTAAGTTAACATTTTAGGTTACCGAACCTATGGTCCGATAACCTATTGGCATGGCGTTGCGTCCGTCGTCGTCCACATTTTTATCTTTTTTGTTTACAGGCGAATTTTTCTGAAATTTTGCACAAAAATACTTAAAATTAATTCAAGAAGGAGGTATTTTTAATTTTTTTGATTTTCGCATTTTTTTCAAAATGGCGGCCGTTTTCGACGAAAAATGCCTGATTTTGGACTTTGGCGGCCATTTTCTCAAAATCTGTTCAGTAACTTTTTTTCTTTTTGATAAATAACACTCCTCATATGTACTCCTATGATGTCTATAAATTTTGTTGCGCTTGAATCGCTCGAAGTGGGCCATTTTGGCCCAAACTCGGCTCAAATGGGACTTTCCCATGTTAAATTCTCCTATGCTTTATAATGGGACACATTATGCCTAATATCTCACTTGATATTGAGATTAGAGACTAGGAATCAATTGTGGACCTATAGGAAATGGTATATGCTGAATATTCTTGTGACCTTGAATTTGACCTCTGACCTCACTTTCAAGGTCAGAGCACAAAATGGCTTATATCTCGCTTATTATCGACTCTACAGCTTAGGAATCAATTGTGGACATATAGGAAATGATATATTCTGAATATTCTCGTGACCTTGAATTTGACCTCTGACCTCAGTTTCAAGGTCAGAGCACAAAATGACTTATATCTCGCTTATTATCGACTCTACAGCTTAGGAATCAATTGTGGACATATAGGAAATGATATATGCTGAATATTCTGATGACCTTGAATTTGACCTTCGACCTCATTTTCAAGGTCACAGGACAAAATGGCTAATATCTCGCTTGTTATCGACTTTACAGCTTAGCAATCAATTATGAACATATAGGAAATGATATATACAGATTATTGTCATGACCTTGAATTTGACCTTTGACCTCATTTTCAAGGTCACAGGACAAAATGGCTAATATCTCACTTATTATCGATTTTACAGCTTAGGAATCAATTGTGGACATATAGGAAATGATATATGCTGAATATTCTCGTGACCTTGATTTTGACCTCTGACCTCATTTCCAAGGTCCAAGGACAAACTGGCTCATATCTTGCTCCTCTATTGATTGTATGGCTTGGGAATCAATTGTGGACATGATATGCATGATATAGAAAATGATATACACTGAATATTTTGATGACCTTGAATTTGACCTTTGCCCCTTCATTTTCAAGGCTACAGCATAAAATTGCTAATATCTCTCTGATTATTGAACTTACAGCTTAGCAATCAACTGTGGACATGATATATGCTTAATGTTATATATGCTGAATATTCTCTTGACCTTGAATTCAACCAGTGACCTGGCTAACGCCTAAAATATTAAACATTGTCCGGTAACCTATCTTTGGCCCTTGGCCTACCGGTAATTTTTTTTTTGCTAGTTAAATCTATTATTGACCTCAATAAAAATAGTTAAGATGAGAAACAATTACTATTGAGCTCAACAAGGTTAAGGTTTTGTCTGGTAGAAATTTCTGGGTGTAACCGAATAAGTTAACATTATTTTTACTTGTTAAGTCTATTATTGACCACAATGAAAATAGTTAAGACAAGAAATATTTATTATTGGGCTCAACAAGGTAAGCTCAACAAGGTTAAGGTTTTGTCTGGTAGAAATTTCTGGGTGTAACCGAATAAGTTAACATTATTTTTACATGTTAAGTCCATTATTGACCATAATGAAAATAGTTAAGACAAGAAATATTTATTATTGGGCTCAACAAGGTGAAGGCTTTGTCCAGTAGAGATTTTATGGCTGTGACCAAATAAGTTAACATTATTTCTTGCTAGTTAAGTCTATTATTGATCACAATAGCTTTTTATGAAAATATTGATCAACTTCTACTTTGAATTTCAACTTGAGACCATGTTTGGCACAAATTATGAGTTAAAATATAACTTGTGGCGAAAAGTTCGATCTGGCTCCAATTTTGTCATCTTGAAATGCAGTTTTGGTCAACTTTTACTTTGAATTTCAACTTGAAAGCATGTTTGGCACATATTATGAGTTAAAATATAACTTGTGGCGAAAAGTTCGATCTGGCTCCAATTTCGTCATCTTGAAATGCAGTTTTGGTCAACTTTTAGTTTGAATTTTAACTTGAAACCAAGTTGGGCACTTATTATGAGTTAAAATATAACTTATGACGAAAAGTTCGATCTGGTTCTGATTTTGTCATCTTGAAATGCAGTTTTGGTCAACTTTTATCTTGAATTTCAACTTAAAGTCAAGTTTGGCACATATTATAAATTAAAATATACCTCATGGTGAAAAGTTCGCTCTGGCTCCAATTTCGTCATCTTGAAATGCAGTTTTGGTTAACTTTTAGTTTGAAATAACCTTGAAACCAAGTCTGGCACATATTATGAGTTGAAATATAACTTATGACGAAAAGTTCTATCTGGCTCCAATTTTGTCATCTTAAAATGCAGTTTTGGTCAACTTTTACATCGAATTCCAACTTAATACCAAGTTTGGCACATATTATGAGTTGAAATATAACTCACGGCGAAAAGTTTAATCTAACTCCAATTTTGTCATCTTGAAATGCAGTTTTGGTCAACTTTTAGTTTGAATTCCAACTTGAAACCAAGTTGGGCAGGTATTATGAGTTAAAATATAACTTATGATGAAAAGTTCGATCTGGCTCCAATTTTGTCATCTTGAAATGCAGTTTTGGTCAACTTTTACTTTGAATTTCAATTTGGAGCCAAGTTTGTAAAATATTCTGAGTTGAAATATAAATAGGTGAAAAGATTGATCTATCTGTATTTTCATTATTTTATCAAACATGTCAAAATGGAAATTCATATAAAGAGATTTCAGTGGTGATTTTGAATTCAACCTTCAATAACCTCGGAAGATCAGTGCAGCAATTTTGGTGGGGAAAAGAAAACAGTTGTGACTTGAGATTTAGCATTTCTCTGGTAATCTTTTTTAGCCCTTGCTCTAGTTTTTCACACTTAACAGTGATATATTTGGGACAACAGAGATGATAGGGCTACGGGGGATACACCCAAGCGGTCGTAGGCGACCGAAAGCGTCTAGTTATACATCGTGGATCTTTCTTCTAAGCCTGGACTATTGCTCCTCACCAAAAGCCGAGTACAGAATTCATACTCTAGCATAGAGTCACTCTGGCGATGACAAATTATACATAGGAAAAATATCATTTTAGCCTGAAGCCTGAGCTCTGCACTCAGCTCTAATTGCTATGTAAAATTCTCAAATGTTGTATTTGGTTTCAAACTTAATGACTTGAACATTAAAGGTCATATGGATTTATTGAAACAAGAGGTACTATATAATGGCTAATTTTGACAATTTTGTGAAAAAGAAAAGTGATATTTTTCAGTATGAGCGTGAAGAGCAGGACCAAGTCTTAACGGACTTGAAGCTAAAGAATGAACAGAGTCGCACGGAAACAGGTCAGTGGCGACATTACAAAATAGCGGCAGTAACAGTGTTAGAATTGAGATTGGTAGTTTATTCAAGGTCATGATATCATTCATTACAGACAGACTTTAAGAACAGACTTTTCAACGGAAACTATTCATCAACTTGTGGTTGTTAACTCTGTTTTCAGAACAAAAAATGGAGCTTCAGAAGTTGGAACATGAACAAGAGATTCAGAGGTGAGTATAAATTGTATTTTCAACTTTGTCTTTTCAAAATGTTTAGATTTCTTTTAGTGATAACTTATTCAGCTCAATTTTCGTTGATCTATTGCATCAAAATAGTTGTGTTCCCCTCTAGGTCCGAGAATAAGCACAAACTAGCGCTGTACAAACAGGATCAAATGGAAAAACTCGAGAGGTTGAAGAAAGAAGAACAGGCAAAGCTACAGGTAGGTTGGAACTGATATTCAAATAGGTCTATCAGGACATAAACTATTAGCAGTTCAACAGTTTTGTCATGATACTGTTCACATTTAAACATGTCTTGAATTTGTATTCAGAGCAGCTTTGAAATACATATGCATAGAATATACAAAAATCTCAATTTTATGGCAGGATAAGATCTCGGACAATCGACAGAAATTGAAACACTTCGATGAGCTGCACAAAATGGACGTGGATTTGACGCAATATCTGCTGAGTCAGCATCCGAAGCCGAACAAAGTTGTGCGAGTTGTGGCGGACGACAAAGCGGCCGTCATGCATTTCCACCATAACTAAACGTAATAAACCTATAAAAGTTCAGGGTCTACTGTTTCAATTAATGATCTTTTCTCAGGTTAATTTCAAATGTTGTGTGGCCATGTATCGTGTGACACAAGTGTGCTGTTGTTTGATTAACCAGGATATTTTTATGTAAACTAACCTGTGTTATGTGGAAGTTTTACTGTTGTTTTTGATATAGTGACATCAGACATATATTGTTCAAACGAATTCTCATTGCCTCATATCTACCTCTGTAATTAATGGTTTGGGTAAATGCCTGGTGAAATAATGTACAGTGGATTCTTCAATAATGACCACCCCTCATGAGAGACTGCTGTGCTATGAGACCACTTTGGCATGGAAGACCACTATAATATAACTGCTTTCAAGGATACCCTGCTATGGGAGACTAATGGGGTCCCTTCAGTTGTTTAAAACGCAGGATACATCATTTGTGAATACAGTGAGACATTGTAATAACAGAAACTAGTTAGAAAGATCTTTCTGTACAGTTCAAAGACTTTTTAGTTATGGAGATCAATCAGTTTTACAAGATCGTTTTATTAAGATGTTTGGCCAGTGTAGGATGTCACATTTTGTGACACTCTATTTACTTTGTGCAATATATATTATAGTCTATAAAATTATTTTGTCAGTGTTGCCCCACACCGTCGAATGACTATATTGTGCCTTTTATAATCACTTCCCTCATGCTTCTGTGATAGTATTTCTTTGCTATTTAGCTGATTTACCAACTTTTGACCTTTTGTACTTATTAAGGCATTTCGGCAGAAATGCCTTTATGGTTTTAGCAGAATTTTTTTTTTTTTTTTTTTTTTTTTTTTTTCTTTTTTTTCTTCTTCCGCCACTTTTGGTTTCCGGACGATAACTTTAGATTGCCTTGACGGATCCTTGTCAAATTTTCATCGCAAGTCAGAAATGATATGAGGAAGAACCCTATTCTTTTTGAGCCGGATCGGAGGTCCGTGAGGTCCGTGAGGATGAAATCAAGGCTAATTTTAAGACTTGGTTTCCGGACGATAACTGGAAAAATATTTATGCAATAGTTGCAGAACTCTGCATGGAGGTTCATATGCCACCAGGGAAGAACCCTATTGATTTTGGGATCGATCCGTCAAACGACCTTTGACCTAGAGGTCAAAATAATTTTTTGCTGATTCATCCTTGAGGCTTCCTGCATATCTCGGAAACCGTGCGTCGTAGAGCGAAACGGACGTTATTTTCGGACTCGTCGCCCTAGACAAACATCTCTAGGGTGTACTTTTTTTTTTGATCCGGCTCCGAGGTCCGTGAGGTCCGTGAGGATGAAATCGAGGAACTTGGTTTCCGGACGATAACTCAAAAAATATTCAGGCAATAGTTGCAGAATTTTGCACGGAGGTTTATATATCACCAGGGAAGAACCCTATTGATTTTGGGATCGATACCTCAAACGACCTTTGACCTAGAGGTCGAAATAATTTTTTGCTGAGTCATCCTTGATTCATCCTGCATATCTCGGAAACGGTGCGTCGTAGAGCGAAACGGACGTTATTTTCGGACTCGTCGCCCTAGACAAACATGTCTAAGGGTTATTATGGATGAACTTTGACCTTGACCCGAAATTTTTTTGCCGAGTCGGCATTTTTCGTTTTCGTCGATATCTCGGAAACGGTGCGTCGTAAAGCGAAACGGACGTTATTTTCGGACTCGTCGCACTAGACAAACATGTCTAAGGGGTATTATGGATGAACTTTGACCTTGACCCGAAATTTTTTTGCCGAGTCGGCATTTTTCGTTTTCGTCGATATCTCAGAAACGGTGCGTCGTAGAGCGAAACGGACGTTATTTTCGGACTCGTCGCACTAGACAAACATGTCTAAGGGGTATTATTGATGAACTTTGACCTTGACCCGAAATTTTTTTGCCGAGTCGGCATTTTTCGTTTTCGTCGTTATCTCGGAAACGGTGCGTCGTAGAGCGAAACGGACGTTATTTTCGGACTCGTCGCACTAGACAAACATGTCTAAGGGGTATTATGGATGAACTTTGACCTTGACCCGAAATTTTTTTGCCGAGTCGGCATTTTTCGTTTTCGTCGATATCTCGGAAACGGTGCGTCGTAGAGCGAAACGGACGTTATTTTCGGACTCGTCGCACTAGACAAACATGTCTAAGGGGAATTATTGATGAACTTTGACCTTGACCCGAAATTTTTTTGCCGAGTCGGCATTTTTCGTTTTCGTCGATTTCGTCGATATCTCGGAAACGGTGCGTCGTAGAGCGAAACGGACGTTATTTTCGGACTTGTCGCACTAGACAAACATGTCTAAGGGGTATTATTGATGAACTTTGACCTTGACCCGAAATTTTTTTGCCGAGTCGGCATTTTTCGTTTTCGTCGATATCTCGGAAACGGTGCGTCGTAGAGCGAAACGGACGTTACTTTCGGACTCGTCGCCCTAGACAAACATGTCTAAGGGGTATTATGGATTAACTTTGACCTTGACCCGAAATTTTTTTGCCGAGTCGGCAGTTTTTGTTTTCGTCGATATCTCGGAAACGGTGCGTCGTAGAGCGAAACGGATGGTATTTTCGGACTCGTCGCCCTAGACAAACATGTCTAGCGGGTATTATGGATGAACTTTGACCTTGACCCGAAATTTGTCGACATTTTTCATTTTCGTCGATATCTAGTATTATAAATTATTCATCACACCGAAATGCCTCCAAGGCATCTTTAGGCCTTGACGTCTAGTTTATGTGATGTTGATGGTATATTTGTAGTTTCTATATTGTTTTGCAATAAAGTGATATTGTTGTATCCATGGTGGTCTTCTCTTGAACCCATTTGACAGAATATTCTCAAACTCTTTCTGGAGCTGCTACACCTGAAAACTGATTGAAATTTAATTGTATATTTTCTTCATGGTGAATTTGAGCATACGTATGGAGTATTTGTTGTGCAAATAAACCACGCCATTGATTTTTTATTTGACCTTGGGTGACCTCTGTTCGCCCAAAATGGACAAATTGGCCTGCTAAAGGCATCAGATTCGTTAATATGAGAATATAGAAAGCATCAGATTCGTTAATATGAGAATATAGAAAGCACAGATTCGTTAATATGAGAATATAGAAAGTCATATGTGGTACACCTCCTGGTAATGTTCCACAATTGTGTCATGTGTAAAAGTGTAAACTTCAGTACCGAAATGATGTAATTTTTTTGCAAAATAGTGTCCAGAAGCATACATATCAAAATACAATACATTCTGATTAATACAGTTGGAATTGAACAATCATCATGCTAGTATTTGTTTGTTTCTCTTATGGGGACTGTTTTTTAACAACAGCAGGATTGATGTATGTGTTCTTTGTCTTGAAAATGAGCAACGACTAACATTTTATTGTTGTGCAACATGAGTTTATGTCATGATGACCATCTGAGGTTATATTTTGAAAATCATGCATGGCCATCCGGTGATATAGTCTGGAAGTCATGCAAGGCCATTTGGTGATATAGTTTGGAAATCATGCATGGCCATCTGGCGATATAGTCTGGAAGTCATGCAAGGCCATTTGGTGATATAGTTTGGAAATCATGCATGGCCATCCGGTGATATAGTCTGGAAGTCATGCAAGGCCATTTGGTGATATAGTCTGGAAATCATGCATGGCCATCTGGTGACATAGTCTCGAAATCATGCATGGTCATCTGGCAATATAGTCTGGAAATCATGCATGGCCATCTGGTGACATAGTCTCGAAATCATGCATGGTCATCTGGTGACATAGTCTCGAAATCATGCATGGTCATCTGGCAATATAGTCTGGAGATCATGCATGGCCATTTGGTGATATATTGTGAAAATGATGCACGGCCATCTGGTGATAAATGGCGAAAGTCATGCATGGTCATCTGGTGAGATATTCTAAGAATTAAGCATGTCCATCCAGTGATGGGTCTGCTGGGAAGATGGGGACCGAGCAAAGTTCCGCTGCCAGGTCAGGTCAAGACGATGTTCCCTGTCTGCAGCTTCTTGAGTTCAAGAAGCACGTCCACGTTGAAGTTGTGAAGCACTCCTACGAGAGACCAGAGACATTTGCCGTTCCACCCACATCAGTTCTTTGATGGACTCCGGGGGAGGAAGCTGGCCTATATACCACATGTACTGAACGACACCAATGTGACGCCACACTTGGTATGCTCCCCCCTTCTTGGCTTGGCAGACACAAAAGATCACAGCAGCAGACTGTTATGATCCAGACTTACACATCTTACCCATCGCGTAAACCTGGGTGGTTCCCGCATCAGCGGTGGAATGTTCTCCCAGGGTCGCGACTGACGCTCTTTCGGTCGAGGATGGTCCATTTCTTCATAAGTTCGAGTGGTTCACCAGCTCGGTAGAATCATTCTTGTATGATGTGGTCAGTTGAAAGGTCAGAGGACTGATTGATGTCAAGTCAGCCACCCGAACCCCTTTTCATACTATTCGTTGTCAAGTGGTCCAATCCCTCACTTCTGATTGCAACCTTTGAGTGCTATATATGGATGATGAACACCTGGTAGACTCGGTGGGTGGTATGGTGCCGGCTCACAGGGTGGCTCGTTTGGTGACGTGGTACTGGCCCGGAGGATGGCCAGATATTTAGTGCTTGACCGGTGACGTAGTACCGGCCCGGAGGATGGCCAGAGATCTGGTGCTTGACCGGTGACGTGATACCGGCCCGAAGGATGGCCAGAGATTTGGTGCTCGATCGGTGACGTGGTACAGGCCCGGAGGATGGGCAGATATTTGGTGCTTGACCAGTGACGTAGTACCGGCCCGGAGGATGGCCAGAGATTTGATGCTTGACCGGTGACGTAGTATCGGCGAGGAGGATGGCCAGCGATTTGGTGCTTGACCGGTGACGTAGTACCGGCCCGGAGGATGGCCAGAGATTTGGTGCATGACCGGTGACGTAGTCCCGGCCCGGAGGATGGCCAAAGAATTGGTGCTCGACCGATAACATGGTACCGGCCCGGAGGATGGCCAGATAGCCGGTGCCAGCTTCATGACTTCTCCCTTTAAGCTGGTGTTGAATCTTCTTTCCTTCTGGGGATCATGATATCCCATCATGGGAAACTCTTATGACTGGGACAAGTCATCCCCAGTCAGCTGTTCACTCAGGGATTCATCGGGCAATTTACCAAATGCAAGGGTCTAGACGTGGTGATCAGCAGTACCAGTTTGGCTCATCACTACGTTAGGCCGACTGCCTAATCTGCCCTCACCGAGGTATTCTCCAATATCCCCAGGATTGTCCTGTCTCCGTTTCTTCACGTGTGGCCTTTTCTCAGCCTGTGAGTGGACCCTGTTAACGGGGCCTCCCCGGGTTCAAAATTGCTTCTCCTACCCTGGCCAAGGATTTCAGTTTGGAGACTCCTACTCCATCATGACGTCCTCTGCATGATGCGGAAGGCCTTCTTTCATCCACTCCTGGACAGGTCTTCTTATTTGGTCAGGCAAACCGACTGCCTCCATGATAGTTACTCTATTATTCTACTGCTGCGTTGATTCTGACTCATTCAGAATCTTCATCTGACCATTCAGTCCCTGAGTGGATCTCTGCTAGTGCTGGCTCCCCAGCCAGCTCCTCTTGCAAAGTCTTACTGGCTGCTTCTGCTGCTACCTGCGTCTGAGGACCTGGTCCATTGGGCCCGTTCTGCTGATCTTCGGGAACTGCTTCCAGCAGCTCCTATTGTCTCTTCACCTGCCATCTAGACTGATGAGTGTCTTGGTACACTTGAGCAGATCGAAATACACGACCTTCTCTACCCCACCTGCTTCGGCTATCAGGTAGGCTACGTCACTGTAAGGTAGGACCACAAATCGTGGTCCTTTCCATGTTTTTTTGCAAGCCCCGAGTTCTGGATTCAACTACTTGCCACACAGCGTCACTGGGCTGATACCGCTTTTGTTTGGGGTCTGCTCTTCCCCTATCATACAGCTTCTTCTGTCTCTCCATTTCTTGCCTGGATTTCTTTTGCACCATTGTAAAAATTTACTCCATACGGCTTCTAAGCTCGACCCCATACTCCTTATGTCACTTCATCAGGCAGAGGTCCGGCAATAATAATAATAATAATAATAATAATAATAATAATAGTAATAATAATAATAATAATAATAAATAATAATAAATTTATTTTATGAGCGTAAAATCTTACTGCAGAAGATGAGAACATGTGAAAACGATGAATTCAAAGAATGGCCAGTTGTTTGAGCATCGAAGAAGACTACGCATTATAGTATTGTGTGAATAAATGAGTCTTTAGCTTGGACTTGAACATGGTGACAGTAGGAACCATCCGGAGATGCAAGGGAAGTTCATTCCCAATGCGTGGACCGATCACATCAAAAGCTCGGTTTGAGAAGGATGTTTGCTGAATGAAGTGGACTATGAGAAGCAGTTGACCAGAAGAATGAAGTGTTTTTGTTGATCGGTAGGGACGTATGAGGTCTTGTAGGTAAGATGGCACATACCTGACATTTGTACACCAGGAGCAGTACCTTGAAATTTATCCTTTGGGTCACTGGCAGCCCATGCAAACTCTTCAAAAGTGGTGTGACATGGCTGCAGGGTTTGCTCATCGTGACTATGTGTGCAGCAATGTTTTGGATTCCTTGCAGTCTATTTAGTTGCACTGCTGGGAGGCCACAGAATCGCTCATTTTCAAGGACTTTTGTCACATCCATTGGCGTACGGACACAACACATTGTTCCAGGCGGTCAATGTTGATACTGTGGCCTGAAAGTTACATAGCTCCTCCTCCCAGGTCCCATGTTGGCCAAGCTGGCCAAGTGATGAAGTGTAGACAGTGAAGAGAACCGGCCCAAAGGCCGATCCTTGGGGAACGAGAGCCTTTGGGGAGTCAACAATTCCTGCCCGATACATAATAGGACACGAACCAGCAAAGTGCACGACCTCTGATGCCGAGGTTGTACAGAATGTTAAGAAGCTGAACATGGTCGACAGTGTCAAACGCTGGTGACAGGTCGAGCAGCACCAACAGACATGCTTTCCGATCACCGACAGCTTCCAGGATGTCATATTGCACACGCAGCAGGGTTGTTTTGGTGCTGTGGTGCTTCCTGTAGGCTGACCATAGAGGTTCTTGGAGATTATTGACCGAGGGGTATTCTGTAAGACGAGATGATACAACCTTTCCAAGAACCTTCCTTAGTAGATAGAAAAGACAAATTCGAAACAGGTCTGAGAAATGAGAAGTGCCGGATCAAGCGAAGGCTTCTTGAGTAGTGGAGTCACATGTCTAGACTTGAAGGCAGCTGGAACTTCACCTCTGCAGAGAAAATCCTTTACTATGATTCTGATTGATGGCAGGAGAGGAGACACACACTGTTTGTGCAGACTCGTTGCCACCGGGTCTAAGCTACAACGTTTTGTCGGAGAAGACATTATAATCTTTCTCAGTTCCTCTTTCTCAGGCTATCAGATCATCTGGGAGGGTTACCACACGTCCCAGCATCAGCATCTTGGGCGACTGCCCAGTGGTTACCTGGTGTGTGCCTCGGTATGCTGTGAGGACCAAAGGTATCACCCGGTCCCAATCTGTCTGCCTTTCATTGATGTACAAGCTGATCATCTACTGTAAGGTTCGATTGAACCTCTCTACAAACCCGTCCGACTGAGGACGGAAGACTGTAGTCCTGGTACTCCAAGCAGCTTGCAGACTTCCTCCATAAGGACTGGCTCAGATAGGCTTCAATCCATTTCGTAAAGTAATTCCCAACTACTAGAACATACTGATTGCCTCATGTAGTTTTGGCAGTGGCCCCGATATGTCCATGGTTACTTCCTCCATGGGACTACCGGCCCAGTACTTCTGCATCTGGGTTTCTTCCATCGGTTGGGACCACGAGATGTACTTTGCTGGACCCAACGTTGAATGTCGGCCCCCATTCCAGGTCAAAAGTATTTCCAAACTCATCGATGGCCAACTGGTGATATATTTTGAAAATCTTGCCTTTAAGAATATATCACCAGATGGCCATGTATGATTTTTAGAATTATTACCAGATGGCCATGTATGATGTCGTCCGCCACATCATCTGTTAACATTTTTCATCTTTTTTTTCGGGCTGATGAATTTGTCCATAAATTTGTGTGAATATATATGTATTGGGTCAATACCCACAGACATTTTTTTCATTTTTTGATTGAATCTATTATGCAGTTTTGGCTGTTTTTGCATGTTTTCAACTTTAAAAATTATTTCCTCAAAAACTGTCTGATCAGTTTTGAGATTTTAGTTTCAAAATGTTCCCCTCATGTGTCTTTATAATGTGTATAAGTTTCGATGCTTTTGAATCGCCGGTCTGCGTGTGGCGGCCATTTTGATGTTGTTTACGGGGCCCAAATAGGACTTTCCCATGTTAAATTCTCCTATGCTTTATAATGGGCTACAATGTTCTTGATATCTCACTTAATATTGAGATTAGAGACTCGGAATCAATTGTGAACATATAGGAAATGATATATGCTGAATATTCTCGTGACCTTGAATTTGACCTTTAACCTCATTTTCAAGGTCAGAGCTACAATCAGTTTTGAGATTTTAGTTTCAAAATGTTCCCCTCATGTGTCTTTATAATGTGTATAAGTTTCGATGCTTTTGAATCGCCGGTCTGCGTGTGGCGGCCATTTTGATGTTGTTTACGGGGCCCAAATAGGACTTTCCCATGTTAAATTCTCCTATGCTTTATAATGGGCTACAATGTTCTTGATATCTCACTTAATATTGAGATTAGAGACTCGGAATCAATTGTGAACATATAGGAAATGATATATGCTGAATATTCTCGTGACCTTGAATTTGACCTTTAACCTCATTTTCAAGGTCAGAGCACGAAATGGCCAATGTCTCGCTTATTATTCACTTTACAGCTCAGGGATCTATTGTGACCATATAGAAAATGATATATGCCGAATATTCTGATGACCTTGAAGTTGACCTTTGACATCATTTTCAAAGTCAGAGCACAAAATCGCTAATATCTCGCTTATTATTCAGTTTACAGCTTGGGAATCAATTGTGGACATATAGGAAATGATATATGCTGAATATTCTCATGAAATTGAATTTGACCTTTAACCTCATTTTCAAGGTCAGAGCACAAAATGGCCAATATCTCGCTTATTATTGATTTTACAGCTTAGGAATTAATTGTGGACATATAGGAAGTGATATATGCTGAATATTCTCATGACCTTAATTTGACCTTTTACCTCATTTTCAAGGTCAGAGCACGAAAGGTCTGTAGCTTAGACCCAAAGTGATATATACCGAATATTCTGATGACCTTGAATTTGACCTTTGACCTCATTATCAAGGTCAGAGCACAAAATCGCTAATATCTCGCTTATTATTCACTTTACAGCTTGGGAATCAATTGTGGACATATAAGAAATGACAAAGCTGAATATTCTCATGACCTTGAATGTGACCTTTGACCTCATTTTCAAGGTCAAAGCACAAAATGGCTAATATTTCGCTTATTATTGACTTTACAGCTTAGGAATCAATTGTGGACATGAAATAATATATGTCGAATACTCTGATGACCTTGAAATTGACCTTTGACTTAATTTTCAAGGTCAAAAACGTGGCCATATAGGAAATGATATATGCTGAATATACTCGTAACCTTGAAGTTACCAGACCATCGGTCCGATCACCTATTGGCTAGCTGGTAAGCTACAGGTCCCTTGGGCCTATGTTTAGTACATATAACCAGATGGCCATGTATGATTCGTCTCTGTAAGCAGAATCAAATTGAGAAACACTTTGTCAATATTTTTATTCTCTAAACCATAAATACACCGCTCAATACAGTTTTAGAGATTGATGACAAAAATGCACAGAACAAGTACATGTAACAGACATTTTCAACAGTTCTTTACTAATTTCATATTTTCATGTCCTAAAATAGCTTTGATGCTTCACGCCGTCCAGAATCACTAAGCAGACACCTTGGAACAAAACCTTCGTAGCATGTACACACATCATGATATATCACTCATAAATTAAAGGGAATAATTCGTATGTACATCCACTGTATCAAAATAGACACGTCACTTCAGCAACAATCTACTTTGATTATCAAAACACAACATTCATGACACCATTATACTCAGTTTTTCAACTTTCACACTACAATGTTATCTGCCAAGAAACGAACTGAAATTTGACAGTCAACATGAAGAACATTGCAGAAATGTTAAGTAGCAAAACAAAAACGATTTTGTTGTTGTTGTCTGAATGGGAGGCATCATCACACCCTAGTACTACAGACTACGAATACTTTATACAAGACTGTACAGGCAAAATTTATAAATTTACAGAACAACCGCTCAAAAAACAACACAAACATCACCACATCACCTAACTGGACAGCACGACCTTATATCGAACTCGACTGTAAAACAGTTCCACATAGAAAATGCCCTCAATTCCTTAGTCGTTGACAACCTTGGGGATGTCTACAACATCGACAACACGCATTTAAATGGCTAAGTTTACCCATAGTTATCTTCCTATTATCTAAATATATGTAATCTCGTTGCACATTCAAGATGGATGGAACTTGTACATTCATCATGGCACATTGATATACTGTCCTCTGAGTGTTCAACTTCCATTTTTCACAGTCATTCTGCTTTTGATCACTTACTTGCAGCTTGTAATGTATCTGTACCATCTACTCTTTCTTCTGATATGTACCACTTAATGTGTAAATGTGCACAAATTGCACCCCCGATACATTTTCAAAATTTTCCTATGTCGGGTACAATATATAAAATTAAGCCAAGGGTAAGATAGGTTACCGGACAATTTTGGTGCACAGTTGAGTTACATGACATTGAGATTTACCAATCAAGGTCATCTTTGTGAATTTCAATGTCACCATTAGGTGTGCTGCATATAATTTTGTATACAATGTATATTCATAATACAAATAAAATGTCTATCTACATGTAATTTGTCCGTAAAGGTCAATTTACACATTTCAGGTCAGGCGTGACCTTGAGATTTAACCTTCAAGGTCGACTGACGTCAACCTCAAGGTTACCAAAAGATGTACCATATATGACTTCTTGCATGCTAATAATGCAATCCTAACCTGTATGTGCAAGTGTTTTAGCCCCAAAGACCAATTTATACATTTCATGTCAGATGTGACATTGAGGTTTAGTGCTCAAGGTCATCTGAGGTCAACCTCAATGTCACAAAAAGATGCACCATATATGACTTCCTCTATGCTTATAATACAAAACCAAGCCCTATGAACAAGCTTTTTTGGCCCATATGGCAATTTGTAAATATCAGCCTTTTAAAGACTTTCCAGCCCACATATCGGGCCTTTTCAGGGATTCAAGCCACTCCATTTTTATAAACAATGTCAAGGACCCCAATAAGCAGGTTTTGAAACTAAAATCTCAGAACTGATCGAGAAAACCAAAGACAGAATTTTGGGGCATTTGAGCCTAAATTTTGGGCCTATTGATTGATTCAAGTCACCCCATCATTATACACGATGTCAAGGACCCCAATTCGCATGTCTTGAAACAAAAATCTCAAAACTAATCAGATAGTTTTTGAGAAAACAGCCAAAAACTGAAAATTAGGCCTTTTTGGGCAGTTTAGCCTAGATTTTGGGCCTCTCAAGCGATTCAAGGCACTCCCATCTTTAATACACAATGTCAAGGACCCCACTTAGCATGTTTTGAAACCAAAATCTCAAAACTGATCAGTTTTTGAGAAAATGGCCGTCAAAGTCCCAAATCAAGTGTTTTTCGACGAAACAGCCGCCATTTTGAGAAAGCTCCTTCTCAAATTATTTTTAGGCATTTTTGTGCAAAATTTCAAAAAAGATTCGACCGTAAACCATAAAGATAAAAATGTTAATGCCGGACGGACGGCTAGACGGACGCAACGCCATGCCAATAGGTTATCGGACCAAAGGTCCGGTAACCTAAACATACACAAAACACTGAAGCACGTTTTTTCTCTCTATTCCGGCTTGTAAAGTGCTGACGTGTAGCTATGTGTCATTAACATGTGCTAAGGTTCTGCCTATCTACGGTCATCGATGAAGCATTTCTATCTTTGTGGATATATTGCATTTCAGCAGTGGTTGAACTTTGTGAATGGAATCACATTTTAGTGAACATAAACACATATATGTTAGTATAAAGGTACAAAACAGGGCTGGATAAACAAATTCCATCTAGCAACTTCTCCCAAGTGCTAACAAAGCGATCATGAGCAAAAATCAATCGAACTATAAATTAGAAGAAAAAAGCTGCGTGATAAACGACAATGGCCTGATGAATTGAGATATAAAATATGGCAGAGTTATGCACCATTGACTGTGTATCATATGTTATATACACAGGTACATTTATCAGAAATAAATCAGCAAAGTTAATATCCCTGATACCCTCTTTGTTGGTATTCACGAGGTAAGATCTTTCCTGACAAAACTTCGCCTTGAAAGGCAACACCTCATAAAATTTCTTAATAAATACCCTATAAATACGACAAAAAAATTCTCGGCACTTGCTACATACTGTGCCACATACAGAAGTGGACAGCACAATTAACGCACACTCAATGCAAGCCACGGATGAAATACCTGTTAATGTTCTATACCTGGATGACAACTCAGTGATATTGGAACCGACTACAAAATTAATGTAGATGCCTTGGGCACAATGTAAAACTTGCTGCTGCCTTGTGGTGGATCTTCGCCCGCTGAATAAACGTCGCTCAGCAAAATATCATCCATGAAAGAATTGCCGATCATTGGGCAAGCGATGGTTTTTACCGTCCGATTCGCACAAAACATGGCACAAAAGTGGTACAAAAAGTGTCTATCAAATATTCAAACAATACAAGGTAATACTGAGTGAACAAAAAAAAAATACATAAAAGAAATTTCTTTTACGGGAATAATCAATCAGAATATCTTCTTGTAGATTTCCTGGAAATTCTTCCTCTGACAAAGGAAATTCCCAGGATTCAGTTTCAGTTTTGTCGGTGCTTGACAAAGGAATCACACCGATAGGTTTGATGTTGATGCTGTCAGATCAGTAACTGTCGTGTTCCAGTCTCTTTGGTTTCGATCATAAGTCGAGTGTCAGTCATGACTTTGGTGTGTATTTCTGCGTGATTTCTTCAATGGCGCGTGTTTCTACATTGTCACGATGTGTGCTGCAATGTCGAGATTTGACTCTGGAACAATAATCAACGTATAAAGTAGATTAGCTGTCAACCTTTACATAGTGCAAGCAGAAATTTCAGTCTATGTGAGGCATCGTATTGATGTACAATTGTTGCAATGGAGTCATTGGAATTATCGCTTTTACGCACTATTTATAAACATCTCATATGATTCGAGTGTTTTATAGATATCACATATGGTTCAGAAACCTATAATCGGTGGTAGGATTACCCACCATGGTCCCCAGTTGGAAGTTGTCGTAGACCGCGACTAAATCCTCCAGACGATATTCCTCCAAGACGACAAAGTTCTCCAACTTGGAGGCGATCTTCCGAGCGCATTCCAAACAGTAGACCACAAACTTACGATCTTGTTCCATCACAAACAGCAAGTTGAACACTTCTTGCTGCAAGTCGAGAAAGCATAGGGATCAGTTTTATTGAATATGTTAAATAGATGGCGTTTTCCAATACCGTATATGCCCTAATAGACGCGCCGGGCGCGTTGCAAAAGCGAAGGGGGTGCATCTATTATGTTACGATATACCTGAAATTCATACGTCGGCCTTGTGACCATAATCGCCTACGGACATCATAGTGCAAACATGCACTGCAAAATGGCTTCCCGTCGGGGTTCTGCCAGGTGATGCACTGGTACATTATGATGCCAGTAGATATATTTAGCAGTGCGCATGCACGTGCCGGAAATCACCTGATTCTCCTGATCATGGAGAAACCCAAAATATCTTACGATTTTTCTTTCAAACTAATAGTGGTTAACTATGCAAAAACGCACAGCAAAAACAGCAAAAGAGTTTAAATTGGATAGGCGACATGTACAAGAATGGTGTAGGGATGATACCGTATATATGTGCACACTCAAAGCCTTTGTAACGATCGACATTTGTGTGCATTATGATATATTTGCCGACTCGAAGCCTTTGCAATGATCGACTTTCGATCGTTGTGGTCAAATATTGTCTTTGTTTATTGTTTATTTTTGTCAGAAAAAGAGGGGGGCGCGTTTATTAGGACCGGTGCATCTATTAGGGCATATACGGTATTTGGTGTGGTACATAGCGTATTTACAAAATAAAATGTTTATAGATTGTGTGTCAGTGTCAGCCCTGCATTTTTATAAGGATACTGGCAAATCTTACAGATCAACATTTTCGCCAAGTTTTCCATTTATTGCCAACATTTCTAAGCATGAATATTTCCATATGTACGACTCCCTGAAAGCAGCCACGGTGGCCATACGGTATACACACCTCACAGTTGTTGCAGTAGTGCGCCGGCTCCTCCTCCGCGCGCCCGTGCCATCGTACGTCCTTGCCGAGACTGTGTATGAACTCGCGTATCATCTGACAGTTGACCAGGGTCCGCATCAGACAGTACTTTATCTGCTCATAGAGCTTTAAGTCCGTCACCTGTGAGAACATAAGAAACAATTTTTTGAAATTTTCCCAGTGCATTTTAAAGTTTATCTGTTCATTGCTATTTGTGATTTATATCAAAGTACCCAATATTGGAGATGGCTGAATGTCTTTTTCTTTTTTGTTGCTTGCTATTTTATTCAGCCTGAGTACCACTTGCCTATTTTTGCAGCAAAATTCTCACTTTTTTTTCCGGAAAAAACATTTCATCAGAGTTCGTATGATTCCCATAACATCTATCATACTGCTTGTAAGAAATTACGCATATTTTTCTGAACTGACCTTGACATTTCTGGCTAGGTTGAAGGACATGTGAATCACTGGTACAATTGACTTGTACATGGCAACCTTGTTGTACTCGTAACGTTCCACCGCGAGCTGGTACGACTTCCAAGTCAGCGGACCCACGTTCCACGCGATGTTGTTACACCAGCCCTGTATTTAACGAAACAGTGAATCATTTACAAGTCCGTCTTTATTGTCCCTCATTCAACACTTTGTCCATCTATCAGTCAGCATTCAATGAACTGTCAATGTGTCTTATACAAAAGTCTTCAAAATATATAAACTTGCCAAGGTTTCTCCGAACATAGACATTATTTTCACCAATATTGCATGGATTTCCGATGCAATTTAAGAACAAAACACAAAAGTGGCAACTTACAATGGCCTGGACCCAGTGGACCGCCCCTGGACCGACCCAGACGAGGTCTCCAGGTTTCTGTATGAAGCGGTACACAGGGACGTTGTGTTCATACAAGTCCTCTAGGATCGGCCACCACGCGCCCTTCAGGTAGTTTATGTTGTTCCTGCAGTGAGAGAAATGTGGCACAATTTTTATTTTAGGATCATGAATATACAGTAGTCCCCCTCAGATAAGACCCACCATTCTGCCACAAAATTAAGGCCTTATCTGAGGGGCAGTCTTATTAGAGGGGTTCATGTATATATTTCTGAGATACCTAATATTCTTTTTATTGACAGATTATATAGTATATAATCAGAAATTTGCGCGCATATGGTCAAGTTACTCAGCGGATTTCATCAAAACTCCAGATTGCCAAATTTTTCTCTGTTTAGTACATATTTCAAAGCCCAGCACCCTTCAGTGATTTTTCCCCCGATACATACTTTTCACAGAGTCGACTGATGACGCCCCAGTAAGGCTCCGGCGTCGCAAACCATTCCACGTCTCCGGGACCGATGTTCACGTTTACCGAACAGTAGCTGTGGTTCTCCTGGTGACCTGTAGGGGGCAGCACAAGGTTAACACGTGTCTGAGAGGTCAGGAAGGGCATTTATGTCAGCCATGAATGTACAGGCAATTTTTACCCGCTTGGAACTGATATTCATGGCATACTAACTTCTAAGATAGCCACTTAGGTGTTCATCATAGAGGTTATAGAAAGGTAATGAATATTGATTTGGACTGTGAACTATTCAGTTTCCAGAAGAGATTCAAAAGCTAGAAATTAATGGTAGGGTGAACCCTGAAAATCAATTCATATTTTGTCATGATTACACTAAGTTGCCATGGTTACCTGGTGTGCGGGAGCCTGGGACTTTCATGTACAGTTGGACGGTGTTCATTCCCAGGATCGTGTGACCTACATGACTCAGCATGTTACTCGCTGACACCACCTGGTGGCAAAACAATACAACAAATATTAATTCCACAATGGATTTCAATATAATCTCACAATTTCACAATATGTTCACCAAAAATTAGGCACCATATGTTAACATGATACTCACTCTTGTAAAAGCTGGCAGTTTTGTCAGTTCATGTAGCTGAGGTTTCCACTTTTTCTCGTCGGATAAATCAACATTTGTGCCGAATTTGATCATTTTGACCTTCTTTCGACCTTTGTTGGGCGCTGAAGAGTTGGAATCCGAGTCAGAGTCTTTCTCCTTCCAAATACCCTTGGACTTCTCATGCTCCTCCTGAGAATTCAACAACAAAACACATTTGTTATTTTGTCCAATTTTAGTCCAAAATATGAAGACTTGCATTCAAAGCACCACTTTTCAGGTATTTCTTAGAGATTGTGTCATACATAAAAGTCTCGAAACTCTGCCAACCAGTAAGTATGTTTTATGAACAAACTCAGACCTTGAGAGATTCCTGGAAGGACGAAGCCTGGTACTGTGCGTATTTAGCGACTGTCGTGTGCGCTCGAGAACTGCCACACTTCCAAACCATGACACCGTTCGCGTCGCGGTTCTCATCCGGCGGCTGTTTGACTTGTGTTCTAATCTCCACAGTGTGGTCAGGATTGGCTTCGACAAGAGACTTTGTCGAGAACAGGCCCAGGTCTGCAGAATATAACATAAGTAATATTGTAGATAGGTAACTTCCTATCATATATACAAGATAGGTAACTTGTGCAGTGTAATTCTCTAAAAATACTCCTTCTTAGAAATAACTTGTAGCTTCATGTTCATAGGAGTTAGCTCACAGAAATAGTCTTATTTCATCGAAACTGGTCATCATTAGATACTAAGAAACACTACAGATCTCAATACTTTGCTTGGGCACAGGACTGACCGAGTTTAAGGGCGCCGGCGATTCCTCGTATCACGCAGACCGGCTGCGACAAACAGTACTGCTGTAACTGCAGGGAAAACGCGTCCTTCTTCGTCTCCAACTGTTCAGCAAATATAAAGTCAATTTCTTCAATACCAGTTAGTAGAATACCTCTGTAAATCATTTGCTGTTGAAAACCAGCAATGAACTCTTGGCATATTTTTCTTCATCAAATACACTACAAGTTTTCACCATTTAAATTTAGCTATCATTCAGTCTGTTTTGAATGTGTGTGACCAAAATAATTTATTACGTAGTTTGACTTACATATACACTGGGGGTGGGGGGGTTGAGTTTGTCCTTGGGGAGTGGTGGGTACGGTGGGTCCGGGGGCACTGGAGGTCGACATACGTCTGACACCAGACTCAAATTCTTCACTCCGTACTTGCCTGGAATAGACAGAGATAACAAGCATGTTACATAATTTATTGAACAAGTCAATGACACATAAGAACTGATAAACTTTAGGCAAAGAATTTCCATTTATTGCAGGTAAAATATTATTTACTACTTTCAAAATGAATGCTGCTCAGGGTAAGAGCCCGCAGATATCAGCACATAGACTGTTTAAATACGAATGTGACTAAAGTAAAAGATACCCATACCCTTTCCCTTGCAGGCCGCGATGATCTGTGCCCCAGACATGTTGATCGTCGTGTTGGTAGGCGACAGTTTCTGTGGCGATGACTGTTTGGCCCCGAGGATGGTATCCACAGAGATCTCGCGACTGAGTGTTGGGGGTTTACTGTCTTTTTGGTCTGCTGCGGTGCTCTGACTAGATGGCACTGGGGCAATTGAGTCCTTACTATCTGCCTGTGTGGATCCCTGCTGCTGTTGTTGTTGTTGTTGATTCGTTTGAGCAAATTGCTTCAACAAATCCTCCGCGAGTGAAGTAGCGATATCTCGACGGGAGAGCAACGCTTTCAATTCCTGATCACTCATTGAGTTTTGGAAGTCTATCGGTAGCACGGAATCCAAGAGATCGGGTGGGAGCTGTGCCCCTCCTCCGGGGGCCTGTGCGGTGCCTCCTCCCTGAGAGACGGATCCCTGAGTGGTTGCTATGGTAGCAGGCGTGGCCCCTGGGTCGGAGGCGGTGGACGACGATGGAATGTTGGGACGGTTTGGGGTCGTCGGTGGTAACTGGAAGTTGCCTGGGGGTGTCCCGCTGGGCGGGTGGAGGGGGGTAGGGCTGCCGTGGGGAGGGTGCGGTGGCGACTGTGACAGCTGCTCCTGCTGCATGCGGACGACCTGCTGGTGCTGCTGTTGAAGGAAGAATCGCTGCTGTAGATCCTGGAGAATCTGCTGCTGCTGCTGAGTCAGCTGACTCTGGAAAGTCGCACAAAATGTCCCAATATAGGCAGAGTTATGGGTTGTGAAATGCTACATGTGGTTTGATCAAATATCTTATGGTCTAGTTTTGAAGCCTACTATATCCGCATGTTTTTCTGGTTACCTGGTTCTGTTGTAGATAGTTGAGCATGTGGATCTGCTGTTGACTCAGGTAGAACGGAGGGACGGGATGCTCCCCCTCACCCTGTCAACGGTAGACATGTGTGTTAGGAGAGTTTGTGGTATTTGATACGGGATTGTGTGGTAGATATCCCAAATATTACTGTAATATTGCGGTGGGTCATGTCTATTTTTCACAACACCTAATTTTTTTCATTTCAAATAATATATATATTTTTTTTTCAAACAAAAGTTAAATCTGCCTTTTCTTTCTTACTGCCTTAATTGCAACATAAATTGTCTTGAGCTTACATCAATCGAGTGAACATCAGAATTCCTTATGTCCAAATCTACGTGTTTACTCCATACCTTTTTGACAGGCCCTTTGAGCCGCTTGGTTGGGGGTTCCGTGTCTGGAGCGTGCATGCCGGGGTGCTGCTCAGAGCTGGGGGGAGGAAACTGTGGCCCGCCCTGGCTTGATGGGGGGTAGGGGCCCTGCCCCTGTTGTTGCTGGGGGTAGAGCAGGTAACGTTGTTGTTGCTGCTGTTGCTGTTGTTGCTGTTGCTGTGCCCCCATCAAATTTGCTCGGGCCTGGAATCATGCAAAGATGGTTAATTTTTAAATTGACGTAAAAGAACACTTTTGATATAAACTTGACGACAAATGCAAGCAACTTTAACAGGTGTTGAATTTACTCATACAAGCAAATTTAGGTAGCCAATACCGGCTAAAGAACTGATTTTGTTGTCAGTACCTGGTTGGTGGCCCCCTGGCGTGACGTCAGTTCCGCGGGGATCGGCAGACTCCAGGCCTCCTCAATACTCGGCAACGTCTTCTGTCTGTTAATGGCAAACAAATCAAAACTTATTGAACGTGATCGCTGATTAACCTTTGTATGGAGTTAAAGTTGACTTTGGTTGACTCAAGGCCGCTCCATTTTACGTATGTTTTATCATGCATACAGGTGTAAAGTGTTTGACAAGGCTACAAGAATGTTACGATGATATTTCCGACAACTCACTTGGCATGGAAGTACTGTGGTGGAATCGCAGCAAGCTGCTGTTGTAAGACTTTGATTCTGGTGGACAGACTAGAGCTGACACAAGCTGAAAACACATCAGAACAATGATACAGGCAGAGTGTCAGACTTTAGTCATAGTTATGGCATATTTCCAACTGATGATTCCACAGTGAAAGATGTACTGCTGATTGGGGGCATGTATATTCAAATTTTCGATAGCTTTCACTTCCACATTTGAACCAAGTGTTATTCACAATTTCATTTGTCCACTTTTGATATTTTCAGGTACATTTAGTTAAAGCTTCAGAGGTGTGCCTCAGTAGTTTATGTCCATTTTCAACCATTTTTAGTCTTTTTTTAGTCTTACATACAACTTATTGAGGATTTCAAGTGGACATGTAGAGGTATACCTTTGGTGTTTTTGGCCGCGTTTAGGTAGCACGTTAGCGCATCTTTAGGCTGGTTGCAGCTTTCGTAAAGAATCCCGAGATCTGTCCAAGCGGCAGTGTGCGACTTGTCCAGTTGTACGGCGCAGATGTACGCTTGTAGTGCATCCATAGGCTGACTCTGCTGCTGGTAAAGCACTCTGGATAACGGGGGGGGGGGGGGGGGGGGCAGAGAGGGTTTGAGGTGTTTTTTTTTTTTTTTTTAGACTTTTTCATTAATTACATCCAAATTATTCTATGCCGGGAATTTGAATGTACAAGCAAATTTAATCGTGTATGTACAAACATGCGAGTATAATTATCTATGTTACGCATCGAGTTCCAACAGTGTTTCGATTATATCTTTTCAAATATCCCAGCCACATCTAAAATCAAATTTTGATGTGATAGCAATAGTTACCCTATAGAGCACCAGGTGTCAGCACTGGCTTCGCTCTTGTCTATGGACTGCCGATACGACATGAAGGCATCGTGTACTTTGCCGATACTGGAGAAACATCGGCCGAGAAAGTACCAGGTCTGGCCGCTTGTCTGGTCGACCTCCACAGACTGCTGTAGACAGCGGATGGAGAGAGTCTCGCGGGTCGCGGTGTCGCCTAGCGCATCTACAGTGTGGTACATCCAACCTGGGCAGGGGATTTTTCTAAAATTAATCTTTGTGTTTTCAGTCTGGCAAAAATGTTTTTTGGTGTTTCATAACTGGCGTCACATTTCAAAATTTCTGATAAATATTTTCGTTATTCATGCAATGTAATTCAAGTTTATTTGGATACAAATTTTGTGGTTTTTCCTCGAACTGATGCAATTTAATTTCATGTGGACAAAAATTTCAGTTATTCGTTCTGTCAAATATCATGAAATTTACAATACGAAAATATTATAACTTGATACACAAATATAAATTTTATTCACTGACCTAGCTGCCTGAATGTGTTAGCTTTGACAACACTTGGTAACTCTGGCGTATCCAATAACTGTTCATACGCGTCCTTCGCAGCTTTGAACTTTCCCTGTATGGAAACAAGTCGAAATTCAAAGTTTGTTCGATTTAATTTGTTACATTGATTAAACTCTCGGCATTACAGTACATAAAGGCAAAGCTATTTATAACTAGACGTCAAGGCCTGAAGATGCCTTGGGGCATTTCGTGTGAGTTCTATTCCTAGCTAACATATACCTAAGAGACCGTGTCTAGAACCATGATGACTCTGAAACTGTCCGTGGTCAAAGTTTAAGTGACATACCCCACCCTAAGGCATCTTTGCGTTTCGCTCTACGACGCACCGTTTCCGAGATACGGCAAACAGGAAGTGCTGAGTCGGTGAAAAAAAATTCGACACCAGAAGTCGTCTCGACCCAAGATACCCTCTAGACTAGTTAGTCTAGTGCCAGGAGGCTGAAATTAAGCTCCGTTTCGCTGTACGACGCATCGTTTCCGACATACAACCAAACAGAAAGTGCCGAGTCGGTGAAAAAACAAATTTGACACCAGAAGACGTCTCAGCCCAAGATACTCCCTAGACTAGTTTGACTAGTGCCAGGAGGCCGAAATTGAGCTCCGTTTCGCTCTACGACGCACCGTTTCCGAGATACGGCCGAACAGGAAGTTCTGAGTCGGCGAAAAAAAATTGACACCAGGTGTCGTCTCGACCCAAAATACCCACTAGACTAGTTTGTCTAGTGCCAGAAGGCCGGAATTGAGCTCCGTTTCGCTCTACGACGCACCGTTTCCGAGATACGGCCCAACAGGAAGTGCCGAGTCGGCGAAAATCAATTCGACACGAGGGGTCGTCTCGACCCAAAATACCCCCTAGACTTGTTTGTCTAGTGCCAGAAGGCCGGAATTGAGCTCCGTTTCGCTCTACGACGCACTGTTTCCGAGATACGGCCAAACAGGAAGTTCCGAGTCGGCGAAAAAAAAATTGACACCAGGTCTCGACCCAAAATACCCACTAGACTAGTTTGTCTAGTGCCAGAAGGCCGGAATTGAGCTCCGTTTCGCTCTACGACGCACCGTCTCCGAGATACGGTCGAACAGGAAGTGCCGAGTCGGCGAAAATAAATTCGACACCAGGTGTCGTCTCGACCCATAATACGCACTAGACTAGTTTGTCTAGTGCCAGAAGTCCGGAATTGAGCTCCGTTTCGCTCTACGACACACCGTTTCCGAGATACGGTCGAACAGGAAGTGCCGAGTCGGCGAAAATAAATTCGACACGAGGGGTCGTCTCGACCCATGATACCCACTAGACTAGTTTGTCTAGTGCCAGAAGTCCGGAATTGAGCTCCGTTTCGCTCTACGACGCACCGTTCCCGAGATACAGTCGAACAGGAAGTGCCGAGTCGGCGAAAATAAATTCGACACCAGGGGTCGTCTCGACCTGAAATACCCCCTAGACTAGTTGTCTAGTGCCAGGAGGCCGAAATTGAGCTCCGTTTCGCTCTACGACGCACCGTTTCCGAGATACGGTCGAACAGGAAGTGACGAGTCGGCGAAAATAAATTCGACACCAGGGGTCGTCTCGACCCAAAATACCCCCCTAGACTTGTTTGTCTAGTACCAGAAGGCCAGAATTGAGCTCCGTTTCGCTCTACGACGCACCGTTTCCGAGATACGGCCAAACAGGAAGTTCCGAGTCGGCGAAAAAAAAATTGACACCAGGTGTCGTCTCGACCCAAAATACCCCACTAGACTAGTTTGTCTAGTGCCAGAAGGCCGGAATTGAGCTCCGTTTCGCTCTACGACGCACCATCTCCGAGATACGGTCGAACAGGAAGTGCCGAGTCGGCGAAAATAAATTCGACACCAGGGGTCGTCTCGACCCATAATACCCACTAGACTAGTTTGTCTAGTGCCAGAAGTCCGGAATTGAGCTCCGTTTCGCTCTACGACGCACCGTTTCCGAGATACGGTCGAACAGGAAGTGCCGAGTCGGCGAAAAAATAAATTCGACACCAGGGGTCGTCTCGACCTAAAATACCCCCTAGACTAGTTGTCTAGTGCCAGGAGGCCGAAATTGAGCTCCGTTTCGCTCTACGACGCACCGTTTCCGAGATACGGCCGAACAGGAAGTGCCGAGTCGGCAAAAAAAAATTCGACACCAGGGGTCGTTTCGACCCAAGATACCCTCTAGACTACTTTGTCTAGTGCCAGGAGGCCGAAATTGAGCTCCGTTTCGCTCTACGACGCACCGTTTCCGAGATACGGCCGAACAGGAAGTGCCGACTCGGCAAAAAAAAAATCGACACCAGGGGTCGTTTCGACCCAAGATACCCCCTAGACTAGTTTGTCTAGTGCCAGGAGGCCGAAATTGAGCTCCGTTTTGCTCTACGACGCACCGTTTCCGAGATATGCATGAAAGCCTCAAGGATGAATCAGCAAAAATTCTTCCGAGCTCTAGGTCAGAGGTCGTTCGACGGATTGATCCCAAAATCAATAGGGTTCTTCCCTGGTGGTATATGAACTCCCATGCATAGAATACTTGCCATTGCATGAATACTTTTTGAGTTATCGATCGGAAACCAAGTCTCAAAATAAACCTTGATTTCATCCTCACGGACCTCACGGACCCCGGAGCGGCCTCCAAAACAATAGGGGTCTTCCATGTGATATTTCTGACCAGTGGTGTGAATTTGGACAAGATCCATTCAGGCGTTCCCGAGTTATTGATCGGAAACCAAAACGGCGGAAAGTAAAAAAAAAAGAAGAAAAAAAAAAAAAAAAAAAAAAAAAAAAACCAGACAAAACCATAAGGGCATTTCGGGCCGAAATGCCCTAATAAACAAGTCTCGAAATATACATAATGATTATGATTGTGATACAAGTAAATGTTTAAATGTGTCTCGGACGATAAGTTATCATAACTACGTGTAAGAACATTTCTCAAAATAGAGCGCACTGACACAGTAAAACATTGCCGTTGAACATTGCGATTAACAATGAACTTGAACATCAAAAGTTAATCATTGATATACAGTGTGTATATATAGCTCTATTGATTATTATGTTAGGAGATCGTAATTCAGACTTACCTGTAGCTCAAACACATGTGCAATGTGGAAACGCACTGAAACGGGAAACAAAATCTCCGTTCAAGCATGAATTCGTAACACATCTATAGATTATTCTTATGCAAGAATAACCGTTTAATGTATCTGCACTCAAGATGGCCATGTTAACCTCTTGCGAGTGTTTCTAGGAATCTATTCGGACGTTTTCCAGGTTCGTTTACTTGCACTCAATTGCCATATTTGGCAAGTAATCAATTGTTGCTTGAAACACGTCCAAACATCAGTAGCCGATCGCTCATCACAACAATGTAAACAAACCCTCGAGGCGTATATATACATGACTTTTATCACGGCGCATACCAATCAAGGATTATATAATCGAATCACCGATAGGTTTTGCCGTAGCAGGAAAATATTGGTCGTCATTTGACAGGAAATCAAAAGTCAGTATCCTCTTTGAACCAAATGAAACAATTTTCATATCTTGTTTTGCTGTTTATTTAGTCCATATAGATCTACAACATCTGGCAAATGATGTGGACATTTACATACATGGCGGCAACGAACCACATATACTGGGAAACGTCAGGCTCCCGGGTGTATATTTGCAGACACATAAATATTCATGCGTTGTTACATCGACAATACATTCATATGTCAACAGGTTTTCATTAAATCACTACATTCATGTACATGGCTGGCAGCCATATACATATAGATAGACAACGAATGGCATGTACACTCGTAAAAACGGCCAAGTTCAGCTAGGTTAAACAACCTGTTTTTTTTCACTAATGAAACGACTATATAATATAAAACTCTAAAAACAAAAGTTTGCCCCTGGCAGTATGATATATATATATATACAGGCTATATTTTTGACATACCTTCGTGTTTCGTAAGCGTGCACGGACTGGAGTCACTCAGTGCAAGGCGACAGTGCTGAAAGTGAAACGAAAGTTTTATGGAAAACTCCAAAATATTGATCATGATCAATGCACTGAGTGGAATATTGTAGCATGATTCGTGCGGATAGAAAACAAAAAGAAATCCTTGTTTATCGTCTATTTTTCATGGGCTGAATTGGATCATGTATTAGTTAATCTCGATATAAACACAGTTGATACATAACTGATTTTGTACTTCATATATCCCATACATACAGACATAGACTAATACGTATCATATATATGACTGTATTGGTCTTACGAATTTCACGTGACTACTAGTAGTTAATTAATTAATTGATTAAAATTTTGAGCCATATCATTTCCTGCTGACAAAAGTCAATACATCTACCACGAAAACCCGCAGTTTCCCATTGTCAGTACACAAATATATATAAGTTCAGGATGTTCAACCATTAATTCATTGATTTAACAGATAATTGTCGAGTTAGACTGAACAATCGCTCGGTCCGTTCAGGTCAAGGCCAGCTACCATTGACAAATTACGATATCTCGCCAATATTGGGGTTATACCAAAACACATCCCTGACCTTAGCATTTTCGGGTCATGATATATTGACTATCATTAGTGCTATATTAAACTGTTTGATAGTTCGCAACAGCAGGCATTTTCCTCTGATTGAAAATGTTCACCTAAGAAAACTGCAAACCTGTTGTCTTTCAGTTTGATATATGTATATGTATTATAAACTCCTAAATAATCTGACTAATTGTTATCAAATAGGTGTTTATAATATAATATATAACCCATAATTACGCAATCAATCATCATTTTCAACACTCGTACATAGTTCTGCAGTTATATTTTGATGGTCATACATGGTATTCGAGAAACAAAAGTACACAACTTGTTACAGTACATGGTGTACAACCATTACACAACTTTTCACTGTACACGGCATATAATCAGTACACAACTTTTTACAGTACACGACATACAATCAGTACACACCTTTTTACAGTACACGACGTACAATCAGTACACACCTTTTTACAGTACACGATGTACAATCAGTACACACCTTTTTACAGTACACGATGTACAATCAGTACACACCTTTTTACAGTACACGACGTACAATCAGTACACACCTTTTTACAGTACACGGCGTACAATCAATACACAACTTTTACAGTACACAGTGTACAATCAATACACACCTCTCATAGTACACGGCGTACAATCATTACACACCTTCAAGCTGGACTCATGATCACCGAGCACCTTGAACATCAACCCAAGTCTGATGTGGACCTCGTTAGCGCGACAAAAGCCTGGCTCAGTGTACAGGAGATGTTGGAACGCTTTGATGGCCCTGGAAAATATCAAAGTAGAGAGATATAGGTTAGACATAGGATAGGATTTGTTTATCGTTATTCAAATGTATGTACAGTCGTGAAGTGCATTGGTGAAAATATTGCTGGTCATGTCTCAAATATCTTATAAAAGTAAATCTGCAGAAATCTGTCGTCATGATTGAACAAACAACAAGTTAAGAGTTTTGAAATATGTATACGAAACATAAAATATTGTGTGGAATGTTGCCATGGTAACTAGGATATACCCAGTTCTGCGTCAGTTTCTCTGTGGTTAGAAAATCCCCCAGACTAAAAAAATTAGCCCAAAGGCTAAGATAGGTTACCGGACAATTTTGGTTTGGCCATGGCAGCATTGGCAGGTAACAGATCTTGAGATTTACCAATCAAGGTCATCCGTGTGAACTTCGATATCACCATTACATGTATGTGTGCGGCATTTGATTCTATATGTTCATAATACTAAGATATATCTGGGTGGAATAGTTTAGGCCACTCAGGTCAATTTACACATTCCGAGTCAGACATTCGGCACTCAAGGTCATCTGACGTCAAGTTCAAGTCATCATTAGTTGTGCCATATATGTCTTCCTATATGTTCATAATCATGATAATGCAAACATGAGCTCTATCTGCAAGCATTTCATCTATAGAGGCAAATCTGGGCATTTTTTTACCCCAAAATGGCTGTTTTGACCTTTCAAGGTCATTGAAGGTCAAATTCAAGGTCACCACACAAGTTGCCATATATGACTTCCCATTTGAAAGTGCCAATTTCTAAGCTCTATCTTCAAGCGTTCTATGAGTACAGTCCTGGCAGCTCCCATTATGAAGGAAAAAAAGTGCCGAAAATTTTCGAAGTCCAAAATTTTTTTCAAAGGGTGAAAAATTTTTTTTGCCTAGAAATGGCCCAAAATGGATAGTAATGCGATTTGAGATTTACCAATCAAGGTTCGCAGTGTAAACATATGACCTTGGGATTTACCAATCAAGGTCATCCGTATGAACTTCGATGTAACCATTACATGTATGTGTGCGGCATTTGATATTCTATATGTTGGGTGGAATCGTTTAGGCCGCTCAGGCCAATTTACACATTCCAAGTCAGACATTTGACACTCAAGGTCATCTGACGTCAAGTTCAAGGTCATCATTAGTTGTGCCATATATGTCTTCCTATATGTTCATAATGCAAACATGAGCTCTATCTGCAAGCATTTCATCTACAAAGGCAAATCTGGGCATTTTTTGACCCCAAAATGGCTGTTTTGACCTTTCAAGGTCATTCAAGGTCAAATTCAAGGTCACCACACAAGTCGCCATATATGACTTCCCATTTGAAAGTGCCAATTTCTAAGCAATTTCTAAGCTCTTTCTAAGTCCAAAATTTTTTTCAAAGGGTGAAAAAATTTTTTTGCCTAGAAATGGCCCAAAATGGATAGTAATGTTATTTGGGGCGAAAAAATTTTTTTTCGCCGACTCGTCAAAAATTCAAAATGGCCGCCACACTGAGACCGGCGATTCAAGGGCAACAAAACTTATACACGTCACAGAGGTATATAAGAGGAATCTTTTAAAGCAAAAATCTCAAAACTGATCAGAGAGTTTTTGAGAAAATACAGACCAGGTGCAAATTTGAGCGTTTTTCGACCCAAAAATGGCTGTTTTGACCTTTCAAGGTCATCCAAGGTCAAATTCAAGGTCACCACACAAGTCGCCATATATGACTTCCCATTTGAAAGTGCCAATTTCTAAGCTCTATCTTCAAGCGTTCTATGAGTACAGTCTGGACAGCTCCCATTATGAAGGGAAAAAGTGCCGAAAATTTTCTAAGTCTAAAATTTTTTTCAAAGGGTGAAAATTTTTTTTTGCTCTAGAAATGGCCCAAAATGGATAGTAATGCGATCTGGGGCGAAAAAAAATTTTTTCGCCGACCCGCCAAAAATTCAAAATGGCCGCCACACGGAAACCGGCAGATTTAGGGCAACCAAACTTATACATATCACAGAGGTATATGAGGGGAATCTTTTGAAACCAAAAACTCAAAACTGATCAGACAGTTTTTGAGAAAATGGCCGTCAAAGTCCAAAATTGAGCGTTTTTCGACAATAACGGCCGCCATTTTGAAAAAAATGCGAAAATCAAAAAACAAAAAAATACCTCCTTCTCAAAATATTTTTAGGCATTTTTGTGCAAAATTTCAGAAAGATTCGATCGTTAACTTTAAAGATAAAAATGTTAACGCCGGACGGACGGACAGACGGACGGACGGACGGACGACGGACGCAACGCCATGCCAATAGGTTATCGGACCAAAGGTCCGGTAACCTAACAATCAGAGATAGACATCTCCCGTTTTCTTTCCCAATGTCAAAACACCAACTGACCACTTTCAACCATCTCTGCGAAGGCTACTGCCTATTATATGGTCATCCCAAACAGCACATAAAGCTCTGGAAAACCCTCGCGCTACAGCTAAAAATATCACCTAAGCTCAGCACCAGGGGCGCATAAAAGCACGGAGTAACGACGTTTCTCCCGTACTTTTCCCGGGGAGGTAATGACTAGCGGTCCATGAAGAAAAATCACCGTTATGCGGAAAGTGCTGGTCGTTTTTCTTCTGGGTGCGCCATGGGAACGACCTTGACCTAGATTTCGCGCAGAGTCTGGGTCACAGTGTTTGGCAAGCGATAATTCAACAGTAAAATGGTAAAGAGTCTCGGTTTGTTTTTCGATGCTTTCGATTTCTGGTCATGTTTATAGGTGGATGTTTAGATACAACAAAATCTATAGATTATTGCCCTAATTTCAGTCAGATTTTTATGTTAATGTATCAATCAGTATCTACTTGTAACTTTCGGTACAAGTGCATTTTTGCATTTTTTTCAATGTGCAAATAATCATCATACATCATCAAATTCCATAGTGCATGGTGAATATTTTTATGCTAATGTATGCAAATTTAGAAGGCACAGGTGTTTTTTTTTTTTCATCAACAATATTCTGTCAAATGTTGCAGACATATCTATGAATTACAGTGAAAACTCAAAATAGGCCAAGTGGCGTTCGTTCCACATCACTGGTACTCTCGCCTGAAATAAACACTTGGGAAATACTTAACTTTTCATTCGACAGATGTTCCTTTATTGCGTGCAAAAATATTTTTCTTACAGGTTGTGTAAATAGCGACACAACGAATGTCTCTTCAAAAGCTCGGATTTTCATTTTATGTTTACATAATAAACGAAAGGTCAAATAGGTGTATAAAGGCATGCATATTCATATATTTAAAGTGTCGTGTTTACAAGAGTTCCAATGTCAACAAAAGGTACCATTTTGTAGTTTATGGTCAATGGTAGATCCCACAGTCAGACTTCGAATATTTTCGATATTTTAATGTGCAAATGTCACTGAATAAAACGAAAAACGTTTTTCGACCGGCTGATAAAGTATCCTCACCCTAAGATTCTCTGCAAAAAAAATATTTATCACTGTTGTAGAATAAAGCAAGATTTCATTCAATCAAATACCACATTTAAAATATCATGAACCCACCACGAGAAAGACCACACACAGTCTGCCCGACATACCCCCATGAAATCAGCTCCATATGGCACCAGTGAATGCAAAGTAATGTTACAAAGTTTGCTCGATTGAGACGGCAAATTAGAAAAGTCAAGGTTTCTGTGGGCTTCTTTTGTTGGTCAACACAAAAGCCACCCCATAAATCCTGGTCATCATCACCAAAAGTAGCGGAAAGTCATATCTGCTTTTCTTTAGTGGATGGATGGAATGTTTTATTTCTTGCTGGTAAAGCCCTGTTCATTAGTTGTAAGAAGCATTGTATTTGACATTGGCAAGGTGGGAATTTATGTAAATTGCATTGAGGTTTATGTAAATTGTATGGTGTGGCACACCTATGTATATGTACATTGTTTGTATACTACCTTAGAATACAATGCATTGTTGCAAAAGTACATATCATATAACTATTTTCATGATAAACTACTTTTACATGTATATTATGTTTACAAATAGTATACATGTGATATATATGAATATAGGATTCAGCATAATTTGCAATGTACCTACAAAAGGCACAAGGCATGTACGAGAAAGAATCTAAGACTAGAATGGTACTTTGCTACCTCTAGTGTACGAGGGGTTAAATTTGTTACTTAATCAAGGAAAGGGTTAATTTTTAGAGCAGTTCCTTGCAATAGCAAAGGATGTGCCTCAGAAGATATTCCAACAGTATCATTATTCAGCACCAAATTGGGTGTATGAAAGGGTTAACGATGCACGCAGGCGTGCATGCATGTCAGATACCTAAAGGCATCTGTTTTTACATGTACATGTAGAATTTGTACATGGTTTTCAGGTATTTCCTTGGGGCCTGCGGCAATGTAGTGGTTCTATTAAGGACGTAAAGCCTCAGGCACATCACAGCACATACACAGAACACCGGACATTGCCTACTTCCGTCCATATCATCGAGTCGTTGTTTTGCACGTTTGTCACGCACGTACGCAAGTGTGTGGTTATTGTGGTTATGGTGAAAAATATGTGATTCTAATGGTGATATAAAATACATGTGTGTATGACAATGAAGAGAAATGCATTTTCAAAATGGGTGAACTTTGGCCTAAATCTAAAATCTTGAAGCTAATACACCACAGAGTGATCTGAGTAGCGTATTTTGTGGTCTGTGGGTAAGTTGTATAATGCACTGCATTTTCCATTTTGAATTGATGCAAAAAGAAAACCTGTCATATAAGGGTCATCAAGATTCATATCTGCGGTGAATTCACTGTCTACACGATCAAAGGAACGTTATTTCAAGGAGGAATTCTGCAAAACCACAAGTTTGCTGCCGATAGAAAGGACAATGGCTCCTTATAGATCTAGATGCAATGGGGCTTTTGTGATCGGGCAGTAGCGAACACGTGCGAAACGGCATGTTGGCTTGTGGCTCGGCCATCTGTCACTCAACGCAGGGGGTGGTAGGTAGGGTAGGGACTATTTGGAGAGGTGTTAGGGGGAGGGGGTAGGGCCCACTGGGGGAGGGGGGGGGGGTGAAGGGTTCTTCCGTCTTCTAGGAATTACAATAATACAAAAGACAGCTGCATTTGGCAAAGACATTCTTGCCAGGAGATGAATAGAATACCGCTATTGCCTCGCGCTTGTGTCATGTTTCATTGCTAGGATGACCGAACCAAGCCAAAGTAGATCTAACTGTTGATTTACGTGGAGAATTCTCGCCCTTAATGCTTAAAGAATGATGGGTCAGCCTCGTCACCAGTAGTACAAGAATTATGAACAGTTGTGGAGACAGAATGAAATTTACAGGTGATAGGCCAAGTATGCAATGGATTTTAAAGTTAGAGGCTAAAGTTAAAGTATTTTGACTCTATCATAGTTGCCATAGTAACAGTGAACTGAAACGCATTCCTACAGCGTACCTGTTTTTCTGCTATAATAAATTCAGAATGCCAAACCAGACCCACGATTCCAAACACAAAGCCGTCGTTTTTACCGCACAAAAATCTAATATCTTGTGAGATCCTGTCACTTGTGAAAGTCAATATTTTCATTCAGCTCTCTCCGTTGTTTTCAAGTGGTCGACCTAACAGCCGAGTACAAAGCCAACATTTTCCGACATAAAAGTTCGTACTTGAGTGAACTGACCCAATCTGAGATAGCCCTATATTTAGCATACTTCAAAGTTTCTACATTGAATCTAACTTGGGTTCAGCTTCGTAACTAGGTGAATTTGGATGTAAAACAGGTTGCCTATACATTATACTATATATGAGAACGCATGGTATGAATTTAATAGGACTTATGTCAAATTCAGGGAATATTTTATCTGCAGAGTGACTTGTAACATGCAATTTTGGAATCTTTCACTTGAATATGTCTTCATGTACATGTAGTACAATTTGACAATGACAGATGTTCTAGTATACCGTATATACTATTCTTTGTTTGAATTTAAAATCCTAAAATATTTTTGGAAGACCTGTAGCTGAATGACCCATGAAGGAAGACATTACATGCCACCAAAGTCGTGATTTGTATATTTTGACAGTGTCCGAATCCACGCCTTACGTCTTTTTCTACAACATTATTTTTGCATTTACGTCAATCAGAAAACCACAAGGACCACTTCCTGCATACCTGTACAGACATATATATATATATATTAGCCCCAGTTCATCATTGCATCAGCACTACAAGTGCTTTAAATAGCAACCTTTAAAGATTTCAAAGGGAACACCCAAAAACCCAACTGAGGGCGTCCACTTTTAAAATTTTACTTTATCCTCGAAAGGACATCTTGATGTTTCAAAGTGTGATGTATATTTCAAATTCTGTTGCGCTGCATATGTTACCAAAGAATCTACTACGAAAGTGTAGCTATTTTTTTATTCTTGTCAGTTTCTGCAACCAGATACAGAACGATGGGGCTGAAAAAATTGGATTTGTTTTCTTCTTTTGTGGAAAATCATCCTCAGCCCATCTGGCGTTTTGACTTGACACAATTAGATTCACGAGAACGGACAAAGACTTTGGTTTTTGGGCGAGTGTTACAACTTTACATGCAACAGATGGAAAGTATTAAATTCAACATGCAAATTTTGTCACGGCATGTCTACCTGAATGAAAAACATCAATTTTATCTTACACACTATATACGCATATTAATTCCAAATTGTCCGTTATTTATTTTTATTTTTTTCATTAGAACAAAATCATGCATTAATTTTATCAAAATGCCAACTTCGAATCTTGCTCATTGACGCACACATCCGGCAAACATATAACCATACATAACATTTAATTGTGCGTTATTATATTGCACGCTCAGCCGTAGTACGTCTCTGATATCCTTTCAAAATGCAATGCACGCAAACCATGTGGGTCCACGGACAGAAATATTGATAAATGTTGTATGACCAGCCTTTAATATTATTCATATGTAACAGGTGTATGTATAGAAGCGATGTCGGGTAAATTGAGTTCTTCCAGGCGACCGATTCAGTGTGTTTATTGATTTTTTCCACCAACTGTCGCCAATATGTACATACAGTCATGTAAGTTTTGTCCGGATGCGGCACAATCGTGAATTGGCCGCTGCGCTGCAATAAAAGTTGAATCGCCCCCTGGACACGGGCATCTATCAATTCTCATTATTTAATACATTATCATGACAATATTAAGCACAGTGGTATGGTATTAAACCTGGATATCAGTTTTTACACGGAATAAATGAATCTATATGAGTAGACATTTTGTATTGTATAGAGTAAATCATGATAAAGTTTTTGGTGAATTTACTTGCAGTAAACCGCTTGGTTTGTTATGTTATGTCCAGGGCATAGCAGTTACATGTATATGTCTGTTGTTTCAATGAATCACTTATATAAATATACAATTTGCGTATCTATAGTTTGATATTGAGAAAATAGTCCCTGATTCTAACTAATATCAAACATGCTGAAATCAACATTTCATTGGCTGAATAAATAAAAGTACACTGTACCTCAAATGACTTCAGATTCCCAAATTACTTCCAATACATCATTTGCACAATTGATATCCAAAATTGCAACAAATTTTATCCTTGGTAAAATGCATGCCAAATTCCACACGTAAATATCCAAGTTTTTGCAGTTGAATCCCTGGTGTTACGATGTCATTTCACATAAACATGTATCCAAAACAAATATCCACTATCTTATTTTATGCAACAACTTGCACTCAAAGCAACCCATCTTTTTAAATTTCCTACCCTAAAATCACCCCTTCCCCTGAGAAAACATACCCCATGTGGCCCAACTGTCAAATTCAAATGTGTGTATATAAGTGTATTGCTGGTCAACCATTGGTCAGTTCTGCTTGTTTACATTAGCCTATGTCAAATGCACTGTAAGGACAAGTCCATTATCTGTCTGGGGCATGGGGGGTGTCAGGTCAGAGGGCAGGATAATAAACATGATAAATGTGGGGTCAATTTCAGAGGAAAGGGGGGGGAGGGGGTTAAATATTTTAGGGGAGGGGGGGGGGGGGTAAGTTAAATATTGATGATAACATTGATGAGATATTCACTTTTGATCTCCCAATATAAATTTGAACATACTGAAATAATTACTTTTTGAAAGATATACATGTATGTTTATGCCAATTTCAAGGGAAAGATGCACCTAAAAATTCAAATTTTCCCAATCTCCAGTACTTTATCATTGATGGACAACCCTTTTTCTGACAGTCTAGCCAAGGACAGGCCATTTATAAAACACGATACACCTCATTAACCAAAACTCAACGGTGAAATCTGGTCAGGGCAATTTCTAGTTTGGCAGGACATACAATATACAGTGTACTCTTGGAGGTAAAAACCTGTTTTACGATGATGGACTGTCTGAAGGTGAGGACCCACAACTGAAGCGTAATAAAGCTAATTTGCCTGTCAGCAGCAACACCATTGGCGACATTTTGGGTAAATAACCATCCAACCAGGTAATTTGGTGGTCACCGATTTGAATTTTGATTTGTATGGGATTTTTTTTCAAACTTGTGCATTTCAAAGGCATCCTTATGCATACAAACTGAACGAAACAATATTTTCGAAAACATGACGCTCATAATGTACTGTGCTTATTAGCATTGTTAAAACGAGTATTTTCAGCCAGGCAGTTTGACATCCAGGCAACCTGGCAATTAACAATATATTACTAAGAATGCTACAGGAGAGCAAATGCAAAATTCGCCAAATTATTGACGACATGAGGAACTTGGAGGGAAATGCAACTTCTCTTTCCTTACACTATTGTTGACTTTAATTACACACTACTATGATTTTCTGCTATCTCAAAGTCATCACCTGCTCCGAGTTATTCTAACCCTACATGTATCCTACCCCCTAAAGCCCCCCCCCCCCCCCTCCCTCTTCCTTTCACGTTTTTCACCCTTGAAATATCGCTTCTTCCCTTTATCGCATAAAAACATGCACATATAACTGTTCTTTGCTTGAACTAAAGCTTACACACCACTATGTACCTTTCTCATAAGCTGATCAGCCTGCAAACGTAATTTGCCATTCAAATTCCTCGTGATTAATTTCTATCCCTTTCAACAGATAAAGCCACATTGTCGCAATATAATCACCAAATATGGTCGTCAGCTGCCTTCTGAGAACACAATTGACATGGTTTTACCCTTTCGGAACAAAGCGTAGCATCAAGCAGATTATAAATCATAATAGTACTTCAGTTTATATTATATAACGCTGATACTGTTAAACAACTTATTGCCTTGTATATCTTAGTGTATGAACTCTGGAAGCCAACTTGATTTCGACACGTTTCAATGTAGGTCACCACGTTCAAATATTTTGACGAAAGTGAAAATCCGTGATTCATCATTCAAATCTACCATAAACTTTGTGTACCAGGATGAAAACAACTTTTGTGTAGATATTGAATGATCTGATTGTCCAATCGCACTGGTTGACCTTCGTGTATATTGTGGAGAAAAGTATTGCCACTAAACCCTCTGAATACCTAGCAATGTGTAACCAACTGAACCAGACTAAACCAGTTTCATCAGATAAAATGCACATAATTCATATATATGAATGCATGTGTTACTCAATTGTGAATAAACATTTTCAACATGTTAAATATCAGATGGCAGTATTGCCAGTAAAAACTCACAGTAAAAATAGAATATTTTTTCTCATTTGATGTACATGGTCCTAGAATCAGAACCGCTGGAAAACCTTCGATAGCTTCTTCCGATATTACACGAGAATGATTAAAAGGTTTTGTCAATATTGCCGTTCCAAGGTTCCATACATGATATTTTTCTGGCTAGACAGCTGAACTGTAACAAAGCAGCAAAAAACTTACTCCGACCGAGAATAAACATTAACATTTGGGTCAAAATGAATCTGGGCATCTCCAAAATTTCTTACTGGCAAAGCAAAATGGCACTGTTGTCGGCTTTAATTTATCCCGGAACAAAGGATTCCGCAGGCCTGGACAGATACAAAAACTTAGTCCAGACAACTTCAGGCAGATTACTACATGTACAACTTCTGACAGTTTAGCATGATCCATCCGAAAGATGATTGAATAATGTATTCTCTTTGTGAAGAAAGACCTTATTGCGATATTATCCAGTAAGGTTCTTTGATAATTTTCCCAATTTATCAAAACTTTGAACGTTTTTTTTTTTGTACGTCCCTACCTGACTTGAAAAAGTCATAATTTATATATACATGTATTTTCATATTTTGATATTCAAATGCAGACAACTGAGAAACCTTGATAATATTTATATTATATCAGAATCTTTCGTTATGTATTTCTGATTATATGGATGGGGGGGGGGGGGGGGTGATGACCTTTGACCTTTTAGCAGTTTAGCGCGCATGAACAGACACCAGGGAATGGCTGAATTTATTTGTGATTTCCCTTGAACCCAAACAGGTTGGATAACACCAGTGTCTTTGGGGGGAAAGGTGACTGTTACATTATATAACAGTTACAGCTCTGCCCTCCATATGTCAAGTGCTGTCGGACTGTGACCTTTTAATGACCTTTACCAGATGCACCTCGCCTAAATACAATTCTAAACCACATAAATACAGAAACCAGAGAAAACTGCCTGAAAATTGGTGGGGGAAAAAACAAACAAAAGCATTTTGTGTTTAAAGGGATCATAAAAAGTGGAAAGGCACTTTGTATTTCTGTAGCTGTCGGACTTTGGTTTTATTTAAATATTCAAAAGCAAAAACAGTGTCAAATCCATGACCTGGAACCAAGTGAATCCAGTCTTTAGTATCCAGGTGTTGACAAAACATTCCTTTGTTTACATTCTAAACTGGTTCCAGGGTATAGCTGGTTATTTATATAGAAGGCCCACTTTTGTTTTGTCTACACTAGGCCATTGTATTGAATGATGGGGAAGAACTAATTGTAAACAATAATCCAATTGTATGGATTGACTTAGCATACAAGTAGGATTTGAAGGGGATGGTTAGGTCTGATATTTAGAATAGATTATAGTGTTTATTTCTGTATAGTTTTACAATTCACTCACAAGTACCAAGAATGGAAAAGTGACTACCACAGTTATTGCAATGAATGAATAAAATATCAAATTGGTGTGATATTGAGTCTAAAGGGAAAATATTTAGATGGGTGGGGGGGGGGGGGGGTGAGAGGAAGAAGGATGGGCAGCAAGAGGGGTTGGTTTGGGAAGAGAATGTTCTTATCAGAAAACTAACAGTTGTGGTTTGTACACCTGACAGGCCTCAGAATAGACCAGGAACACATGTCTGTACCTATTTCCAGTCCAGACACTTGAACAACTCAAACTGGCATGAACATGAGAAACAGCACATCCTCAATAAACTGCCCCTATGGATATATCTGCAGTGATTTACTTCTGTTTATCCAGATTGTGCACTGGTACACAATAATTATACAAAGTTGTAAGTGTAATATCTTTAGGCCTCACCCATTTCGAATTGTTTGTGAACGATCTGATAATTCAAAACAATTTTACGTTACAAACTTTTAAATCCTAAAATAAACATGCTATTAGCATGATGCTAAGCTAGTTGCATTAATATTAATTTCCTGATCCAGACAATGTTACGTTGAAGCTTGCAAAATGCTACAAGTACAATGTGCTTCCATACAGCATGTACAGGTAAAAACCTTGGAGAATCAGACCAAAATTCAGCAGAACTTTACCAACACCAGACAGACATTGCAAAAATAAACATCCATCAAAGCAATGATGAGGAAGCCCACAACTCTTGAGGAAACGTTTTCTTTTTCTCCCCGAAGGTAATCTGAAGTTTCTGTAACCATCTGCATTCTGCACTATAACCATCAGGAGTTTGGGCTTCATCATGGGCTAAATTTGCCAAAGGTGGAAGTTTTGAAATGCTGTGTAGCTAAATGCAGTACAACAGTGGAGGCTAGGCCATAAGCGTAGTTAAACATTTTTTCTATCCAACAGAAGCTAACAGAGTTATTTGAACAATGTTCAAGGTTGTATTTTAGCAAAATTAAGTGCAAACTTCAATCAGTTTCTGGTTTCACTATACATGTATGTCATGGCTATAAAATGTAAATTCTGAATCAGATGTTTGTCCTACATCTATGGACCTTGGTATCTGATTTTGTAGCCTAAAACATCATGTACTAAATACATATATATATAACTGGACTGTGTATTGTACTGGGTACTGAGAGTGGCCTACAACTCGTACACTTTCGCTAAGTGATTGCTGTCAGTCAGCTGTCACTGTACAGCGAATGAATATTATCATTTTGTGCAACGATGTCCCTGAAAACTTGCGGCCCAAGTGTCATCCACACATCGACATGACCAGTATAAAAAACCTCATTTATCAACGGTTCACCCTTCGCCTTTGCTGATTAATATGACAACAGGATGATGGTACAACACAGCACTGCATACAGCAACAGATAATTTATATACATGGGTATTGCTTCAGGTTAATGAGTCAGATATATAGTATTTATTGTTTATGTTGATGTTGGTAGTTCATTTTGGGGATGTATGACTGGAAATAACAGTGAAAATAACATGTGCATTGTATGATCACCATAACATTTATATTTGAGTGTAATGAATGCATTTGAATGATGCATTTACTCATATGAATATTTATTTATACAATACCATGACAAGTTAGAGTTTGATTGATACCCACAAGTCCCAGAGAACGTGTTGTCTTGTCACGTAGATACACTGTCTGTACTCACCAGGTCAGGATTTATGTCCTACGATGACCTCGATATCCAATCACGGCCGAGGCTGACAACTCTAATTAATCCAAACGCGATGGCAACTTTCTCCCCGATGGAACGTTGGGCACAATGACCCCACAAGCGACAATACCAGGCAGTATATATCCGGCCAAATCAATGATTATCCTTAGCTGACTTGCAGAGTTGCTTGAGGTCATTGGTGCTACAAATACCCCGCACTGCAGTTATTTACACCCGCAACATTGCTCCGCTAAATCCCAAGTGCCGGACAGTGACATATTAAAACATAGGGTCATGATCTTTCCCACACTTTATATCATATAGAGGGGGCCTGGCAAATCATTGATATCATCAGTCCAGTGCAAAGACTTCCTGGCCGAAGGCAAGCTCTTTGTTTCCTGATGTTGCTAGCAAGCGAGCACACATGGGGAATGCCTGCTCTTACTGGTGGGGGGGGGGGGGGGGTGTACTGCCACTAGGGGTGCATTAGAAGATGAACTTGGAAGGCCATACTATGCATGTTGCTCGCTGGTTCCTTGATGTTGATGGGGTCTTCACTCACACAAAGTGTAGCTGCCTTGACCATGTGCAGGAGCATCTATTTGTAGCTTGCGGTCAGTCTGTTCCTTCGGTCCCTGGCTGTGTTTCCTTAGGTTTCCCCCTGCTGATATTGGGTACGATGATAACACCCACCCTTGGCTTGGCTGGCTGATGTTATTGTTTTGGCTGGCTCCCTTGCTCTCTGCTTTGCTTGCTTCCTGTTTCGTTCTCAGCATGTACGACCAAACTTTCCTCTCACTCACTCACGGTATCCAATTCCAAATCAGTCATCTATCGTAATCTAGCCACTGGCCGATACAAAACCACACCGGGAAATACAGTCCCCAAAACTCCAAAGTTACACCTACAAACCAACCGCCTACATGTTCACTCCTTCCTGCATGCTGCAGTGGTGTCTACCAGCGAGCGAGCGACCAAGCCCCCAGACCTAATGCCTCACCAATCCACCCACACTACACCGCACTGCACCTCACCTCACTACGGCAACCATGGCATGGCTAGACTGGGACAATCCATGAAATAGGCAGGCAAAAACTGCTATCTACAACACTAGTGAGTGCAGTGTCTGGGGGGGAGGGGGGGGGGTAGAGTGACTTGAAGGGTAGGATGTAGTCTGGGCCATGTGTGCCTAGAATATCTCTTTTCTCGCTGCTACAGTATGAGTTGTGGGGGGGGGGGGAGGGGGGGGGAGGGGGGGGGGCGAGAGCAAGGGAGAGCCAGGCTGTTGGAACACATGCTTTGCTTTCTCTGTGTTCTGCCAGGCATTTCACCTCATAGCCAAGGTCAGCTAACCAGGGAGGTGATTTCTACACCTACCCCCCCCCCCCCCCCTCCAAAATCTATCCCCCCCACCACATAAATTTCTGAGGGGGTTGGGGGGAGGTAGGGCTGTGATAAAACCAGCCCCTGGCTGTGAGCAGTAGACAGATAAAACATGAGGCTTTCATACATGCAGACAGCTCACACTTCATTGATGGCTGCCCCTGCCCTGTTCTAATACACATCTATTGACATTTCTGAAATAGGCTCCGCCCCTTGTGCGACATACTTAGGCCATTTAATGACCTAGTTCCTGGAAGGTGGACCAATCAGCTGTGAGGCAAATAGGCTACAAGCTCATGAATTATTCATGAAGAGGAAGTGAGGTGAAAAAGAGGCCAAGATGGCAGCTTCAATAGTTTTCAGGTGAAAAGAGAAACTTGGAAACGCAACAAGTTATTACAGTAAACAAACACTACCCTGCTTGATGCAAAGTGCACCATTGATTTTTCAGACCAATAGATTGAGGAGAACATGCTTAGCAAGCCTGGACTCAGCAAGTGACATTGAAAGGTTTGCCTGACCCCACCCAAAACAATAACTTAGTTTGCCTTTGCAAAACAGCTGAAAAACACCACACAGTTGGAATTGGTTGTGATCCACAACAAAACCTTTCAAGATGGGTTGCTGTGGAGGCAAGCAGAAGACAGAAGAAGATATTGATGAAGAAGATGGAGCTAGGAAGAAGCGAGCTATATCTAGAGATAATGTATGCTGCACTGACATCGTATTCTTGATGATTTTCGTGGCGTTTATTGCACTGATGGTTTACATCTCGGTGATTTCCGTCATGAGTGGTGATGCTCGCAGATTGGTTTTCGGCTATGACAGTTTTGGAAACACTTGTAATCAAGACAACAGTAACAATAAGATCCCGAATGTGACTGACAGTGGGCGCAACATGATGGGAAAGGACAATGTGTTATTCTTGAACATCTTCGACCCTTTCAACTCAATGCAGCTCTGTGTCTCAAAGTGTCCTGATCAAGATCTGAAAACGCCGGCGGAAGTCAGACAGTTTACAGAAACAACAGGCTCTAAACTTTGCCACTATGACCTGCCAATTGAAGGCTATGACCACTTGCGTAACTATCGTGACGATGGTAATGGGCCCTGCCCTAGACTTCCAATTTTCAAGACGGCGTCCGTCCTTCAGCGTTGTGCTCCAGATCCGTATGCTCTGATCGATGATGATGACGATAAATCTCACTCTTCTATGGACGACGAACGTCAGAACGCCACAGACTCGTTCTTCAAAATCTATGAGCTTGACAATGCTTTCAGGAAGGTTCTCAGTGACCTTTACTCATCCTGGAGAGAGATGATCATCCTTTGTGTGTTGAGTATCGTCGTATCGTTCCTCATGGTCATCATGATCCGGTTCCTAGCTGCCATTATCGTATGGCTGATTGTAGCCCTCGCAGCGCTTGGAAGTCTGGTGGGCACGGGTTTCCTCTGGTGGACCTTCGTACGAATCAACAGAAACTTGGACGAGATGGTTCACTGGCACATCCCGCTACTAGGAATCTCCATTAACAATGAGAAAGCGTTCCTTGGGTTTGCTATCACCGCGACCATCCTCACTGTCATCCTCCTGCTCATCCTATTGGTGCTGAGGAAGAGGATTGGCCTCGCTGTGGCCCTCTTCAAGGAAGCGGGAAAGTGCGTCATTGACCTGCCGTCCCTGCTTATACAGCCGATCTGGACGTTCCTTGTGCTGATGGGGTTCTTCGCTTACTGGCTGGCGATCCTTGCCTATATCGGCACGTCTGGCGTCCCCACACCGCGCCATGACCTTGGCTTCCAAAGCGTGATTTACGTCCAGACTGGCTTCTCCAAGCACTTCTGGTGGATCCACCTCATCGGTCTGATCTGGGTGTCGGAGGTGATTCTCGCCTGCCAGCAGTTCGTTATTGGTGGTGCGGTGGCAATTTGGTACTTTACCCGCGACAAGAAGAACCTTGGATGTCCCTGCGCCTCTGCAATTAGCAGCTTGGTGCTGCACCACATGGGTTCGGTGGCGCTAGGAGCTTTCATTATCGTCCTCGTGAAGATACCGCGGTATATCTTGATGTACATCAACTCCAAGTTGGAGGGAAAAGACAACGGTTGTGCCAAGTGCTGTGCGAAGTGCTGCATTTGCTGCCTCTGGTGTCTCGAGAAAGTCCTCAAGTTCCTCAACCAGAACGCCTACACGATCATCGCCATGAAGGGGTTGAGCTTCTGTCCCGCCGCAAAGAAAGCATTCTCCATCATCACCAACAATGTCCTTAGAGTGGCCGCCATTAATGGCGTGGGCGGTTTCGTCTTGTTTCTTGCGAAGATTGGTGTGACGGCTACAACGTGTGCTGTGGGAGTTGTCTGGCTCCGGGAGAACAGCGACCTCCACTTCTACGCCATCCCGGTGTTCCTGTCGAGCGTGTTCGCGTTCCTCTGTGCCCACTGCGCTCTCACGGTCTACGAGATGGTTGTCGATGCACTGCTTCTGTGTTTCTGCGAGGATTGCAACATCAACGACAACTCCCCCGGCAAGGAGTACTTCATGAGCGCATCTCTGATGAACTACGTCAAAACAACAAGCAGCACTCTTGAGCGAAAGAAGAAGCGCCGTGACTTGGATGCTGCAGATGCTGGGCCTGTGCCTGAGAAGGAACTGACACCGCTTTCATCGGAGGCGCCTGCACCCGAGCCAACTGCTGTTTAAATCTCAGTATTCACGGCATGATTTCATGTAACATGACAATATGAAGTTCATGTAGGAACAATTTTCAAGCCCACCATAGGTCAAGTGAAGCTGGCAACACCAAAGGCTTCTGATGACCATGAGAGCACTGACTCCCCGCTGAGTTATGTCTGTTAGTTATAAATGCCGCTTGTTTGCCCTGAAACTAAGTGTTAAATCATAATTTACTCGGGCCAAGTTTGCTTCAAGTATTCTAATGAGTACAGGTGAGCAAGTAGATGTTGGCCAGATAGGATGTCGGCCACCTAGGAGGACAAAGTGGTTTCCATGGTATCATGACAAGTTAAATAATGTTTCAGTTGCGTTGCAATGTCAAACTGATTAATCGTTCCACATTGAATCAAGGTTAACTATCCCGAGGAATAGGTACTACAGGCTCAGGCGACCGGGTGGTCGACATCCTATCTGGCCGACATCTGTTTGCCGACCCGTAACTGTTTTAGCCCAACCTAATTCTGCAAAGCAATTTGGGCATCATATTGTTGGAAATATCAGTTACCTGTATGTAGTTAAGAACTGGTGGATTTTGCTCGCTGTTGAGACATTTTGTGCTTGCTGTGTTCGTTTTAGATTTCAAAGTCAACTGCAGCACCAAAGTTGACATTGTTATAAATATATCACAAGATTGTGTGGAATGTTTTAGCTTGTATTTTTCAAATGTCCAGTTTTGTGTTCCATTTTGTACATACTCCCATGTGAAAACTCATTTTTAGATCTGAGCTAAAAATTCAAACGATAATTTTGTTAAAATTTTCAGATTTTATATCATACATACATATAACTCTATTCTTGCTAGATGTTTACAACTATGATTATCTACAATTCTACATGTACATATTTGTGATTAACTGTTCTGCATATTAATTATGGTGATGCTTTTTGTTCCCCGTGTCTTAAAACATGTACGTTTATATACATTTTAGTTTTAGTTGATGAAAAGAAAACATTAGAGACATATAGTCATGATAAAGATGTAGTGAGGCTTGTGATAAATTTGTGAAGTTGTCAAACATAAATGAATGTGCGTATACATGGTATAAGTCAAAGTTTATATAATATACTGCAATATACATGATGTATGGTTGTGAAAAAACCAAAGAAACATATTTTGACACAGTTTCATGACAAAGTTGATGTGTTAAATCCAAAAAATTACATGTAATATAGAACTAATCAATGTAATTATTTTAGTGAAAATGTAAAATACATTCTGGTGTTGAAAAGGTTAAAAGTCCCAGTGAATTTTCAAAATGTGTTGCAAAGATTTATGTATGAGCATTGTGATGGCTGCTTGGCATTAAATGGTCAGACTATATTTTCTATCAATGATCCAGAATAATTCATTGCATGTTCCATATAATCATGCATGTTGTAATGGAATGTTTTAATCAAAGCATAGCGATTCCTTATAAAAAGAATTTCCAACGGAGTCATCTATTTGTAGCATATTTCAAATGACATGACAGATAAAATATATCTGTATAGTTCTGTTTGTATACATGTACAATTAATATACATGTAATTATAATATCGGCATGATTCATATAAACTACCTTTAACTCAATGTTGTATGTGCCTGCAAAAAAGCATTGTAATGATATTTTACACTTCTGTGTTTTGATATATACCCATGAAATGTTTCGTCTCGCCGGATTTTTCACATGGATGTTGTGCTGAAGTAGCGATGTAATACCTCCACAGCACTATGATGCCAGCGAATTTGTGCTATTTTCAATGTCAATAAAGCTTTCTGTATTTCTATTATGGGTCAATTCTTTCCACAAAATAATATAATATCTGAATATATATTATTAGATAATGAAAAGGCAATATTTACAAAATGTCGTATACCATGTTGATAGTATTTCTGTTTTCAAAACATAAACTATAAAAAAGTGAACAAAATGGAAAATGTTATAAATATTAACAGACCGGTAGCAATGAGATACCTATATGCAAAATTATGCATGTATTCAAAAACATGAATATATTTACTTTATATATCAGATGATTATAATATCCAGTATTTTTTTCTTTACTGCCTGTAATTTGTTATCCAGAGCTTGTGTATTGAACTGTGTATTAGCCTTATTTATTCCAAGTTGATCAAAAACTGACAAATTTCATGCACAAATTTTCCATGTCCTCTCCTGAAACGTTGTTTGTGTTTCAATCCAGATACAGGCCAAATATCCTCTAAAGTTTGACCACAGGACATACAAACAGTTTAATTTGCAAACTCCAGCAAAAATTTGAAAACTGCAGTTTTATCCCTTCTCCACCAAACAACATAATTAGAGCCTGCGCTACGGCATTTCAAAAATCTCCCAACCACTGCCCGTTTATTTTTGAAATCACGGCACCTGATTTTCCAACAGGTTGACCATTCATTGCTGTGAGGGGGTCACAATGAAACAGGTAACATTCTTTACCCTTCCACCCCCCCCCCCCCCTCCCCTCTTTCACCTACCCCCTCCACTCACCCCAGCCTATAGCATCACACATCAGTATGTCAGTAGGGTTGGGGAAACTGAAGGCGGGATGGCATGTTTATTGTAATCAACAAGACTACAGAGTAGAAATCTTCTACCTTACCTTTGCTGCCTTACCCCCCCCAGGCAAATTCTTCCCTGCCCAACCCCAAACAACCCACCTATCTATTCAGAAAACCCCCACCCCCCCTCCCTTCCAATTCAGAAAACCTAGTTTTGCATTGTTGAAATGTAATAATCTCTGATGCAACTCTATTATCACTTGTGACATCTTTTATTTGTTTTGACAGGTGTCCAAAAGTTCAACGAATTAAATTCAAAAAACATTTTTTATTTCCCCTTCCAACTGTTAAAATTTGACTTGTCAAATAGTTTCAAAGAATATGTCCACCCAGTAAACTTTAGAAGATTCCAACCCCCACCCTTGATTTAATGAGATGTCCCAGTCATCATAATGGACCAAACCCATTTACTGAAATGGGGAGTGTCAGCTCGTCCCCTATAACAGGTCAGACTCACTGACCCAGAACAGATTTGAGTAGGGAAGAAGAAAGGTGAAAAGAAAATGGGAAGTGTCCCTGAAAATTGGGAAAACATGTCATGAATAGATTTCTTCTGTGACCTTGAGGAAAAGAATTCTTGCCAAACAATTCACGAATTTGCCTTTGGGTAAAAAAAAGACGGTTTGTCATGGTTTCATGGGAAAATATATAGATTTATGAAAACAGAAATTAACGCAAGTCCCAAAATGGGCATTCACAATGGGCAAATGTTGTAAATTATGAAGGACGATTTGGAAAAAAACTTGAGAAATCTGTGCCATTATGAGACTTGAACATCTGTTCCGCTTACTTGTTCAATTTTATTCTCAATTATGTCATTGCAGAGTTCTAATTAATTGTGACAACAATTCCACTCACAAATGTCATCTCCGTGGACAATTCTATTTTTCATTGTTTCAACAATTCAAGATGTCACCAAGTTTTTGGACTTTTTTTCTTGCTGTAAAATAACACAAGAATTTTCGCCATGATTATCATTGGTGTCATTAATTCTCTCTCCCAAGAATTCTAGACAGAAGGTCAATTTTATGTCATTGAGTGTCAGATTTTGTTGTCAAAAGCGACTTCAAACATATATTTAGCAGACAGTGAAAGAGAAATATGAATCATATTAATTATGTTCCCAACACCCAATGATTATGACATGCAAAAGTGACAAAGAAATGCCAATATTCATAATTCTCTTGCACATGTTGCATTGCGGCCGCGAATGATGAAAGTATGTTTTCATCCGTGGTTTCGTTAGTTTTTCCCGCTTTTATATAACGCCACTCTGTCGTCGTTTCATATTACCGCAGCTTGCTTTGCATACGCGATCCAGCAAAGGGAAACACATAATTCTAGGGATACCGACAAACGAATAGAAAATCATGTGGCGGAAAGGGGGGGGGGGGGGGGGGATACGAGGGAAAGAAAAAAGGAATTTACTCCACGGAAATAGCAGCAAACTTGCACTGCGAATGCATTTTTTTTTCCATCCCTAGCTTTTCCCCGTTTATTTCCCGGGCTTTCATCCTTTTTTTCCCATCAGTGCAGAGGCAACATCTAAAGTAATCTTGCTCGGCAAACACAGGATCGTGACTTGCCATCTTTATGGGCTTTCTTCTCGTTTTTTTTTTTTTTTTTTTTTCGTGAAGGAATCTTTGTCCACTCAGCTCAGTATCCTAAGTTAGTGCATGTGACATGTTTTACCACTCAATAATCCACCCCCCAAACCCCTATGAAAACAAAGAAAATATCCGTCGATAGTCATTTTCATCACAATATTAATTTTTTGCAATAACTAGCCTATATTTTGCAATTGTCATATGCAGCCATTGACTGCTCTCCTGAAACTGAGCTACACATATTCCACAAACCTCTCCGAAATATTTTTAATCCCGATAAAGCGCCACCGTGTGATGACGTTCAGTACTAAATCCGCCTGGATATTTCTGCCCTGGACGGAATTGATTTTTTATGCGCCTCTCCTTCCCTTCCCTTCATCCTCAAAGCAACAGGCCTCTCATGGCAGTTTTCTGAGGTAGGAATCTCGCTTTTTATATAAGGAAAGGGTCATTATCAAGTGTATGTGTATGCCATGTCGCAATATTTCAAGTTAGGAAGGATGGGGGGGGGGGGGGGGTTGTGTACTTCGACGGGGGAGTTAAGAGGGGATGCGCATTTTGTACTTGATTAATAACGAAGGAATGAGAGATGAGGGTTTAGGGTTTTTACGGCAAATGTTGGGGGAGAAGGAAAGGTTTGTCGTGGAAATAGCGGAACAGTTTCATTATCAATCATGTTGCAGACAGTGCTGGCAGATTGGAGTTAATGTTGATTAGAACTGTTACGATTTACCGGCAATATCCACCGAATGTCACGAAATGAATCAGCGAGTTTTTGCGCTATGGAGTGTCTACTGCAGCCACTAATTGTTAGAAATAAAGTTGGTATCATAGTCGCAATCAATATAATTTTCAAACGTCTGATAGCGGGCAATACAAGTAGACATTTTTATGGTACATACATATTCACAAATCGATTTTCAGGGGAAAAGCTGCTCATGGAACTGTGGAAATGTCAATACCAACTTAATTATTCGTACAATGTACTTCTTTTTCAGCAAGAAATATTAATGTCAGTCTGTTTCATGGAGCATTCATAAAAGAACAGTGTTTCAGAAAATATCGTTTTTTCCAAAGGCCCTAGTGAAAAATGCTGGGGAAAAACACATTACCTGTGCAAAAGATTTATCACGAATGTTTCATTCAAGTACGGTCATGACAAGATTTGGCAGATGCGATAGAAATCCATTTCATGGTTTCTGCTGAAAAAAAAAAATGTTTTTTTCTATCATAACTCATCATCTATGGAAACCAGAATACAGAATGCATGTCTGACTGCAAAAACTTAGCAATAGATACATTACGCTGAGCAAATGCATCTTAATCCCAGGGGGTTAAAATATTTTTTTTACATTAACCCTTTGTGGTCTGAAACTACTACTAAATTTGCAATCCCTTGGTAGTGGGAAAACATGTTCCAAGTGATCTAATTGTTTTTCCTACAAACATTATCTATTGCAACGATTCTGACAAATAATGTTTTTTCAGCATTTATCCAAATGTTCCCCTTGAACATGTTAATCCTTTGTTCACCCGATAATTTCGCATTATCCCCAAAGTTAATCCACATATATACCATAGCCATAGAAATGACATCAGCATCCTTAGATAACCATGGCAACAGTTGGGGGGGGGGGGCGGTTATTTGACTTAAAGGCCACAAAACGAACCAGTCCCGAGGGTAGAATTTCTGTTTTGTTTTCGCTTCGTGACCACAAAGTCACCATCAGACTCAGTGGATGAGCAAAAAGATTCGCAGAAAAAACAGCGCATCTAATCTGTAAATTGTTCTCTAAGCACATAATTTCCGAAGACGATTTCATCGGAATTTGTATTCTACAATAGAACAAAGACCACTCGAGAAATATTTTAATCATATGTGCCATAAAATTTATCACGTTTTATATTGGGTTATACTCTTTATTTGACGAACTTGGAATCCTATGTTTTTAATACACAAACAAAGGAACTTAAAACATTCTAACTTGTATTAACAAAAGAAACAGCATGACAGTACATGTATATCCACTATTTTACTCAATATACTCAAAGAAACTTCCAATATTTCAACGGCAGAAAGTTTTGCCCATAATTCCTAAAAAAAGTCAAAAATAAAATGTTTCCACAATAAGATTAATTTTTGTCATAATGTGTGTATTGCTATTTCTGCTGGTTCAAACTTTTTGCACCTATTAACAAATAATTAAGATGCATTATGATATGGACCTGTACGCGTAAGTACACAACATTATGACACAGATATCAGATAATAAATATTCAACATATATAATGTATCTGCAAAAGGGCCTGGACCATACAATGTATACTCTGGACAGCTAACAGTATTACTTGATCAGAAATTAACTGATTGTACCGGACAAAAAAAAATATATTTCGATTTTAACTTTGCGTTCATTAATATTTATTTGAGTGCAAAACTTTGAAAAAATTCATAGAATTTTCAAGGAATTAGTCATTTTAATAGTTGTGTTATGGAACCTTTTTATCACAATTCATGATGCAAGGATTCATTGGTGGAATTTGAGTACAAAATCATCTTTGACAATATGTAATATTTATGTGCCCTGGAATACCCAAAATTTGACGATATTAAATGTATCAAAATTCATCGTCCTGACCCTTATATGCAGAAACATTATTTCCTTAAACCATTGTACTCACCATTGATACGTGTTGAAGTGAAAGTACACAAGTCCTAAACCGTACAGAAACTCGGCATTCTGAAGGAAAAACATCAAATGATATACCTTTATTTATTCAAAGGACTGTATCTGCATTGAAATATCAGTAGTAGCATATAATTTTTTTTTTTTATTATTAAGCATTTTATTAAGCTATTGAAGACATGATTGTGAAATGTTGATTAACTGGGGTTGAATACAAATTTATTTGACTATGCTGAGGTTTACTGTTGAAAACTTACCTTCCAATATTCTTTCTCCATAGCAAAGAACCTCTGGTAGGCTGACAGCGCTGCAAAATAAAATACTTGAAATGAAACTCAAGTTCAAAACACACACAAATTTAGTGATCTACCATCATCTCTTGTTTTAACTTAGTTTTAAAGCATGATATTAAATCAGACATCATTTCGACATTTGAATGTCAAAAGTCGTCTGTTTATTACATGAGAAATCAGAATTTATTCTGTTCATTTAAAATATCTTCAGTTACCGTAGGCCTACAATTCCAGTACAGTATAATATAGTGATTTGTACATCTGTAGCATACCTTTGGCGAAGTTTTCCACGAGTAGATGTAGATGTCCCAGGATGCAATAGAGCTGCGGATCGACTTCGTAGTGCGCTTCCTGCTCAGTAGATGTCTCTTCCGTCTGCGTCGCATCTTTGTCCTTTTCTTTGTAGACGGCCAGCGATTTCTCGATGCAAGCCACAGCCTGTGAGAAACAAGGTCAAAATATCAGTAATTGTAAATATATACACTCACCTTTGGAAAAACGGTCCTAAAAGATGACATTTTTGATAACATAACCACATTTGATTGATTAGGTATGAGTCAATCACAATTTGGTTGCGGCGATGTACTGCCACTGGGATGTTGTACAAGGTGTAATAACTTTTACAATCATTTCGCTTTTCATGACGTAAACTCACCAGGGGGAACAACGTCGTTTTACGTAAAATGCACGGGTATATCAAACCTTGTGTTATGACATGCCATAGATGAATAGTATGATTGGTGTACATGTTTTTCGAGCAAACATGTGAGAGGAGCCTTTTATGGGTCGTCAATATCGTATAATCAATTGGAACGAAATAAAATAAACAGCAAACAAATCTATCTTCTGTCATCACATGCCCGTAGGCAGTGCAGAAGTGTATACATGGAAATAAAGTATTACGCTGCATGCGTTATGACGTCATTGATTAGTTAACCAATCACAAAGGAGTATCACCTCATGGTATAGGGAAACCCCAAAATAAATATCCTTTTATGGCAATTTACGAGGCACTCTGTCATCATCAGGCCGAGCAAAAAAAATATTCGGTTTGTTGACTTGGTTACCAGTAAATCTCTATATGTGTACTAGTATTTGAAGAAAAAAAATTAGCCCAATGGGCTAGTAAGGTTACCGGAGAAATATACAGAGTTAAGCCGAGAAAGTTGAAAGTCAAATTCAAGGTGACCACTGAAATCGCCATATCTCTAACCGTGAAAATGGGATCAAAGGTTAAATTCTAGATCACCAAACTATTCAGCATACATCATTTCCTATATGTTCACTATGGACCCCTAAGCTGTAAATTTGATAATAAGCGAGATATAAGCCATTTTGTAATCTGACTTTGAAAATAAAATGACTGACCTTGAAATTTAGGTCAAAGGTCAAATTCAATATCATTAAAATATTCAGAATATATCATTTCCTATATGTTCACAATTGATTCCTAAGCTGTAAAGTCGCTAATAAGCAAGATATTGGCCAATTTGTTCAGTGACCTTGAAAATGAGGTCAAAGGTCAAATTCAAGGTCATGAGAATATTCAGCATATATCATTTCCTATATGTTCACAATTGATTCCTAAGCTGTAAAGTCGATAATAAGCGAGATATTAGCAATTTTGTCCTGTGACCTTGGAAATGAGGTCAGGGTCAAATTCAAGGTCATGAAAATATTCAGCATATATCATTTCCTATATGTTCACAATTGATTCCTAAACTGTAAAGTCGATAATAAGCGAGATATTAGCCATTTTGTCATGTGACCTTGAAAATGAGGTCAAAGGTCAAATTCAAGGTCACGAGAATATTCAGCATATATCATTTCCTATATGTTCACAATTGATTCCTAAGCTGTAAAGTCGATAATAAGCGAGATCTTAGCCATTTTGTCATGTGACCTTCAAAATGAGGTCAAAGGTCAAATTCAAGGTCATGAGAATTTTCAGCATATATCATTTCCTATATGTTCACAATTGATTTCTAAGCTGTTAAGTCGCTGATAAGCAAGATATTGGCCATTTTGTCCTGTGACCTTGAAAATGAGGTCAAAGGTCAAATTCAAGGTCACGAGAATTTTCAGCATATATCATTTCCTATATGTTCACAATTGATTCCTAAGCTGTAAAGTCGCTCATAAGCAAGATATTGGCCAATTTGTCCTGTGACCTTGAAAATGAGGTCAAAGGTCAAATTCAAGGTCATGAGAATATTCAGCATATATCATTTCCTATATGTTCACAATTGATTCCTAAGCTGTAAAGTCGCTAATAAGCAAGATATTGGCCATTTTGTTCTGTGACCTTGAAAATGAGGTCAAAGCTCAAATTCAAGGCCACGAGAATATTCAGCATATATCATTTCCTATATGTTCACAATTGATTCCTAAGCTGTAAAGTCGATAATAAGCGAGATATTAGCAATTTTGTCCTGCGACCTTGGAAATGAGGTCAAAGGTCAAATTCAAGGTCACGAAAATATTCAGCATATATCATTTCCTATATGTTCACAATTGATTCCTAAACTGTAAAGTCGATAATAAGCGAGATATTAGCCATTTTGTCATGTGACCTTGAAAATGAGGTCAGAGGTCAAATTCCAGGTCACAAGAATATTCAGCATATATCATTTCCTATATGTTCACAACTGATTCCTAAGCTGTAAAGTCGATAATAAGCGAGATATTAGCCATTTTGTCCTGTGACCTTGAAAATGAGGTCAAAAGTCAAATTCAAGGTCACGAGAATATTCAGCATATATCATTTCCTATATGTCCACAATTCATTCCTAGTCTCTAATTTCAATATTAAGTGAGATATTAGGCTTAATGTGTCCCATTATGAAGCATAGGAGAATTTAACATGGGAAAGTCCCATTTGGGCTGAGTTTGGGCCCAAAATGGCCCACTTCGAGCGATTCAAGGGCAACGAAATTCATACATGTCACAGGGGTACATAGGAGGAGTGTCATGCATTAATAAGAAAAAAAGTTACTGAACAGATTTTGAGAAAACGACCGTCGAAGTCCAAAATTGGCCATTTTTCGACGAAAACGGCCGCTCTGACCTTGAAACCAAGGTCAGAGGTCAAATTCAAGGTCACGACAATATTCAGCATATATCATTTCCTATATGTCCACAATTGATTCCTAGTCTCTAATCTCAATATTAAGTGAGATATTAGGCTTTAATGTGTCCCATTATAAAGCATAGGAGAATTTAACATGGGAAAGTCCCATTTGGGCCGAGTTTGGGCCAAAATGGCCCACTTCGAGCGATTCAAGCGCAACGAAATTTATAGACATCATAGAAGTACATATGAGGAGTCTTATGTATCAAAGAGAAAAAAAGTTACTGAACAGATTTTGAGAAAATGGCCGCCAAAGTCCAAAATCAGGCCTTTTTCGTCGAAAACGGCCGCCATTTTGAAGAAAAAGCGAAAATCAAAAAATTAGCCCAAGGGCTAAGAAAGGTTACCGGACAATATACATTTTAGATATTAGCCTTTTGTCCAGCGACCTTGAAAATAATTTTTCAACAAATATATCACTTCTAGTATGTCCACAATAAATTCCTGAGCTGTAAAGTCGATAATAAGTGAGATATCAGCCATTCTGTGATCGGTGATGTGACCTAGAAAATGAGGTCAAAGTTCAAGTTCATGAAAAGATTCAGTATATATCATTCCTCTATATTCGCAATTGATTCCTAAGCTGTGAAGATGATAATAAGCGACATATTAGCCATTTTGTTCTCTGACCTTGAAAATTGGATCAAAGGTCAAATTCTAGATCACCAAAATATTCAGCATACATCATTTCCTATATGTTCACTATGGACCCCTAAGCTGTGAATTTGATAATAAGAGAGATATAAACCATTTTGTATTCTGACCTTGAAATTAAAATGACTGGCCTTGAAATTTAGGTCAAAGGTCAAATTCAAGGTCATGAGAATATTCAGAATATATCATTTCCTATATGTTCACAATTGATTCCTAAGCTGTAAAGTTGATAATAAGCAAAATATTAGCCATTTTGTCCTGTTGACCTTGAAAATGAGGTCAAAAGTCAAATTCAAGGTCACTAGAATATTCAGCATATATCATTTCCTATATGTTCACAATTGATTCATAAGGCGTAAAGTCACTAATAAGCAAGATATTGGCCATTTTGTCCTGTGACCTTGAAAATGAGGTCAAAGGTCAAATTCAAGGTCACAAAAATATTCAGCATATATCATTTCCTATATGTTCACAATTGATTCCTAAGCTGTAAAGTCGATAATAAGCGAGATATTAGCAATTTTGTCCTGTGACCTTGGAAATGAGGTCAGAGGTCAAATTCCAGGTCACGAGAAAATTCAGCATATATCATTTCCTATATGTTCACAATGTATTCCTAAGCTGTAAAGTCGATAATAAGCGAGATATTAGCCATTTTGTCCTGTGACCTTGAAAATGAGGTCAAAGGTCAAATTCAAGGTCACAACAATATTCAGCATATATCATTTCCTATATGTCCACAATTGATTCCTAGTCTCTAATCTCAATATTAAGTGAGATATTAGGCTTAATGTGTCCCATTATAAAGCATAGGAGAATTTAACATGGGAAAGTCCCATTTGGGCCGAGTTTGGGCCCAAAATGGCCCACTTCGAGCGATTCAAGGGCAACGAAATTTATACATGTCACAGAGGTACATATGAGGAGTGTTATGCATGAATAAGAAAAAAAGTTACTGAACAGATTTTGAGAAAACGACAGCCAAAGTCCAAAATTGGCCACTTTTCGACGAAAACGGCCGCCATTTTGAAATAATTGCGAAAATGAAAAAACTAAAAAATACCTCCCTCTCGAAATATTTTTAGGCATTTTTGTGCAAAATTTCAGAAAGATTCGATCGTAAACTTTAAAGATAAAAATGTAGACGGACGACGACGGACGACGACGGACGACGACGGACGACGACGGACGACGACGACGGACGACGGACGCAACGCCACGGCAATAGGTTATCGGACCGAAGGTCCGGTAACCTAAAAACTAAAAAATACCTCCTTCTTGAATTATTTTTAAGTATTTTTCTGCAAAATTTCAGAAAAATTCGCCCGTAAACAAAAAAGATAAAAATGTGGACGACGACGACGACGGACGACGACGGACGACGACGGATGACGGACGACAGACGACGGACGCAACGCCATGCCAATAGGTTATCGGACCATAGGTCCGGTAACCTAAAAATGGCCGCCAAAGTCCAAAATCAGGCCTTTTTCGTCGAAAACGGCCGCCATTTTGAAGAAAAAGCGAAAATCAAAAAACTAAAAAATACCTCCTTCTTGAATTATTTTTAAGTATTTTTCTGCAAAATTTCAGAAAAATTCGCCCGTAAACAAAAAAGATAAAAATGTGGACGACGACGACGGACGACGGATGCAACGCCATGCCAATAGGTTATCGGACCATAGGTCCGGTAACCTAAAAATGCTGCACATGAAAATTGAAATTTTTGGATGGTTGATCAAAGGGTATCATGGATACAAGGTGAAACCCGATTGGTATGTGTACATCATCACCTTACAATTCTCCTCAATCACCAAAAAATATATTTTTTGCCTTTTCATTCTCATGCAATATCCATCACTTTCCACGATAAAATGTCACCAGGAATCAATGTAAACAAACCCATTTATCGCCTACGTCATAATTTGAACGCTCGTGGCATAACAAATTTTTAAAACTTTAGGACCATTTATCCAGTTGGGACCGCTGAAATGTAGATGAGTGTAAATCCAAATGAATAATTGTAAATTATTAATGATTTTAGTTTCATCTACTAGTATATATCAAGATACATCTATATTTCCCCAAATTGTATATTATAATCTAAATCCTGAAATATTAGTGACCCTTGAATTTAGCGTTTATATCTTGCCATCATATGTCGTGTTTAACATATTTATATATTAGCATCCATTAATATTAGCGTTTTATATAAAAGGCTAAAAAAGCTGAATTAACGAACACCAATTCCGGGTTAAGAGTAATATTTGGTACAAGACCTATCAATGGCAATCACTGGTTTTAAACTGTTACCATGGCTACTAACCTTGAGGATGAGGGCTTTCTTGGCCGTCCCCTCGGGCGTGTCCAGCTTGAGAAAACCATACTGGCGACTGTCAAAACAAGCAAAAGCAACAGTGTAACACAGCGTCTAGATGACAAACATCATCTGTGATACAATGATTTTGACTTGGAAATACCATTTTAATGAAAATTTCATTCCCAACAACTTTTGTATTTTTTTTTATTTGTCTGTAAATAAATTTATGTTTGTTTCTTTTCGTGTGTGTTTGTGTGTGTGTGTGTGGGGGGGGGGGGGAGGGGGGGGGGGGTCAGAAGCAGACAGTAACACTTGTTGCACAATGTATAGAACTGCACTATGTACAAACAAATCGTAGAAATAGATTGGAAATTACATGTTATTCACTGAGTATGTTAACTATGAAGCTCTATGTGAATTTGTGAAAAAAAAGTACCTCACGAAAGTGACCAACATATAATGTACAATTCATCATGTTAATAGCTAAGAATGTATTGTTGAATTTATGTGCAACGAAGCTGAAAGCCTCTTTGGACCTGAAACTTTATGAATATTTTGGAATGGTTTAAGCGGTTTTAGATAGGTTGCACCCCCTGACAATGTATAAAGTGTCGAATCAATTTGCTAAAATCTAACAAGAATTCACATCCAATGATGCAAGGTTTGGCACTGTCCCAATGAAGCTACACATGGGACTGATGAGTTTGAGTTCTATGATGGGTCTACAGCTAACTCGATCATATCAAGCATCATATATCGATATCATCATTACCCTGCTCCACGGGAGTATGACGGGATACACATCGCCAGAGTTATCAATATCCTATCATACGGTCACAGTGCGTTTATAAATATGAAGCTTAAAGCAGCTGCCTTCGGAACCAGTCAGTATTTTTTTAAAACTATATTTCATATTAAACATGCTAAACTAACTGAATGAAACATACTCACATCAAATGTAATGAAAACTAGACGTCAAGGCCTAAAGATGCCTTGGAGGCATTTCGGTGTGATGATTAATTTATAATATATACTAGATATCGACGAAAAAGAAAAATGCCGACTCGGCAAAAAAATTTCAGGTCAAGGTCAAAGTTCATCCATAATACCAATTAGACATGTTTGTCTAGGGCGACGAGTCCAAAAATAACGTCCGTTTCGCTCTACGAAGCATCGTTTCCGAGATATCGACGAAAACGAGAAATGCCGACTCGGCAAAAAAATTTCGGGTCAAGGTCAAAGTTCATCCATAATACCCATTAGACATGTTTGTCTAGGGCGACGAGTCTGAAAATAACGTCCGTTTCGCTCTACGACACACCGTTTCCAAGATATCGACGAAACCGAAAAATGCCGACTCGGCCAAAAAATTTTGGGTCAAGGTCAAAGTTCATCCATAATACCCTTAAGACATGTTTGTCTAGGGCGACGAGTCCGAAAATAACGTCCGTTTCGCTCTACGAAGCACCGTTTCCGAGATATCGACGAAAACGAAAAATGCTGACTCGGCAAAAAAATTTCGGGTCAAGGTTCATCCATAATTCCCCTTAGGAATGTTTGTCTAGGGCAACGAGTCCGAAAATAACGTCCGTTTCGCTCTACGACACACCGTTTCCGAGATATCGATGAAAACGAAAAATGCCGACTCGGCAAAAAAATTTCGGGTCAAGGTCAAAGTTCATCCATAATACCCTCTAGACATGTTAGTCTAGGGCGACGAGTCCGAAAATAACGTCCGTTTCGCTCTACGACGCACCGTTTCCGAGATATCGACGAAAATGAAAAATGCCGACTCGGCAAAAAAATTCAAGGTCAAGGTCAAAGTTCATCCATAATACCCCTCAGACATGTTTGTCTAGGCGACGAGTCCGAAAATAACGTTCGCTCTACAACACACCGTTTCCGAGATATCGACGAAAACGAAAAATGCCGACTCGGCAAAAAATTTTCGGGTCCAAGTCAAACTTCATCCATAATACCCCATACACATGTTTGTCTAGGGCGACGAGTCCGAAAATAACGTCCGTTTCGCTCTACGACACACCGTTTCCAAGATATCGACGAAAACGAAAAATGCCGACTTAGACATAATACCCCTTAGACATGTTTGTCTAGGGCGACGAGTCCGAAAATAACGTCCGTTTCGCTCTACGACACACCGTTTCCGAGATATCGATGAAAACGAAAAATGCCGACTCGGCAAAAAAATTTCGGGTCAAGGTCAAAGTTCATCCATAATACCCTCTAGACATGTTAGTCTAGGGCGACGAGTCCAAAAATAACGTCCGTTTCGCTCTACGACGCACCGTTTCCGAGATATCGACGAAAATGAAAAATGCCGACTCGGCAAAAAAATTCAAGGTCAAGGTCAAAGTTCATCCATAATACCCCTCAGACATGTTTGTCTAGGGCGACGAGTCCGAAAATAACGTCCGTTTCGCTCTACGACACACCATTTCCGAGATATCGATGAAAACGAAAAATGCCGACTCGGCAAAAATTTTTCGGGTCAAGGTCAAACTTCATCCATAATACCCCTTAGACATGTTTGTCTAGGGCGACAAGTCCGAAAATAACGTCCTTTTCGCTCTACGACACACCGTTTCCGAGATATCGACGAAAACGAAAAATGCCGACTCGGCAAAAAAATTTCGGGTCAATGTCAAAGTTCATCCATAATACCCCTTAGACATGTTTGTCTAGGGCAACGAGTCCGAAAATAACGTCCGTTTCGCTCTACGAAGCACCGTTTCCGAGATATCGACGAAAACGAAAAATGCCGACTCGGCAAAAAAATTTCGGGTCAAGGTCAAAGTTCATCCATAATACCCCTTAGACATGTTTGTCTAGGGCGACGAGTCCGAAAATAACGTCCGTTTCGCTCTACGACGCACCGTTTCCGAGATATGCAGGATGCCTCATGGATGACTCAGCAAAAAATTATTTTGACCTCTAGGTCAAAGGTCGTTTGACGTATCGATCCCAAAATCAATAGGGTTCTTCCCTGTTGATATATAAACCTCCGTGCAAAATTCTGCAACTGCCTGAATATTTTTCGAGTTATCGTCCGGAAACCAAGTTTCAAGATCAGCCTCGATTTCATCCTCAAGGACCTCACGGACCTCGGAGCCGGATCAAAAAAAACTAGACGTCAAGGCCTGAAGATGCCTTGGGGCATTTCGTGTGAGTTCTATTCCTACCTAACATTTACCTAAGAGACCGCGTAGAACCATGATGACTCTGAATCTGTCCGTGGTCAAAGTTTAAGTGACATACCCCGTCCTTAGGCATTTTTGCGTTTCGCTCTACGACGGACCGTTTCTGAGGCAAACAGGAAGTGCTGAGTCGGCAAAAAAAAATTCGACACCAGAAGTCGTCTCGACGCAAGATACCCTCTAGACTAGTTAGTCTAGTGCCAGGAGGCCGGAATTGAGCTCCATTTCGCTCTACGACGCACCATTTCCGAGATACGGCCAAACAGGAAGTGTGGAGTCGGCGAAAATAAATTCGACACTAGGGGTCGTCTCGACCGAAAATACCCACTAGACTAGTTTGTCTAGTGCCACAAGGCCGGAATTGAGCTCCGTTTCGCTCTACGACGCACCGTTTTCGAGATAAGGCCAAACAGGAAGTGCCGAGTCGGCGAAAAAAAAATTGACACCAGGGGTCGTCTCGACCCAAGATACCCACTAGACTAGTTTGTCTAGTGCCAGCAGGCCGAAATTGAACTCCGTTTCGCTCTACGATGCACCGTTTCCGAGATACGGCCAAACAGGAAGTGCCGAGTCGGAAAAAAAAAATCGACACCAGGGGTCGTTTCGACCCAAGATACCCCTAGACTAGTTTGTTTAATGCCAGGAGGCCGAAATTGAGCTCCGTTTCGCTCTACGACTCACCATTTCCGAGATACGGCCAAACAGGAAGTGCCGAGTCGGAGAAAATAAATTCGACACCAGGGGTGGTCTCGACCCAAAATACCCACTAGACTAGTTTGTCTAGTGCCAGAAGGCCGGAATTGAGCTCCATATCCCTGTATGATGCACAGTTTCCGAGATACGGCCAAACAGGAAGTGCCGATTCAGCGAAAAAAAAATTGACACCAGGGGTTGTCTCGACCCAAAATACCCATAAGCCTAGTTTGTCTAGTGCCAGGAGGCCGGAATTGAGCTCCGTTTCGCTCTACGACGCACCATTTCCGAGATACTGCCAAACAGGAAGTGCCGAGTCGGCGAAAATAAATTTGACACTAGGGGTCGTCTCGACCCAAAATACCCACTAGACTAGTTTGTCTAGTGCCAGGAGGCCGAAATTGAGCTCCGTTTCTCTCTACGACGCACCGTTTCCGAGATACAGCCAAACAGGAAGTGCCGAGTCGGCGAAAAAAAAATTCGACACCAGGGGTCGTGTCGACCCAAGATACACACTAGACCAGTTTGTCTAGTGCCAGGAGGCCGAAATTGAGCTCCGTTTCGCTCTACGACGCACCGTTTCCGAGATACGGCCAAACAGGAAGTGCCGAGTCGGCGAAAAAAAAATTCGACACCAGGGGTCGTCTCGACCGAAGATACACACTAGACTAGTTTGTTTAGTGCCATGAGGCCGGAATTGAGCTCCGTTTCGCTCTACGATGCACCATTTCCGAGATACGGCCAAACAGGAAGTGTGGAGTCGGCGAAAATAAATTCGACACTAGGGGTCGTCTCGACCGAAAATACCCACTAGACTAGTTTGTCTAGTGCCACAAGGCCGGAATTGAGCTCCGTTTCGCTCTACGACGCACCGTTTTCGAGATAAGGCCAAACAGGAAGTGCCGAGTCGGGGAAAAAAAAATTGACACCAGGGGTCGTCTCGACCCAAGATACCCACTAGACTAGTTTGTTTAATGCCAGCAGGCCGAAATTGAGCTCCATATCCCTGTATGATGCACAGTTTCCGAGATACGGCCAAACAGGAAGTGCCGATTCAGCGAAAAAAAAATTGACACCAGGGGTTGTCTCGACCCAAAATACCCATAAGCCTAGTTTGTCTAGTGCCAGGAGGCCGGAATTGAGCTCCGTTTCGCTCTACGACGCACCATTTCCGAGATACTGCCAAACAGGAAGTGCCGAGTCGGCGAAAATAAATTTGACACTAGGGGTCGTCTCGACCCAAAATACCCACTAGACTAGTTTGTCTAGTGCCAGGAGGCCGAAATTGAGCTCCGTTTCTCTCTACGACGCACCGTTTCCGAGATACGGCCAAACAGGAAGTGCCGAGTCGGCGAAAAAAAAATTCGACACCAGGGGTCGTCTCGACCGAAGATACACACTAGACTAGTTTGTTTAGTGCCAGGAGGCCGAAATTGAGCACCGTTTCGCTCTACGACGCACCGTTTCCGAGATACGGCCAAACAGGAAGTGCCGAGTCGGCGAAAAAAAAAATCAACACCAGGGGTCGTTTCGACCAAAGATACTCCCTAGACTAGTTTGTCTAGTGCCAGGAGGCCGAAATTGAGCTCCGTTTCTCTCTACGACGCACCGTTTCCGAGATACGGCCAAACAGGAAGTGCCGAGTCGGCGAAAAAAAAATTCGACACCAGGGGTCGTCTCGACCCCAGATACACACTAGACTAGTTTGTCTAGTGCCAAAAGGCCGAAATTGAGCTCCGTTCCAGTCTACGACGCACCGTTTCCGAGATACGGCCAAACAGGAAGTGCCGAGTCGGCGAAAAAAAAATTCGACACCAGGGGTCGTCTCGACCGAAGATACACACTAGACTAGTTTGTCTAGTGCCAGGAGGCCGAAATTGAGCTCCGTTTCGCTCTACGACGCACCGTTTCCGAGATACGGCCAAACAGGAAGTGCCGAGTCGGCGAAAAAAAAAATCGACACCAGGGGTCGTTTCGACCAAAGATACTCCCTAGACTAGTTTGTCTAGTGCCAGGAGGCCGAAATTGAGCTCCGTTTCTCTCTACGACGCACCGTTTCCGAGATACGGCCAAACAGGAAGTGCCGAGTCGGCGAAAAAAAAATTCGACACCAGGGGTCGTCTCGACCCCAGATACACACTAGACTAGTTTGTCTAGTGCCAAAAGGCCGAAATTGAGCTCCCTTCCGCTCTACGACGCACCGTTTCCGAGATACGGCCAAACAGGAAGTGCCGAGTCGGCGAAAAAAAAATTTGACACCAGGGGTCGTCTCGACCGAAGATACACACTAGACTAGTTTGTCTAGTGCCAGGAGGCCGAAATTGAGCTCCGTTTTGGTTCTACGACGCACCGTTTCCGAGATACGGCCAAACAGGAAGTGCCGAGTCGGCGAAAAAAAAAATCGACACCAGGGGTCGTTTCGACCCAAGATACCCCCTAGACTAGTTAGTCTAGTGCCAGAAGGCCGAAATTGAGCTCCGTTTCGCTCTACGACGTACCGTTTCCGAGATACAGCCAAACAGGAAGTGCCGAGTCGGCCAAAAAAAAAATCGACACCAGGGGTCGTCTCGACCCCAGATACACACTAGACTAGTTTGTCTAGTGCCAGAAGGCCGAAATTGAGCTCCGTTTCGCTCTACGACGTACCGTTTCCGAGATACGGCCAAACAGGAAGTGCCAAGTCGGCGAAAAAAAAATTCGACACCAGGGGTCGTCTCGACCGAAGATACACACTAGACTAGTTTGTCTAGTGCCAGGAGGCCGAAATTGAGCTCCGTTTCGCTCTACGACGCACCGTTTCCGAGATACGGCCAAACAGGAAAAGCCGAGTTGGAGAAAAAAAAAATTGACACCAGGGGTCGTTTCGACCCAAGATACCCTCTAGACTAGTTTGTCTAGTGCCAGAAGGCCGAAATTGAGCTCCGTTTCGCTCTACGACGTACCGTTTCCGAGATACGGCCAAAGAGGAAGTGCCGAGTCGGCGAAAAAAAAAATCGACACCAGGGGTCGTTTCGACCCAAGATACCCCCTAAACTAGTACCCCCTAGACTAGTTTGTCTAGTGCCAAAAGGCCGAAATTGAGCTCCGTTTCGCTCTACGACATACCGTTTCCGAGATACGGCCAAACAGGAAGTGCCGAGTCGGCGAAAAAAAAAATCACCAGGGGTCGTTTCGACCCAAGATACACACTAGACTAGTTTGTCTAGTGCCAGGAGGCCGAAATTGAGCTCCGTTTCGCTCTACACCATACCGTTTCCGAAATACGGCCAAACAGGAAGTGCCGAGTCGGCGAAAAAAAAAATCGACACCAGGGGTCGTTTTGACCCAAGATACACACTAGACTAGTTTGTCTAGTGCCAGGAGGCCGAAATTGAGCTCCGTTTCGCTCTACGACATACCGTTTCCGAGATACGGCCAAACAGGAAGTGCCGAGTCGGCGAAAAAAAAAATCGACACCAGGGGTCGTTTCGACCCAAGATACCCCCTAGACTAGTTTGTCTAGTGCCAGGAGGCCGAAATTGAGCTCCGTTTCGCTCTACGACACACCGTTTCCGAGATATGCAAGAAAGCCTCAAGGATGAATCAGCAAAAATTCTTCCGAGCTCTAGGTCAAAGGTCGTTCGACGGAGTGATCCCAAAATCAATAGGGTTCTTCCTTGGTGGTATATGAACTCCCATGCAGAGAATACTTGCCATTGCATGAATACTTTTTGAGTTATCGATCGGAAACCAAGTCTCAAAATCAACCTTGATTTCATCCTCACGGACCTCACGGACCCCGGAGCCGCCTCCAAAACAATAGGGGTCTTCCATGTAATATTTCTGACCAGTGGTGTAAATTTGGACAAGATCCGTTCAGGCGTTCCCGAGTTATTGATCAGAAACCAAAACGGCGGAAAGTAAAAAAAAAAGAAGAAAAAAAAAAAAAAAAAAAAACCAGACAAAACCATAAGGGCATTTCGGGCCGAAATGCCCTAACTAGACGTTCTCCATCTCACTCAGGGAGCCTCCCACACGATTCAGTGACGCCCTGGACAAAATACACTTGTAACACAACAACAGTGTAATACAACTAGACGTTCTCCATCTCACTCAGGGAGCCTCTCACACGATTCAGTGACACCCTGGACAAAATAGACAACACTTATAACAGAACAACAGTACAATACAACTAGACGTTCTCCATCTCACTCAGGGAGCCTCCCACACGATTCAGTGACACCCTGGACAAAATAGACAACACTTATAACAGAACAACAGCACAACACAACTAGATGTTCTCCATCTCACTCAGGGAGCCTCTCACACGATTCAGTGACACCCTGGACAAAATACACAACACTTGTAACACAACAACAGTGTAATACAACTGGACGTTCTCCATCTCACTCAGGGAGCCTCCCACACGATTCAGTGACGCCCTGGACAAAATACACTTGTAACACAACAACAGTGTAATACAACTAGACGTTCTCCATCTCACTCAGGGAGCCTCTTACACGATTCAGTGACACCCTGGACAAAATACACAACACTTGTAACACAACAACAGTGTAATACAACTAGACGTTCTCCATCTCACTCAGGGAGCCTCCCACACGATTCAGTGACGCCCTGGACAAAATACACTTGTAACACAACAACAGTGTAATACAACTAGACGTTCTCCATCTCACTCAGGGAGCCTCCCACACGATTCAGTGACACCCTGGACAAAATACACTTGTAAAACAACAACAGTGTAATACAACTAGACGTTCTCCATCTCACTCAGGGAGCCTCCCACACGATTCAGTGACACCCTGGACAAAATACACTTGTAACACAACAACAGTGTAATACAACTAGACGTTCTCCATCTCACTCAGGGAGCCTCTCACACGATTCAGTGACGCCCTGGACAAAATACACTTGTAACACAACAACAGTGTAATACAACTAGACGTGAAGGCCTAGAGGCCTTGGGGCATTTCGATACACAACACAATCACAGGTGAACTGTTTATTACTGACAACTCTGCAGCCAAAATGATTATGTAGATACATCCATTTCAATCCAAGACGACGGATCAAGTTGACTCAACATACCCCTAAGACATATTTGCCTAGTGTCACGAGTCCGAAAATAACGACCGTTTCGCTCTATGACAAACCGTTTCCGAGATATCGAAGAAAACGAAAAATGCCGACTCAGCAGAAAAATTCAAGGTCAAGGTAAAAGGTCATCCCTAATACCCTTAACAAGGTTAAATGTTAATCCCTAATACCCATGTTTGTCTAGGTCGACGAGTCCGAAAATAATGTCCGTTTCGGTCTACGACGCACCGTTTCCGAGATATCCAAGAAAACGAAAAATGCTGACTCGGCAAAAAAATTTCGGGTCAAGGTCAAAGTTCATCCATAATACCCTTTTGACATGTTTGTCTAGGGTGACGAGTCCGAAAATAACGTCCGTTTCGCTCTACGACACACCGTTTCCAAGATATTGAAGAAAACGAAAAATGCCGACTCGGCAAAAAAAATTCGGGTCAAGGTCAAAGTTCATCCATAATACCCTTTAGACATGTTTGTCAAGGTCGACGAGTCCGAAAATAACGTCTGTTTCGCTCTACGGTGCACCGTTCCCGAGATATCGACGAAAACGAAAAATGCCGACTCGGCAAAAAAATTTCAGGTCAAGGTCAAAGTTCATCTATAATACCCCTTAGACATGTTTGTCTAGGTCGGCGAGTCCGAAAATGACGTCCGTTTCGCTCTACGACGCACCATTTCCGAGATATCGAAGAAAACGAAAAATGCCGACTCGGCAAAAAAATTTCCGGTCAAGGTCAAAGTTCATCCATAATACCCTTTAGACATGTCTGTCTAGGGTGACAAATCCGAAAATAAAGTCCGTTTCGCTCTATGACGCACCGTTCCCGAGATATCGACGAAAATGAAAAATGCCGACTCAGCAAAAAAAATTCCAGTCAAGGTCAAAGTTCATCCATAATACAATTTAGACATGTTTGTCTAGGTTGACGAGTCCGAAAATAACGTCCGTTTCGCTCTACGACGCACCGTTTCCATGTTATCGAAGAAAACGAAAAATGTCGACTCGGCAAAAAAATTTCGGGTCAAGGTCAAAGTTCATCCATAATAACCCTTAGACATGTTTGTCTAGGGTGACGAGTCTGAAAATAACGTCCGATTCGCTCTACGACGCACTGTTTCCGAGATATCGACGAAAACGAAAAATGCCGACTCGGCAGAAAAATTCAAGGTCAAGGTCAAAGGTCATCTGTAATACCCTTAAGACATGTTTGTCTAGGTCGACGAGTCCGAAAATGACGTCCGTTTCGCTCTACGACACACCATTTCCGAGATATCGAAGAAAACGAAAAATGCCGACTCGGCGAAAAAAATTTGGGTCAAGGTCAAAGTTCATCCATAATACCCCTAAGACATGTTTGTCTAGGTCGACGAGTCCGAAAATAACGTCCGTTTCGCTCTACGACGCACCGTTTCCGAGATATGCAATGAGCCTCAAGGATGACTCTTCAAAATTGTTTTTGGCCCCTGGGTCAAAGGTCGTTCAAGGTATTGACCCCGTAATCGATAGGGCTCCTCTGCGACACTATATCAACATATATGTCAAGTTTCAGAATGGTAGCACAAGTACTTTTCGAGTTATCATCCGGAAACCATTTGACTCAAAATTCATCCTCACGGACTAACCGGACCTCGAAGCCGGCTCCAAAACAATAGGGTTCATCTATGTTATATATGTGATAACTGGTGAAAAGTTCTCGAAGATTCGTCAAGGCGTTCTTAAGTTATCGTCCGGAAACCGAAAAGTGAAAAAAAAAAAAAAAAAAAAAAAAAAAAAAATGAAAAAAAAAAAAGAAAAAAAAAAAAAAAAAAAATTCTGACAAAACCATAAGGACATTTCGTGCCGAAATGCCCTAATAATACACCCTAGAGATGGGCGACAAGTCCGAAAATAACGTCCGTTTCGCTCTACGACGCACGGTTTCTGAGATATGCAGGAAGCCTCAAGGATGAATCAGCAAAAAATTATTTCGACCTCTAGGTCAAAGTCGTTTGACGGATCGATCCCAAAATCAATAGGGTTCTTCCCTGGTGGCCTATGAACCTCCATGCAGAGTTCTGCAACTATTGCATAAATATTTTTCCAGTTATCGTCCGGAAACCAAGTCTCAAAATTAGCCTTGATTTCATCCTCACGGACCTCACGGACCTCGGATCCGGCTCAAAAAGAATAGGGTTCTTCTACATATCATTTCTGACTTGCGGTGAAAATTTGACAAGGATCCGTCAAGGCAATCTAAAGTTATCGTCCGGAAACCAAAAGTGGCGGAAGAAGAAAAAAAAATAAAGCATAGAAATGCTAGATAGACTGACAATTCCATGCATATCATGGTATATCACTGATTATTTAATCATAACTACACTATATGTGCACATATGGACTGGAAAATGTACTCGATGTGGACTTTTGAGTGCGGTTTGAGCATTTGTTTACATTCAGGTTTGATGGATACACTTCGTTTGTTTATTTACAAAACCGGTACAAAATGGGCACTAAAACGGATGAAAAGACAACTCGGACGGACTGAAATCGTCAAAATCATTGAGCACACCTTTTGTTATATTGCATTAGATGTGTCTAACAAAAAATTGGTTTCGAAAAAAATATTGCATAGACTCTACATTCGAAGGCAGCAGCTTTAACCATGAATCCAAGCCAAGGGTGAAACTGACAAACTGAGCCAAGGACATTGGTCACAGGTACCATAATCAATCAACTTGTACAGACTACACAAACAGGAATGATCAGGGATAACTGAGGGATTGAGTGGTGGTAGACTGGTGAAGAGGTCCCGGCCAGAGCATGGGGAGGGGGGGGGGGGGAGGGAATTGTCTCCAAACTTGTCGTGTGCCTTTAAATTTGTTATTCAGACCTGTCTAGCTCGTGAACCAGTTGCTTCTCCTCTGCTGTAAGCGCCACATCTTCGACCTCTGTAGTCGCGGCCACGTTTTGAGGCGGTCCCGACACCTCGCAGGGATTAGGCGCCGGATTAATCATGGATTTACGGTCGTTTCTTGCCCAAAACAACGTCGGGAAATTGACCCAATTAATCCGCCACGCTTCATCGAGCACGCGGCTTCTCGCCCAATCAAAGCCTTCCTTACAAAGAAGAATTTTTTATGTCACCGCAGGATATCGTGTTCCTTCGCGGTCAATTCACATGGAATTCTTTCGATACCATAAACTCGATCAATGGCCTTCTGGTTTGTGATTGGGTACTTGGTACGTACTGTACTTATTTGGTAACACATATTTCACGGGATCTATTGTGAATTTCTGGGTAGAGTCGGAATAATGAATCCAAGCCAAGGGTGAAATGAATCCATGAATCCAAGCCAAGGGTGCATCCAAGCCAAGCACAATTCAAGCCAAGCACAATCCAAGCCAAGCACAATCCAAGCACAATCCAAGCCAAGCACAGCCCCATCTTGTGCCTGTGTCCATTTTTTTATTTATTTATTTTTTATTTTTATTTTTTTCATGTGTCTTTATCTGGTTTTTTTTTTTTTTTTTATCTTTTATTGGTTTTGAACATGTGTACTTAAAGGCGACGGACGGTGAAAAAATAATATTCAGGATTTTTTCCTTATATGATAGAGTCGTATGGGTTATTAATGATAGCAACAATATTTTCAATAAATATACATCCTGTTGCCCTGTGGGCGCTCTGTAGTAGAGACTCCCTTCAAGAAGCTTCCAGCGAATGGTGTGACGTCACGATAGGTAAACCTCTGACATTTTGGTGGCAAACGGGCGCACAATCCTAGTCCGACATACAGCATTCAAATGCAGATTTGCGAAAATTCTGCCGCAGTGACCCCCAATTTATTTTTCATTTTTTACATGTGTACAATCCACTAGACATGTATACTAAATTTTAGAAGTTTCTACCGTATGGATTTTTTTCTGGGGCTGTTAGTTCATTTTGAAATTAATAATATGGCGGATTTCGAAAGATAGCTAAACTTTTTCGAAAGTGTTTTGCAACAAATCCAACGCGGTGACCCCCAATTTTTATTCAACGATTTCAATCTACACATATCACTTGATAATCAGACGAATTTTGAGAAAATTCTGATCAGCACATATTTACCTGTGGGTTATAACTCATCACCCCTCTTGAAATATTTTCCGATTAGAGACAATGTTAGGCATGGACTGTGCATATTTTTCAGGTTAACCATATATTTCACCATAACAGTGTCATCTATATACTCTCCTGAACATAGTGGCAAATTTTCATATCCTTCTGCCCAAAAATGGTTGTGTCGCAAACATTTAATGAACGCCATCTCAACGCATGAAAATTCTTCGACCTCACCGCGGTGATCACAGCATCCGCGGAAAACGTTCAGGTATCTATACAGCTGTATGGAAAACGTAATGACCTATCGTGACGTCACGATTCTTTTACCTGAAACACGCGGCATGGTTGGGGCACTGTGAACAGCATTTTGATCGTCCCAGACGCGCATTATATCGATGGAATCGTAGCATATCATATGAACATAAGCAGTATATTTGTGCAAGAAATTTTTTTTACTGTCCGTCGTCTTTAAAAATATTGTAACTTTTAATTTGGGAATTGCAACGTTATAAGCCTTGGCTTCTATGCATTCCCTTTCAACATCTATATTTTTCATGTAACTCTGTGGAATTGTACTTGTCAATGTTGATGTTGAAATAAACTTATTGAATTGAATTGAAATTGAATAATACCTAGGTTCACACAATGTCTGCTCCTGATGACGCCAGCGTGATTTGGGACATAATGTTCATGATCATTGGTTTTGTTGGCCCTATCCCAAAAGTGCTGTGGGAGAACCGGCACGGAGCGATAGGCCTTCGAGATATCAAAGGTTGCCATATAACAAGTTGTTGTCATCACACGTGTTGCATCGTCAATAGAACTGAATGACTGCTTGGGATAGTCCATGAATGCGTTGATACATATGTCATGCGGACGGCTATAGTCAGTGATCGGACGTAACTCCTGACTGTTCTTCTTGGCTACTTCACCCAATGAGTGGACACATTTGGAATTAGTATGGCTTTGGGTAATTTTACCTTGCGAGAGTTCAGCTACGAAAAGCTCATCAAGCAGCGGCTTAATTGGCTTCTGCGACCTCAGCGGAGGAATAATTGTCACATTCGTATCCATTGACAGGAACTGTGTCATTGTCAAATAGTGGGAAACCACGCATTGATTCCGGAGAGTAGATAATCCCGGTCTGGACCACACAAGAGTTCAGCATCCCATACCATTGGTTTTAAGGGACACGGAACTCCATCTATCAAAATGATAGTTTAGTCACTTGGGGTCTTGCTTCCGTTGTTTCAGACACGACTTGAATGGGTGTGGCTCGCCGCAAAAAAAAAAAGACGAGGCACAGGTGCTCGTAGCGGCAGGGTTTAGCTGTGCACTCGATGTGATTGTCTCGGAGACATTTCTGGTGTCCTGACGGCGTGTTCATTGGAGCCCGACGACTGGTTCCATATTCCTGCTTGTCATGTGTCTTCATGATTAGGAGCCTATTGCACAGGTCCATATCTGACATAGCCGGCCATTTTCCACCGGTCATGGCAACCTTGTCCCGAACCGAGTCATCATAGGAGACGATTGACTCAGTCATGTAGCGCTGGCTCGATTTTTGTGACAAGAACGAAATGTGTCGCACGACGTGCAAGATGTGCTCCCTGGATACTCCTTGCATGATTTCCCGTTCCAGAATGAAGGATGTGCCAAGCATGAAGTCTGCAAACGTTTTGATGTCACCGGTCTTGCGCATCTCCCTGTTAATGAATTCGTGAGGGCGCGCCACTTTGGCCACAGCTAGGATTGGGGACGTACCTGCAGGGATGTCGTTAGCCCCATCTTGTGCCTGGTCCATCTTCATGTTGTCAAAAAGGGATGATAGCTCATCGGCTGAGATTCCAGCTGCTGGTGCGTTAGTGTCCGAGGCGTCAACCGGCTGTAGTTTTTTTGTCTTCTTTCGTCCATCTTTGGCGTTCAGGCAGTCACGCAATTTTTGTAGCATGCGCAGCTGACCACGGCTGATTGATAGCTGCTCGAGATCCTCGTCTGTCAGAAGTTTGACTGCATCCACGCAGTCAAAGTCTTCTTCACTGAGGGATTTTGAAGTGGCATCTTTTAATCCCGCGGCCTGAGCCAACTCTACAAAGGTTTTTTTTGTGATTTTTCCTTTTTCTTTTGTGACATCTTGAACCACTAGCTCTGGAACTGGAACCTCAGTGGGTCTCACAGGATAACACATTAAAAACATATAAAGAAGGTCATGAACTTAGCAAAAGTTCAATGGCCTCCCGCCATTGTAAAACAATAACCTGTTATTGTACACATAATGTTCATGATCATTGGTTTTGTTGGCCCTAGTCCAAAAGTGTTTGAAATTAAATTTCTATCGTTGGTATGATCATAATCTTGTAAAGTCAAGTACATCTGTCAGTGAAATGCGCTTTTTGGCCGTTTTTTGTTTTTGTTTTGGATCATCGTATCAACTTGAAATTTTGTGTGTCTTAATTGGGTATCATGCCGCAATTTTTCACCAAGTTTCAGAATTTTATCTCAAAAAATAAAAAAGTTGGCAATCTACCCTCATGTCTACCAACATGGAATTTCAGAGTCGGCACAAAAACAGGAACTTTTATTCGATGTTTCAGTCATGTATTGCTTCAAAATAAACACATTTACTTAATATACATGTACACCGACTGTGCCTTCTGATTCCAAATCAACGCAATAGGTTCATTCTGTACGGGCATAAACATGATAAAAGCCCTGAATTTGATGAAATTTATTTGATCCCGTTTTGTACTGAAATTTAACATTGGGGAAGATTGCCAACTTTTTACTTTTTTTCAGATAGAATTCTGGAATTTGGTGAAAAATTGCAGCATGGTACCCAATTAGAACACACAGTATTTCAAGTTGATTCGATTATACAAAACAAAATTATGGCCAAAAAGCGTGTTTCCCTGACAGAGGAACTTGAGTTTAACAGTGGTAAAAGAGCGATGCAGACATCCTCAAATTGCATTTTAAAGTTTAAACACACAAAGAAGGTGGATCACATTGCCACAGTTACCATGGTTACCATGCTTGTGCCTGCCATGAAAGCAAATAATAAATTATGGAACTACCCTCATCCAACGTTTGAATTCTCTCGGCAACTTTGGATTAAGCATATTGAATGAAAGCGTACAACAATAGCGGTTGCACGGAGTTTCCTAACTTTTCTTTCCTTTTATCTAGTCCAAAAAATATACAGCAATAAGCACTTTCGTAACAATCTGTACACTGCCCCGTGCAATAACATTTAATAGATCCATGGCCTACAGCAGTTCCTCGGCATGATCAAATGCATGCCCCTTCATTGCAAGCCTGTTAAATAAAACAACAATCTCTCGAAGGAGGAATCAGGGTGGACGTGAACACCCACACACGACAAACACCCACACCCTGATCTACTTTGATCCGAAGCTAGACACCATGCTCCAATTTGATGTTAGCAAGAATGGTCTGGGAGCCGCTGTGGGCTGACTTTGTGTTTAGTGTTATACCCTTCCCTAACTGACAAGTGTGTGGCAGTGAGCTGGGTCATGTTCACAAGACTGTTAGTGAGAGCTCTCCTCTGAGCTGTGTAGCGTTGGATCTGGGGCCCATCAGCTACAATCTGTAGAAATTTATCCATAGCTCTTTTGAACTTGTCTATTGAGCAGTTTGTCAAGTTTCTGATGGCCTTTGAGAGTGTGGTGAACTGTTACAGTCGGGGCCCTCTGGTGACAAGGGAATCATGTCTTATTCTGCAAAGATTAAAGCCTCAACTGCTTCATTTGTCACAGTTCCCAATATGTTAGATGGAACATATCGTGAATCCTACGCATATAGGATCGCTGAACGCATTCTAATGCCTGGACTTGTTCTTCTTCTTTTTTTTACGTGACCACGGATGTCCAGCTCTGGCAACACCATTGACTTGTAAAGGATCAGCATACGGGGATCGTGTTTTTCTCTAGTAATAATTTACTGGTACTCTTATCTTTATTCACATCAAAACAGAATAGCAGTAACTCCAACACTCAACTGCGATATTGTCAATATCATTGTATCGTCATCAGAAACTTGACAAACCGCCCAGCCGGGCATGTACTTGCGATAATTAGACCGGAATGAACGGGCGGCCGGATCGCGTACAATATTTGTTGGTTTTAAAATGGTCTCATGCGGTGATATGCCCACCATAATAAGCTTCATCCAATCAACGCCATCGAGAGAATCGCATGTTGATGTACACAGAGACCTGAAACTTGAAAGTGAAATTTATGTGGATTCAAGTTGTGATTTAGATGATTTAAAGCTGAAATCGTGACAGCTGGGGCCCTAGGTTGGTTGGATGTATTGGCAGGATAACCGGCCTCAGCTCAGGTTTATTTCACAACCTGTCAAGGACGGCCGAAATAGCTGCTCGTAGGCCTACGAGCCATCCGTCTTAAATTCGCCGCATTCCAAAATTCACAAACTCGATAATATCATAACTTAGAAACGCGTTCTGTGAAAAATAAATTACTGGAAGTGAAACAAAGATTGGGTATCACAGTCTCGATTGACGATCGAACTTCTTAGTTTCATTTACATAACAAGGCCTGAAATCCACGTTGGCGAATTTGGGAATGCGGCGAATTTAGGACGGATATATCTCGTAGTCGTACAATGTCATTGAGTGTACTGACTCTTGAGTCTGAGTCAGTGAGTCTGTGTGTGAGCTGTGACTGTGAGTGTAGAACTAATGGGGTACCTGCCGGTGCCATGTGCTTTTGGGGCTCTAAAACAGTCTATTATGCCCAAGAAGTACAAAAAACGTCATATCCATTGTTTGTATTATGCAAAAACAAACATGACAAAAAGTTAATGTAACATTTTTACGTGTTTGTATGAATTTGGCAAGTAGACTGTTTCTATGGTTTGTCTATACCCGAATTACATGGTGGCGATCCTGGTGGCAAACAGGAACCCCATTTTTTTAGGCTAGTTCATCAGTTCATCAACTTTATGGCTTACTGTGCAAGCACTGTACGTATAATCAATACAGCGCTTGCATAATAATGTAATGTACAGTAATTTTTTATTTAATGTAATTTATTTTCAACTATTGGACAAGCCGCATACTAATTCATGAGTTGCATGAATAGGCCATATCATGACATAAAACTCTAGGTCTAGCTTCTTTCGGAAGTTATGATTTTTGTGTGTGCCTCCATCCACCCTCACCACCTTCCTCCACACGGAGGTCAAGCGAACCTGAATGATTCGGAGGAATATTGGCGCCCCTAAATTATCGGTAGTGGGGGTGTGAGATCTTTGGAGGAAAACCTGACAGCAGGTTGCTATAAAGCCGCAAATAACTCGCCTACAATGTATGGACAGACAAAGCAATGCCACCATAGAGTATGGGATATAGTTATGTATTTGTTGACACATATATTAGTTCATTAGCTTCCCTAGTTTATTCACAATCATTCAGGTTCGCTTGACTTCTGTGCACCAGGATTCTCTGGATATACTATATAGGCCTAGGCATAGTTCACTGAAAACATTAAAATGGGGTTACTATTTTGACTGAATACTAGTAAGCCTCGTCATAATGCAGCGGAACCTATTTCACGAGAATGTCCATGAAGAATATCATGGACAAGCCGCAATCTCAGTAATAGGCTGTGATTGGTTCAAAACTGGTCATGCGGTGCAGATAGCATGGCGCTGATTAGTCACGCCCACATTTGCCCAGAGTGGCACATTTCCTTCAATGTGCTCCCATACTTGAACACATACTGAAATATGAGGATATTGTTCATATAGGTTTGAATTTATAATTCCATGCTATACATGTACAGGTGCTTTGCTTTTTACTTTAGTTTCCACTCAATTACTACATTTGATATTGCAGATGTCGGCGCCAATCTATATAGTAGACGATGACGTTATTGACTTGGATCCAGATCCACCAGAACCACGGACGAATCGACCTCAACAGAACCCTGCCGCACAACATTCGCAGCATGGACAAGGACCATCACAGCTCGCGCAAGGCCAGCAGTTTGAAGTGGGGCACGCCGCAGTTACACTAGACCAGCAGCGACGAACGAAGAAACGGACAAAATCGGCAACTGTAGTCCCACAGGGGCCTCAGCCGATACATCCTAAGCCAACCCAAGCACAGCAACTGCAAGTGCAAGCACAGCAAATACAGCAAAGTCCACGAGTGCAAGCACAGCAAGCACAACAGCAACTGCAAGCACAGCAAAGTACACGAGTGCAACCACAGCAACTGCAATTTCAAACACAGCAACTGCAATCGCAGCAAGTGCAAACCCAGCAACTGCGAGTGCAACCACAGCAAGCACAACAATTGCAACCACAAGCACAGCAACTGCAATTGCAACCACAGCAACTGCAACCACAACAACCACAACCCCAATTGCAACCGCAGCAAGCACAACAGCAACCCGATCAAATCAGCGGCCCTTCCAAACCACGCCCAAATCTATCGTGGTTTTCAAACGAGGAAATATTCCAGACTCTGGCATTGCGACAGGCGATATATGTGTGTATATGTGGGAGCGTTTTCCAGGACAAAGCACTGTACGTTATCCACCGGTCGGCTCACGACCCAATTAACCCGCAAAAGTGCGGATCTTGTGGATTCCTCTCGAGAGGCTGGCCGGAGTTCTTGGAACATTTCATAAATCACAGAACTGTTAGCCCTCTGAACCCTACCTGAGTGCACATGTTTTCCGAAGAGCTGAAATCAATTACCGGTAGTTATCCGAACCATGTTTGTTCAATTGAACTGCTATGAATGTAATATATAAATCAATAAATGTTGTATTTGATGTGTTTATTGTTAACTCCCTTGCAATTCTATATGGTGCTACTGTGGACATTAACATCATAGAGATAAATTTTATTTTGTTGGTGACTTGGTAGAATTCAATATTTCATTAAACAAGGGTGCTGTAGCTGTTTTCAAATACTCTTTTCCTCAGAGAAGGAATTGTTAACATGATCCTCAGCACTGTTTAGAACGAGTTTGTATCCAATAGCCAATTTACTCGTTTTAAGGTGGAATAACTTGTGCCCAAATACTCAAAGTGGTCTAAGATCATGTAGAATATTGCAATAAGATGTGGAATGCTGGAGATCCTATATGTATGGTCATACATGTTTGTTTGAAAAAAGCCTAAGCTCTACCTTCATGGGGTTTGTATCTCAATGACCTAACCTTGAGTTTGTGTACTCAAGATTATATGAGGTAAAGTTCAAGGTCACCAAAAATATGCCACACAGGATTTCTTATATGCCTCTTTATTAACCTGAATCAAGTAAGGTTGAGACCTAGAGTCTTTGTCATCCAATGTTTGGTTCAAGGTGACCAAACATCCACCATATATGACTCCTCAGAGATAGATGATTTGTTGACATAATACAATGTAATAAAGCCAGTTCACATGTAATAGAACTGTTAGGGCAAAGAATTGAATACAACCCTAGGCTCAGTGTAGAACCTTTTGTCTGTAGAGGCCAATTTGTACAGTTTCTCAAGTCTGATTAAACATGATATCAAGATTACCTACTCAAAGTATTCCGAGGTCGGGTCACCACAAGATCCACAATATATGATTCCCAATATGTCTGTAATACGACCCTAATTAAGGCATTTCGGAAGAAATGCCTTTATGGTTTTAGCAGAATTTTTTTTTTCCTTTTTTTTTTTCTTTTTCTTTTTTTTTTTTCTTTTTTTTCCGCCGTTTTGGTTTCCGACCGATAACTTTAGTTTGCCTCGATGTATCTTCGCCAAATTTTCAGCATTGGTCAGACATATTATGTGGAAGAACCCTATTGTTTTTCAGCCGGATCCGAGGTCCGTGAGGTCCGTGAGGATGAAATCAATGTTTTTTTTTGGACTTTGTTTCCGCTCGATAACTCAAAAAGTATGTAGGCAATGGCTGCAGAACTTTGCACGGAGGTTCATATATCAATAGGGAAGAACCTTATTGATTTTGAGATCAATCTGTCAAACGACCTTTGACCTAGAGGTCGGAAGAGTTTTCGCCCAGTCATCCTTGAGGTTTCCTGCATATCTTGGAAACGGTGCGTCGTAGAGCGAAACGGACGTTATTTTCGGACTCGTCGCCCTAGACAAACATGTCTAAGGGGTATTAAGGGTGACATTCGACCTTGACCTTAAATTTTTCTGCCGGGTCGTCATTTTTCGTTTTCGTCGATATCTCGGAAACGGTGTGTCGTAGAGCGAAACGGACGTTATTTTCGGACTCGTGGCACTAGATAAACATGTCTAAGGGGTATTACGGATGAACTTTGACCTTGACCTAAAATTTTTTTCGCTGAGTCGGCATTTTTCGTTTTCATCGATATCTCGGAAACGGTGCGTCGTAGAGCGAAACAGACGTTATTTTCGGACTCGTCGCCCTAGACAAACATGTCTAAGGGGTATTAAGGATGACCATCGACCTTGACCTTGAATTTTTTTGCCGAGTGCTTTTTTCGTTTTCGTCGATATCTCGGAAACGGTGCGTCGTAGAGCGAAACGGACGTTATTTTCGGACTCTAGCACTAGACAAACATGTCTATAGGGTATTATGGATGAACTTTGACCTTGACTGAAAATTTTTTCGCCGAGTCGGCATTTTTCGTTTTCATCGATTTCTCGGAAACGGTGTGTCGTAGAGCGAAACGGACGTTATTTTCAGACTCGTGGCACTAGACAAACATGTCTAAGGGGTATTAAGGATGAACTTTGACCTTGACCTTGAATTTTTCTGCCGAGTGGGCAATTTTCGTTTTCGACGATATCTCGGAAACGGTGCGTCGTAGAGCAAAACGGACGTTATTTTCGGACTCGTTGCCTTAGACAAACATGTCTAAAGGGTATTGAGGACGACCTTTGACCTTGACCTTGAATTTTTCTGCCGAGTCGGCATTTTTCTATTTCGTCGATATCTCGGAAACGGTGTATAGTAGAGCGAAACGGACGTTATTTTCGGACTCGTTGCCCTAGACAAAACATGTCTAAAGATTATTGAGGATGACCTTTGATCTTGAATTTTTCTACCGAGTCAACAATTTATGTTTTCGTCGATATCTCGGAAACGGTGTATCGTACAGCGAAACGGATGTTATTTTCGGACTCGTGGCACTAGACAAACATGTCCAAGGGGTATTATGGATGAACTTTGACCTTGACCTGAAATTTTTTCGCCGAGTGGGCATTTTTCGTTTTCGTCGATATCTCGGAAACGGTGCGTCGTAGAGCGAAACGGACATTATTTTTAGACTCGTGGCATCAGACAAACATGTCTAAGGAGTATTATGGATGAACTTTGACCTTGACCTGAATTTTTTTCGCCAAGTCGGCATTTTTCGTTTTCATCGATATCGTGGAAATAGTGTGTCGTAGAGCATTGTAGAGCCCATGGTAAACATGTTATAAATATTACAAATTAGTCTTAACACCGAAATGCCTCCAAGGCATCTTTAGGCCTTGACGTCTAGTATTCATTTGCAATCATTCTGTCTGCAGGAGGCAATTTAATAGTGCATGTCAAATGCGACCTCGAGATGCACCGCCCCTTGTCCTCTAAGGTCCAGCTCATCAGACGATCCAATATATATGATTTTGTATTTGCTCATAATACAAACTTAAGCATTATTTTCTAGCGTATTATCTGCAGAAGCCAATTTAGATATTTCAGGTTAGACCTAAGGTCAAGTTGAAGGTCAATAAATCCATAATATTTGACCTCCCATATGCTCACAATACATTTCTGAGCTCTATCCACAACAGTTCATCTATATCTACATGTATTGTCTGCACAGGCCGATTTACACATTCCAGGCGACTTTAGGTCTGAACCTTTCAATTCAGAAAGGTTATCACATGTAGTTGAGAAAATTCTTTTTGTAGTTTGGAATTGTGTCAAATTGGCCATTTCCAGCAATGTGCTTTCATAGGTTCTAACTACATTTTCATGAGAAAGCATTTCAAATTAATTTGTGCACCATAATCTTCAGTAAAATGAAACTAGATGCTTCCGGTCGCCTACGACCGCTTGGGTGTATCCCCCGCAGCACTATCATTCCTTTTGCCCCAAATATATTACATGTACTAATAAGTGTGAAAAACTAGAACAAGGGATAGAAAAGATTACCAGAGAAATGTAAAATCTTGGGCCACAACTGTTCTTTTTTCCCACCAAAATTGCTGCATTAATCTTTCAAGGTTATTGAAGGGCGATTTCAAGATCACCACTGAAACCACTGCATATGAATGAAATCACAGCCAGATCAAACTTTTCACCTAAAATTATATTTCAACTCAGGATTTTTGACATACTTGGTTCCAAGTTGAAATTAAAAGTAAAAATTGACCAAAACTGCATTTCAAGATCATGAAATTGGAGCCAGATCGAACTTTTCACCATAAGTTATATATCAACTCATAATATGTGACAAACTTGTTTCCAAGTTGAAATTCAAAGTAAAAGTTGACCAAAACTGCATTTCAAGATGACGAAATTGGAGCCAGATTGAACTTTTTACTATAAGTTATATTTTGACTCATAATATGTATCAAACGTGGTTTCAAGTTGAAATTCAAAGTAAAAGTTGACCAAAACTGCATTTCAAGATGATGAAATTCGAGCCAGATCAATGTTTTAGTAAAAATAATGTTAACTTATTCAGTTACACCCAGATATCTCAACTGGACAAAATCTTTACCTTGTTGAGCTCAATAATAAATGTTTCTCGTCTTAACTATTATTATTGATATCAATGATAGATTTAACTAGCAAAAATAATGTTAACTTATTTGGTTACAGCCATAAAATCTCTACTGGACAGAACCTTTACCTTGTTGAGCCCAATAATAAATATTTCTTGTCTTAACTATTTTTATTGTGGTCAATAATAGACTTAACTAGTAATATTAAGGCTAACTTATTCGGTTACACTCATGAAATCTGTACTGGACAAAACTTTCACCTTGTTGAGCGTAATAATAAATGTTTCTCATCTTAACTATTTTAATTGTGGTCAATAATAGACTTAACTAGTAAAATTAAGGTTAACTTATTCGATAATATCGATCTGTTTTCACTAAAAACATCAGTTCTCTATTCTGAACAAGAATGCAGTGCTATTTGTTTTCCTAGTACAGGGTATTGGATTGATCACAGATGTTCAAGTCGGCATTTTAATGTTCGTAATAAGTTAGTCCGTTAACTAGTTAATATTTATTAGATCATTCTGAAAAACGACAGGTTTCGTGTGAGGCCCTTTCTCTTCGAGTCTGTGCGATTTCATCATCATTCATTGAAAACTCCCACCCGTAGAGCATTCACAAGCCATGTGTGTTAAACAGGCTAATTTGAGAACAAAATGTGTCGCCAATCGGCCAATTTGGTTGCTATGGCAACCAAAATCGATTGGTGTCGGGATCTTACCATAAGATGTGTCTGTATAAAAAATTATTAGAATCGGTTAAGATTTGCAACCTGTAGCGCGTTCACAAGAAAGTGTCTGCGGACGCGGACGCGGGCGCGGACGCGGCGGCGCGACGAAGACAAATCCATAGTATCCGCCGAACTTCGTTCGGGGGATACAATAAGATGATAAAATGCCAATATTATATATAAACATGTTTATTTTATTTAGCACAAAGGAGCGCACTCTGAAAACCACAACACATTTGTACTTTTCTACTTAAATGTCAGCTTTCCAAACACGAACAAATTTATTCACAATCTAAATAACTTACGTTACAAGGAGTTGAATGCTACAGATGTATAGGTAGAGGCCTTACGATATATTCTGAATACAGCGTTAATTTTAACATGTATGTGTTTGCTTGGCATTTTCATTATGCTATTTGTCCATCAACACAATTCATTGCCTGCATTTTCAGTTTTGGAAGTAAAATTTGGACAAAATAATTGCTACACCTTTTATTCTCTTGAAATATTCCAATTTCACTTGGATCCATGAAACATGAATGCCAAAATTTTTACCTCAAAGTCAGCAAGATTTAGGACAATAAACTCCACAATATTTTTGACACACATGATGTCAAATATTCACATTGCGAACAAACGGCAAGAGATACACAATATAACCCAGTACATGGAAGCTTCATGAGATTTCGCAATATTTTGCAATAACTGAAGCATGTACAATTCGCACTGACATATTCCTACACAATTCACACCAAGTGCAACAAATATTCGAAAAATCCCCTCATTTTCATGCCATGCTTCACAGTGTTCTTCAACTCATATGCTATAATATATATATCGCGAAAACAATTTCTTCATTCGCAACAAAACAGCAAACCCTATTGGAACACAAATACATATGGCAAACAGTGACTCGGTACAACAGAGATAAGGGGGAACAAAACATGATAGATGATGGCTGATGATGCTATGATGATAAAGATGATGGAAGTCGACCGCGCAGATACAATAACTAAGATGCAAGTCCGAGTAGAAATCCTCCAGCAAACCCTCCCGCCAAAACGACATTTGCTGCGACAAAGTCCCGAACCTGAAAGGAAAATCCACAATATTCAATACACTCCGTGCAAGGCACAAAATAAACTGGCATTATTCATCTAAAAATAAGGTTACTTTTTATTGTTGTTGGAAAATGATGAACTCCTATAAGAAAAGTAAAAGAAACCCTATTGAAAAAACACTACAGTTTTTTAGCGGATTGATCCCTTAAACAGACATAAACACACAGACCTGGTCCAATATGACTGGTATCCTTCCCCTGGCATTCTGCTCTATCTGGCGTTTGGCCGAGTTCATGTTTTTTTCCAGCTTCCCCCAGTTTATGGTGATGTAGCCTTGATGGTGTGCGACCTGGAGCCATTGAACCAATCATTGAGTGTCAAATGCAATTGAATGGAATGAAACTTTAATTTTCAGCTTTTGTCCTTATGGTCACTCTAAGACCTTTCTGTCACAAAATTGAGGTCTTATCTAAGGGAGAGTCTTATTAGAAGGGTTCATTTACATGTTAAAGTCATCCTAGTGCCATAGGAAAATGTCTTTGCAGAGGGGGAAGTCTTTATAGTGGGAGGGGGGGGGGGGGGTTCTTATCTGAAGTGGACCACTGCATAATGCATATTGCTTGAGGAACCATGATGATTACTTTATTCAAACCTATCACATAAACAAACCTGTAAAAGCAGCAGGCTTCCTCCAAGTGCCATTGCTGCAGCTTTCCCAACCTTTCCGCACATATAGCCTGAACACCTGGAATTAACAAACATTATGGGTATCAACTCTAAATCTTAACCAATCAACAATGATCAACTGATATTAAGTGTGTATCTATTATGCAAAAAGCTTTGAGTACTCTAAAAATGTTACAAATGAGACATTATTTGGTTTGGAAGTGTTGACATCTGTATGAAACACCACAATGTAAATGAATATGAAATTTAGGATACCGTATATGCCCTAATAGACGCACCGGTCCTAATAAACGCGCCCCCCTCTTTTTCTGACAAAAATAAACAATAAACAAAGACAATATTTGACCACAACGATCGAAAGTCGATCGTTGCAAAGGCTTCGAGTCGGCAAATATATCATAATGCACACAAATGTTGATCGTTACTAAGGCTTCGAGTCTGCACATATATACGGTATCATCCCCACACCATTCTTGTACACGTCGCCTATCCAATTTAAACTCTTTTGCTGTTTTTGCTATGCGTTTTTGCACAGTTAACCACTATTAGTTTGAAAGAAAATCGTAAGATACTTTGGGTTTCTCCATGATCAGGAGAATCAGGTGATTTCCGGCACGCAGCATGCGCACTGCGCAGCGCTAAATATATCTACTGGTATCATAATGTACCAGTGCATCGCCTGGCAGAACCCCAACGGAAGCGATTTTGCAGTGCATGTTTGCACTATGATGTCAGTAGATGATTATGGTCACAAGGCCGACGTATGAATTTCAGGTATATCGTAACATAATAGACGCACCCCCTTCGCTTTTGCAACGCACCCGGCGCGTCTATTAGGGCATATGCGGTATGATAGATTTTTTTTTGGTACAAACCATCCAGACACTCCTCCGACTGTTATTTGTTTGGCCACTGATGCTTTGCTCAGATCTTTCAAAGCCTTTTCAATCCAAGTTCTATCTGTGAGGTCCAGAACTTCAAAGTCCTCTGAGAAAGAAGATTAAGTTGTTTTGTTTATAGATTGTTTTTAGTATTGTTTATAGTTTATAGTGTGATGTGCATGAAAAAGTCTGTTGGTTGGATTAATTCAGCATGTATTTTACATATTGGATGCAAATGATTTGCTGGTACATGTTTAAAAGTGTTATGTAATTATTGTAATTTGTATATTTTTGAAAAAAAAGCCATATAGCATTATGACAATGAATCAGGGCTACACAAGTAATAACACCATTGTTATGGTGCACATGTGCACTCACAAGACATTTGGCGACACTCCAGTAATGGACAATATGTCTTGGGGATCGTCAAATTTTACATTATTATATGGCTGATCTGATTTGACCGAAATGATGAATAGTTTTACCATCATCCCTGTTGAGTGCCTTGTCCCTCATTCGACGTGCATGTCTGGCCACCGAGTCTGCCATCGCAGGATGTACGGGCCTTCTCACTCTCAGTGCTTGTGGTCCTAGTTATCGAGCAATTGCGCTGAATCGAAGAATCCTTCTAAAGCCAATGGATCTGAAATCAACTGCCAATTAGAACTTAGTTATTGCAATTATGGAAATAATCTAGATCTCTACATGTAATGTATTCTGTCAGAATTTGTTTGCGATGAATAATAGCCATATGATTCGTCGATTGGTCAGAAAAGTGAAATCTTTCACTGAATCTTGTTTAAGTGAATCTTTTACTATGTCATTTACTGTATTATACACTTGTCTTTTTATACCAAATGTATTAAATCAATCAATCAAATCCAGTGACTGACGAAATGAACACAGTAAACAACCCGTAAACTCCCCCATTATCGCCCACCACATTTCAACTTTTCCTGGAGATGACAAGTAATGTCAAAAACATAATGATTCGTTTAAATCATGTAACATGACTGTTTATGTAATAAAGGGTGCCACAATTCAATCAATATACAAGCAAACGAACAGAGAAATATACCTTTCACGCCGGAAAATTTATCAAAGTCGAAGTGGGACAGACTGAAAGTTGGAAATGTCTAGGATTGCTCTCGCTACCTAGACGATCCAATTTAGTTATGCATGTAAGCCTGGGCCTGAACCACATTGAACCCATGCGAACATTTATATCAGGATCCTTTCCAACTGCCTTGGCACTCGAAGTGCCTACTGCAAAGTCATGGCACTTGGTATAAAAATTTACCTGTCCGGTATTGCTGAGTGGCAGAGCTTTCGCCTCACAAACGAATGATCCCGGGTTCGACGGTTCGATCCCTGGGTCTCGCTAACTAGCATTTATAGCATCTGATATGTTGTCTTTTGGTCCGGCGAGGACATTAAAGTCCTGGGTGAGGATTACTTAATGGTTGCTGCACCAGGATTCTCAGCGATGCTGATTGATTTGTACGATTGTTGCTCTAGCTCTCCCAAACTCTCTCGGTAGGTGACCTGGGTTTGATCCCCGTCAACGGCACAAAGTAGGTGGAGTTTTCATCCTGGCAATGCAAAGGTTTCTCCATACGAATGTGCTTCCCAAATTCTAAATTGTCACCAAAACGAATTGCCTATCATCATGGACCGTCGTTAAATAAATCTGATTATTATTATTATTATTATTATTATTATTATTATTATTATTATTATTATCTAGTTACTCTGGTTACTACGCTTCTACCGGGTTCCACCCCTGGGTCTCGCTCATTGGCGATTATAGCAACTGATATGTTGTCCATTGGTCCGGTGAGGACATTAAAGTCCTGGGTGAGGATTACTTAATGGTTGCTGCACAGTTGTTGCTCTAGTTACTCCGGTTACTCCAGTTGGTCTCCTATCTTCCTTGTCTCTCATTGTGTATGTGCATATCCGTTTGGCTAGCAACCACCACAGAGATGACAGGCTGTTTCAGGTTAATTGTCTTTAGGGATATGACTCCCTCATTCGCCTGACAACATGACACTCTCAAGTCACTTGTTCCAGGACTGAACTAGCCAAGTACCCGGCTAACACAAGCCAAACTAACGACTGTCACTAGCCAAATAATACAACCGCTACGGGGTCTAGATTTGCAACTGATACCAGCCAACAAAAAGCACTAAACTCCTCACAAGCATGATAGTCCTGTGGTATATCCCCCAACAACTTCATTCCAGAGCTATAATATCTATCCTGAGAAAGGAAAAGGACTCACTCCTACAAACGAACTACCAAAGCATAACCCCCATACGTGATTATCAAGGCCCTTGGAACACGTACTGTTTGCATGGGATGAACACCTCATCATCAGATGTCAGAACGGACTACAAGTGGGATTTTCTCAGGGCATGTCCCCATCCTGGGCCTCCATGGTGTTCACAGAGGCACTTGCCGAGTCCAAGGACATGAAACTCTCTCTTTTGCTGCAGCCGTTGATGTTCAGAAGGAACTTGACACGGTGTAGCATGACTCCTTGATGAAGAAACAACACTTGCTTGGAATGAAAGACCACTGGCTCCTGAGGAAGACGATGTTCAACAACCTATCCATTAGAGTTCACATTGGCGATTCCCTGAATAGACCAGTCAAGCTCTCCCAAGTTGTGTGCCAATGCCAATGACACCCCTGGTTGAGCCATGACTTTGAGGCAATGATCAATGATTTGCTCAACACGGCTCCATGTCTGGCTTCGGCACTAAGATAGGCCCATACTGCCTGGTCGCCCACATCTGTGCAAACGACATGCTCGTAGTCATCAACGAGGAAGACAAACTCCAGCTTCTCTTCAACAAAGTCCTGGGAGCACTCCCAAGATGAGCAGTACATCATCCATCCCACAAACTCCATGATTCTGGTGTACGATAGCGCCAAACTATCAGAAAAGGACATGGAGCACTCCTAGACCCTTGGCTTGGCGACACAGTGGTGCCCTTTCCCAGTCAGGCCAGCATCTTGGTCTGGAGAGGTACTTCAAGGACAGAGCTTCATTGAAGATTGTCAATGATATGTATATATGGCCTAGAAAGCATGGTACTGAAGGGTCACATCCGGAAGCACACGAACACTATCATTGTAAATCACTCTGATGTCCAACTGATGTCCAACTGATGTCCCTCCCACTGCACACAGCTTGGGTATTTGGCCCACCTTGTGCTTGGGTATTGGTTCCATGTCCACTTGCTCACCGGGGTACCACCGGTCACTGTCCTCCTACACACCAAGGCGCTGCCACTGCTCAGTGTGATCGCCCGATCACCAGAGACCATCATGCACCAAATTGGTCTGTGAGTACAACAGCTGGCGGGCTGGACATGTATAAAAAAATGAACCTGTGGAATAAGATTTTTTGTAATATAAAGTCTCATTTCTTTCTGCAAAAGTTGAGGTCCTATCTTACAGGACCACTGTACTCCCCTTGAATAAGCCCAATGGTGCAAATTCTGAGGGTCCTAATGGGAACCCTGATAAATGCTTGTGTTAATGTGTTCATTCTATAATTGTTTTTTCAGTTCTCTACATGACCCCGGGTTAAAAGTTCTTCCTAAAACTGTTTTCATGTCTTGATGAAAGTGATAAATAAACATGTGAAAACTACTATATGATCGCCTTCACTACTCATGGGAGTAGGGGGGGGGGTAAGTATACCGAGTTAAATTTGTTTCCAGATTTTAGATGAAACACAAAGAGCGCTAGAATTTTACTGTGGATTTTGTTCGCGGTATTATGGTACCTCTCGTTTATCACATGACCACTTTGTCATGTGACCGATAAAAACAAAAAGATGGAAGACAGCACGGAAAGAACACACTTGCTCGGGGAAGGAAGAAGTTCCCAAGATGTGGACGAAACAGAAGAAGAACTGGTGGGATGTGGGGCTACATTGCCCTGCAATCCTCGCAGACAGCTTCACAGATACATGGTGCTGGGGGTCATGTGCTTCCTCAGTTTTGGTGGGTATACACTGACAGTGACACACTGTCACTCCCACTGTGAAAGACATGTGATAGCCCCACGACCCGAAAACAACCAATCTGATATTTAGCATGGTGTTTTCGGCCACAATCCAAAACATATCACGAAAGTCATAGCTGTCTGTTTTGACGAGCCATTCATTCAATGATAAAAGTACGAGTACGCAAATCAAACTTTACTACTACTTACGGGCTAGCACGGCATCATTTGTATGGGCTGATTTTCTTTCGTACACATTCAAATAAATATATTTTCAGTGTGGATATGATTCAAATATTTTCTGCAGCGAGTAAGTTCGTTCCATAATACACAATAGAATACACATAAATCTATTTGTATATAGTCGAACTTATTTGAACTTGAACTCAGTGAAATAATAAGGTATAAATGTTTGCTGAAACATGGACGAATAGACCTACTATAAAATATATGGGGTTTTTTTTCATGCAGGGAGCTACTTTTGTTATGACAACCCAGCCGCTCTGCAGGACAAGATGATAAGTGCGCTGAATATTGACGAGGGACAGTTCATGTCTTTCTACTCATGGTATTCCTGGCCGAATGTCGTTCTCTGTTTCTTCGGTGGCTTCCTGATAGACACTGTGTTTGGTGTCAGGCTCGGTGCAATTATCTTCTCCGTATTCGTCACTGCTGGACAGGTTTGTATGAGTTGGATGTACATCTTGTTTAATGTGGATTTTTAACTTGAAATTCATGAATATTTACATAAATGCAAATTGACAAAGTTTGAATACTGTGTTGATTTATTCTTCTTTTATAGCTTGTATTTGCGCTTGGTGCCATACTAAATCGCTTTTGGTTGATGTGCGTTGGTCGTTTTATTTTTGGGTAAGTTGTTTGTGTGACTAGATGCATACCGGTATCACATGTATCTCTTCAAAACAGCATTGAGCCACCAAAAATATAGTGTAACATATATTATCATGATATATTATATTAAAGTACATTAAAGTTACAGGGAACAATATTTGACATACAAATGCATACTTTATTTATAAGCATCGGTGGAGAATCTCTGTGCGTCGCTCAGAACAACTACGCTGTTAACTGGTTTAAAGGCAGAGAACTCAACATGGTTTTTGGGCTCCAGCTCAGCTTCTCCAGAGTGGTGAGTGATGAAAAGTTTTATAATGTTTTTTGTTCAAAGAGTTTTTTTTATCAAGAACTCTTATTGCCATTTTGCCCCTGAATTGTCAAATGCTGGGAACATTTCTCGTTATTTTTTTCTTTGAATATTTCGGCAGGGGAGCACGGTTAACATGAATACTATGGAGCGGATTTACAGGTTTATCAGTCAGAAAGTGACTAGTGTCCCAAGCTATGTATGGCTTGGAATTTCTTTGTTTATTGGTATGTGGGTGAGATTGATGGCCTGTTTTGCACAAAATTCTAGACTGAGAGTAAAAGCTATTCACTAGATTTTTTAATTATGTGGTATGCGTATTTCAAAATAATATGAACAAATTATCTCTCTTTTTTTTCTTGTTCACAGCTGCCGGATTTTGTGTGCTTTCCTTGGTTTGTGCACTGCTGATGTCGTTTTTTGACAAGCGAAATTCTCGTATTTTGAAAAAGGACACCACAGGGACTGGTATGTTGTTTACTTTTTGGAAATCATCACTTCCTGTAGATTTTTGTGAAGTGGAGGTTTTACTTTTAAGTGGGTATTCTATAGATCATGATTTAACATTGTGCAAAATAAATTTTCTTTTCTTTCTAGGTGAAGTGATCCGCTTACGGGATGTTAAAGATTTCAACATTTCCGTTTGGTTGTTGTGCATAATCTGTGTGTCGTATTATGTAGCAATCTTTCCTTTTATTGGGCTTGGTTTGTAAGTATGGAAGTATACATTTGATAAAAATTCCCATTGTGTTGAATCTGATATGTTTCAAGGATTCAACAATTAATAAATTTAGAGATGTTTTTTGCAAAGTGATTCTTTCATATATGTAAATATTGCATTTTGCACATATATATTGCCTACTGTAGACAGTACTGCTATATTCGACTGAAGGAAAAAAAAACCCACCATTTTTCAGGGTATTCTTCGAGATGAAGTATGAGTATGAACCCAGTACAGCGGTGGCCTGCAATAGTATAGTCTTCATTATTGCCGCGGTCGCTTCACCACTGTTTGGATTCTGCATAGATAAGACGGGTCGTAACGTGTTTTGGGTGATTATAGGAATCGTTGTAACCCTCGGATGTCATGCCGTCCTTGCCTTCACGTTCTTCAATGCATTTGTACCCATGGTTTGTATTTACTTTTCGCTATATATATGATAAAAACTAACTTGGAGACTTTGATGAATTTACATGTATACCGTATGTACATATCACTTGCCTTATGAGATATATGTGATTACCGAGAAATGTACTTATAATGATTCTTATATCAATGTTTTACGTTTTATACATTTCTTGCTAGTAAAATTGGACCCACAGTTGTACATAGACTTACATGAACCCTTAGTAATTTGCCTTTATCCGTGGTACACCAGGTTATAATGGGATTGGCATACTCAATTCTGGCCAGCGCTCTGTGGCCGATGGTGTCCATTGTGGTCCCGGAACATCAGCTGGGCACAGCCTATGGCATGTAAGTTGGGTATAAATCTTTGTGAAAAAGCTGCGGAAATATCCTGAACAAATTTGGACAAATTGCACAGGCATGAACAAAACAAAGAAGCAATTGATAGAAAATACCTTTCCATAAAATGTACATATCTGGTAGTAATATTACAGGATATATTTATGAATCATTCCTCGCTCGGTTACATATGTATAATAGACAGATGTCTGTGTATGTATTATTCCCAGCATGCAGTCTGTTCAGAACCTCGGCTTGGCGTCCGTATCTCTCATTGCGGGAATTATTGTGGACCAAAATGGCTACCTCATCCTGGAAGTGTTTTTTCTGGCCTGGTTGTGTTGTGAGTACATGTAAAATATTAATATCGCAAAGTCTATATGCTATAACATGAGGAGAGTTTTGTTGTTGATAGTATTTTTGTTATGAATATTATTCTTGATAGACCAGCCTTCTCTTGTTTCAGTGTGCTTAATTGCTGCCATAATACTGTACTTACTCGATGCTGCCAAAGGTGAATATCAGAAAACCTGTGCAGAAAATCAATCATATTATTAAGATCTGAAATATAGATATGTGGATATAGATATGTGGTATATGGCCCAAGATAAATATCGGAAAATTATTGCAAGAAATTAATCATACCATTATCTGAAAACGAAATATAGATAAGTGACTGCATCAAAATTAATAAATTTTGTACTGCTGATCAAAGTCAAATACGTGATATGATATTGCATTTGAGTTTATTTTCTGTCTGTTTGTGTTCTAACAGGAAATGGTCAGTTGAACAGATCTGCGAAACTCAGGAAACAGCTCGCTGCTTCAGAGATGGAAAGGTGAATACAGCTGTATATATAAATGATACATGGATATCAATAATAATCAATAACATCAAAGTGTTCAGTAAATAAAAGTCGTCAAGCAATAGCTACCGGTATATATACAATATATATGGTATACAAAAGAATGTTATGTTTTGAAAAACATATTAATGTTATTATCACCGCCACCCCACTCCCCCTTTCGCTTGCAGAGAGCAAGCAGCACCTGTTGAGACGTGAAGAAAGTACCTTTCTATGGTGAACCTGCTCAAAGTCATCGACATTACCAGTGTATATGTGGTGTAACTTGTGTGTAGTCCTGGTTTGCTAAATTCATTTGCAAAACTTTGATAAGTTTGATATGTGCGCATGTTTACGAATATTTGTATTGAAGATATGATCGCTAGAGGATATATTATATATCTATATATATATATATATATAGACGCCAAAGTTGTATTCACTACTCAATTGAAGTCAAGTTTTCATTTTTGTATTGATTTTTGTTTTTCACTCGGATATATTCGGTACCACTCGAAAATATCAAGTCATGAATTTAGCCTGTATATTGTTTGAGATCAATTACATTCATAGTTTTGTGTTTGTCAACAAGTAAGTTTTGAAAACTCATACTGCAAATACTTAATCACAAAATGTTATACCTGCAAATAAGCTAGCATGATATATTACAAATGTATTTATTTACAGAATGTATATATATTTGGTTACTGTTTCTCTCAATCATGATTCAGATTGTGAATATATATGAAAATCACCAATACATTTGTCTGAACGTCAATTTCATTGATAACTGTGGCAAATATATACCACGTCAACACATATGCCCACTGACACAGGTGCTACATTGTTTGTGAAATACAAGGAAAATGTTTGCAAAACATTTAATACAAAATACTTTACATGATCAAATGCTCCCAACCGATCAGTTGTCATTGTTCATATGAATTCTCTCATTGGTTATTAAAACATATATTTATAAAATAATGTTCTTCTGTGTTTGCTTGTTTGTGACTCATAATTAAAGTGATAATGGCAGTAAAACTTTTTTTTCCAAATCAATTACAATGTACATATATGCCTGTGGTCTCTCTGGAAAAATAGGTTACAAAACAAACTATGCTTGATCAAATGGATAAATCAAGCATATGACAGTACTAGCAGCCACTTTTCTTTTGTTTTGTGCGCCACTCAGAGTTAACCTAGTTCACGCTCGATTGACTCGAACATATACTAGTAAGCTGGAATCGCATTGCATCAAGGGATACAAAGCACCGGGAATGGCAGCAGTGTAAACAAACTCAAGCTATCTCCACCTGAAATTTGCAACGAAATCAATTAGAAAGGGGCATCTGTTTGGGCAAACAAGTGCAGATATATAACTATTATGTTTTCTTCATCCGATCAGAAAGATATGGCGAAATCCATAACTTTCTGCCAATATCACTTTAAAGCGAATACAATTTAATTGAGAGCGTACATGAGCATGAGTTCAGGCTACAGTATATTAATTATATTGGCCATTCAACTCAATGTTAAATGATCTTACTTTGACGGTCCATAACACCTTCCTAAAAAAAAATCGCAGCCTAACCACTATGCTAGTTTTATCCCTCAACGTATTGGGCATCGCGTGGTAAGCATGAATATATTTGACGACACATGGGATTTTTCGCTATTCTGCCTTGAATGGACCCGGGGTGAAAATAAAAAAAAATTATGGGTACTGATGCCCATGCAAAACCCCTTTGATTCCCCAGCTCCTGAGAAGAACGCCAACGAGATACTGCCTTGAAAACCGGGTCATTATTTCCCAGCAGTGCGTTCTTTCAGGTGAATATACACTCGTCCAGAAGTCTGGCCTAAAAAAATATATGAGGCGATGTTTAACAACAGTTTCCCTTTAAATTGCCTAAGTGAGGTGAACGCTCGCTGATTGGTTGAGCGATTACCGTACTATGCCCTTCACTTCTTTCAAGTCAGAAAAATTCTGTTCAGTGTATTCTAAAAAAAAATACAGAGGATCTTTGATGCAGGATGCCCACCGCGAAGTTTGGAATCTGATCTAGTGCTGCCCTCTGTAAAATAGCTAAACTGCTGCCCCCTGTCGGGCGACGGTGGCGCTACCTGTAAATAAATAATGTCAGCATCATGTGACTGCGCATGTGCGTCAGCCATTTCCTTTCTGGATTTTGACATTTGTCAAGTTTTTGACAGTTTTGCCTCAAAACGCGTGCACGAGAACGATAAAATGTCAGGGAAGGACAGAATTAGTGTATTTCCATCCCGGATGGCACAAACTTTAATGAAGGCGCGTTTGAAAGGAGCACAAAAGGGTCATAGTCTTTTGAAAAAGAAAGGTACATTTTGTATTATGGACACTCACCTGCTTGTCACTTGACTTGACATTCCGATCATCAGACTTAGCTTTAAATCAATTTAAACAGATCAATTCAATTTACAATGGCATGTTGGATATATGCTCATCCGACTTTCCATATCGTACAGCTGTATTTTCATACATGATAAGCATGTTGACTCACTAATTTTGTAGATTTATTACATGTCGTACGGTATGCCAGCACTTTATACAGGATAATTTTTCCTTACAGCCGATGCTTTGCGGCTACGCTTCAGAACCATCCTGAAGAAGATCATCGAGACGAAGCAGTTGATGGGAGAAGTGATGAAGGAAGCCGCGTTCTCATTGGCAGAGGCCAAGTTCACTATGGGTGACTTCAACGATATGGTTCTCCAGAATGTGAACAGAGCACAGATCAAGGTCAAATCGAAGAGAGATAATGTCGCGGGCGTACAGCTTCCAATCTTCGAACATTACCAGGACGGCTCCGACAGTTACATGCTGACAGGTTTGTCTCGTGGAGGGCAGCAAGTTGACAAACTCAAGAGAAATTACGCGAAGGCTGTTGAGCTTTTGGTCGAGCTTGCGTCGTTGCAGACATCGTTTGTGACGCTCGATGAAACGATTAAAATCACGCAGAGGAGAGTAAATGCCATAGAGTATGTCATTATCCCAAGGATTGAGAGGACATTGGATTACATCATTCAAGAGCTTGATGAGCGGGAACGTGAAGAATTTTACAGGTTGAAGAAGGTGCAGGCGAAAAAACAACGCGAGCGCAAAGGGAAAGAAGAATTGAAAGCTAAACTGAAGGCGCAGGGAGTTGATATCGATGACCACCCAAATCTCATAGATGATGATAAGGATGAAGACATGTTGTTTGATTGATGTCGATAGTGTGTGTATACTTTCTGAACTCGGTTATATACTGTCGTGTATATATTGGAATTAATGGAAATCTAATGTACTAGTACAATGTATATATTAGGAAACAACTCGGAGTATTACGATTGTTTATGTGTTTTATGTGTAGCAGTCTGTTCTTCCTTTTGTGACAACTTTATGGAATATTCAATGATAGAGAATATGTGTAGGATAATAAATTTAGAAAATGTGAGATGATGATGTCATATAACAAAATGGATGTACAATGTTATGTAAATTTGCTGGTAGGATAAATTCATTACTAGTAAATCATCAGTTAGACTGACATGACATTCCGGTGTTACATTCATTATAAGTATTCATTTGAAGGAACCAAATGAATGATGCACAGAATGGTGAACATTGCTATTTGCTAAGCACTGAAATGGTAGAATATATCAGTTTTTGCTGGACTATGCATTTCATAGACTGTGTTCTCTGATTCTTTTCATTTAATAATTACTAGCATTTGTTTCGACAGCAAGTGCACTATCTTGAGAACATACATGTGAGAAATCTTGAAATGTTTACTGTTACACATACTTGAAAATATCTGAATGCCATGTGCAATAAAAATGTTGAAATCGATTCAGATAGTTTTTGAGTACCAGTGTGCATGGTGTTTTTGGAAACTTGATGTAAGTTTTTTCAGAGCACAATTTTGAATATTACTACACCAAATACAGTGGTCCCCCTCACATAAGACCCCCATCTATAGACTTCCCCCTCCTGTAAAAACTTTTTCCTGTAGCGTTAGGATGACTCTAGCATGTAAATGAATCCCTCTAATAAGACTTCCCTTCAGATAAGACCTCGATTTTGTGGCAGAAGAGTAGGTCCTATCTGAGGGGAACCACAGAACTGTAAAACTTCTAAAAAACAGGAGCGTTTATTGGTTCACTCGCCTTCCTGACCCTGCGTCTATGCCTTTGTTTTAATTAGAGGCCCTGCGTTTATTGATTTGATCACCTACCATACTAGTATGTACATAGCTGCAGAAAATATGATCACGATAATTAAATCTACAATCTTGTGTGCTTTAATTTCCCCTACCACCCTGCATTGCAGTGCGTCGTCATAACATCAGCGTTTTATTGGAGGCCCTGCGTCTATTAAAAGTTTTACAGTATGTGGAATACTGAATGTATGGACTACTTTCACAGGAATAGGTATCAAACCAACAACTCAAAAACATGAAAATGACCCAAGTTATTAGAATAAACAAACATTTATTAACATAGACAAAACTACAGAGGATTTTGTATAGAACAAAGATGAGACAACTTCCAAAATTTACACAAATTATTTGCGTCTGAAGTTATGTCCAGTAATTTCAAACAAATTGTACACAATATTCAACAATATCTAGTTAACAAACATATCCTGGTAGCTATTACGTATCAATTTCAGTGGATGAATACAAATTCAGTGGTAATCTATTAAAGCAAATCCATTTGTAATTGTAGTCCTAAAAATGCTTAGGCAAATATACAACAAAATTATTTTATTGCCATCTGATCAATTTGAAGTCTGATTTTCACAATACATTCTCGATGCAAAATATACGATTTCATATCAGTTGTACATGTACATCAGAAATACCCGTTATAATATGCCCCATACAGTTATCTGGTGCATCAAAAATTATGTGTTTGGAAGTGCTTTTCATATAGTCAGGTGTTCACATACAATAGAGATTGAAAATTTGCGAATTCTTTCATGGCCAAAACTAATCCTGGAACAAAACAGCAAACCGTACTCTACAGATGAAACATGTTTGTTTTTTCTTCTTCTTCAATTACCACTGTTTAACTGTATAATCTTGTATATATACCAATATTTCTGGTTATTTATGTATTCTAACTTGACCAGATAATACAGTGATTTGCAAAGCAGCTGTATCCATGTAATACCGTGATATATATCCTAAAAGGAGAAGCTTCTAAATTCTTTCATCGATTTCTACAGCTAAAATTTGCTCTCACATTCTGCATTGATTGGTACAAATAGAGGCAGGTATGTTAATTATTATAGTAATTTACATGTTCATCTCTTACAGCAAGTCCCAAATCATCAAAAGCATGCTGGTTTCTAACTAGTTTAGTTTTTTTGTTACAGCCGCAAAGTAGACTTGAAGGTTTGAGGAGAATGTATGTGCATTAACTAATACAAAATGCACAATATCTTGTGAAGTTTAATGCCAGGGTTGGAACAAGCATGCAAGGAATGATATAGAAGACGGTATATTGCCAAATGTCCGATGTGAAATTAGTCAACATTTTTAAGAAGCACAAGAAAAGCCTGTGGTCAAACAAACAAGTTTCTGGGCACAAAATTTTCAACAATAGCATAGTATCTAAAAATTTCCTGTACATATAGTTCACAAGTCATACTGAACCACTCGGTTACATATTTAATATATAGTCTACATTTTGTGGTAAACAATGAATCAAATTGTATGTCATAATCTTAACCAGTAAATATGTAGGTTCATGCAGCGGTTGTCAAATATACGGGCATAATATAATATAATGGACTTGAATTACATAAATGCTTTGTGATTTGCATACACATACATCTTATTTCATGACTGAAGGGTCTTAATTAAAGAATACAAGCCGTAGTTCATACAAATAATTTGAACTAGGTCACAGAATACTTTTGCGGAGAAAGGTATACAGTATCAAAGCAGTTCACAACAAAATACGCACATACTAATATTAATACAGTATTGCTATATATATACAAGTACATTGTATTTCCGTCTAAACGTCGAAAATTCACAGGGAGAACACTGTACGACTCAAAACGGCACAATGTTCTCAGCAGGTCTATTTGGTTTTAGTGTTGACAAGAATTCTACAAGGAATCGGTAGGCTATAAACGTCCCTCACACACACCGGAGAATTTGTGCCTTCGACACTGTCATTCTGAAATCCCCGCCATTTCTGTACCTTGCAGCGAAAAAACGTGCTGCTCCTTCGAAGTCGAACAGTCATACATCACACGAATCACTTTGCTTCTCTGTCCAATCACAAAAGTTCGTCTTTCTCCAACCACGCCCCCCCCCCCCCCTCCCCCACCCACACCAGCATTTCCGTGACGTCCGCTTTTGTTTCTAGCGCAGCAGCGTTTCTACCAGCAGCCAGAAACATGCAGTTTCTTGAGCAGAGCTGTGCCGCCAGAGCCAAGGGAGTAATCCAAGCCCTCAAACTCACACGTACTTCGTTTCTTCCTCGCCATCGCTGACATGGGACGAAATACATCATTTTTTTATCGGTTTTTTTGGTGAGTTTTTTTCGTATAATAGTGACAATCATCATGATCACATATTCTTTATCTTTTAAAAGTTTCAAAATACATGTATCACCAATTGATATGATCGAACAGTTGTATAGGATTTATAACACGAAAACATCTACTAGTATTCGTATAATGATCAACGAATATATTATTTGTGTAAATTTGAAACCATGAGAATCCAGAGACCTGTGAGCTTACCGATGGGATCTCCTTCACGAACCATACGGTAGGTGTTGAACCAGCGGCACTCGCGCCAGATGTAGAAACCCAGGGGGTTAAGATCGTCCAGTTGCGGCGTCACCACACGGTAGTTCTCACGCACGATCTCCGTGTCGGGCAAGTAGTAGCCGCTCTAGGGGAGAAAAGGGTTAAAATTGTTCACATGGTTAAAGGTCAGTGTAAAGTATAACATCAAAGGGTTAAAGGTGAAATTATCAGATAGTAGCCGCTCTGGGGAAGGGTTAAAGGTCAAAGAGAGTGCAGTTTGAATACAAAGGGTTAAAGGTTGGGCAAAGGGTTGGAGGTGATCGACAGATTACTAAATACCATTAATGTGGATGTGTGATATGTAAACTAGACGCTTCCGGTCGCCTACGACCGCTTGGGTGTATCCCCCGTAGCCCTATCATCTCTGTTGCCCCAAATATATCACTGTCAAGTGTGAAAAACTAGAGCAAGGGCTAAAAAAGATTACCAGAGAAATGTTAAATCTCAAGTCACAACTGTTTTCTTTTCCCCACCAAAATTGCTGCACTGATTTTCCGAGGTTATTGAAGGTCGAATTCAAAATCACCACTGAAATCTCTTTATATGAATTTCCTTTCGACATGTTTGATAAAATAACGAAAATACAGATAGATCAATCTTTTCACCTATTTATATTTCAACTCAGAATATTTTACAAACTTGGTTCCAAGTTGAAATTCAAAGTAAAATTTGACCAAAAATGCATTTCAAGATGACAAAATTGGAGCTAGATTGAACTTCTCACCATAAGTTATATTTCGATCCATAATACATGTATGTGCCAAACATGGTTTCAAGTTGAAATTCAAAGTAAAAGTTGATCAAAACTGCATTTCAAGATGACAAAATTGGAGCCAGATCAAACTTTTCGTCATGAGTTATATTTTAACTCATAATACCTTCCCAACTTGATTTCAAGTTGAACTTCAAACTAAAAGTTGACCAAAACTGCATTTTAAGATGACGAAATTGGACCCAGATCAAACTTTTCGCCATGAGTTATATTTCAACTCATAATATGTGCCAAACTTGGTTTTAAGTTGAAATTCAATGTAAAAGTTGACCAAAACTGCATTTCAAGATGACGAAATTGGAGCCAGATAGAACTTTTCGTCATAAGTTATATTTTAACTCATAATATGTGCCAAACTTGGTTTCAAGTTGAAATTCAAGCTAAAAGTTTACCAAAACTGCATTTCAAGATGAAGAACTTGGAGCCAGATCGAACTTTTCATCATAAGTTATATTTTAACTCATAATATGTGCCAAACTTGGTTTCAAGTTGAAATTCAAACTAAAAATTGACCAAAACTGCATTTCAAGATGACGAAAATGGAGCCAGATCGAACTTTTCACCATAAGTTATATTTCGACTTATAATATGTGACAAACATGCTTTCAAGTTGAAATTCAAAGTAAAAGTTGACCAAAACTGCATTTCAAGATGACGAAATTGGAGCCAGATCGAATTTTTCACCATAAGTTATATTTTAACTCATAATTTGTGCCAAACATGGTCTCAAGTTGAAATTCAAAGTGAAAGTTGATCAATGTTTTCATAAAAAGCTATTGTGATCAATAATAGACTTAACTAGCAAAAAAATAATGTTAACTTATTTGGTCAGTCATAAAATCTCTACTGGACAAAGCCTTCACCTTGTTGAGCCCAATAATAAATATTTCTTGTCTTAACTATTTTCATTGTGATCAATAATAGACTTAACATGTAAAAATAAAGTTAACTTATTCGGTTACACCCAGAAATTTCTACCGGACAAAACCTTAACCTTGTTGAGCTCAATAATAATTGTTTCTCATCTTAACTATTTTTATTGAGGTCAATAATAGACTTAACTAGCAAAAAACATATTAACTTATTTGGTTACAGACATAAAATGTCTACTGGACAGAATCTTTACCTTGTTGAGCCCAATAATAAATATTTCTTGTCTTAACTATTTTTATTGTGGTCAATAATAGACTAAACTAGTAAAAATAATGTTAACTTATTCAGTACACCCATGAAATCTGTACTGGACATACTTTCACCTTGTTGAGCTTAATAATAAATATTTCTCATCTTAACTATTTTCATTGTGGTCAATAATAGACTTAACTATTTTTATTGTGGTCAATAATAGACTTAACTAGTGAAAATAATGTTAACTTATTCGGTTACACCAATGAAATTTGTACTGGACAAAACATTTACCTTGTTGAGGTTAATAATAAATATTTCTGGTCTTAACTATTTTTATTGTGGTCAATAATAGACTTAACTATTAAAAATAATGTTAACTTATTCAGTTACACCCATGAAATTTGTACTGGACAAAACCTTTACCTTGTTGAGCTTAATAATAAACGTTTCTCGTCTTAACTATTTTTATTGTGGACAAAAATAGACTTAACTAATAAAACTAATGTTAACTTATTCAGTAATATTGTCCTGTTTTCAGTGAAAACTTCAGTTCTCCATTCTGAACAAGAAACTAGTGTCATTACCTTCCACTGTACAGGCTATTGGAATGATCGTACATGTCAAAATGGATATTTAAAAATTCTGTAATAAGTTAGGCTGTTAACATATTAGTATTTATATGATCATTCCAAAAAACGATTGGTTTCGTGTGACAGCCCTTCCCAACAACACTTCCAAATATTATCGAGATTCGTCAAAAATTGCCATCTGTAGAGCGTTCACAAGCCATGTGTCTCAAACAGGCTGTTTTCAATGCAAAATGTGTCCCCAAACGACCAATTCAGTTGCCACGGCAACCAAAATCGATTGGTGTCGGGATCTTACCATAATATATGTGCCTGCGAAAAATAATGGTGATCGGGTGAGAATTGCGGCCTATAGCGCGTTCACAAGCCATGTGTCTCAAACAGGCTGTTTTTAATGCAAAATGTGTCCCCAAACGACCAATTCAGTTGCCACGGCAACCAAAATCGATTGGTGTCGGGATCTTACCATTATATATGTGCCTGCAAAAAATAATGGTGATCGGATGAGAATTGCGGCCTGTAGCGCGTTCACAAGAAAATCTCTGCGGACGCGGGCGCGGACGACGAAGCCAAATCCATAGTATCCGCCGAACTTTGTTCGGGGGATACAATTAGTATGACTTAAGACACAGATGATGAACATACCCTCAGTTTGGACAGCAGATCCCAGAAGTCCTTCGGCGGGCGCACGATCGTTCGGTTCAGCGGGATAATGAAACAGCGAGCATTATCCTTGTCAACAACGGCTGTCAAGTTCTGTGGAAAAAAACAAATGTGCACTCAGATATTTATACCATATGTTCATGTTATCATTCATACTTCAATGACTGATGGATATCAATGACTGTATGATAAATTTGGCTTCTAATCAACATGATCAAAGAGGAAATAAAAATTTTAATTAATTCAAGGAACATTCTACTCAGGAATTCCCCTTCGCCTAATAAAATCACGATTTCAAAACCGAACAGTCATATAGGTCTACATCCTATGATTCACCATATTTATTAGAGTACACTCATAGCGGTATTGACGAGGAGAATCCTAACCTTGTCAAAGTCATGCAGGATCGTAGCCTGTTTGCACTCGGCAAACTCTGGGACGTCTATCTTCTCGTACTTTCCGAGCTGCGAGTCCAGCTCAATGTGTTCCTCGAATTCCCCGTGTACGCTGTAATACTGGTTGTCACGGTAACCCATCTGCTCGCCGGGAACGTATCCTTCCGTCTGGCGATCGTAGTACGAGACACCGCAGAAGAACTGGTACCTCTGAGGGAGAAAATTCAGGAAATGATCAGATTTTATTAGGTTACCGGACCTTTGGTCCGATAACCTATTGGCATGGCGTTGCGTCCGTCGTCCGTCCGTCCGTCCGTCCGTCCGTCCGTCCGTCCGTCCGGCGTTAACATTTTTATCTTTAAAGTTAACGATCAAATCTTTCTGAAATTTTGCACAAAAATGCCTAAAAATATTTTGAGAAGGAGGTATTTTTTTGTTTTTTGATTTTCGCATTTTTTTCAAAATGGCGGCCGTTTTTGTCGAAAAACGCTCAATTTTGGACTTTGACGGCCATTTTCTCAAAAACTGTCTGATCAGTTTTGAGTTTTTGGTTTCAAAAGATTCCCCTCATATACCTCTGTGATATGTATAAGTTTGGTTGCCCTAAATCTGCCGGTTTTCGTGTGGCGGCCATTTTGAATTTTTGGCGGGTCGGCGAAAAAAAATTTTTTCGCCCCAGATCGCATTACTATCCATTTTGGGCCATTTCTAGAGCAAAAAAAAATTTTCACCCTTTGAAAAAAATTTTGGACTTAGAAAATTTTCGGCACTTTTCCCCTTCATAATGGGAGCTGTCCGGACTGTACTCATAGAACGCTTGAAGATAGAGCTTAGAAATTGGCACTTTCAAATGGGAAGTCATATATGGCGACTTGTGTGGTGACCTTGAATTTGACCTTGGATGACCTTGAAAGGTCAAAACAGCCATTTTTGGGTCGAAAAACGCTCAAATTTGCACCTGGTCTGTATTTTCTCAAAAACTCTCTGATCAGTTTTGAGATTTTTGCTTAAAAAGATTCCTCTTATATACCTCTGCGACGTGTATAAGTTTTGTTGCCCTTGAATCGCCGATCTCAGTGGGGCGGCCATTTTGAATTTTTGACGAGTCGGCGAAAAAAAAAATTTTCGCCCCAAATAACATTACTATCCATCTTGGGCCATTTCTAGGCAAAAAAAAATTTTCACCCTTTGAAAAAAATTTTGGACTTAGAAAATTTTCGGCACTTTTTCCTTCATAATGGGAGCTGTCAGGACTGTACTCATAGAACGCTTGAAGATAGAGCTTAGAAATTGGCACTTTCAAATCGGAAGTCATATATGGCGACTTGTGTGGTGACCTTGAATTTGACCTTGGATGACCTTGAAAGGTCAAAACAGCCATTTTGGGGTCAAAAAATGCCCAGATTTGCCTTTGTAGATGAAATGCTTGCAGATAGAGCTCCTGTTTGCATTATGAACATATAGGAAGACATATATGGCACAACTAATGATAACCTTGAACTTGACGTCAGATGACCTTGAGTGCCAAATGTCTGACTTGGAATGTGTAAATTGACCTGAGCGGCCTCAACGATTCCACCCAACATATTGAATATCAAATGCCGCACACATACATGTAATGGTTACATCGAAGTTCATACGGATGACCTTGATTGGTAAATCCCAAGGTCATATGTTTACACTGCGAACCTTGATTGGTAAATCTCAAGGTCTGTTACCTGCCAATGCTGCCATGGCCAAACCAAAATTGTCCGGTAACCTATCTTAGCCTTTGGGCTAATTTTTTGTTATATAATACATGCATATTAAGTTATATATAACAAAGTTACAGATAATGAAGTTACAAGTTTACTCTAATCACTGAACATGTACAATGGGCAATTTTCAAATTGTGTCTGTGTTTTAAGGTGGGGAAGAGATGTGGGGGGGGGGGGGGGGCAGAAGTTCGGGGTCAGACTTATTTAAATATTATGGAGATAATATTGTAGTTCTAAAGCTTCTTTTCTGGCTAGCATCTAATAATTGTTTTTAGGCGTTTGAAGGAATGATCTGTACTTTAACACGCTTTAAGCATGTTAAGTCAGTCTGCATTACCAATGTTTATCAAACTGCTTTACGTGTGCACAGAATATTACTTAATGTCAACCATATAAATGCGATTTGGATCGGGGAAAAAAAAATCTCAATGCTATACCATGGTAAATAGAAATGGTTTTCACCCTTTCAATCTGTACGCTATATTCATTCAAGAGAAGTCAAATGGAAAAGCTTCTAAAACCCATGTAGTGGTATCAAGGTTTTTTTCTTGGCACTGACAAAAGGCTGCCAAAAGTTATATGGCTGACAAAGGCCGCTTACAAGGTCACGGTCTGTTACATTAAAGTACTAGTATAGTGAAAATATGATGTAAATTTATATGAAAAATCTCATTGATCTGAGCAAAATGGTTTTTACAGCATGTAAATATCACAATCCGTTCAAAAGTTATAGCACTTTAAAGACTGAAATCGGCAAATTTGCTTTTTCAAAACAATTTAGCTAATTAGTATGCAAATGAGATATTCATGATGTCATCTGGGGAAGCTGTTTTAATTAGGTACTTTGATATGTATTTTTCATTCATTTAATGTTAGGATTATTCATCAAAACTTATTCTATACAGATTTTAATATGAATAATCAGTGTTTTCACTTTTTCTGTTGTTGTCAAGGTAACCAGTGACCTGGTATGTCCCATAGCAACCATGGTTGCTAGGGCCAGAAACCCACTTAGAACAGGGTATGCACGAATAAAAATGGTGCCAACTTGAGGTCTATAATAATTTATTTCATAAATGATTGGCAGAAATTCTGTGGATAGACTGACTTGGCAGTTAATGGCCATGGCAACCATGGGTAACTACGGCTATAGGGAACGACTGGTAACCATAGCAACAGTGCAGTTTGTGTGGATATTGACTATGTATGGTACATAATAATATGCACTAGTCAGATCGTCAGAACCTTCAATAAGAATCATTATATCATGGTTTGAAATATCCTAATTAAAATTTGTTCCCCTCGTGACGTCATGAATTCTCATTAGCATCTATTTTGCATCTTAATGAGTTGCTAGAACTTTTCAAGTGGCTTCTGTAATGTAGTGCCGTAATGGCAGTTTCAAATGGCTGTAACTTTTGAACGGATAGAGATATTGATATACCGTAAAAACCATTTTGCTCAGATCAATGAGATTTTTCATATAATAAAATATCATATTTTCACTTTACTAGTACTTTAATATAGGTCTCGGGTACTCATGGGTGAGTGTGTGAGAAAAAGAATGCTAGAATCATATAGATAAATTCTAATTCCTGGTTTGTGTACTGTACGCAATACAACCAGTGATATATTGGAGTATGTCTCATTCTATTATTATCTAAACACGATAATTGAGATGTGTACATGTAATGAGAGCAACGTCAGCAAAACATATCAGTTGAAAGTCCAATGCGGCACTACTGTAAATTTACTGTTCTATGTTTTCTACGCTGACTCAGACTCACCACATACAAGTGTACACGACACGTTTCACATATAACTACTTGTGTTATATTTATAATGACTGGTTTCTGACATTATGTCAACAAAAGCTGTCAACTCATATACCTATTGCTACATGATACATCCGTGATATTAATTTCCTCAGACTTTCCTTTGACATACATGGGGGAGAGGGGGGGGGGCCCGGGGTATGGCTGGGCAGTTGTTGCAACAGGGAAAATATAGATATATAATCATGTTATAAGCCTATAGAAACAATACCGGTAATCTACAAAAATAGGCCACTGCTATCATTTATTGCCATCATTCTTACAATATTTGCATGGGAAATTCCTAGAACTGTAATATTTCGCTCATGTGCTGGGCAATTTGATACATAGACTAGTAATCCTGTCATGTTTCAGGGATAAAATATGCTTGTATGTAACTGCATATATAATCACTGAACATGTCACTGTACTCTAAATTATATACTGATGCAATACAATAGGAAGTTAAAATCAGAGTTCATGGTTATCACGAAGTGTTCCAAATTTACTGGAAATGACAAGTCACGATTATCTGAAAGGGAAATTTGTCTGACCAATTCCTGATTTCCAATCTACAGATGTTGGTGAAACAATTGCTTAATATTTATACATCTTAGTTAATTTTCGTGCTATTTTTTTTCACAACATGCATTTGATTAAATCAAGTTCAATGCATCTCAACCTGAATGAGCAAAAATCACCTGATTTTTGTACAGATTGCATTATATATATACATTTACGTACTGTCTCAATTTTGCTATATGCAATTCTTAGATATTGTAACTCGAGTAACATATAATTATTATATGTCTAATTTCAGTGTGTTACACATTCATAATTCAATATCCAAATGCCAAGCGTGCGATACAAATATTTTATTGAATGTTTCGTTCCAATTGGACATACTAGTCATGGTTTAGTGACACTTACCCCTAACATTGTAACATGTGTTATGTCAATAAACTTACTATTACTACATCGTAGTTGAGACACAAAATCTACTACTTTCACATGTACTGGTACAATACCGCGAGATGACAGCGATCTATTTCATTTATTTTTTATTCCAAAAATCTTTATGACCATATTCAAACACATAGATCTGAGTCTAAGGTCGGAGTGCGCAACTCATACTTTAGGCTAGTGTCATTTTTCCTATGTGTTCATCATTGCCAAAGTGATCATTTAGGCTAAAGTATGAATTCCGCACTAGGCCCTATTGAAGTGAAGTATTCATCTTAGCCTTCTTCTCTTTCAATAAATAGCGAACCTACCCTGTTGGACAGGCGCTGGTACAGGTAGATCCCGCCAAGGATTCCCACAGCAAAAACGACGAGAGCGGTCAGCAGGACGCAAACACTGGCGAGGTTGTTACGTCTGCGCGGCGGGGTCAACGCGACCACCGCAATCGACGTCTCGTCCTTCTTCTTCGGGGCGGGCACCTGGTCAAGACAATCGGGTTTAGTTACTTGCTTGGGATTCATAAACGGTGTTTTGAGAAACTTCTACCTAAAACAAGTATTTCAATACATTTATATCATTAATGTTACAATTGTGAAACTTCAACGCTCCTTCCTTCTAGACCAGTGTAGTTTATAAATTTTAGTTTATTCGAATTTGAAATGCAGATTTAGCGAATCCATGGATTTCAGAGCTCAGATATAAATGGTTTATATACATAGATCAGTAGATATAAAATAATAAGCTTCGAATCGACGAATACCACAAAAATTTATTACTGGTAATCTTTTAACAAATCAAATGTTCTGAAGCAGTATCAGGCAGAAATACATAACAAGAGATATGCAATTTCTTGTATTCAGCATGAACATTAGATGGACGTGTACAGATGATCACACACTGTCGCAATACATGTACTATTATTGTGACCAGGTAGGGTCAGCACAAGTACGTGAGTACTCGTCAACGAGTTGATTCACAAAAAAAACAAAACTCATTGAAGTATTGATATGCATTCAGACAAGTGGATTTGACAGTGTTTTTTTAAAAAATTTTTGTGCATTTTTTTAACAAGGAAGTTTCAAATTCGATGAGTATTTGTTAAAGTACTAGTATAGTGCAAATATGATGTGAACTCATATGAGAGATCTCATTGATCTGAGCAAAATGGTCTTTACGGCATGTAAATATCACAATCCGTTCAAAAGTTACAGCACTCTAAAGACTGAAATTGGCAAATTTGTTTTTTCAAAACAATTTAGCTAATTAGTATGCAAATGAGATATTCATGATGTCATCGGGGGAAGCTGTTTTAATTAGGTACTTTGAAATGTGTTATTCATTCACTTAATGTTATGATTACTCATCAAGACTTATTCCATACAGTTTTCAATGCGAATAATCAGTGTTTTCACTTTTTCTGTTGTTGTCAAGGTAACCAGTGACCTGGTATGGCCCATAGCAACCATGGTTGCTAAGGCCAGAAACCCCCTTAGAACAGGGTATGCACAAATAAAAATGTTGCCAACTTGAGCTCTATATTAATTTAATTCATAAATAATCGACAGAAAGTCTGTGGGAAGATCGACTTGGCAGTTAACGGTCATGGCAACCATGGGTAACTACGGCTCTAGGGAAGGACTGGTAACCATAGCAACAGTACAGTTTGTGTGGATATTGACTATGTATGCTACATAATAATATGCACTAGTCAGATCATCAGAAGCTTCAATAAGAATCTTTGTATCATGTCTTAAAATATCCTAATTAAAATTTGTTCCCCTCATGACGTCATGAATTCTCATTAGCATCTAGTTTGCATGTTAATGAGTTGCCAAAAATTATCAAGTGGCTTCTGTGATGTAGTGCCGGAATGGCAGTTTCAAATGGCTGTAACTTTTGAATGGATAGTGATATTGACATACCGTAAGGCGTAAAGACCATTTTGCTCAGATCAATGAGCTCTTTCATATACCTCAACATCATATTTGCACTTTACTAGTACTTTAAATACTGTGGGGAAGTGAAAAAGGGGGAGTTTACCCACAAAACGCGATTCAGTTCTGGGTATATTGAATAACTGAGATTGTTGCGTGATATATAATAATCACGGAAGTTGGAAAAAGTTGAAACTGAACACATTTTCAAAAGATTTGGGTAGTTTTCTTATTTATATAGTCATACATAAAAAGCATATCTGGAGCTGATGCAAGTCGGTTACCTTCAGAGTTCAGATTGCCACACTGCTTAAAGAGTGGAACAGTGTGGCTATTGTATTTTTTATTACACATGTATGTATCATTCTCATAGCCTGTTTCTGCATGAGTACAGTTTAATAAAATGATATATTTTAATATGATTCATATTCCTTCGAAAACATCATCATGATAATGTCACGCAGACCTGTGTCAAGTTCCTTGAGAGTTTCAGACACGCCCACTTCTTACCATGATCCTCTGAGAATCTCACGCGAGTGCCATGGCAAAATGGCGGCAGTATTGACATGAAATTGACAGGTTTGACAGCTCAAGATATTTCACTTGTTATTTACGCCAAATACACAGCAGTACGTTTCTGATCTGGAAAATGATAGCAAACCATCCCCACTTATGTAATACAGTTATAACAGGAATAAATGCCATTTATCTGTGAAAACTGGCAAAGTACGCAGCCTGCCTACCGTGCCGAAAATTGGCGTGTGATCGGATGGCCAATACGCCATAGCATATTCCCTGCCCAAGATTGGAATACACTTACAAGAGTTACCTCAAATTATGGGACATCATAAATAGATATTTTAACAATATGTTAAATTAGCATTATATTTGGATAGGTACTAGTTAACACAGAATTTCAATATTTGGATAGGTATAAACAAAATTTCACCACATCTGGTTTAATGAGCGAGAAATCACGTTGTTTGAACTTTGATGTATACAAGTGGCCGAAAGCACTGACTGCATGTTTCATGTCATGGCAAATGTGAAGTGCTTCATCTTTTTCATGCTATTCCCAAGCTCCAGCTTCATTTTAAGAAAAGCTATAAAGAGAACTTCTGACTGTGTAAGTGCAGTAGCGTTGGAGTACCTTTGATCGGTCGTGTCCCTAATGATCGGACAACGGTTACACTTATGTGCACAATGAAACGTTCTCTTGAATCGCCTTTACTGAGTTGCGCATGCGCAGTCAAGTTTTACAAGCGTTGCAACTGATTTAAACCACACCAACGAATGGGTGTTTCCTCATTTGTGTGACCTGCGCATGCGCAGTCGAGTTGCATCTGCGTGCACGAGACATGAGTTTGTTTGCGCAATTAACATGCGCATCGGACGTATGGGAACAGGGTATTATATATTTTATGCGCAGTAAATCTAGGCCGGGTCAGGAGGCAAAAATACACACGTTGATGTTTGAATCGTGAAAATCCGTTAGATATAACTGGAGTTATGCCCTCGAAAGTAATTTCCAAGATGGCTGGACATCCCTAGAAGCTATTCAGCTTCGTTTGCATTGGTGTCAATTTGAAAGTCTTCTGAATTTTGTTGGGGGAACGGTGATTTTTTCTCCGGTGTATCACACCTTCAGCTTTGTTTTGGTATAGTGCTTACCCGGTTCCGGATAGAACTGTGGAGGGCCGCGTCATGTTTTCAGTTGGCAAGTGACATCTCGTATATGAATGAAGGAAAAATGGTTATTATTTTCAGTATTTTCCTTTTTATTTTGATATTATGCTTTAAAATTCATACCTTTATGCATCTTGGACCAAATTACGAGTAATAATTTTAATGTATGGATGAAATATGCATGTTATTCAGATGACAATTGACCTCATGTAATATGACAATCTCGTGAATTTCATCCAAATCTCGCGCGGTTTGCTCATTCAATGGGAGGCAATGCACAACGTTTCATTGTGATGTGTACACTGCAGGCTTCATTCAAGGACTGTTCAGACTTGACATTGTTTTCTTAGATTGATCACTCTTTGGTTCAATTATTCAGGCGTTGATTTTTTTTTCGCTACAACCAATCAATGGCACGTCGTAGTAACAAAATTACTAACAATATGCAACACTGACTGCATGACTGACTGACCCTGGACTGACCCGAATTGCGGAAACTGAAACTGAAAGGCTGACTGAACTGAAATGAAGTAGTCCTATCTCTGAGACAGAGTCCTATGTAAGCAATGACAAGAATTTACCGACGGAGTGGGGAATTCCCGCGCCAACGAACATCGGGTTATATTCGACGAATAGAACGATTTACCCTTAAAACAACATGTGAATCATGATGAGGGTGATAAATGTACTCAATTTGCTATGTTCGAATAAGCTGTTAAGCGATATATTTCAAAGAACATTGAATTAACGTCAGATGACAGCAAATATTGCAAATCACCGCCTTCCCAGGATGTTCGCCTTCCCAGGATGCTTTGCGAAGAATCCCTTTAATTTGGATTTTTATTTTAGGCGGAGCCTATATGTTTTGATAACTCACACGATACAATGAAAGCAGAGAAAGATTTCCCGATATAGCTGACACAGCTCATGCAAATAATCCGAATTCAAGGCCAGAAAATATATAAATATCTATGTACTCAAATAGTATATGGATTTTAGAAGGTGAATAAGCCTGTTGTAGATGAACGGCATAGGAAGTAGCCAAGTATGTACAATTATAGTACATACGTACATGTATGCATTAGCCCCGCTGTGACTGACCGCAATGTCTTCTCGTGTTTATTAGCCAGTAGATGATGCTACATTCGCGTACAGGCCACTTTGTATTTGTGAGATAATGAGAACAAAATGTATTAGCCAAATCCTGACAATTGTGGTTATAATGAATGTTTGAGAATGAGCCATGGTCACATAAAATATTACTTGCTAAAATCTTAATAATTTTACAAATTAAGGAGATATTTTTAATGAATTGCAATCAAAAAGGTGATTATCTGATTGGAATACACAGAGAACCTAAATGTAATTGAAGAAAATATTGCTCCATTGCCGTAGATCAACAGCAATAGTAATATTCGACACGTAATGGAGCAATGTATGGGAGTGTTTTCTGAATGAACAAATAGCAATTACTTTGTTCCTGTTCGGGTTTAACTCAGTATTCTTTGCATGCATACAAGTCATGATATACCAGGGAAAAAAACTCAGAGAAATATCCGAAGATTACGCGCAAACACATGCACATATTCATATATTTTGGTTTTTTTTCGAAATTGAAAAGCAAAGTCAAAGTCAAAGAATGGTATACCGTTCTGTATACCGTAGGCATCAAATGTAGCGTTCTGATCGCCATTAGTGCTATTAGTGGCGACACAACCAGCACGATGTGTGGAGCATTACTAGTATCCGGTTCAATCTGATTAACATGAATACATCTCAAGTTATCTTCACTTTCTTATCAGACTGTGGGGGAGGTGTTTAAAACATATATGTGGGAGTATATGATAATCTATCTAATTTAATCTAGCACTATTTGACTGCATATTATACATTTGACCATATCGCTTATTTATCTCAATAATCATTTCGCTATTGTCCTGGAATAGGCCAAAATTATTGTTGTGTTTATTTCATTCACTTCTAGGATCATACAGACTAATTCCCTACAATAATTTGTATTTACATACCACTAATGTCCAAGTCAATAATATGTGTCTTCTCCAGCAAGATTCTGATTGTTTTTACATCAATGTACATTAGGTGTACATCATGCCTATTCTCAATGAACTACCAAAGACTTTTTTTTCAAATAGTAAAGGGGTATACCTTGTCCATGATGAGGGGTGCAACTGTGTACACAAAACTTTTTCCTAAAACATTTTTCCTAAAACATTTTTTCTGTTGCATATGTGCCAGATTATGTCCAGTTGTTCCTGCTTTAGCTGTATCTTGAATCTTTCTTCATAGTGGTTCTTGTATATTCCACTGATTTCTTCTTTGGAAAACATTGTCGGCAAAAAATTAAAATACTTCTGTTGATGTCAAAGGTCAAGTGTCACCTCATACATGTACATCTCCTGTCCAGTCTATGTGTGTGATATTCAATGTGTTTACGCCTTTTTAAATCTTGTTCTAGTTTGCATTCACCAAGAAACCTTGCCCTCACCTGATTGGCTGAGCGTTTGACAGTCAGCTGAAAGCGGGGGGAGGCGCCATTAAATTGTAAACACAAAAAAACCGCGAGATGTAGCGGGTGGATTATGATAGATTATTTGATAATGTCGCCATATGTCAGACACCTAATTGCGTTTATAGAAGGACAACAACACACAGTAAGTGGAAATCAAGTTTATTTCAGCATATAATGCAAACTTTGGAGGAAAAAACAACAACCGTTATAGCCGGTTATAGCGGGAATCTCGTAGGGAATTTTATGCATGGCCTTACGCGTAACTCTGTTACGCTGCGGAATTAGAAATGAAGTGAAGACACACTCACACAGTCACCAGGTCACATTCAATCTGCTCACACATTACACAATCAGACTCAGTCACTCAGACTCAGTCAGTGACTGAGTGAGTTTGAGTGTCAAAGAGAATCCAACAAATTTTTTATGAAATGATCGATAATGAGCTTTGCTCGTTTGATTTGGATGAATGTCTCACCGGGGTGTCGATAACAACTTCAGGATTCAGACATTCCGTCTCCTCCTTCTTATCTGTCGTATTCGGCGTGTAGATCGTCATCTTTGTGCGATTTAGAAGCGCAAATTATGACAGACTGCCCGAATTTTGTTTTCCTCAACTGACACTTCTCGCGAGAGTTTAGGATCTGACGCGAGATGGCGCTGGTAACGAGGGACCATCTCAAAAGCATAGAGCTGTAAGAAAATTATATTATGGGATATCTATGCTCAAAAGTCTTGGAAGTGTGGTCGCAGGTTCCTCCGGCCTCTGCTTGGGCTAGTTCTTTGGGATCGCACCGAAGACAGTTCGAACTTTGAAGTTATCATCGGCGACTAATTAAATTATATTTGCCCTCGTATTTGCCCACTGAGCATTTTTATCGTACATGACACAAATAGTGTTATACAGACAATATAGGTCCACCATGGAAACTAGGTCCACATGGAAAATAAGACAAGTCCATGTATTTGTGGTCTATTTGGTGCTCCTTTTCTTGTACATTTTTGTCTTCCTCTCCTCATTCATTTCACTTGCACATATATTTCATGTCTGTATGTTGATGGCATATGCTTGAAGAAATAAATCAAATACAAAAAAATCAAAAATCAAATCGCAGGTATATAATAATTATTTGTATTTTTCATTAACTATCCTTCTATACCAGATGAACATAATTTCCAAATGGGGCAAGTCTAATAGATGATGGATGATGAAATAACACCAGCTTGAACTTTGAATTCTGGAATCATTGGGGTATTAGGCCACCATCAACAGACCACAACTATAGGCAATCCTTCTGTCAAACAACCATTCACAATAGTCTGCTTGGCCCTAACCGCAAGAGCTAAATTCTGTTGACCACAACATTCGCCTCTCTAGAAATAATCATGAGGGCCATGACCCCATCATTCTCAAATGCCACGAGCAGTTGTCCAGTTCGTACCATTGATAGGTCTACACCAGAGAGTGAACATGCACGCCTGTCAATTGAGAGGTTAGGGGCCAATCAGGTGGGGGTTTGGGTAAAAACATCTCTGTTCTATGTTTATGGGTAAAAACTGGGAGGGGGGGGGGTCGGGGGGACGGTCTGGTCACACTTTCATTCTCATAATTTTATTTTCAATGGAACTGGGGGGGGGGGGGGATCGGAGTTTGAATTTTAGTTAATTTGTTATGTATGTTGAAATAGTGAATTAGGTGAAATTAATCCACTGAACATGGTTCAATGGAGTATACAAAATGTGGAATCCATCATTTTGTCACATTATCAGTGGAACTATAGCTCCGCCAAGTCCAAATTTGATCCTAGAAAGGACCATCCAGGAACACCAAAAATCAGGAGATGTCGTGATATATGTGAATCGACAACCGCTCATCATCCCCAGACTGAAACATTGTCACCAATGATCAACTATGGACCTTTAGTAGAACACAGCAGCACTGCAGCTGAATACGGTGCCAGCTAGGATGATCAACATGCAGAGCACTGTCACAGACTAACAATGGAAATCCGGCCCATACCACGCTGATCAACACGCAGGGCACAGCCACAGACTAACAATGGAAACCCGGCCCATACCATGCTGACAACCATGTCATAACATCCAATGACCCAGAACCAGCATGTCAAAACCACAAATCGATTTTCCACTCAACGCGTTACCAACACAGGAACCCTGGCCACTAAGGATAATCCTCGATCCTCGATATCGGACCGCCATGAATAAAACATGGACCTTTCAACCCAGGATTGCAAAATAGTCCTGGATCGTCCCAGATGACTCTATAGTGAATCGGATGTACCTGACTTTCTTGGTGGCCAGGACATTGATAGACAATCGCGGATCATCACGGAAAATAATGAACCCATCATAAAGCCAACTCAGATTTGATTCACGGCCAGAAAAGTACCAGTTCAGGATGGCCTGATTCATCAATGATATGTGGAAGAGTCATAATTTTTCCGAGTTCACTCTGGGATCCAGTTAGTCCATAAGGAAGATATAAGATTCATGGATTTTATCATTCTTTTAACAAATTTCAAGAGTCAGTGAATGAACTGAATGACCTTCAACCCAGGTCTCGAGTGTTTCAAGAGGGCTTGGAAACGTGGGATTTGGAGTGAAAAAAGAAGATTCCAGTATTCTGGGGAACATGATGCTAGACATGGGTGTCTTGGGAGAGGGGGTGGGGGTTGATTCTTGCCCTCAACATCCAATCAGAGGCTGTCAATACCATACCGATATAATATGTCCACAAAAAATAATTTAATCAGTTGTAATGACCTTCACACTTGAAGCAATGGACATGGTGGACATGCAACGACCACAAATTCATAATATCCACCGACGTTGTAGTAAAAAGAGTTTGCGACAAACGTCACAATTGTTCCAGGGCCTAATAGAAGGGTCACACTAAAAACCGTCCGGGACCGTCCGGGACCGTCCGAGACCGTCCGGGGGTTGTAAATACCGTCCGGGACCAGAAAATACCGTCCGGAGAATTTGCCCGGGCCATCAAAAGCAGTCCGGGCACTACGAAATACCGTCCGGGGCTGTCACTGACTATAATTTAGGCATGTATCATACTAAAAGGTTTAGATTTAGACTGTATATCGTGTGCATATATATGAGAATTGTATAGTCACAGTGACAGTTTTACTGTTTTTGATTCTTTTGCGTTGCATGGGCTTTTTAGCAGTTCTGGGAGTCTTGGGGATTTTCAGCCTCCCGTCACTCGAAGTAATAACTTTGCTGCTTCGTTCATGAGGTGTAATTAATTTGTGAATTGATTTTGCTTTCTCAGTGTTTGATTGTGCATCCCATATTACTTTTGGAAGTTGTAGCTTCCTCACATTTGGGACAAGATCGTAGTTGCCCTGTCCATACAATGCTCTGGATAGGTCTTTAATTTGTAATTGGACAAAGTCATGAAGCCGTGTAATTAAATCCGGCACTTTCAGGATCTTCCAGTTCGCAGACAGTTTCAATAATTATGTTATTCATGGATTCGCATGCGTTGTTAGTCCAGTTCAATGGGATTACGTTTTTTTGGACGGGTGCCACACATGCATTTTCAGGATTTCAACTAATTTTTTGAAATAGCACACAAAATCTGGAATGGATTTTTCGAAATGTCCATTCATCTCAGCCACTTCGAGGTTCATATTAATTATAATTATTTATAATACCTGTTGGCCTACATGTACATTATAATAATGTGACTATCGTCTTCTCAGCTCAAATTTTGGGCGATTAAAATGGTGATAACATAATCATGACATTGACGGCCTAGTTTCAACAATGAACTTCTTCCGGATTCATTATGTATATATTATTCATTCTATAATTATTTATATTATCTAAACACTATTCCCCCCCCCCCCCCCCGCCCGGTATCTTCAGAGGCGTCTGCATCAAGTTAGGCTACATTTACTTGATATATTAACTTTCATCTCGAAATTCTCAAGTGCTCCGCATCCCGGGCCCCATGCAGTGAACAATGTTCCCCGGACGGTGTTTGTAGTCCCTGGACTGCTTTTGATGGCCCGGGCAAATTCTCTGGACGGTATTTTCTGGTCCCGGACGGTATTTACAACCCCCGGACGGTCTCGGACGGTCCCGGACGGTCCCGGACGGTTTTTAGTGTGACCGCTAATAGAAATGTGAATAAAGTGCTAAAACAGCATTTAAGTATCATATATATTATGATACTGGCTCATTATATTTGTCATCATTTGTGTATTATGGCCTTGTATATGTATATGGGGATTGGAGGGGTTTTCGATATCGGTGGGGGGTCAAACTTTGAAAACTCATTTCTCGGAAAATCCATCCAACCCCCCAACCGATAAATAATGACCGGCCAATTACCCAATGCCTGACCAAGCATCCAGTTTCATCCTCTGTCTCTGTTAATCCCAACGGTCGCCTGTCTCCCACATTGCAACACAAGTCTGGGAGCTCTGTGTGTACAGTACATGTGCTATGGGCATGTCTGACTCCGAGATGTGCCTGTAAGAAGTCATGACTCATGTAATTGGTGCCCTACTACAAGATGGAGTGGTGGCTGAAATTGCAGATGATCTGTATTGTGGAGGCAACCCACTAAGAATTTTCGTCAAACTGGTCCAAAGTGCCCTCCGCCTACATCAAAATACAATGTAACCTACAATGTACAATGTGGGATTATCCGCCAAGAAATCTATCATCTGCCCTAAAGAGGAAAATTCTAAGCTGGTACACATGCATGCTGCAACTCCACATCGTATCTCGGCATTAATATCTGTTTAGCCTCTAACTGCAGTACATGTACATGGTCGTCGGCCATGCACTGGAGCATACAAAACCTCGAGCAGTGTATTAAAAGGTTATACTGATTTTCTCACCCCACTCGATCAGGCAGATGCTGGCAAGTATTCTCACAATAAGCTTACTTTTACAGTTGACACAAGAAGACACAAGATGCATTTAAAGCCTGCAAATCCATAACCATGCCTTGACTAAATTACATCATATGGATTAGCACCGATGGTGCTGTCGAGAACAGAGGTCTGGCAGAAACTCTTTGTGTGCTGAGCGAGGGTCATTTGAAATAGGTTGGATTTGAATGTCCAACTGAAAAAGCACGTTACATCCTGGCTATCTTTCGAGATTGAAGTCCCCCCCACTGCTATGGCTGTTAAACATTTCTAACATTTCATGATCCACAATGTTCATACCACTCAATTACTCACTGACTCAACACCATGTGTTCAAGCATATGAGGAACTCCAGTGGGATAATTTTTCTGGAAACTCCAGGTTGTCTACATCTTTCTCTATTGCTATAGCCACTACACAGTTCAGATTTGACAGATTTCAGGTGCTGTAAAACTTCCGCCCAACTTCAGAACTTGCTCTCCAATTAAGAGCATGAACAAATATTTGCAAGATATTCAAACTTTTTGCCGAGTCAGAAGATTCTATCACTAGTGAGGTCTCTGTAAACAACATAGATGATGGACTCAATTCTGTACCTTTCACCAACTGATCTGCTTGGAATGTAGTTCAGCAAAACGTCGAGATCTATGCCAAACACATGTCCATCCTGATTAAAACACACAATCCTCGTAATATGCAACAAGTCTTCTCAATGACAAATGGTACCTGAGGATGGTATCCATTGTTCACGATAATGCTTGTACTGGGTGGATTGTTCTCCCATGAAGCCTCCTTGATGGTCTACTGACTGCTAACCAACTCCGGTTCAATCACTCCTTACAACATCAATTTCATTACCTTTTCACCAGGTACCAATGCTTTGCCCTCGCTCAGACTGAGCTCTCACAGCTGTCACATCGGCCTGTCACCATTGTTCCTCACTTCAGGACTTACCTGCCCTATTCATTGCTCAATCCTCATCAGATCTGCCTTATGTAATTGGCGTTTCATTCTCTGCTGATTTTATGTGCCGGTACAAACAACAGTCTCATTCAAACATCATTTGGATCTACGTGAAGCTCTTTTGGTGTGCTGTGCTTTCCAACGTCCTGGTAACCGTGGTGTCCTCTTTTGTGTGGATGCTTCTCAAGGGTTTCAGGCTCTTGCCAGTGATCTGAAGTTGCTCAAACACAACATTTGCATTCAAGACGACCTATGTAAAAATGTGAAAAAAAAAATCAGTTGCAAAAAGAGCTATTAGAGAACTCATCCTGGAAAAAATTCACCTGTCACCTAAAGATAATTCCATCTCATGTATCACACTCGTTCTGTGAACTGCTAATTTGAGTTCCCAGTTAAGCTGCTTTGGAAGACTGTCATCTCATGAGCTTGGCCTGCTTTGGTCACAGCTTCGGACACCCCCAGCTCAGGATCACATAAGGGGTGAGCAACTACCTCTCTTCAATGAATAAGATAATATCCTACAGTAAAACCATATCCACAATGCTAACCATGATCCCTGCTCCAAATCAAAGAATCGAGGTTGTCTGCTTAAACGCATGGATACTTGTGTTGACATATTCTTCTACTTACATTCAGATTGTAAAAGGACCCATACCCTAACCGATAATTGCGACTTGTGTGTCGGGTGACTAGCACACTCATCAATACCACTCACATAAGTATGAGGTACGCCTCAGTGACTGCTATCCAGTCTCCAACAACACAGTCCCAACCCACAGGCCCAATCCAGACTCGGTCCCCGTTCAGACACCTTTGGGTCATTTGAGGACAAGGAGCTACAACACGTCTGGGGCTGCGGAGCCACCTCCGTCCTACCCATCATGCTGTAAAGTCTAGCCCTTTCAAATTGGGTCGTGTGCGCTGGGCTAGCTTCACAAATTAGTCCCCTTTATACGCACTCCAAGTTCTTGCTCATTGAATCTGGTGGATAGCAAACTCGTGAAGTCCTTGATTCATTCATCAGTTTTATTCATCCAAAATCGATTGGTGGTACACCAAATAATTCCGGTTACATAAATGAATCAAACCAAATATATAACACAAGTACATATGGGCTATATCCAAATCAGTTATAGTCACATTCCTGACCGACACAACACGTGCCGGCACAGAGGGCACAAGCCCTACATGTCCGTTTAAAACTTCCAGTACTTTGATTGTGTTTGTGATCCGAATTCTCCCACTGGTCACAATGCATGGGGTTTTTATATCCCACGACAAAGGGCAATAAAAACATGACATCATTCGGAAGCTGCACCGTAAGCAGAATCCTTCCGATAGTTACAATGTCTGGCCAGCTACAGACCTGGGGAACTTTGTCTAACCCAGTGATGTTTTCGTTGCAATAAAATGAGTCAGCAATACCAAAACAAGATGACGACTAAACAAACCTGCGCGAAACCTCAAGAAACGTGAGTTCTTCAAGGAAAGAAATTTCGTTGCCATAGCTATTGGGGTCGAAGCCCAGTGACTCAACTATCTTGAACTTCTTCCAAACATGAACAAATTGGTCAAAACACAGCACCTCTGTTCTAACAACAACTAAATTATGCAATAACACATGCACCCAGTAAAGCCTGTGACAATTAACAATACCTGATCGTCTAAATTTGCAATGTACAAAAATAATTATGAAAACACAAATCAACACAATCAACATATTTGCTGTAAATCTAAAACTTCCATGTGATAATAATATTCATATTATTAATCCGATTATTATAAACAATTTTACTCATTACTCAAAATGTGGGGACTTTACAGTGACTCTTGGTCAGCCAGACGTCTCGTACTGCATACATTGTATTTCAGTCAGAAGAGGACATGTGGTGATCTTTGAGATATTATTTCGTTCATTCAAAATAACAGTATCGATGTATAACGATGCGATAATGTAGGCTTTTTGGCTGGGGTCTATGTCCAAACCAATGCAGGTTGTGAAACGACCCCTAATTCTTAATGTCTCCAAACTATGATAATAAAATACATAAATAAAAGCGATCATGCAAAAGAGATAATTATATAAGAAAATCGTTATAATACATTATTTTTGATTACAAAATGATATATATGTTATATGTTCTCCATATATTTTCACGACAATCATCGCACAGGAGACATCAGAAATGATGATTATTTCTGATACATATCGCATATTTGCAACATCCGGTCCATAATTTTCTGACACGAAACAACTTTTCTGTAGTAGTTTGTGAACATTTTGAAGTACGTAAATATACCAGAAAGCTTTGAACATTGTTTCATTCCACAGTTTATAGTCATGTCATTTGCCTTGTAATTCTGACTTTTTAAACAAAGGTGCAATGTCTTTGCGTTGTTGACACTCAGACTCAGTGACCACAGGTCCGACAGACCCATGCCATGGCAGACTCAGCATGCTATGTCATGGTCTTGTTATGACATTTTGCATTTCAAGTGTAATTTCATTTGTTTTATGTCAGCATACTTTGCAATGCAGGTAGGCTCCTGATCTGGGGCGTAGCTTGTCACAATGAGTGACGACTCGCCAAGAAGTCCCGACGGAGGACACGCGGACGGAACCTCAACGCCCGGCAGTGCCACGCCCAAATCTAAGGTGCGTAAACATAGTCATATGGCAGGGTCTTCCAACAGTATAGGTCAGTAACTGTCAGTTTGCCTCATAGAAGTGTACGATTTTCAGTTGCAGTTGTTCTGCAACTTGTGTTTCTCACTTAGCTCATGAAAATAATTTTTTTGGTTTCTTTGATAAACCCATGTGGTCAAGATAATTGGGTGACTGCAATGATTTGAAAATAAAGAACCAAATAATTTGAAATGAAAACTCAACATATTTTTGAGTAGATCTATTCGATTATTTAAAAGAAAAGAGAAAAGGATCAAATGACCAACTTCATTATCACAATCTTTTCTTTTTATTTCAGCTGGAAACACTGCCCCGAGAGGATCTCGTCAAATACATCAAACGGCAGCTCATTGTTCTCCAGAAAACCAAAACAAAATGTGACGGTAGGGGCCTATTCATTTACACATTGTGTATTGAAGCATCTATATCTGGATTGAAGCTAAACAGTATTCATGAAGTTGGCGTCCGAATGCATGATTTGTCCTGATAATTTGAACAGGAAATGTGACAAGAAGTTTTTGTTAAAAAAGGGTTCAAACTGTAAAGGTGAATGATGTAAAAAAAAATTTAAGATATGTTAGCAATATCAAAACGTTACTGCATTTCAAGCATGTCATAAACATATAATTCGCTCATCATGGATATGTTGAAATGTGGGACAGATATGCAGTTTTGAGTTTTCTTAATTTCAGAGCTTGCCAAAGAGAATGCATCCTTGAAGAACCAGTCTTCAGGAGGTGGTGACAGCGGTGACAGAGTAAAGGTAGGCTGCTTATGTGGATCATATTTACAACTAATAGATACCTGTACCATTACCTTTCATGTTCTTTCCGTGTACTAGTATGCAATGGTGTACCAGATTCAGCATAGTGTGGTTTTTCCCTTCAAACAAATGAATGTATGAAGTTTTATGTATTGGTTTTGACATTGCTGGCCCTCGACACTTTTTGTTATCGTGTGATGTCATAGCGCGGGAGAACTGTTTGCCACAGTCGCCATCATCGTTCTCGAACCAACACCTGGTTCGCTGATTCACAGTCACATATTTCATAATTCACGCTTGTAAATACTAAATAATATAATTTTCCTGTTGTAGCTGCTAGAAGACGACCTTTCGACCCTACAGGCAGAGAAAGACGAGGTGCTTGCTGCTTACAACACCGTACAGGAACAACAAGAGGCATCCGCGGGCAAAATCCGGGTCTGTAGTGGAGGCATTGTTTACAAACAAGATTGAGGTTTTTGTTTTGTGGGCGGGAAGCTAGGCGTTTGTTTGGCCAAACAGTTGATTTGTGGTGGGGTTTCATTAACATTTTGTTTGTTCACAATGATTTGTGTATTAAATAATCATACATTTGGTTAAACATGCACTGAACCAGACCGATGTCCGGGTGTTGGTTTTGATGTGGTTGTGGACTTGTGGTTGTGTAGATTTGTACAGGCGTGATCTTCTTTCTTGCAGCAACTTACGGAACAGGTTGAATGTATGCAAATGAAGGATGCCACGTTAACATCCTCTTTTCAATGTATGCAACAGGAATATGATGTTCTTCAGAAGAAAAATAAGGTGTGGGGTATTGTTGAGTTTCTTTCGCTGCCATTGTTCATCATGTTCACTTTTGTAAATATTGTAAATATCCCTTCAGCTGATTGTTTGAACTCTTTTTCACTGCAATGAAACTTTTAGATACTTCGGATAATTTCCGATCATGTGATTGTTCAATTCTGTTGATATATGTATAGTCATTGCGGAATTGTAACAAACTGTTTTCATTGATGAATTGTATCAAAAAACTATTCTGAGAATAGCATAAAGTCCTGAAAAACCAACATACCTCCTTCTCTCATAATTTACGAAGTCTTGAAAAATAAGTGATTCTTATGATCATGTTATATTTCTGGCTAGGATTTGGAGGAGCAGGTTTCAGTTCTGACGGATGCGAGAGACGCGATGATGGCTCAAGTTAAGCAGCTGAAACAGAGTCGATCTGACGGGGAAAACCAGCTGCGGGAACAGCTGGACCATGCTCTCGCCAAGAAGGAACAGCTGGACGAAACTATCGAGGTGTGTTAATGTGTGACAGCGGGTGTGGCCAGTTTGGATGTAAATCAGTGAATCGCACGTGATTTGTAATGTTTGAGATGATATATTTATAACCAATTTACATGCTATGAACTTCTCAATCAATTGGAATGTTTTGTTTAACAATACAACTTCAGATCAGAGTTGTAACAAAAGTATCAGAATATTCCTAAAATGGCGTGCAATGATTCTCGTTAGTTAGCTGAATGTGGCCACGCGTGTACGTATGTACATTGTTAGAATCAATTCAGTCCTGTACATTACTGTAAAACGACTAATTTTGGTGGCTATTAACTTCGGTGGTTGTGAGCCCTATGTTATTTGGCGGAGATTTAATTTGGCGGTTTCAGAATCACATATATATCTTAACATATATCTAGTTAATTTGGCGGACGATTTAATTTGGCGTTTTTTCCAAATAAATTGTCAGCCAATAGTAGTCGTTTTACAGTAATAATAAAAATAGCAATATTAATCTCTTATATAGCACATATAAATGAGTATATATGTTATCTCTGTGTAGACTCTGCAGCTCAAGTGTGCAGACTGGGAACAGAGACACAAGGAATCCGAGAGTCGACATGAAGAGATGGTCTCCAAACTCGGCGCCTTGACGGGCGATCTCGATCACGTTCTCACGGAAAAGTCACAACTCGAGGCAGAGCTTGCAGCAGCTAAGAGCCAATCACAGGCCTTGGAACAGATGGAGGCGGAACTTGCAGCAGCTAAGAGTCAATCACAGGCCTTGACACAAGTGGAGGCGCAGCTGAATGAGGCAAAAGGTCAGGGAGATACCATTCTCCAGCTACAAAAGGACATGGATGATCTCAAATTACAACTGGAGGAAAGCAAAGCTGCTAAAGATAAATCCAACGAACTGCTGCAGCTCAGTGAAACAAAGCGGAAAGAATTTGAGGAGAGTGTTAGCCAACTAGAGAAGGACCTTGCAGCCTCCAAAGGTGAGGTTGAACAACTGTCAAAACTGGCAGAAGACAGGCAAGCTCAAATGGATGAGCTCAACAAGAGATGCCTTGACATGGAGAGTGAAACCAAGGAATGGCAAGAAAAACACTCTAAGCTTCAACAGGATCTCGACGAATACGTGCATGCCACTGAAATGCTCAATGCTAAACTCGATGAGACAGAAAGATCACTCAAAGATCGCACCACAGAAGTTGAAGCCTTGAGGTCAGATAGCACCAAAGCAGATGATGCTGCAGAAATGACATCGAAAATAAAACAACTTGAAGCTTCTCTGCAGGAACAAGTCGAGCAAAACTCACAGCTGCAGGAAGAGAAAAGCGACAACGAGAAACGCATCAACGAGCTCAAAGAGAAACTGAACGAGTGGGAATCAATGATACAACTGATACAGTCGGAGAAGACACAGGCCGAGGGTGACCTCACAGAGATGTTGGAGAGGGAGAAGGGAACCATGAATGACCTTGATGACCTCAACGCCTCGCTTCATGAGGCCCTCCAGGAGCGAGATAGTCTTCGCGATCAGATCTGTAAGATGACAGAAGAAAAAGGTGGGGTGGCGGGGCGACTGAACCACTTGAAGGAGATGCTCGATAAACTGACCTTTGAGCGAGATGAGATGAGTGAGCATTGTAGGGCGATGAGGCAGCAGTTGGAAGGCAAGGAGAAAGAGGTTGAGGCGATGGCAAAGGACAGTGAGTTGTTAAATGAGGAGAATGAAACTCAACAGAATGAAGTGGCGGAGATGAGAAAGACCAATGCTGAACTCCAGGATAAAATCAGAGAATTTGAGGAGCAGAGTCGACGCTTGGAAGTCGAGAAGTCAGAAATTCTGAAACAACTTAATGAGAGCCAAGGTGAAGGAAGTTCCTCCATTGAAGAGCTTGCGGAGTGTAAAGCATCCATCGAAGGTTTGAAAGCAGACAACGAAAAACTGATGATTGAAGTTGAAGAGAAGAAACGTGACTTGGAAATATCTAGAGGAGACGTAGAAAAACTCCGAAAGGATTTGGATGAAAGTGAACGGCAGCTGGAGAGTTTTGTTCCTGAACGGCAGATGTTGGAGGAGAAACTGGTGGAGTTCTCCAACATGAGGAGACAGTTTGATGGTCTGAATGATGAGAATTCCAAGTTGAAAGAAGAGATGGAAAGGTTGAAGTCATCAGCTGAGTCGGACGTTGAAAGTCGACAAAAAAGTGAAGAGGAAATGGAGCAAACTGTTTTATCGTTGAAGGAAGAGATCAGTTCACTTCAAGAAGCCAAAGAAAAACTGAATGCTACAGTATCAGAGTTAAATTCTTCTCTGGAGAATGGAAATGTTCAGTCTGCAGAGACACTGAAAGAATTGGAAGAAACTAAACAAACTTTGGACAATCTGCAAACAACGAACACATCCCTCCAAGAAGAAATGACTGCCCTCTCAGGCAAAATTCAAGAATTAGAATCTGAAAAAGAAGACCTGCTCAAATCCAAAATAGATCTTGAAGGTCAGATCCAAGCAGCTACAGATTCACTGGAAGACTCTAAGAAGATCATCTCAAGCCTTCAGTCAGAGAGCGGTGAGGCAGTCACAGAGTTACAGCAGACCCTGGAACAACTTCGTCCTCAGCTGGAAGAGATCAAACAGGAGAGGGACAGTCTCAAAACCCAGGTTGAGGGGCTGAAGGCTGAGCTGACATCCAAGGATGAGAAAGTGGAAGTGACTCAAAGAGAACTAGATGAGGTGAAAGTGAGCCTCAGCAAGGTCCAAGGGGAGTTGGATGAGGTTACAGAAGGAAGAGATTCTCTGGAGTCCGTCATTGAGGAATTGAAGGCTGAAAGAGTGGAACTTCACAGGGCAAGGGACAAGCTTGACACTGATGTCGCAGAACTTAAGCAGAACTTGGTGGAAGCAGATGAAAAGAGGAGGGACAAGTCCCAAGAAGTCGCTGATCTTCAGTCGCGACTCGAAAGTGTTCAGACAGAAAGTAGTGCAATGGTACAACAAAAGGCAGAATTTGACACGGAAGTTTCAAACTTGAAACAAACATTATCCAGCGTTGTGGAATCATTGAGGGAAAAATCTGAGGAACTCGACACATTACAAAGTCAACATGATGTCGTTTCCGCTGAGAAGGTTGAATTTATGAGACAGAAGGATAAATTCGAAACAGATGTTTCTGAGCTGAAACAGGCACTAGCAGAAGCAGAGGAGAAACGCAAAGAAAAGTCAATGGAATTGGAAGAAATGAAGTCGACATATAGCACCCTTCAAAGCGAACACGGAAAACTTCAAGAAAAAATCACAGATTTGGAGAAACTCCTGGAAGCTACTAAGCAAGGGAGTGACAGTAGCGGTCAAGAAATGGCAAGAACTCTTGAAGAAATGACCGCATTAAAGGAAGAAAAACAATCACTCGCACAACAGTTGGCACTGATCGAAGGTGACCATGCCGAAATGGCCGAAACTTATAACAGCCTGTTGGCCGAGACATCCTTATCCAAGAGAAAACTTACCGAACTGAAAACAGAGAAACAGAACTTAGAAGTTCAACTGACACAGCTCAAAGAATCAAACTCCACACTGGAATCTAATCTCAATGACAGCAACAACAAACTTACTGCAGTGGAAAATGATCTCGAGCACCTGAGGGGATCCTCCGAAGGTCAACTCAGCGAGGTCGAGAAAAAAGTTGAGTCCCTGACTCTGACATTGAGGACTAAAGAGGAACAGCTGGAGGACCTGCAGAGGATCCTGGGGGAAGTCACCGGAGAGAACCAAGCGCTGACGCTCAAGGTCAAGGACGTGGAGTCCCGGACGGTGGAGTCCACTCAGAAATCAGAGGTATAAGATGGTTTATAGGAAGAAAATGTTGAGACTGGGAAATTCTATGTGAGACTGTGTGAAATGAGACTGCATAAGCTAGATAAAACGTCAATATGATAATGATTGCGATCATAATTTCTACACTTTGTAGAGCAAGTTTGGTATAATTGTATTTTTGCACACAGGCTAGCGATAACATAGCTGAGAAGTTAGCGGAACTCGAGAAACAACTCAAAGAGAAGGAAGACAGAGAAAGCAAATTCAAACAACTGGCACTCAAGGCCAAAAAGGACGCGGCTGATCTCAAACCTAAGGTGAGAAGCTGGAAATATTCCGATAAACAGTAACAAAAGTAGGAATTGTGTTCTTCTGCCCAGGTTATAATTATGAATACCAGAATGTAGAAATTCTATTGGAAGGTGATTTCACGATGCCATTAAAGTCATCATGTACATTTCATTGCAAAAAATTCTCTTTCCGGATAGCTGGATGCTGCCATGAAACTCTGCGATAGCCTGAAAGCCGACAAGCAGAACTTGGAGACGGAATTGGCACGCAGCCAACACCAGACGCAGCTCAGGGGTCAGAGCAGCTCCCAACACTTTCAAAACTTCCAGGTAGCTTTTGAGATGACCCCCCACTCAGTTTTGGCACCAAATCACTAATGGATATCGTCTGTAATCATCAGTGACATACATAAAAATTCAGGGGGTAAAATTACGTTTTATATTGGTAATGCAGAAAAACAAACTAATGACATCTTGTGCACTCGTAACCAGTGCTGAACACCCCCATTTATATCACAGCCAGAAACTTGAAAACGATCTCATATTTTCACCGCCAGAGCCTGCAGGCTGAATATGACAAGATGGAGACCCGCGTAGAGGAAGAACGCGAGGCTAGGCGCGGGGTCGAGCGGGCCATGAAACAGGTCACAGAGGAGCTCGCCAATCTAAAGTCGGAGAACGTCGAGCTTAAGGACGACAAGGAGAGGATCAACAGCCAGATAGAGAGGCTACAGAGAGAACTGAAGGTTTGTGGTGTGTCGGGCTGAGTTTGTAGGAATGTGATGTTTGTTGGTGCAGTTCTCGTCATGGCTGAATGGAGACATTTATTTGAGTGAATTTGATGAATTTGTAGAATGTATGTCATTATGTCATCATTGTGTTGAAGCAAAAATTGCATTCGTATTGTGTGTTACAATGGAAATTCAATCGCTCACTGAATATGGGACTCAGCATGTATACATCAGTATATTTTTTCTATTGATCTTCCAGGACAAAGAAGCAGAGAAAACTATGGTAGAACAGGAAAAAGACGCAGAAAAGATCCAGAAAGAAATGGCGCTGCAGGAAAGAGCTGAGGTTTGTCCAAAAAAAGAAAATGCCGTTAATTCAGGGCACCTCCAACTTAAACCCTGGCAGAAATAGCAACCTGAAAGAGATTTTTTATCGCACCTGTATTCAGATGGAAGGGAAGCTGCATCAGATGAACTTGGAACACGACGCTCAGACAGAAGGACACAAGGTCGCCCTGACAGCGTTAGAGAACGAAATCAAAGAGCTCAAGGATAAACTAGTCCATGCTAAAAAGGTATAGAGTGTGATGACTAAGGTTACTGGTAAATATTGTGCAACACTGCAAATGACCCAATAGATACTAGTATGTACTTAGTTAACCCTTTGCATGTTGAGTCCGAGTATATTTGGTATGTGTGTATGGTTTCCCAAACATGCTGGACATCCCCACACTTTCTCTTTCTAATCGGAAATTACGTCATTAAAATTCACACAATTTGATGCAAAAATAAAGTTCATTTTTGCCCCATTGGTAGGAGTTGCAGTCAAACAACATGATGGACCTTGAGATTGCTGACTATGAGCGAACTGTGAAAACCTTGCACGAGACCGTCGCCGAGCGCGAGGCCAAAGTTTCCGAGATGGAAGCAGAAGTCCGGAGACTTGAGGAGGTCACAGCCTCACTTCAAAAACAACTCGGTGAGCTTCAGTTGGCCTTCATTCATATGTAATATATAAATGACATAAAAATTAAACAACAAATGAATACCATGTCACTCACTGAATTTAAGTTTCAAAGATAGCTTAAACTTTATAAACTGATTTGTTTTGGTGTATTATAAATTTATATACCAGTAGGTTTGTCATAATCTTTGCTCCAATTCATTAAGTTTGTTTTTTTCCAAAATTTACACGCGTTTGTTAGACTCGGAAGTTGTGATACCATTTTTCCGTCAACAGAGACTTCGGAGAGTCAGTATCTTCAAGCGGAGGACCGCGGGAACAAACTCAAGCAGATGCTTGTCAAGACCAAGAAGGACCTAGCAGACGCCAAAAAACTGGTGCGTGCACTGTACAGTCAAATATGTTCAGTCAATTGTGTTAACTTTCATTCTACCGAAAACCTAATAAAACAATGAAAGGCCATGAAGTCATCAATTCAACAACTACCAAATATTGCGGCCGTGTTTTGACGTTGCTGTTTGATTGTATGTTTGCCCTGCAGGAGAGTGAACAAAGGACCAGCGACGCCCAGCTGAGAGGACAGCTGGAACAGCTGACCCAGGAGGTCGAAGAGCAAAAGGTCAGTCTCAGGAAATGGTACAGCTGTGGTGTTCTATCATAATACATGTACCAGAAATTATTGTGGATGTGATTTAGATGATAAAGAATAAAACTCCAGAAGATAAGCTTCTATATTTCTTGTATGCTGAGGGCAATTTTATGATGTTTCATATGTGGCAAAGACAAAATTTAAATGTACTTGAGTTGAAAATTGCATGCCCATGTGTTTTTCAATCCTTTTATCTTTAATTGCCTCCATGCATATGCAAATGATAAGGAATCATGCCATCTTTGGACCTTTGTTGACCGATACAGATCCATATCGCTGGCCTGGTTGCTGACAATCAGAAACTGACAGAGCGAAGTCGTAACATCTCCGATACGCACCAGCGGTCAGCTCGGACACTGGAAGCACGTGTACAGTCCCTCGAGCATGACTTGGAACTCGCACAAGCCGAGCAGAAAACCATCATGGCCGAATACGAGGGCTATAAGGTATGTGGGTTCAGATGGATGTACTGCGTTTCTTCGTATCGATCTCGGATCTACATCAATGAACCAATGACAGATGATTTAGTGTTTTAGATGCTTCCGTGTTACCTATATACATGTAGTAGTTTTTTGCCAAATGGCTGCTCAAAGCAACGAATCCTCTGTTTATGTGTCTGCTTGCTGTAAAATGCTTCTGGTTTTGTCACAGGTTCGAGTTCACAGTGTTCTCAAGCAGCAGAAAACAAAAACCCATGAGGAAGTGTCCCTCGAACAGGAAAAACAAGAAAAGTAAGGTTTTATGTCAATAAAAGTGTCAGCGGTTGTAAATTTCTTATCTACATATTCAAATTCCTTTCAATCAGCATCTCTCTACAATGTATATGAAACATGATCAAAGTAGCCTTATGGACTACACAAATATGTTATTTCCAGAGAGCGACTCCAGAAATCACTCGATCAACTGAGACTGAAATACCAGGAAACACAGTGAGTAACCATGGTGACATGCTTGCAGGAAAATCTGCGCATGAAAGTTGTTTGTTGTGTCGAAAAAAATGTAATCATGAGTCACTGGTGTTGTGCCTTGAATAAGTTTGTAAGTTTATTTAAATCGCAGAGGACTCGCTCATTCCCTGACCTTGTGGATGATTTTCTTGCAAGAGATGGTCTTAGGCACAAGATTTTCTCTTTGTTGATCTTTAAACCTAACAAAACAAATTTCCAGTGGACAAACCTGAAGTCGCACTCCATAAAACACATGCTGAGTCCACGTTATATTCCTGTTGTTTGAAGTGCCACTTTTTCCCGCCAGTGCCCAGCATATAGCCGTGCAGAACGAGAAGGAGGCTCTGCACGACGAACTCGAGCGGTTACAGACTCGGTACACACGAGTACTGGACGATCTACAGAGCAAAGAACAGACCTGGAAGGAACGGTGAGTCTTAATGTATTAAGTCTTCATTTATGTGTAAACTCATTTGATCATTTAAATGGAGTATAAATATATGAAATATAGACCTGGTATGGTGTGATTCTGGTGACAAACGGACATACACCTTTTGTTCAATGTCAGTAGAATTCAGACTACTCCAGTGACACAAAATGTGTCACCAGAATCACAGCGTAACGTAACATGACTTACCAGCCGTATTGAAAACTGATTGGTACACTGAAATATGTCAGTCCAGAGATAGGTCCTTCAAAAGGTTCTTGAAGATAGTAGGTTGATATTCTGCTAGAGTAAGAAGCTAAGTGGCTGTATTCTGTCATTCCCAGGTTGGATTCCCTGCATGCTGAGAGGTCGGCCAGTAGTTCTGAGCACGTCGAGACCATCAAACAGCTGACACTACAGAATGACAGCCTGACACACACATTCAAGGTATGGCTGTGTGCTTCCGACAAAATGTGACTCCTTTACCCACTAAATATGTCAATTTTGTTGGAATTGCAGGACAAGTTGGAAATGTTGATTTTCATGATCATGTAGTAGGAGTATTTTTGTAAAGAATGGAAAATTTCATCACGAAGAGTATTGTCAAAAGATTAATTTTGGCGACTATTAAATTCGGCGGCTGTGAGCCCATTGGTGGAGATTTAATTTTGCGGTTATATGCCTATATCTTACCTCCAAAACACATTACGGGTTATGGCTTATTAGCCTTACTGACATAGGAGTTCTCCATAGAGAGAACCCCATTTGGAAAATGGGCTAGACAATGAATTGTCCAAGCCACTAACCCACGTGACCGGATGGTGACGTCATTCTCGTCTCCTATGGCTGCTCTACCACATTGGATTTGCCTTGCTGACATAACTTTGCGAATTTTTTAGTTTTCATCGTCTTACGAACACTTTCTTTGCATGCCTTTTTGGATATTTCTTTTCCTCGCTCTTTTGGCGTGCTTCGCGTGGATAGTTTCCGCTCCTCGGACTTCGTTTTGTGTTTGGAGCGCGGACTCCCCTCTTGCCGTGATGCGCCGCTGTGCTCAGTGCGGGCAGCAGCTTCCGTCGTGGGAAGTACACTCAGAGTGTATTGCGTGCCAGGACCCGGTGCATACGGATCAACTTACGTGCGGTTTGTGTGCGGACCGTTCGCGGGAGGAGTGGGGGCAGGTTCTTGGAGCTGTTCTCGCACGGAGAGACAAGTTGTCCCGTCAAGTGTCTCCAGCCCCGTCCTCTTCATCTTCCGCGTCGTCGGCCAAGCGTCGCCGCCGTCAGGAGAGGAAGACTTCTGCCCTGCTGGGCAAGCTGGATCGTACCCTGGTTTGCCTAGAAGCTAAGTTTTCTTCCCCTTCCTCTTTGTTTTGTTCCGCGGGTGATCTGCTGGTGGGAGAGTCGCACTCGACCCACGGTGGCACGCCCCGGGAGTCAATTCACTGTGTATTTCATGTACCGTCAGCGGGGATCCTGTTTGCGCGTGTCACCTCCGCTGTTATCGGCGAACAGGTTCCTGCAGCTGCACCCGCGCCTTTTCTGGCCAGTTCTCCCGCGTTTTTCGGTTCCCGGCCCTCGGGGTCCGGACCCCGTACGGGGTCCGGTCCCCGGACTTCGGTCCAGGGGCTTTGTGTGGCCCGTCGTAGCGGTGCTCTGGTTAGTGTGATGGCGCGGAGTCCGGACCCCGTACGGGGTCCGGACCCCGACCCTTCGGGTATTCTGCGCTTGGCACAGCCTCAGTCGCAGAGGCCGGCCCCCGTGCTTCGGGGGCCGGGCCCCGTGTCACGGGGGCCGGGCTCCGTACGACGGGGCCCGGACCCCGTGCCACGGAGTCCGGGCCCCGGGGTGCGGATCCGGCACTCGACTCTCAGTGCTGTTTCTGCCCTGCCGTTGCCCGCTCGGGGCTCGGCCCCCGTCCTACGGGGTCCGAGCCTTGAGTGCATGCTGTTGACAGCTGCTTCTATAGAGAATTCTACCGCTTCTTTCTCTTTGCAGAGTTCATCGGCGTTGACTGCCTCTTCGGCCTCTCTCACCGTGACGACTAGCTCGGTGGCCCAGCCTTCCTTGCCAGGTCCTTCTTCGGTGGTCTCTCGGCCCCCCTCTCCGTCTGGAGTTCCCCCAGCGGCCCCAGCGATGGATGTGGCTAGCCTTGTTACGGCTGTTTTGGCAGCCCTGGACGCCCGCGCGGGTGTGTCCCTTCCCCCCACGTCAGATGCCTTACGGCATACTCAGGCCTTGGAGCCTCCCCAGCAGTTGCCTGCGGAGATCTTCGGGGAGGAGTCTGATGAGGACTCTGGGGAGGAGTCGCTTGCGTGCGGGCAGGATGTGCCTACTCCTTCGGCGCCACTGGCTCCAGTTTCCAGGAAGCGCCCAGCTTCCGTCGTGGCTTCCGTGGCTCCCAGCGACAAGCGCTCTCGTCTTGACGCCGAGCCGGCCGACAGTGAGGAGGGAGAGGAGGACCTTTCCTTTGATCACAAGCTCGACCTCGTGCGTTCGACCTTGGAGCCCACCCTCTTTCCAGCTGAGCCGAAGCCCACAGTGTCTAAGCGTCCGACGTCGCTGCTGGCATCCCAGCGCTCCCCGGAACGTCAGCCTCGACGGGGTCTCCCTATCCCGGACGGGCTCCGCGAGGAGTTTTCCCGGCGCCGTTGTGAGACACTGGACCAGGGGAAAACAGAGTTGGGGAAGTTTCCCCGTCGGCCTCCTTTCCACAAGAAGGACTACCTCCCGTCCAACCCGGACTACCTGGATAAGCCAGCGGTATTCCCCGAGGCGGCGGCCCAGTACCTTGGCGACAAGGCTCGCCCCGTGACCCTTCAGCCGGAGACCTTACTCTCCCTGAACCACGCCGTCCGCGCCGCCACCTGTGTGTCCTCCCTGGAGGACTGGTTCCGTACTGCGGCTTACCGCCAACTACAGTCTGCCTTGACAGCGCTGGAAGACCTGGAATCCCCACCGTCTCAGCTAGTGTCCCTGGGGGACCACCTCCGTTCGGCGTCCCAACTCCTGGAGTCTTGTGACTTGGCGTCAGCCCACCGGATGGAGCAGTCCACGTACGTGGAGTGGGTCCTCCACTTACTGAGGAGAGACGATTTTCTAGGCCAAGCTAGGTTCAAGCTTCCCCCGGCCTTGGTGACGGAGCTTCGCTGTGCCCCGCTCGTAGATCCAGAGGCAGGGGCTGCTCTTACCTCTCCTCCACCTCTCTTCGCCGGCCTAGAGTCTAAGCTGCCTGCAGCTCGTGAGCTGGCCCGTCAGGAGGAGTCGGTCTCGACCAGTAAGCGTCTCACGGAGACGATCGCCAAGCGTCTGGCCTCCCCTCTTCAGGCGTACGCCCCCTCTTCCTCCAAGCCTCCACCGACCAAGTCCAAGGAGAAGAAGGAGAAGAAGCCCTTTCAGAGGGCCCCTGCCGGCAGTAAAGCGACCAAGAAGTCAAAGCACAAGGGCAAGCCCAAGCCAGCAGGGGAGAAGAAGTCCTCCGCCCCCGCAGCAGGTGAGTACTTCACAGAATCAGCTCCCTGCGATGGACCCTGCGATACCTCGGGCTGTCCCACCCTCGTTCCAAAATTCAAGCGAGCCTGTGGGCGCCCGTCTAACAAATTATTGGCAAGAGTGGCAGACACTCGGAGCCAGCCCGTGGATCGTGTCGGTCCTTCGCAGGGGCTTTCGCATCCAGTTCAGTCAGCGTCCTGCACTGGCTACCGAGCCTATTCCCTTTTCACTTCCCGGAGCTCACGCCAAACGGTTAGCACTCTCGCTCGAGATCGCCGATATGCTGGCCAAAAACGCGCTCGAAAAAGTAGGAATTTCCTCTCCAGGTTACTACAGTATCCTGTTCTTGACTCCCAAGAGCTCAGGCGGGTGGCGCCCCGTGATCGACCTGTCCGCTCTAAACCGCCATGTCAAGACCCCCAAGTTCGCCATGGAGACGGCGGAATCGATCCGCTTGTCCCTTCCAAAGAACTCTTGGGTCGTCTCCCTGGATCTGAAGGACGCGTTCTTTCACATCCCGATTCATCCGGTCTCCCGCAAATATCTGCGCTTCGTGCACCGGGGCACCGTGTATCAGTTCCGTGCCCTGCCATTCGGACTGTCCCCGGCTCCATGGATCTTCACAATGGTGGTGAAAGAGTTACAGATACTCGCCCACAAGGAGGGCATCCTCCTCTACCAGTACCTAGACGACTGGATTGTCTATCACCAGTCTCCCGAGGTTCTGACTCGGCACTTACAGTGGGTCCTGGACTTGTGCAAACGCATGGGTTTGTTGGTCAATCTCCAGAAATCAGAGCTAACGCCGGCCCAGGACTTCGTGTTTGTCGGGTACCGGTACAAGACACAGCTGGGTATGGTTTTTCCCACGGAGGAGCGGCTGTCAAAGATACGGTCCTTACTCCGCAGATTCTTGGACGAGCCCAGTCAGTCAGCACAGGTCTGGCAGTCGATGCTCGGGTTGCTGGCAGCAACCGAGAAGTTAGTTCCTTACGGTCGACTCCACATGCGGGAGTTACAGATCGACCTTCGCTCCCAGTGGATCGCAGCCACGGATTGCCCTCAGCAACCGGTCGTCCTTTCTCCAGCAGGGAAGGCGTCCATACTGTGGTGGATGTCCGCTACCAACCTCACTCGGGGCTCACCCTTCCGTCAGCCTCCTCCCTCCAAGCATCTATTTACGGATGCCTCTACGGAGGGCTGGGGGGCACACCTGGACTTCAAGGAAGTGTCTGGGGTGTGGACAGAGCCCGAGAGCTCGTGGCACATCAACCGCTTAGAGTTGGAGGCGGTTTCCCTGGCCCTGGCCCACTGGGAGGAGGAGTGTGCTGGTCGTGCTGTCCTGGTGTCCACGGACAACTCCACTGTCGTGGCCTACATAAACAAACAGGGGGGTACAAAGTCCGTTACCCTGTGTCGGCAGGCCACGACGCTTCTTCTGTGGTGCCGGTCTCGGAACATTCACTTGCGTGCACGTCACATCCCGGGCCGGTTGAATGTGTTGGCGGACCAGCTGTCACGCAGGGGGCAGATCCAGCCAACAGAGTGGTCTCTCCATCCTCAGGTGTTCAGTTCCCTGTGCCTCAGGTGGGACCGCCCTACAGTGGATCTCTTCGCGACCAGGTGGAACAACAAGCTTCCAGTGTTTGTCTCTCCGCTTCCGGACCCCCTTGCGATGTCCATCGACGCGTTGTCCACGGATTGGGACGGCCTGTTCGGGTATGCATACCCTCCGGCGATTCTGCTGCCCAAGGTTTTGGCCAAGATCAGGTCCCACACATGCCGTATTCTCCTGGTCGCTCCATACCAGCCACAGCGGCCTTGGTTCCCAGAACTTCTGGGCCTGTTGGTAGATCAACCAGTGGCCCTACCCCCTCGGGACGACCTTCTCAAACAGCCCCGGGCGCAGGTGTTTCACAGCCGACCCGCGAGCCTGAACCTCCACGCGTGGCTTCTGTCCAGCGATCCCTTCGCGCAAAGGGATTTTCTTCAGAAGTGTCCAGTAGGATCGCCCGCCCTAATAGAAACTCATCCTTGGGAGTCTATGAGTCTAAATGGCGAGTCTTCGCTGCTTGGTGCGATGGCAGGCAGGTTGATCCATTCAACGCCTCTGCTCAGACAGTAGCTGATTTTCTCTTGGAGAAATTCCAAGCGGGTGCGGCCCCTTCGACATTAGCGGGTTATAGGACCGCTCTAGCCAAGACTATTTTGTCTCACACTGGCATCAATCTCGGCGAGGATCAAGATCTGAGCGCCTTGCTCAATAACTTTAAAGTTGAACGTCCGCTTACCCGTAACTCAGTTCCGGAGTGGGATCTATCCCTGGTTTTGAACCGTTTGGCGTCTGCTCCCTTTGAACCTATGTCTTCCGCCCCCCTAAAGTTCCTTACTTGGAAGACAGTCTTCCTGCTGGCTCTGGCTTCTGGACGTCGCAGGAGCGAAATCCACGCCTTGGATTTCTCAAAAGTTAGATGGCGAGAGGATGGCCTCCAGGTCTCCTTACAGGTCATCCCTTCTTTCCTGGCGAAAACCCAGCTGGCGTCGTCTCCCCCGCTGGCCTTCACGATTCCGGCTTTGTCGGCGTCTGTAGGCCCGAATCTCGAGGAAGACTGTCTCCTGTGCCCGTTGCGGGCTTTGCGCTTGTACCTTAAGCGGACAAAAGGTCTCCGGGCTGGCAAGCGACTGTTGTTCATTTCACATCAGTTGAAATTCCAACGGGACATACGTTCCGCTACCATCTCATCCTGGATTCAAAAATGTATCCGCACCTGTTACGATTTGGCCGAGCAGGACTCCGCCTGTTCGTTCAAGGTACGCGCCCATGATGTTCGGGCCATGGCGGCCTCTCTTGCATATATGGGACGGGTTCCACTTGATCAGGTCATGCAAGCATGTTCATGGCAATCCCATAACACCTTTACGTCTTTCTACCTTAGAGACCTGACGTGGACGGGGAGTGAGGGCTACCACCTCGGGCCCGTGGTAGCTGCTCGGAGCGTCGTCACCCCTTGAGGATGACGTGGCCCATCTTGTACATACGTTCCTCTTGTACATATGTTGAAGTTCCGTGTTGCGAGTTCCGGTTCCGATTACCGTTAAATTGGTCTCCTATGTCAGTACGGTCGTACTCCTTAGTTCGGTATGCATTGTGACTCAGTTGCGTCAGCAAGGCATATCCTCATGTACATACGTTACGTCACTTATGACCGGAAGCCAGTCACTCGACACTCGGAGGTAAGTGGTTTTTTCTACTTACCCTATTGTTAAACCATAAATGTTTTGGTGACCCTGAGGACACCCTCCTTTGGTTCCTCCAATCATTCAGGGGAAAAGCCCACCCTGTCCCTCACTGAGGCCCTAGGGTTGAGCTTTTGGTTATGTCAGAGTTCTTTTTGGAGCACCCCGCCTCCAATCTTTATTCTGATTTTACCCGTAATGTGTTTTGGAGGTAAGATATAGGCATATAACTGGCTGTTTTATGTTAATAAAACTAGTGTTATATACTATACTTACCTCCAAAACACATTCAGAGTGCCCACCCGGCCGGCCCCGCGTACTCCTTCTGGTTGGTTCCTAGAATCGACGAGAATGACGTCACCATCCGGTCACGTGGGTTAGTGGCTTGGACAATTCATTGTCTAGCCCATTTTCCAAATGGGGTTCTCTCTATGGAAAACTCCTATGTCAGTAAGGCTAATAAGCCATAACCCGTAATGTGTTTTGGAGGTAAGTATAGTATATAACACTAGTTTTATTAACATAAAACAGCCAGTTTCAAAACCAGATATTTCTTAACATATATCTAGTTAATTTGGCGGTTTTGCCTCTACCACGAAATCCACCAAATAAATCGTCTGTCAAAATTAGTTGATTCACAGTATTGGAATGGTAGATATAGATTCAAATCCCAAAATTGCTGCTGCTTCTTCTCCTCTGTGCCCTACAATTCGCGTTTCTGATTCGATTTTAAGAAATGTTGATGGTGACATAAAATATTTGTTACGAAAGTGAGAACCTATTCAGTGTTGGCAACTGTGGATATTCGAATCATCAGTATTGGGACATTAGGAAGGTTCATAAATTTGTCTGATTCACCAGTTTTGGGTGACAAGGATGATGTGGCATAAGGGGGATACAGCTATGGGGTTGTCGGCAACCGGAGAGTGTCTAGTTTACGAATGGGATCAATGATCGAAATACATGTACTAAAACATAATGAACTTGAAAACAAATTATTGGTTTTCCAAAGTGAATGAATACAAGTTTATCCTTCGTGAATAGCAGAATGATATCAAAGACAAATAAAAAATCAAACAAGTGAAAAGAAATTGAATTGATAATCGCCACACTCCCACCCCCCCCCCCCCCCTCCCCCCATTCCCTCAGGACCAGATCCGAGTTCTACAGGAAGAACACCACCGGAATATCGAGACGTACCAGCGCCAACTGGACCTTGCTGAGCGGGAGAACGCGACACTCCAGACGCGCGTGCAGAACCTGCTGCGCGAGATGACCCCCGACCGTGAAGGGGGCGGTACACTCGACAACAGCCAGGTGGCGCTGGATGTTAGACACGAGGAACGGCAGTCAGGAGAGGTACAGTTGTGACGGGGAAGTGGGTGGGAAGTTTTACTCGATTATGAGGATTTGGACAGTATCGTAATACATGTATCTTATGGTAACAGTTTTCTGTGGCATGAGCTAATTTATAAAAAAGTTAAGAGTATAACCGACATGATGCTAAATTAACCATTTGTACTTTGAAAATATATCCCATTTGTTATATCCCTTGCAGCACAGTATGAAATCCGAAGCTGAAATATGATCACAGATTGAGGGTTACAGGCCCATTATAAAAACACAATATGTCTGCCCCGTTTTCACAGATATATCACTAAACTGCAATAATAAACCATTAAATGGCAGTATTGAACAGCTGTGTATTGATTATTGATATCAAATCGATGGAAATGTTTTCTTTTATTACACAAAGTTGCCAGTATTTCAGCCTATGAGAGGGTTCAATAATTGGGTATTGATATCAATGACTTGCTCGGGGGTTGCAAACATTATTTGTGATGTTAGCTGGGTAAATAGAGAGAAAGAAATTTTATGAATGAATTGGATTTGCAGCATAGCTTGCATAAAGTGAACAATGTTCACGAGAATTTGGAAACCTATTTGGCTAGTTCATTTCAGTTGATCATTATCAACGCACAATTTGCATCAAGGAAGAGGAGCTGTTTTGGACTTTTGTTCATGGAATTGATCAATATATCAAATGGAATCATCATCCGTAGATAAACAAGGAATCATGGGTTTCATAGCACACAACCTATTCCAATACCAAAACTTGGATGATGAAATGCCAACCAAGATGAAGTTGAGCAATGTACAATATGGAAAAATTTGTATTATTGTTTAAGATATCCGTATATTTATGTAAATGCATTTAATATTCAAATGATAGCTATTTTGCATATTGCAGCATATGAATACTAATGACTGTGTATCATGAAGCACAATATTACATACATATCGGTGCCGTTTTCCCAAAAAGTTATTCCAATTTCTATTCCCTATCCAGGGCATGGAGCACACAGATCCCGAGCCGAACGTTTGCATCAGAAGTGTTGTAAGTATGAATTCTATCCTTCTAAATGTCTCTTTGCCTACTTAGTGTATCAAAGATTGTTATCTGAACTTTAATCGCATCGATTTTATTATTGCATTCATATAAAATAATAATATGGGATTTATTCAATTGATCAGTGCAGAAATTGTTTACTGACAAGTGCTGTATTTTGGTATCCATGGCAACACTGCGACAATTTTCTACCGCACAGAGCACAAGTTCCAGTTTGCCGTCGATGATGCCGTTTGAACAACTGATAACGACGCAGCCCCAAGATGACACGGCCAGTGAGTGCTGCGAAAATAAACAAATATAAACACACTAAATTATACCGTGTTCGCTTTCCCCAATATTGCAAGTAGCATTGTGAATTTCTGCATTTGCTCACGACTGTTGACGTTTTTTCCAGGCCTGAAAACTGTAGACTTGGAAGATAACAGCGCTCTCCACAATAACCTACTGACTGCAGAGCGACGAATTGAACATCTTACAGAGGTTAGAGAAGGGAACCTTGGGGTATTTTCAATGGAACTGTGCTGCGAAAAGTATTATATATGTTCTTCAGTAATACCGATATACATGTACAAGTATATTCTAGCGTCCTATCTGTAAAATTGAGTACCTTATACAGCTTTTGAAACTTTCCGAAAACAACTAAAAACTCTTTATGTCAAATAATTCGTGGAAATCATGTTCATGTGCTGCTTTTTGTTGCCATGACAACAGCTTCTAAACGAGAGTGAGGCGACAGTGATGAGGCTGACAGAGCAGGCTAAGATCCTTAAGGAAGAGATCCGCAGAATGGAGCGAAACCAAGTCCGAGATAAAAGCATCTCAAACATGGAGTACCTCAAGAACATTGTCTACAAGGTAATGTAGTTGATAGCTATAGAAGTTATAGTAGCTATATAACATATTTTACAAGGTAAACTGTCGGAGCAGTATTGTCTACAAGTTATGCTCTCAGGAACATTGGGGTATGAAGATAAGATACCTGTAAAATACCCCAAAACAGGAGTTAAGATTTATATGAATGTTTCGGGAACTTTTGTTGCAAGCCTCAGTGTCATTTCCAAGTAAACAGGTCAATATCTACAGTGGTATCTAAGTTCAGAAACGAGTTGTCAGTGTATTGATTCTGTCTGGCAGTTCATGACCTTGAAGAGCGGAGATGAGCGAATGCAGTTGATTCCAGTCCTGACAACCATGCTCAAGTTCAGCCCGGAGGAGAAAGATAAACTCAGCGCAATCGCAGAGGGTCAGTTTCAGAGAGAACCTCACTTGAACATTGTCCGATTCATCGCAATATTACATGTGAATTTTTTGGGGGGGGGGTTTCCAGTGGAATAAGCAATTGGCAAATTTTCACTAAGATTTATTAATTAAGAAATGCCAGGGAATTGTACCTTGATTCTTCATTACCAACTGCGGAATTGTAATCATTTTTATATATATCATAGCATTTTATTACGCAATGAAACAAGAAGAAACTGAAGCCAAGCACATGTGCCAATACTTACCGGTACTGACGCCCGGTTATTCTCCCCAACACAGGCGAAGAACCACCAACTGCGACTGGTGCCACTTCACCGAACGCCTCGGCAGCCAAGAAGGCTGGCTGGGGTAACTACCTACATCGGTGGTCGGGCATGTCGTGAGAGCATCAAACATCGGCAAACTGCGGCAGCAAGCCTGGTGCCTGCATTGTGCTCAACTAGTCTGCTTTATCAGCGTCCGTTCCGTCACATTCCAGGACATTGATTCCGTCTTGGAAAAAGTTAAAATAAAATCTGAATTGTGTTTAGAGACTGTGAATGTATTTTTTCTGCACTTTCGTGCGATATGTTACGGGAATTTCTAATTTAACTTTGACAGGTGTTTCTCGAATTGCCCATGTTTTGAGCAAACTTAGGATGGTTCATTCACTCTTAATTGCATCACGAGTTCTATTTCTGAAAATTAGTGTATTTCATCAAACATATCGTGAGGTCGCTTTCCAATTGTGATAATGAAAACCTAAATTAACATTTGCTTATCTTGATCCATGGTGTGTTCGTATATTCATATTTTTGTATAAAAGCACGGGCTGGTCAAGCCAGTGATCATGCTACATTTGTTGTATCATCCATGTGTAAATATTATTTTGCTATTCAGAAATGTGTAAATATATTTATATGTTGTTTACATGAAGGTACATGTGTGATTGCTTATTGGGTGTTTGCGGTGTAAAAGTGGGGTCTAAAATTGAAATAGGATACATTTGGATGTAAATTCTTTTTAGAATTTGTGCGATTACCGTGGGGGTTATGTATGTAGCTGGGTTATTGAATTGGCATTGGAGTCAGAGATGCTATGTTTTTGGCCATGTTATCAACCGTGTTTGTAATTGCGCTACAGGTCACAGTTTTGCTTGCAGATTTTAAGAGATTGGAACTGATTTTTAATCTCGGTTCGTTCAGGAAATTTGGCTACGAGGCCTAGGTTTGCAGAATGTTATTATGCCTCCAAAATGGTGACCTTGAATGACCTCTAGAAGTGAGAAAACCAACTATTTAGCAGATTTCAGTAAAGTATACATGCTATGTACAATGAAGCCGAGAAAGTGTGAACTCTGGCTGGCGTTAAGGGAGGTTCAAACTTGTCGCCAGTAGCGACCAACTCCAATAGATAGGTAGCTCCGGGGGGCAATTTTATCAATCATTGGAAATATGAGCTGTTCTCTATATTATGCTTACAGTGCTTTGTCATATATCATACCACAGAGCAGAAGACGTGTATAACTTATTTTGCAATAGTCGTTTTCTCGTGAAAATCTTCAGACGTGTCAATTCCTCCCATGCATTAATCTGGCTTGTAAACAACGAAATATTTTGTATAGTATGGAATTCCCATTTCGAAACACGAGCTGGTATATGGAAATGAAACGAGAAATGATCTCATATATATGGCTTATTCTGTAGTAAACCATGGTATAGGCCTACCAAATATTCAACCTGCTTTTCGTTGCACACAAGTGAAAGTTTTCAATGTGAGGTCGCAGTTTTAAGCTCGCAGGTCACATGTCCAAGTTAGTGTATAGCTTGCAGCAAGTAGCTCGGAGTGGGAATTCCATAGTATACATAGTACAGGGCATTCGTATGCACAAATTAATTCCTAAATTACTGGGTGTTCACAGCTATGGTGTAGCGTAAATAAATGGACTTTGACGTGCCTTGGTCTTTGTCCTTGCTCTGGTGTATAAATATTTCGTACTTCCATGGCAAATGTGATATTAGCTTTAATAGTATTATGTACAGTGTGGGATATATGTTTGGAAATAAAAGCGGTTTCTACTTGGTATGGAAAGCTTCAACTTCCGAATCTAATAAAAAATTTCACAAATATTTGTGTTGTGTTTGTGTAATACATCAAATCTAGGTTTAAATTTTGGCATTTATTCATGATTATTAAAAAAAGATAAACAAACAACAATTTCAGAATGCTTGCAGGATTTCATCACTTTTTCGGCTTTGGTGAAAAGAAACTGGAGATATTTTTCATCCCGCTTTTGTCGACTTTTTCCAGTATCTTCTGGCTGATCGTCAGTCTTGTGTTCTGAAATCACAAACATGGTTAAATATTAGCAGCTTCCAAATTGAACAAAATTCACTTAACATCACGGTAAAGATGAGCTTCAACGATAAATAGACATATCAGACTTGTCTATAACTTCAAGATCATAAACGTTTTTGCTTGCCTTCTTATCAGCAGTAGCGGCTCCGTTCTGTTTGCTGTAGTCCTCTGTTGGAGTGATGTCTTTCTTGCTTCTCTGCCATGGACATTGTAGGCAATTTCAGTACATGCTAAAAGTGATTGAGGTATAGAACATCGTGTTTGATAACATAAATTTATGTTATACTAGTATTTCTTACCTTCGGGTTTGGCTCGTCAATTTCTGGCTTCTCATGAACCACTAGTTCTTTGATTCTATGGACAAAAAGAAATCATTTGAAGCTCGTCCAGAGAATCACAATCTACCTACATAATCTAAATTCTAATTTTGCCTTCTCAAATCGTACCCCATGTGTTCTTGCAAGGCTTTGGACAGAGTAGATGACAAATATTCTGAAACCATTCCATGGGCATAATACAAAGTCTCTTCTGGAACGAAACAGAAAGTGAAACTGGAGGAAACAGCATTTAAACATCAATGTAAATGTGGAAACATGTGAAAGTAGGAAATTCGGTTCCAACAGTATATTACCTGCGCTAGCAGATGTAGATTTGGCACTTTTAATGTATGTTGACGAACATGAACTTGACAAACTGGTCTGTATTTTGTTGTCTTTGAGCGCAGTTGCTAATCGTTCTACCTGACAACAAATTCAACAAAATTATTGTTAAATGGGAGGATATCCCAGCAAAAGTGTGTAGATAATGTAAACCCCTTGAATTTTCACATCCATTAATATTCATGTTTTTATTAGAAATGCGAAATTTCTGGACACTATTTTTTTCTTCCATGACCAATATAATTGATTTGCAAACATTTTCATTTTGTGAAAACGCGAACTTAAATGGACTTGAAATTAAAGGGGTTTTCAGTAGCATGTAGGAAGAGGCATGAAAATCAACAAAATGTTCGCTGAGGGAAAGTTGGAGGCAAACGAAATTACCGTATTTATTCAATTAGTTCGAACACCTAAAAATAATTAAATTTTCAAATGTTCGAATTATTAGATTCACGATAAATTCGAACTATAAAATGGAAAAACCAGATATCAAAGCAAAGATCGAGTTTTCGACGATTTCTCATCCAGAATAGGAAAGTTGTATTTTTCAGATGCCGCCATGATGGTTCGAACTGGGCAATCCCGCTGGCGAGATTACCGGCGAGAGTGTCACCCGGACAGCTTCACAAGATGAAAAATAGAATCTAAATTAAATATTTATTCAATATCATAGTGAAATTTCATGCTACTGTGCATAAATGTGATGTGATGTACACGATTCAATAAAAACAAAACACGAAATCGTCCGCTTGTCGAAAAGGCTGACAGTTTCAGAGGGGGGAGGGTGGGGGGGTCACTACACACAATGATCAGACGTCTCTGATGTCCTTTGATATATCGATAGTGACACGAGTTGAATGTTATGAATTAATCACACGTCGTGTGAATTACACGCAGTAATCGATATCAAAGAAATGCAATTCAATTCAATAACTAGATACAAAGGACGGTGACACGACTTGAGTGTTGCCACGAAATCGTGCGGAAAGTGTGAATTGCTTTTTGCTGTCCGGGAAGGTATAAGTAGTGGAATTATCCATCAATTTAACATTCTCTTTCTGAATCCGACAATATGTCTATCACAAAGTTTTCACCAAAGTCCACACTGCCGAGGAGGCTATTCCTAAGGAATGGAGGAATTCTCCCCTTCCACCTGCTCCCAAGAAGCGCGCTGTGGGCCGGCCACGGAAGAATCGTATAATTGATGAGATTCCCGTGGCCGTGCCTATCAGAGTTGCCGACGGGGAGGAGGTGCCGCCACCTCGATCTGATAACTTACAAGAGGAGCAGCCAAAACGTGAAAAAAATACAAATCGTACTCTGTTATTTTTTGAATAATTTTGGGTGTTCGAATTATTAGAGTGTTCGAACTAATTGAATAAATACGGTACTGTCGTAATGCCTTCATCATCATTGTTAATTAATAAAACGTCATCGATATATTGCACCTTTGCTTTGAGCCACGACAGAGCTTTCTCTTTTGAATATCTGTAAACTTTGATATCGTCAGAACCTGAAATAAAATCCCTCATGTTTATAATACATCTTTGAGCAAAAACTTTCTTCTTTTTTCTCACAAAAACTCTTAAACTGAAAGTACGAAAAATCATAATATTTTTGGGTGATTTTTCAAAACATGCACACATATCTTTACGAAACTTCTTACCTTTTACTTCGCAGACCTCCTCTAGATATTGTAGTCCTTTGCATGAACACAAATAATTGCATTCTGGGAATTCATCATCTTCCACAATTTGCTCGATCTGCATAAACTTCCCTGACTAAAGGAAATACAGAATCAGTTACATCTCACAACATTTGCAGAATGTCAAATGAAGTACTTGGGATTTTGAAACCATATTTACTCCTAAGTTCGATGATTGTACAATAGTTACTTCTGTTCTGCTGTTTCAGTTTATACAATTTGATGGCAAGTTAATATAGCATGATATAATTGATATTGAACTTTTTTGAGGTGCAGTTGTTGCGATTGCCCAAAAAGAATTGCTATTTCATTTTACCTTAGCTGCCTTTATCAAGTATGGAAGGACCAGGAACAACACATCCACAGGGGTCGGCAAAATTATGCTGCCATCTGAAGTTCAGAAAGTACCAAATTTAGATACACATCTGGAAAAAAATTCAATTCACTGCAAAAACTCTACAATGGTATTGTTCAACTGGTGTAAGCGTTGATAAGATTTCATCAGGTTTCGAGAGAAATGAAGAATACCGGTAACAAACATGATCTATATTTCAAATGCAGTTTAAAATGTTCAACTAGATGCTCTCCAGTTGCTGACAACTGCGTGGATGTATCCCCCGTAATCTTGTGAGCTTGACTAACTATAAAACTAACTATTGACTAACTATAGTCAATTGAGCTTGACTAACTATAAAATAAGATAGAATCTAGACCCATAATCTATGTTAGGTATAAAATGATAAAATTATATGATTATAAAATTATATTAGATTATGACTCTTTTTACTTTTATTGCAGATCTAGTTATTACAACAGTAGACCGTAATCTTGTGATCCCAAATCCTTGGTACTTACCGAAGGTACATTATCCAATAAAAGAGACTTTAGTGGTTACGATAGTGAATGTACCTGACTGCACGGTGTCTCCAATGAACCAGGAACGGAACTTCTCGTCGAAGGCGATCACCTCGTAGAGGCAACTGTTGTCAGCACTGAACAAAAACATTGATCCGTCTCCTGCAGAATGATAAATAATAATATGTACATTGACTGTGAGTTTTGTATGTTTGTTTTCTAAATATTATATCACAAAATTTATGATTATGTAGATGATGCATCTCAAACCTGTCTTAGGATGTCTCAATTTCCGCATAGTGGCATTTGTATCTCCATCCTTTTTGAGGCAGGAATCTGAAATGAACAAGTTTCATATTTGAGAGAGAACTGGTCTGAAGGATAAAATGGCACCATACATTTCACTGTCCACAAGAATCAAACGACAATATACAGCTTTCAAAGTTGGACATCATTTAACTCATCATTCAGATTTCTTTGCAATATTTTCTGCAGTTTTTAAGTTAACTTTCCAAAATTTCAGCAACTTTCAGCATGCTAATAAATGGGTTAATTTAGAATTAAATTCGGAATAGACTAGACTATTATGGAAAGCCGGTGCGCCATGCGAATTGTGAAATGCAAGTTGCAAAACGTGATTCATCATGCTCATGAGGACAAAATGCATACTGTCTTCATATGATTAAATGGCACTAGATCTGACATCGGATCAAATAACGCCCTATATATAGATTAAAATATGCTGATTAAGCGGAGTTTGGAAGAGAAAGGGAGGGAATACCATCCTTCTATCTCTCCCAGGCCTAAAGGTAATCAATGCATTATGCCTTTCGCAATTTGCATTTCACAATTTGCATATCACAATTTGCAACTTTTATTTCGCATTTTGCATTCGCATTTTGCAATTTTTTTGGCGAGTTTAGATGATGTTCCATTTTCAATCAGGTCAATGAAACTGTTCTCGCAAAAACCATCATCATATGACAGATGGCGCTGTGGAAAGACCCTAACACTAATATACTGACGTCTGATCAAATAACGCCCTATATATAGCCTACTTATGCTGGTTAGGCCGAGTTTGGGAGGGAAAGGGAGAGTTTCCATCCTTTCTATCTATTCTAGGCCTAAATGTATTCAAAATAAAAATATTTTAAATATTTAAACCTGGAAATAAATGTCCAAACTATGAAATAAATATTCAAACCCAGAATTATGTATTGAAACCTGGAATTAAATGTTCAAACTGGGAAATAAATATTCAAACCGGGAAAATAAATGTTCAAACCCGGAATTAAATATTCAAACCCGTAATTAAGTATTAAAACCTGAAAATAAATGTCCGAACCCGAAATGTCCGAATACACGACTTTGAAGTAACTTGTGGAGTGTTTCCTGGCCATATCGTTGTGCAAAAGATTAATCGTTCAGCCCAAACAATATAAACTGGCACTAGATCAGACTAACTATAAAATAAGATAGAATCTAGACCCATAATCTATGTTAGGTATAAAATGATAAAATTATAGGATTATAAAATTATATAAGATTATGACTCTTTTTAATCGAGCTATGGAGAGCTAACACACAGCATACTGAGACACTCTCCCAACGTTATCTATATTTTGTGTTGATATGCTGCATTAAATCAACTGGAAATGCACAAATAAGTTACTGATGGTGTATGGATACCCTGTGGTTGGACAATGTAACTCATCTTCCTCAGGAAAGTACTAAAAACTAACTTTTCTTGTCAAGATAATACATTTCACTGGGCACTGAAGCGTGACAACTGACCACCATATCTGTAGATATACCTTTGGGCTGCCTGTGGGCCTGGTGATCGATCAATAACACAGCCTTGCTCTGGCTGTTTCAACCACGTAGATAGCACTTGACATTTTATCGCCCAGATAAACAAAACATGGCTAGCGTTCGACGGAGGTGTACAAAAACTAAAACTGATGATGCTTCCACAAGCCCCTTATCAAATAGAACTGACTCGTTCGCCTCCGAGGAGCCACCTGAGGGTGTCAGCTCGGCCCATTGGGAACTGTTGCTTTCCATAAAAAACGACACAAAGATCACCGCTGACAGGGTAGGGAAGCTAGAAGGCAGGGTCACCGCAATCGAGACTCGTCTGAACTCCTCCGGCGATCTGAGCTCGGAAGTACAATCTCTAAAAGAGACTGTGCAAGCATTGTATGGTAGACTTCTCCGATCTGAAAGCAAACACAAAGCTCTTCAGGAGGAGGTCACAGAACTGAAATGTCACTCGATGAAGTACAATATACTCTTTGACATCAAAGAGTCAGAATTTCCTTTGGCAAAAGAAAAATCACAGGAAAATACAACCGAAATTATAAGACAATTCCTAATCCAAGTCTTGAAAATTGCCGAAGCTCGCATGTTCCAGATCCCAGTCTCACACAGGCTCGGTACCCACAGACCAGGACAGACAAGAACGATCCTTGCAAAGTTTCCTGTGTATGACGAGTTCGACAAAATATTCAAAAATGCAAAGAACCTTAAAAAAACCAAGCATTCCATCTCTCGTCAACTTCCGCCTGCCATGAATGAACGCAGACAATTCGCGTATCCCCTATTGAAGGAAGTCAAAGAACATGATAGTGGCCAGGCTCGAATGAGTAAAGACAAGTTGTTCGTTAACGACAGACTGCAAACAAAATTCCTCGCACCAACGTTGCCTGACGTACTGATGGATGAGGAAACTCCGAAACCCGATGTTGCCATGAGTGATCCGGAAGAGGACGAGGGCAGCGTGTTTCGTGGCTATGCTGCTGCGGTTCAATCGCTGAGTGAAGTCGCCGCCGTCAAGCAACAGCTCGTCGCTGATCCGTCCATTGCGCAATCCTCGCACCTTATCATGGCTTACCGCTTCAAGTCGGAAGACGGCACTGTTTATGAGAACTTTGATTCGGACGGTGATTATGGGGTCGGGATCGAACTCCTCAAATACATTCGCAAACAAAACTATATGAACTGTGTGTTCCTGGCTACAAGGAAGTGTGAGCCAGGATACAGACACATTGGGATCAGGCGATACGACCACGTATCCCGTCTGTGTCACCACGCTTACACCTCTCTTAAAAAATCTGACTAATGTGTTCATTTTTCACTGAATTCTCACTGAATGTTCTCAACCAAATGCTTGTAAACCTACTTTTGTATGTGTGATGGATTTAACGGAGATCTTATGATCTGTCAAAGTTTCCATTACAGAACTATGTTCTGCGGGTGTATATATGTAGATACTTACTTGATTACATTGAAAAAATTAATTCTCGTATGTCCATGTACATGTACATGTCCATCTACTGACTATTAGCGCACATGTATGTGTAATGTGTGTTTCTGCCTTCTAGAAATCATATCTATTAATGCATATGGATGTATGCATTACTGAACCATGCATTGCACATCAACCATGGCACACATACAGGGCGACACCAAACGCTTAGTATTTACCGATGAGATACAGGACTTGAGTTCTTATATCTTGTATTGTGGGTGATTCTGTTCCTGCGTTGTTCTTGGGTTCCTGGAAGAATCTGACTAATGGGCTTGAGTTTTCACTGAATATTCTGCCAAATATTGGTAAAATTTCTGATATTTCCTGTGTGTGTTTAGGGAAGAATGGCGACTTTGATACTGTCTAACGTTTTGTTTTGGTTTGTTCATGGGTTTGAATAAGACAAACTTGCTTGATCACGATGAACTGCACATATACATGTATGTGCCGGTGTGATGATACTGACATGTGGTTTATGTGTAATGTGTATTGCTGGATCTTGCTGTTATAATCACAGCTTTAAAGGCATATGGATACATGCTTTAAGAACCATACAATGCACATCCACCACTACACACATCATATACAGGGTGATATCAAACGTTTAGTATCTGCGGCTGAGCTACAAGACGTGTGGTCTTATGTCCTTCTAATATCGATTGTTTGTCTTCCATACCATGTGAATAATGTCTATTAACTGCCAAGTACATATACCGTTCATGTGGGGCATCATTAGCTACAAGATCTGTGGTTTAGGATTGGCTTGATGCCTTGTATTATAGTTTTTACTTTTTGGGTACCACGTTATCAAAATGCAAATATTATCAAAATGTCTATTAAGCACCAAGTACAAATACCTGTTGGGTGGGGGGTATTTTTGTGTGTTGTGCTCTATTGAATCTGCCTTCACTAACAGAGGCACCTCGACCATAGCTCTGGTATAGAATCTTGTACATATTGTTGTGAGTGCACATACACATTTGGTATCATGTTCCACATTTGTATTTCTGCAACTTCGATGTTAATATTCCTTGTAGTTATGTTATGTGTTATGTTTCACCAGTTGGGGTTTGTTTGTTCTGGGTCAGGGTTCCTGCTTGTCGTCCACGTTGTGTGTGTTGCTGCTGTCTCCCTGGCGTCCGTGTCGGCGGTGCTGGCCGCCTCCTGGGTCGATTTGCGCTGGCTACCTGTATATCATACTGCCTACATGTGTTATTTTTCATATGACTGACAAAAGTAATTACCTTTATTCTGGCACTTCAGTTGATACACTACGGGAACAACTTGAGATATATTTTGACAGCTCTGAAAACGATACTCTAACGGTCACTGATCTCATAAAAACTGACAGTAAATACTCGACATTGGACGAAATCACAACTTTGGAGGTCCACAAGAATGCTCTAAACATTATACACTTGAACATACAGGGTTTAAAAAGTAGTTTAAATAACTTAAAATTGCTGATCCACAGGTGTACAGAACTTGGTATATCAATAGATCTTATCTTACTGTGCGAAACTTTCCTTTCGGATAATGAGACTTCGGTATGTCCCATCTCTGGATATAACTTTATATGCAAGAACAGGACTAGTAAATCGAAAGGGGGTGTGGGAATTTATATAAGAAATACTTACCATTACGAAATAAAACACAGCATTGCACAGCACATTGAAGGGGAATTTGAATCCCTGTTTATCGAAGTGAAAATGTCTCCAGATAACTATATAATTGGTGAAATTTATCGTGTGCCGAACACGAATATTGATTTATCCATACAAAGGTACGAGGATACACTCATAAATATAAATAACAAATACAAAGTAAACAATACAATCATTGGAACTGATCAAAACTTTGACTATCTAAAAATAAACGAGCACAAACCCACATCGCGCCTATTTGACGCATTCATTACTAATATGTTCATCCCCACAATAACCCGTGCTACAAGAGTAACGCACACCTCGTCCACCCTTATCGATAACATATATATAAAGTCGATTCCAAACCAGCAAATATCATCTTTCGTATTAACCACACATTTATCGGACCATCTACCCGTCCTAACATCGGTTTCGAAAACCCCAGCTCCTCGACGAAAACCAATACATATCACTCATAGAAAAATGACTGACTCTCACCTAACCTCAATAATCAATCTGCTTCATCGAGTTGACTGGTCTCCTCTGCAAAACATGGAAGTAAATGAAGGGTACAAATATTTTTCAGGAAAATTACTCGGCATAATTAATCACGTTTGTCCAGAAAGAACTATTACTATCGCTACTAAACGGATAATTAAAGAACCATGGGTAACGAAAGGACTGATGAAGTCATCAAATACGCTAGACAAACTATATAAAAAATCTATACAACAGAGAGATAATGTCACCGTCCGAACACATCTAAAAAATTACCGTAATCTATATAACCAAACAAAGAGGAAAATGAAGCAAGAATACTATAAAGAACTACTCAACGAATTTAGGTATAATATCAAGCGAACATGGGATGTAATGAAAAGTTTAATGTCAAAAGTGAACGACAAAAGTGTTATGAGCAACAATTTTGAAGAAAACAATCAATCTATTACCGATCCAATCCAAATTGCTAATGGTTTTTGCCACTATTTTACGCGTGTTGGTGCCGATCTTGCCAATAAAATACCCCCCGCCTCGTTTGATCCCAAGTATTATGTCAATAAAATGAAAGCTAATAATAGTAATAGTTTCTATCTCACACCAACCACCAAAGATGAAATCAGAACCATTATAATGACGATGAAAACCAAAACAAGCACAGGTTTCGATAATATATCTACTAAATTACTAAAACAACTTGGTGACTCGATAACTGATCCAATATCTATTCTGATAAATAACTCTATGCGTACTGGAACTTTTCCTGATGAACTTAAAGTCGCCAAGATAATACCAATTTATAAGTCTAAAGAAAAATTTATGTACAAAAATTACCGACCGATTTCATTATTGCCAGCTATATCAAAGATTTTCGAGAAAATTATTCACAAACGTTTGTATTCTTTCATGAAGAATAAGCTATACAACAGCCAATACGGATTTCGCAACAAACATTCCACGGTAAACGCCATCGCAGAACTATATAGTGATATTATAACAGCATTCGATAATAAACAAATAACAGTGGCAACCTTCTTGGATTTATCAAAAGCTTTTGATACTATCAACCATGACATATTGCTAATGAAATTGGAGTTTTATGGTATTAGAGGCGTTGCTAATAATTGGTTTAAGAGTTACTTGAATAATAGGAAACACTACATATCATACAACAACAAATCATCCGAACTTTCAGATATAACGTGTGGTGTGCCCCAAGGTTCTGTCCTGGGGCCTCTGCTTTTTATCATATATTCGAATGATCTTCCGTGTTGCTTAAGTAATTGCAAATGCATATTATTCGCCGATGACACCACGGTTTACAAAACTGCTACTGATATACATGACCTTTATAACACAATGAACCAAGACTTATCATTATTAACTGATTGGTTTCGGTCCAATAAATTGTCACTCAATGTAAGTAAAACCAATTACATGATATTTAAATCAAAAACTAATAAAATCCCACCAACTAACTTCAATTTGACAATTGACAATGAATTAATAAAAAAAGTAAGCTGGGTCAAATTTTTAGGTTTATATTTGGATGACCAACTTCTATGGACTAAACATATCCAGATGTGTAAGGCCAAAATATCCGGTGCGATATACCTAATCAATTCAGTCAAAAAATACCTAACTACGGAACACCTGAAAACGTTGTACTATTCTCTAGTCTATCCATATCTAGATTATGGTATTATGCTCTGGGGTTCAGCTGCTACTACCTCGCGTAAACCATTGTCCATCATGCAGAAAAAAGCTATACGTGTAATTTCCAATTCTAGCTATAATACTCACACGAAGCCTTTATTCAAACAAAATAATATCCTGGTAATGGATGACATATACGAGTTACAAATGGCTAAATTCATGTTTAAGTACTCCCGAAATGAGTTACCAACTAAGCTGATGAACCTTTTCGAACTGAATAACGAATTTCATAACTACAGCACGCGACACAAAAATGATCCTCATATTAAGCAATACAGAACTAATCTTTTCGCAAAAACATTCCTTCACTTGGCACCGAATCTTTGGCTGGGTATAAATCAGTCAATGAAAAACTGCAGAACATGTTGCTCCTTCAGCAGACAATACAAAAAAAATCTTTTTAATAAATACTAAGTCGCTGAATTATCAGTGCTTGAATATCGGTCAAAGCATCTAGCTTTATTTCAATTTAGATTCCATCCTAAATGTGCGTGGACATCCAGGTGTTAGCGTTTGGTCACCTAGGGGCGCGTGTCGGGCGGGACTGGGGAGGGGCGTTGTGGCCCCACGCGATGTGGACGACAAGCAGTGTGTGTGTGTGTGTGGGGGGGGGGGGGGGTGCGTGCGTGCGTGCGTTTTTCACATGTTTTCTCAAGTTTATTATTCTGTAACAGTGTAATGGTATAGTTGAAGCGTATTTTAGTAATGGGTAGTATTTCGGGTCTGGGTCTAGGAGGCATAAGGTGGGATCGTGGGTATTGGGGTCCCAATTCTTTTCCATAAACAACACTTTAATATTATTAACCGTATATACTATGAAGAATCACAGCCTTAAGGCTATATGGGTACTCCATGGAGTCAAATATGTTGTTTGTTTATATGTACAATTTATGTGAAGTGTACGATTCCTAAATAAATGATGATGATGATGATGATTTTACTTTTATTGCAGATCTAGTTATTACAACAGTAGACCAGCAACTTATCAAGCCAGTGGCACCCCAGCATCCAAGCCAAGGTAAGAGTTGGACCCAGCGTATTTTGTGTGGGCGATATTAGAGGAATGGACAACTCACTAGGCAAAAACATGATCCATTGGTTTTGATTTTCATCTCGTTTGTCGGGGTATTGTTTACTTTGCTTCTTGGGCATTGCTATAGTTTGCCGTATGCCAACCGCGTTGACAAAATCAGTGATACAAGTCGCTTTGAGCTCAGAAATACAATTTCGCGGACTTTTTCTCCGAACGTCCTTGACCTTTCTATCAGAATACCGAGCGTTCAATTTTGTATGGAATTCTCAAATGGACCATTCCACAGGATTAGGCAGAACACGCGCTTCCATGGCAGCATGAAACAAGAAAATGTTTTCAGTGATGAGGTCAGCACGGACAAGAAGAATACCGAAATGGAGTGAATTGAACAAACTGAAAGCAGGTAGAGAATCGGCACCACAAAGTCTTGAACGAACGCCCAGCAACTGGCTTTTGATGAACTTCGTCGCAGACTGTCTAGCCCACCAGTCACAGGGGGCCAGCAGTATCAGCTGGTGTTACCAGAATGAAACTCAGACTAGTGCTTGAATGTCTTCATTAGGGTGGGGACATCTTGGGAAGAAGAAAGCGCTGTCACTGGTATAGGAGTGGTTCTATTGGCCGGCAATAAAAAAAGATGCTGAAACCTGTATCCAACAGTGTCATCGATGCCTCTGTTATGAGCTCCTCGTCTTCTGGAACGTGCCACAGGACACAGCTACTCAAACTGGAGAGCATGGATTTCCTTTGCTTGGAAGAAAGTGAGGAGGGTATGGCAACATACTCGTAGTTAACAACCACATTGCCTGGTACTGCATAGCTGTTCCAACATGCAATCAATCAGCTTCAGGAACTGCAAAAGCACTACAGAAGCAATTTATCATGCCATATGGATTACCAAAGTGCCTACAGATGGACCAGGGCCGACACTTCGGAAGAAAAGACATTCAAGAACTCTGCAAGATCACTGACATAGATAAGTCCAGGAGGACACCATATCATCCCATGGGCAATGGTGTGATTGAATGGATGAACAGCACCATGCTGTTCACTTTGGGAACCCTCACAGAAGACCAGCAGAAAAACTGATAGACCCATCTCCCAAATCTCCGCTTCTCCATAATTTTTTATGTACAAGAGACAACCACAACAACTCGATCCAAAGTATTCAGCACAAGAGCTGGATGCAGAGTCCTACAGTGGCTTGGGCAAGTCTCTACTGACAAGGTTGAAGAAAGCCTACACCATCGCGGAAAACCACATCAAGAAAGCAGGAAAACACCAAAAGAAGGATTATGATAGAAATATCTGGGAAACACAAACTGGAAAACAAATTGGAGGAAGATGTCTACATCATTCTGGAACAACCATATGAACGTGGAAGAGGTAGTGTGAAGACGATTTATCCTAATATGCTCTTTCCATTGGCAATATCAGTTGGGACAAACACAACACAGAAGAACACTACAACTGTTGTTGAAGAAAAGACCTCAAGTTGCAAGGCACATCACGGGACGTCTCAGACACCTCATCCTTAGAAGACTTTAGGTAGAACCTGGTGATGTTCCTCAGTCTCTGGTTAATTCCGATGATGGGCAAGACCTAAAGCTAAATGAGGAAGAGGAACTACCTGGCTCGAAAGACGACGACCCTCTTGCTGACGATGGTCGACATTGATCCAGAAATTGAAGAACCACTACACAGTTCAAAACGCAATAGGAGACCTTCTGATTGGCTTCAGATCACCTTACTTTTGCATCAAGATTTGAAACTAAAGTGACAGCCCCAATCCCCATGACTTGATACAAGGCTGTGATACACAATGTATGATAATTATAAGAAACAAGAATCCATAGTATCTTACAAAATATTATAAGGTCAGTGGCAATCTGAATTCGTAGTTTCTGTGTGCCCACTGCGTCATGGCAGCCCTCAACTTTGATTGAATGCTGAGGGCAAGCTTCACCCAGAACACAGCCAAGAGAGTGTTACTCGAGGTTCTTTCCCACAGAATACTGGTACAGTAAACTCCCGTTATAACAAAGTCGATGGGACCCATGTGAGTACTTCGTTATAAAAGAAGTTCGTAATAAAAGAAGTTACACATCTAAATGTTCTTTCTAATTCATTTTTCCATGTGGTTTCTCTCGAAATGGGAACAAAAGTAGGTAGCTTTTGTGGTTCAATGGAGTACCGTTTGGTATCCATGATGACTTTTAATATAGGACTGAGGGTGGTTTTCATAATTTTTCCTATTCATACTGTCCACCCTGTAAAACGTGATCAACATTCTATAATGGTACATAATCTACTCAATAGGACAAAATCTGCTCGACATCATGTGAAAAGAAGACTGTAGCTACCGCTTGAAACAATATAGCCTACCTGATTGCAATCGACCAGTGATGCCTCGTTATAAGTGGGTAGTTCGATATATCCGACTTTGAAGTAACGGGAGTTTACTGTATTTTCATGTTTGTTCAGCAGCCAACTGTTTCCAAGCACTTGAGATCTGAGTCGAAGGTCACTCAATTGATTCACTCCGAAATGCATAATTTATAGTATTTTGGTGGAATGGTTAAATCTACAAAAACTATTACAGCCAATACTTAGGCTACATGTGAATACGATAATCCAGAAACATAGATCCGATCTTCGAAATAAAATTGATTTTTCCTTACAAACTAACTGGACATCAGAGCCGACTATATCTACATGTTATTGATGAGAAGTGAAATATTGATGAATCAGACCATCTCAACCACCAGCCGAAATATTTTTTATAGGATATGTTCAAATTTGCTGGAATCATCTGGGACAAACCAAGATATTTTGCAATTATGTGTAATCTGAAAATATCCATGTTGGTCCCAGGGTTCTCCACGAAAATCCTCGTTGATCCAGGTTTAAAGATAGGTTCGCTGTTCTGACATGCTGGTTTGGATTCAATCCTACTTGGTCAATATTGTTTCAAAGTGCTGATGGTGGTATTGTGAAATAAAGTGCTGACTCAATAGTGAGATGTTTCGTGGATAGCCTGTGGCAGTTGCGTGCTGGTCTGGGTTCATCCGTATTGACACTGTGTTCCGCTGTAGTCCTGCTGTGTTAGTTTCAGAGCTAATCCGGGGTACTATGTTTCAGCATAGGATGACATCGTTTGTCGACCACCTAGAAACTTTGATGCATTTTAACCTGGATCATGACTTACCTTCTTCTGGGGTGTTCCTCAATGGTCAGTGTAGGACCTGGAATGTACCAAAGCTTTACTGATGATCTGACAAGTGGATGCATTCATTGGTATACTGCAATCAGAAATAATTGGGCTGTTTCTACTAAATTTGGAGTTTTCTACTAACTCCAAATAATTCATTTTCAATTTCCGACCCCAGTTCAATTGAAACTAAGTATGTGTAGTAAATTTTTCGCAGTTTAGCCCCCAAAACCTCCCCTCCCATGTCCCAACTCTCACGTGCACATATTGCATGACATCTATCACCCACCATAACACCTCAAGAAATTCATCACTCACTGTGGTGGGTGATGGATGTCATGCAATATGTGTACGTGCGAGTTGGGACATGGGAGGGGAGGTTTTGGGGGCTAAGCTGCGAAAAATTTACTACTGGGACCAACATGGTGCACATATTGCATGACATTCATCACCCATCCTAACACCTCAGGAAATTCATCACTCACAGCACTGTGACACTTCTCGACCAATCAGCGCACGCAACCTCTTACATCTACCAAAAACTAGCACACTCACACGCTATCAGCCCCGCCATTTTGTGTAGTTGAATCGAGTCATTGAAGAGACCAGTTGTGTTTGGAATAGTGAGATAGTAAATGAATTGACATATGGATAAAATTTAATTACGGGTTTGCATGGATTTCTATGGGATTATTACAGTGACGACCTGGACTGGTTCACGGACCTTAAGAGATAGATCTATGAGTGAGGGGGTGAAACACTACAATGGTTTCCATCTCAGTCGCCAATATACCGTTGAAATGCACAGCAGGATTTGTTATTTGCACAACCATCAAAGTAAGCTGCTATCTCAAAAGACTTACATTTGGTGGTGTGACCAGAATACAAAACTCCTCAACTCCATACCACACTCCATTATAGATGTCACTTATCGATACCAAGGTTGCTACCTCATCACTCCCGTCTGCCACATTCTATGGTAGGCGCCAGACACTTCAACCTGATGAGGTGTGCTGTGATGATGAGTCGTTCCATGATTTGTGCCCACGTTTGGACCGTTGGGTCTGCGCTCCATTGCAATGAGTGACACGGACTTGCTAGCTCCTGAACCATAAGTAGCGCTCTTGACTTTCACTTATGCTCTTACAGGGCAATGCGTTCAACACATAGGCCTCAGTACGCCTACATGGGTCTGCTGATGCCTCCACCTGCCGTTTCCATGCTCATGTATCGGGACTATTCACAATCGCTAGTGCATGTTAGTACACCTGATCATAAACTCACATCCAGCTGTGAGGCCTGCTCAGTTTGATGGGTGAATGACGACGCTGAGTCAGTCAATAACCTGTGCCACTAAGCAGTTCAGATTCAGTGTTGTATCTTCCAATTTGAGCAGATACCTGCACCAAGACTTGCATGCTCGCAACTTTAGTGCCACCTAGTGCTTATTCGGCACAACACTGCTCACTGCCCCAAGCGCCACTGACTCAACAAGGACATTCAATTCAATTCGCCGTTAAACCAACCTAGTTCCTTTCACAGGTTCCCACGGAATCATTGGTCTCCTGTGATCTTAGGATGCTCATCTAATCTAGTACCAATAATTCCGCACAGGAGAAGCCCTGGTGCCTCATATCAGTCACGCCATACCCACAACTGTCGCAATTACCTCCACTGCTTGGCTCCGCTCTTCACACAATGACAGTATGTATGAGGCATGGCATGACCAGCCTCAGGTCTATGCCATGCGCAGTGGCACATACAACACTGTCTACACCAAGCCCTCAACCTCGTGACGAGGGTGTGTTGACCCAGCACAGTCCATGTCGAGTCATCAGACGTATGACACTGGTGTCAATCTCAGATACTCTGCAATGACCTTCAATCCACTACTCCGCATTTCGTATTATGACGTTGTGTCTATGGCATGGCAAAGACCAGCCTCGCATTTATTTAATAACAATAAACTCATATATGCCACTAGCCAAGTCAAGGCCGGGTTACCAGTAAGCGTGGACAATCCAACTTACTGCTCACTATGATGCAGCCGATAATGACTCTTCATCCCTTCTGGATGTGAAGAACACTTAATCCCGACCTTCTTGCGAGAGTGAGTAGTGCAGGCTTTCCAAATGATGGCATGTGATGAAGAAATACAGTTCCATGGAGGAATGCTCTACTCAGTCCTCAAGAAAATAGAGTATTGCTGGACCTTATGGTAGCCGTTCTACATTTAAATTCTGACAGCCACTGCGGCTGCTCCTGTGGGGCACAGCTGCTTTCATCACCCAGAGTCCAAGCTCCGTTCCCATCGCATCCAACAGTCACACCACTGCGCCAAGTCCATGCTACATCCTCAGCGACTGCCATGCAGACCCCAGTGCCATGAATAGGTGTCACTCTCAAGTGTTTGCAACACTGGCACTCACAGTACATCAGAAGTGGAGTAGATCTTCGACGATGGAGGCTTCTATACCTTCTGTGCAAATGAGTACCACCAGCAGTGCCACTGCCATGGCTCCCCGAGCCACCTTGCTACCCGAGTGATGAGCTACTCATCATTGACAACTGCCATGCTGCTCACAAGTGTTTGAAACCCACAGTCCTCATTTTATTTAGAGAGAGAATTATCAAAACCGTTCGAGACTCAGGAGTGCAAATATACCTTCTTCAGCATGACCAGCTACGCCTTGTGCCAGCTGACCAACGCTGTCTGCTCCAAACATTGCCATTGACTTTGGCAACACCATGGCATTTATTTGTTACCTTAGCGATGTAAAAAGTGGACACACTGTACAATTTAAAATCTGGTCATGTGAAGGTGTGCAAAAGTTTGTCATACGTGGCTTAACAGGATCTCATCGTATAAAAGTAATGCGTGGCATAACAGGAGCTCATCTCATGTGGAGTTCCAGTCGATGTGTTTTTTGTTATCATAAACAGGACATAATCATTGCAGTGTTCAAACTAGTAACGTTATATATTTGACATAATAAGCTGTTTTCATCCGAATTGTACAAGTACTGCCACGAAATTTATTTGTGTTACCTGTGTTTCGTGTGATGTAAACAGAGTTTCATGGACACAATTTAAGATCTAGTCATGTAAGGGGCCGGTCATTATTTATCAGGTGGGGGGGTTGGGTAAAAACTGGGGGGGGGGGGGGGGGTCACACTTTCATTTTCAACATTATTGGGGGGGGGGGGGGTCATACTTTTATTTTCAATGGAACTGGGGGGGGGGGGGGTCGGAGTTCGAATTTTAGTTAATTTTCAGAAAATTTGTACATGTATATTGAAATAGTGAATTAGGTGAAAACAATCCACTCAACCTGGACTGATGGTTCACTGGAGTATACAGCATTGTAGAATTCATCCGTTTGTCACATTATCAGTGAAACTATAGTTTCGCCGAAATTCGATCCTAGAAAGGACCACCCAGGAACACCCAAAATCAGGAGATGTCGTGAATCGACAACCGCTCATCACCCACAGACTGAAAAAATTGTCACCACGGATCAACTATGGACCTTAGTAGAACACAGCAGCACTGCAGCTGAATACGGTGCAAGGTCAGGATGATTAACATGCAGGGCACTGTCAAAGACTAACAATGGATCACCCAGCCCATACCATGCTGACCAACATCTCATAACATCCAATGACCCCGAACCTGCATGTCAAAATCACAGACCGAATTTCCACTCAATACATTGCCAACACAGGAACCTCGGCCACTGAGGATAATCCTCGATGAGCTCAGCACTGTCCTGGACCGCCATGAACAAAATATGACCTTTCCATCAAGGATTGCAAAATAGTCCTGGATCGTCCCGGATGATGCCATAGTGAATCTGATTTATCTGACTTCCTTGGTGGCCAGGATATTGCTAGACAATCGCAGATCATCACGGAACATTATGAACCCATCATGGAGCCAACACATAATTGATTCAAGGCCGGCTGATTCATCAATGATATATGTGGAAGATTTATAATTTTTCTGAGTTCACTCTGGGGTCCAGTTAGTCCGTATATTTAAAGGAAGAAGATTCATGTTTTTTTTTCATTCCTCCAACAAATTTCCAGTCAGTGAATGAACTGAATAACCTTCAACCCAGGTCTCGAGTGTTTGAAGGGGGCTTGGAAACGCGGAGTTTGGAGTGAAAAAGAGATTTAAGTATTATGGGGAACATGATCCTAGACATAGATGTCTTGGGGGGTGTTTTGTTTCTTACCCCCAAAAACAGTGTAGAAACAGCATCTAAGTATCACACTGGCTCCTTATAATTGTTACCATTGTGTATTATAACCTTGTATATATGTACATGGGGATTGGGGGGGTCACACTTTTATTTTTGATCTTGGTGGGGGGGGGGGGGGGTCATACATTGTTTTTCGATATCGGTGGGGGGGTCAAACTTTGAAAACTCAGTTCTCGGAAAATCCATCCAACCCCCCCACCCGATAAATAATGACCGGCCCCTAAATCTAGTCATGTCAAAAGTTTGTAATACATGCTACCCTGCCGTTTTGGTTCGCAAGCTGCTTGCTTGCATCCCCATCTCAGGCTAGGGCAATCACTACTCCTAAAGACAAACTTGATATGAATCAGGCAGCTTTGGTGAACGCTGGCTGACATGAAGGACATTTTGTCTGTGTCCTTCTGGACAAGTCTACCCTGTAATGTACAAACAGGCTCTTACTCTGCGTCCATTGTCCCTGTATGCTTCCACAGCGGGTGACCACTGTGTGCAGTTTTACCCAGGCGTGTGAATGACCATAACGAGTTACTGACCTGGGATCAACTGGCAGTGATCAAGTCCTGTGCGTCATCAGGTAGTGGGCTCTGGCAAGTGCATCAAGCAGCACTGCCTAATTAGTTAGAAGGCACCAAATGGTAGACTACTAGTACATATGTGGGAATCTGTGTCAAAAAGTTGTGAGGTACAGGTATTTGGTATACGAAATACTTTGCATGTACAATTAACTGTACTTACTTATTTACTGTGAACACAATCACAACAATTTGATTGTGGCGATTTCGCCCAAAGATCACGGCAGGAGATTTTTTGTAAACACTACTGTTGTTTCTGGCCGCTTCATGTTCGAAGCATGTGCGCTGCATAGCAACGCCCTCTAATCCTCTCGCCTGTTTGTACTGCAACAATGGTCTTACGTCACTTCCCTAGTTTCTCGTGCTTTGGGGTTATAAATACTCTGAAACCGCATTGTTCAGTGAAGTTGTCTCAGAGCTGAGCAAGGCGAGAGGACGACGGTAGGCTCGACCATGAGCTCTACATCCTCACTCACCAGCTAAGGCCCGCGAGGGCCCAGGAGACAATTCTCATAGGGGGTCCAGGAGGGGGACCATGCTGATTCGGGGCTCGTCCCTGTGATCACCAGTCTCTCTCCATGGGATGGTGCGACACGGACTCTGGTTCCGTCCCCCGAGCGGACCATCGGCGAGCCGGCCACAGTTAACACCACGGTGATGATCCAGTATCTGAGTGGTGTCCGTATTTCTGGGCATGCTGGGCAGGCTGCTACCTGGTTAGCGTGAACACTGCACCCACAGTGACCCTTGGTGAGCAGACTATCCGCAAGGACCCGAGATAGCGGGCGTGGGTCCGCCGTGACTCACGGTGAGCGGCTTGTCCGGGAGGATCCGGGATAGCGGACGACGTCAAACTTTACGTAATGATAGAATAAATATCCCGAGAACGAGATAATATTGTTCATATCAAGAACACCCACTCTGGTCTCACATGCAACGTTTTGCAGGTGAAAATTACCGACAATCTCACGTTAATTGAATAAATATAAATCTAACCCCCGAAATTCTGTTTTCAGAAGACATTTCACTCTCTGAGTGAAAGCCCCCCTCCCCCCCAACTAAATTTTTAAGGATGGCAATGAAATAGCAACAGTATCCAGAAAAGTGTTTTGAGATTCCAGTCCTGGTCACCATCTGCTGTTGTTGTTGTTGTTAAATTCCTCCCTGCTGGGAGCACCTCTGTGGCCAATACGAGCCCGTCAGGACCTTCACCTTCATGTAGGCTTTGACAGTATCTCTGTGAGACTGTAGGCAGCTGGTCCACAGCAGAGAAGGGAACCCAAGCTTGAGGTTTGTGTGTGCCTCGTATCGCCTGGAGGGCTGGGCCGACACTTTTGACAATAGGATCTCTTCCCAATGTTGATTTATTTTCTGTGAGATTGTCTTCTTCCATGTTTTGACGGTGGTTCTTCCATGATGGTGTGGGCCGAGGGAAGGTCATATTTCAGGAGTGTTTTCTCAACTCTGATGAACCAGCTACTAGATGTCTTTGTCTTAGTAGCGAGTTGTCTCATTCCAATGTGATGTTCGATGGAGTTAGGACCATTAGCAATTTTTCTGAACGTGGTGAGAAGATGGCAGTCTATCTCAGCCTCAACTCGGTGGATGCTGATGAGCCCTAGAACTGCCACATTTGATGTCCGTTCTGCCAGGCCTTGGAGCTGCCTCAACTTTTTTCGCTGGAAATCCTCAAGTCTCGCAATGTGCTTCGGCTCCAACAGCCACAATTCAGACCTGAGCAGTAGCCGAGGAAGCAAGTATGTGATCCAGAGTTTTCGGGTAGAGGCTGGGTTAAGAACATTTTTGGCATGTAGACTGGCTCCGAAAAGTGCATAGAGTGTCTTCGGTCCCATGGTGAGACGCTCATCCACTTGCCTGTTGTTGATGTTGGGATCTGGGCTCTGCAGAACACCAAGGTGTGTGGCGGCATCCATCACTGGAAGTTCGCTGTTCTTGAGGGTCAAGGTTGGCACATGCTGGGTCTGTCGGCCCGAGTTGGTGTACAAGAGCACAGCAGACTTCGTGTTGTTGATGGAGCGCCAGTCTCTATCGGAGTGGTCTTCCACAATGGACATCAGTGGCTGGAGTTCAGACATCATGATGGGGGAGGCGATCGCGACATCGTCGGCGCATGTACGTGGGGGCACCACAGCAAACGGTCCCGATGATTGCTCCAAGGTGCTTTCTCTCTATCTCCAAGAGCATGTGGTTCATGTCGGCCTTGAAGAGATCCGGGGACAGGCTGCCCTGAATGGTGCCCTGCAGAACATCAAATGGTTTTGACAGAGATCCGCCCCATCTCACACAGCTGGAAAAAATCAGAGTACCAATCCCTCATGACGTTCCAGAACTGAGTTGGTACACCAAGATGGTGCAGTTTGACGAACAAGTTGTCATGACAGACTCTGTCGAAGGCCTGCTCTGCATCAAACAGAACAACACAGAGGTCGCGTCCTTGATCCCTGAACTCTTGTACTCTCTGTGACGAGCAGAGCTGCATAGAGGGGGGGGGGGGGAGGAGATCTTCTCTGTGAATCTTCTTTGGAGTGCAGACTGCGCCTCGGGGAACAGACATCGGATGCGGCCAAGAATGACAGGTTCGAGCAGTTTTCCAATGATGGAGATTTAACCGTGATTCCACGATAGTTGGTGGGTATGTGCTTGGGCTCGTTTTTATATGGTACTCAGCAAATTTGTTTTCTATCGAACGTAAACTGTTCGATATCTGGGTTTTCCCCAAAAGAGCTAAACTCGAGAACCGGTTTCTGTTCACACTTTTTGATGATTCTACAATATTTTGCGCGGTTAAGACCACTTCTATTGCAGTCGTGTATCAAGAAAACACCAAGTGGGGCATACTTTCCAGCATCCGTAAAAATGGCATCATCCACAAAACGTAAAAACGAGGAAGATTCTGTCGGCACCAAGAAGCCGGCTATGCCGTGGCAGCAAGGACTGAAAGCTGCGATGGATGATCCTTCAGTCAGAGTGACAGGCGATGATCAATGCGTTATGATCAAAGATAAATATCCCAAGGTGCACTACACCCCCCCCTTTTTTTAGGCCGTTAGCTTACGGTAGATTAACGATTAACAATTGACCTATCCCAAATGCTCCCAAAAGTTGTCCGTGTTTCACAAAATACGTCAGAAAACTTATCTTTGGCCAATATTAACTTTTTGCAGAAAATGTTGAAAAAAATGACGTAGAGACTCGGACAAACTGGATTTGCGATATAGGTCAATTATTCTGCACTTACTGTAAACCCCGTAATTTCTTGTGTCCATTATACTCTGATTTTTTTAACTCGTTTACACCGTTTTTTGCCTTCAGTTCAGTCAAGTTACTTCGAGCGAACTGTTCAACTGAATGTTGCATATCTATGATACAAACGGCAATTAATTTACACAAACCTGCCTTTCGGAATGCTATCTGTTTCTTTCAAAACACAAAAATTTTATTTGAGCGAGGATTTGCTCGAACCATGGGCGCCGACATATTGCTTGGTTCTCGACAACTGATGACGGAATTTAAATGGACAAGTTCAAATTTGTTATAGTAGGGGGATCGGGTTGTCAGTGGTCGTCAAGGTGCCTGCACGTGCGAGTAATTTTGAATCAGTTTACCTGCGTGGGCGGTCCCGAATCCTAGCCCTCGCCCCTATGCAAATTATCGGAACAGAAGCGCCCATCACGTGCCAAAGGAAAACAATATTTGTTGACATGCAAACGACAGGATTTCAGGGAAAATTTATCACACGGTGGCCAGGCGTTACGCGTTATTCAGGGAGTGCCGCGTAAAATCTTGAGTATTACGCGTTATTCGTGAGGAAATTGCACAGGAAACGACATAGGTCCCCACTTCAAATGACGTGAGTTCGTGAAAAAGTTCATTTTCGTCCTGAAATTTTGTTTCCACGGAACATCCCAATGAGCAAACATCACGTATGATACTATGAATCACTTGCATACATCGTTATATTTACGAAAATGGACACACAGTTCGTGACAACACCCGCACGCTTGCGACTCGTTTGTGAATTATCATCGGCTATCAATTGAAACCAACAAAGTGCATGTTGGTAAATCATAGAATGCTCGCAGAAATCTTTCTTTATTGTTACACCATGCAACCAATTGTTTTAATGGAGTATTTTATGAAATGAGAAGCTTTTTATGGTTTACGCGTATCAGCCTGAGGGAGAAAATCTACATACGCGTTACAGCATGAGGAAACATGTGAGCGTTGTCGGGGATGGTAGAAGTGGCAATGCATACATAGATATTTTTAAAGTATGATTTGAGGCTGCACATGTTCCAATACTGACGATACTTCTCATTTATCATTATCATTAAGATGTTCCTCCCAATCATCATAAATCTGAAATTGACAATACTAAGAGCTATTCGTGTCTTTTGCACAAAAGCTCGCCAAGTGAAAACATTATCCCTTGAACTTGAATTTATCCCATCAATTGAGCAGTGAAAACTGGAGAAAAATTCGCATTAAAAAAAGAAATATCCCAATCTCAACATAATATTTACTCATGCACATACGCGTAATGCACTCACGCAAATCGCGTAAAGTATAGCAAATAAACAAATGACACATTCAACTTAGATTCGTGACGCTTGCGACCATTGTGAAACATTTTGAAGACAGGCACATGTGAAGCCCATACTATCAATATCACAGACCTCTCATTCTATTCACAATAATGTCCATATATGACATTTTTCAACCCCAAAACCGAGGAGAGCGGCTGTCGGAGCAAAATTGACAGATACTGTGCAGCCGAAGGTATCGCTACACTGGCTTATTTATTTAATTTAAACTCTCAACAACAATCATGAATATGTGTAATGTTCCGTGCAAACCCAAATTCGACATTTCAAAACGGTAAAATTAGCGAAATTGTATGTATTTCCTGCTAGGGGTCAACCAGCGGCTGCCTTTCCTCACGAATAACGCGTAATACTCATGATTTTACGCGGCACTCCCTGAATAACGCGTAATGCCTAGCCACCGTGTATCATTGCAGTAGATTGCTAACTCTCACAGTTCTATGAGCAGAAGTTTGGAAGTTTGCAGAAAAATGCTGTTTGATCTCCAGGTGAAGTGTGCCAAGTTACAATACGATACCATTAAACATCGCAAAAATATCGGCAAAAAACGGTGTACCGGTAAACGAGTTAGAAAAATCAGAGTATAATGTTCGTGATTTTTGCGTGTTTATTAGCATGATTAGATCTAGAAACACGGAATTTCTGGACGCGAATTTTTCCTTCCGCAACCCATATACTAATGCAAACGTGAAATTAAACGTGAAATTAAACACGAACTCAAATGCAAGTGAAAAGGGGTTTACAGTAACTTTGGCCGACTCAACTTTTGCAGTCATCATCATCATAACCTAAAAATTCTGTACAATATCAGTTATCGATATCAACTATTACTCTTGGCATGGGCAAATCGGAGTCCAATGTTTTTTTTTTTTTGCCAGGCTCGATTCCACTATCTTGTGTTGCCACGTCGACAGATTCCCAACTTGAAGAGTTTGAAGCCTGATGATATCCCACTGTTGCGACACATGCATGAAATTGCTCAGGACTTTGTCAATGAGTAAGTACCTGTGATATTTCAAAAACATTTTGCTGTGTGTTAAACTGCCCTGAATCAGTTAAACTGTCCTGTGCGATATGCTTGGCTGCTAATTTAAAGATAACCGTTTCAAAATTGTTTAATCTTAGAAATACATACATGTAACTGATATTAACAATAGATGCATACATTCTTGAGATATAGCAATTAAGTTTTCTCTTATTTCTCAGTCTATTGTCGAGCTAGCATGTTACTTGATCAGGGCATCTAAACACTAAAGATCTCCACATCATGCACATGGCTGTGAATACATGAAGTACATATAATTGACCTTTCCGCATCTTGTTTTTTGCAGGCAAGACACAGGGCTGGATTTCCGATATGGCTACCATGGTGTGCCCAGTATGAGGTTTGTCTTCTAATATTCATTGCTGCCAGTGAAATAAGAGCAGTTTGTATGTGCATATGCCTCTAGTTGTTGTGTTACAGTGAAGTTGTGATGACGTTTTTATGTATAGCATGGAAATAATGTTAGAATCGTAAACTTGTGCAAGTAACCAAAGAGAGTGCCAATTCTGTAATCGTACTAGTACTGTAAATGTACTGAAATTTGTGAGAATTTGATTCTCCTACCGCAGACCAATTTGCAAGAAGTATCATTTGCAGTTTTACAATGGGAAGCATAATGTATGCAACCTTCATGTTTTGATTTTTGCAGTTTTGTTCTCACAACAAATTCGTCAAAACAAATCCATTGCAAAAATTAGTATGTTCACCTGTTCACAGGGCTCATAGAACAAACTGACTTAAAAGCATTTTCAAATCGTAAGAAGCAAGAAAACACCGCAATCTTGCTGAAATTTTTTTGTTTATTTTACAGTCATGTTCACCTACACGTTATTAGTCAGGACTTTGACTCTCCGAGTCTGAAAACCAAGAAACACTGGAACTCTTTCACCACCGGCTACTTCCTCGACTCTGAACGTGAGTGCCCTACAGCGGAATTCGGGAAGATATCTGGTCCTGGGAAGTTATATAGTAATGTGTGAGATCTTGTAATGTGAAGATATCTAGTAATTATTATGAAGAAGCCACCCAGTAATGTGAATAGATTAAGTGAGTGAAGAAATCTAGTTTGTGGTACTGTGAAGAAATCTAGTACTGTGAATCTGTTATGTGTTATGTGTAATGTGAAACGTGTAGAAGTGTGAAGAGATCTAGTAATAAATCGGAAGAGATCTAGATATGTGAATACCAGTACATCTGAACATGTAAAAACATGGTGTCAAGCTGAGTTGTGTGACATTCTGAAATTAGCTGACAGTTGATTGTGATTGGTTGATGGTCATTCATTGACAAGTTAATCCTCCAACTCTCAAAATATTTGCAGAGGTCATTGAAATGCTGGATGAAGAAGGAACTGTGAATGTCAACAACTCGGAGCTAAACGCACTGCTGAAAAACGACCTCAGGTATCCAATCATATGGAAGCCTGTTAGTGCCACATGTGGAAATATACCGGTATACTTAAGTGTCGGCCACCACTTAAGTATCTGGTGGCCGCCATTTATTATCTAGTGGTCATCACATAAAGTGCTACATGTGAAAATATATTAATCTGGTGGCTGCCACTTGCGTATCTGGTGGCTGCCATTTATTATCTAGTGATCACCACATAAGTGCAAGATGTGAAAATATATAAATCTGGTGGCTGCCACTTAAGTATCTGGTGGCTGCCATTTATTGTATCCCCCGAACAAAGTTCGGCGGATACTATGGATTTGGCTTCGTCGTCCGCGTCCGCGTCCGCGTCCGTGTCCGCGTCCGCAGAGATTTTCTTGTGAACGCGCTACAGGCCGCAATTCTCATCCGATCACCATTATTTTTTGCAGGCACATATATAATGGTAAGATCCCGACACCAATCGATTTTGGTTGCCGTGGCAACTGAATTGGTCGTTTGGGGACACATTTTGCATTGAAAACAGCCTGTTTGAGACACATGGCTTGTGAACGCGCTATAGGCCGCAATTCTCACCCGATCACCATTATTTTTCGCAGGCACATATATTATGGTAAGATCCCGACACCAATCGATTTTGGTTGCCGTGGCAACTGAATTGGTCGTTTGGGGACACATTTTGCATTGAAAACAGCCTGTTTGAGACACATGGCTTGTGAACGCTCTACAGATGGCAATTTTTGACGAATCTCGATAATATTTGGAAGTGTTGTTGGGAAGGGCTGTCACACGAAACCAATCGTTTTTTTAGAATGATCATATACATATTAATATGTTAACAGCCTAACTTATTACAGAATTTTGAAATATCCATTTTGACATGTACGATCATTCCAATAGCCTGTACAGTGGAAGGTAATGACACTGGTTTCTTGTTCAGAATGGAGAACTGAAGTTTCCAGTGAAAACAGGACAATATTACTGAATAAGTTAACATTAGTTCTATTAGTTAAGTCTATTATTGTCCACAATAAAAATAGTTAAGACGAGAAACGTTTATTATTAAGCTCAACAAGGTAAAGGTTTTGTCCAGTACAAATTTCATGGGTGTAACTGAATAAGTTAACATTATTTTTAATAGTTAAGTCTATTATTGCCCACAATAAAAATAGTTAAGACAAGAAATATTTATTATTAACCTCGACAAGGTAAATGTTTTGTCCAGTACAAATTTCATTGGTGTAACTGAATAAGTTAACATTATTTTCACTAGTTAAGTCTATTATTGACCACAATAAAAATAGTTAAGTCTATTATTGACCACAATAAAAATAGTTAAGATGAGAAATATTTATTATTAAGCTCAACAAGGTGAAAGTATGTCCAGTACAGATTTCATGGGTGTACTGAATAAGTTAACATTATTTTTACTAGTTTAGTCTATTATTGACTACAATAAAAATAGTTAAGACAAGAAATATTTATCATTGGGCTCAACAAGGTAAAGATTCTGTCCAGTAGACATTTTATGTCTGTAACCAAATAAGTTAACATTTTTTTTGCTAGTTAAGTCTATTATTGACCTCAATAAAAATAGTTAAGATGAGAAACAATTATTATTGAGCTCAACAAGGTTAAGGTTTTGTCCGGTAGAAATTTCTGGGTGTAACCGAATAAGTTAACTTTATTTTTACATGTTAAGTCTATAAGTGACGACAATGAAAATAGTTAAGACAAGAAATATTTATTATTGGGCTCAACAAGGTGAAGGCTTTGTCCAGTAGAGATTTTATGGCTGTGACCAAATAAGTCAACATTATTTTTTTGCTAGTTAAGTCTATTATTGATCACAATAGCTTTTTATGAAAACATTGATCAACTTTTACTTTGAATTTCAACTTGAGACCATGTTTGGCTCAAATTATGAGTTAAAATATAACTTATGGTGAAAAATTCGATCTGGCTCCAATTTTGTCATCTTGAAATGCAGTTTTGGTCAACTTTTACTTTGAATTTCAACTTGAAAGCATGTTTGGCACATATTATGAGTCGAAATATAACTTATGGTGAAAAGTTCGATTTGGCTCCATTTTCGTCATCTTGAAATGCAGTTTTGGTCAATTTTTAGTTTGAATTTCAACTTGAAACCAAGTTTGGCACATATTATGAGTTAAAATATAACTTATGATGGAAAGTTCGATCTGGCTCCAATTTCTTCATCTTGAAATGCAGTTTTGGTAAACTTTTAGCTTGAATTTCAACTTGAAACCAAGTTTGGCACATATTATGAGTTAAAATATAACTTATGACGAAAAGTTCTATCTGGCTCCAATTTCGTCATCTTGAAATGCAGTTTTGGTCAACTTTTACATTGAATTTCAACTTAATACCAAGTTTGGCACATATTATGAGTTGAAATATAACTCATGGCGAAAAGTTTGATCTGGGTCCAATTTCGTCATCTTAAAATGCAGTTTTGGTAAACTTTTAGTTTGAATTTCAACTTGAAATCAAGTTGGGCAGGTATTATGAGTTAAAATATAGCTCATGACGAAAAGTTTGATCTGGCTCCAATTTTGTCATCTTGAAATGCAGTTTTGATTACCTTTTACTTTGAATTTCAACTTGAAACCATGTTTGGCACATACATGTATTATGGATCGAAATATAACTTATGGTGAGAAGTTCAATCTAGCTCCAATTTTGTCATCTTGAAATGCATTTTTGGTCAAATTTTACTTTGAATTTCAACTTGGAACCAAGTTTGTAAAATATTCTGAGTTGAAATATAAATAGGTGAAAAGATTGATCTATCTGTATTTTCGTTATTTTATCAAACATGTCGAATGGAAATTCATATAAAGAGATTTCAGTGGTGATTTTGAATTCGACCTTCAATAACCTCGGAAAATCAGTGCAGCAATTTTGGTGGGGAAAAGAAAACAGTTGTGACTTGAGATTTAACATTTCTCTGGTAATCTTTTTCAGCCCTTACTCTAGTTTTTCACAATTGACAGCGATATATTTGGGGCAACAGAGATGATAGGGCTACGGGGGATACACCCAAGCGGTCGTAGGCGACCGGAAGCGTCTAGTTATCTAGTGGTCACCACGTAAGTGCAAGATGTGAAAATATATTTATCTGGTGGCTGCCACTCAGTTAACATTAACTATTTGTTACATCTTATTAAGTGGTGGCTGCCAGATGAGAATATTCTCACACCTGGCACTAAAGGTCTTCCCTAAATGATGCAATGTTTGAATAATTATTTACATGTACCAGTATAAGACCACAGAGGAAATGTGTGCTTCTTCCTGTGTGGATTTTGATGTGCATGTAGTTTATTAACTAGGATAATATATAGAATACCAATTGTATACATGTCCTGGCATATTGCTATTCATAACTCATAATCACTAATCATATTCCCACTGTTGATTCTATAGGTGCCATCGATGCGACAAAGAATTCAAGACCATACCTGCGTTGAAGGCTCACCTGCCAGCACATATACCGAAGGCTGCCAAAAAATCGTGACGCCTCACAGCTAACTGTTCTGGATGAATGGACTGTTGTACATTTTGTACGCTTTATTTATTAGATCGCAGTATTGCGTGAAAGCTTTTGTAACAAGAGGATTATTCGTGTTTATGTAGTCATTTAGCTGATCTCTGCCCCCCCCCTATACATATATATGTTAGAGTTTTGTTGTGGTTTTGTTTTATACATGTATCTAAATTTCTCTCCTGATATGCTTGTCTGTTCCATACTGAAATCAGATTTAGCTCTATATGGAAATGACTTTATCTGACAATTCCCATGCCTCTGATTTAGAAGTAATCATAATGGGAGAGAGTGGAGTTAACACGTAGTTTCGGGAATTCTTCTGTGGTATAAGTTCAACACATGAAGAAGCTGCCAATAAAAGGTCAATAGAGTGCCGATCCAAATTTAGGGTAGCAAGGTCTTAAGCATACCTTTTATTATATAGTTATACCTTTTATTACACAATTTATGATCAATTACTGTAAAAGAAAGAACATTGCTGATGAATTAGTCATTTACTGTAATCATACTATTTTTTATGGGGATTTCTATAAGTACCATGAACTATTCACCGTACATGTACTTAAATTTTCAGTTTTAATTTCACGGTTTTGTTTTGACCATGAAATCCGAAATGTAAATCCACCGTAAAAAAGTACATTTTCAGTATGTTTGATTTTGTCGCAATTTAATTTTCATTTGTGATGTCGCCAACACACAATATGTATATTATTATACACATATAAGTATTTGTTTTGAATCTCTGTCCTATTGATTTCTCTGTAGATCTGCCATTTGATAATAAAATCACACATTATATCATACAAGTAACTGAATTGGTCTTTGCAGAGCCCCGTGTTCACTCCAATTCAAGAACAACTATTATTATTTGATTCTATCAGATTGTGTACTTCACAGTAATGAATTTAAACACAATATACACCTGCCTATGCGATGATGCACTGTGAACCTGAGTATGGGTAGAGACTAAGAATGTCACTGAGAAGGTCTTTGGTATGGGTATTAAGTCTTATATATTTCTGGTGTTATGCAGTCAGATGCTAGCAGAAAGCTAGGCTAGGAATAGTTCTTACTGATATGTGTGATGTATTTTGTGACCGGCTCTTTATTTGATAGCATAGTCGGAATCGGTTTTTGTCAGCGAAAGGCTTCTCCCTACTACAGGGTCAGGGTTGTTGCAGCTCATTTGCCTTATATTATGATGGTTGGTGTTTGGATTCTGCAAGCCAAATGCCTCTGGCAGCAGGATTCATCTCATGAAGGCAGGTTCATCTCATGGGTCACTGGTCGACGTGGTCAGCCCAAGGTCAGTTCAATGTCACAGGTCAGTTTGAAGTCCATGTCTCTGACTCAGTCTGGATTACCAGTTGGATTCATGTCCATTTCTGTGTCACCGGTCAGTCCCCACCTCGGTTCCCCAGGCACAGGTCAATTCAATGTCCATATCTGGATTACTGTTCGGCTTCTGGCCTGTCTCATTGTTACTGATCGACTCCAACGTCAGTTCCTCGGTCATAAGTGAACTCAAGGTCCATGTCTGGTTTACCGGTTGGCTTCTGGTCCGTCTCTTTGTAGCTGGTTGGCTGTAACGTCAGTTCACAGGTCAAGGTGCTTGTCTGCTTTACCATTCGGCTTCTGGTCTGTCTTTTCGTAGCTGGTCTATCACCTACCCACCTACCCCCCCCCCCCCCCCCCCCGCAGTTTATCAGTCACAGGTCCGTTCAGGGTCCATGTGTCTTATGTATACAGAGACGGGTTACTGGTCTGCCTCTTTGTAACAGGTGGGCCGAAACATCAGTTAATTGGTCACAGGTCAATTCAAGGTCCATGTCTGGATTTCTGGTCTGTCACTGGTCAACCGACCTCAGTTCCCCGGTCATAAATCAATTCATGATTCATGTCTGGTTTACCTTACTTGGTTCCCGCTTACAGCTTGGTACTAGTCCATGCAAAAAAACGGCTACCGAACGGCCTGAAAACCCGGGATTTTCGTGTTGGACCAATATCTTATGAAATACATTTTATGCTGTGTGTGTGTGCCAATAGATGTGTCAGAGCCATGAAATACCTTCATATCCATTCAATGTAGGCATTTGGATGGTCTACAGGTGTATATATTTGGTATATTCTGAGTTTCCATAGTCAAATATGGAAGAATTCTGGCAACTTCATAAATCGTTGATATAACCATCATGAGTAAATGGATATACATTGTTGCAGGTAATATTATTTACCCGAGATAGCTGACCAAATCAACTGTCAGAGGCATATTCAACATCAAGGGTGATATTTTCCAAAGAAAAAACAATAATTCTTTTAAAAAATCATGCTTGAGAGCAGTTTGTTGACCCAGGTAAAGGTTGCCAGAAATCTCACGTTTGGATATTAAACTGGAAAATATATCAACTATATCCAATGTAGACTACTCAAAATGTTTCCATAGAATGGCTATGAGGGTCCCCCATGGCTCTGACACATTTATTGGCACATACACATTGCATTTCACGAGATATAGCCCAACACGAAAATCCCGGGTTTTCAGGCTGTTCGGTGACCGTTTTCTGCATGGACTAGTACCAAGCTGTAAGCGGGAATCAAAGCAAGGTTTACCGGTTGGCTTCTGGTACGTATTTGTGTCACTTGTAGGCCAAAACGTTAGTTCCACACTTTACAAGAATACATCACACACTTTTCAAGAAGACTAGTATATATTTACAAGAATACTAGCAACTACTGGTATACATTATCATCATGGGAACCCTACTGCAATAACAGCCACATAGTCATCTCCAACATCTTTCCCACCTCGTATATTATGATGCTAATCATCGTCAATCGTCATAATCATATTCTGGATCACGCACATCTAGGATGGCCTCTAAATATAAAGCTTGAAAATCATCAAGTACATCATTAACATCATCAGGCACATCATTAACATCAACATGATCAGGAACTCCCCTTACATCAACATCATCAGGCACATCATAGACATCAACATGATCAGGGAGTTCTCTTACATCAACATCTACATCATCACCGAATGCATCATATCCATTGTCATCATTTGACCTAAGACTGAGGTCAACATCTTCCATTGGTGTAGACCGTTGGTGTTCAAATCTTTTGCTTTTGTTCTTATGGCTTCGAGAGGTCACACTTGTAATGCTGGAATCACTTGCGCTAGCACCTATGGCTTCAACAACACCAGTTTTGACGACATCGCAATTCACGTCAGCTTTAGCACCACTGGTCTCAATAGTATCATCTGCATCGCTCGGATTCTGTGAGGAATATTGTAATCACCATAATCTATCAGATTATCACGCATAATAAATTCATCATGTTTTACAGTATAATACAAAGCTCAAACAATTAGCCATCTGCAAAACTATAAATGTCAATGTATTCAGCAGTGATGTGTTCACGGACAGCACATACTATGAAAAATTATCTTGTAGCCTACGTACCCTGATTTCTGCATCGTCGAATGTCTTTTTCTTCCTGAAAATATGATCTCCAGCTGAGACACAATTTTTATTCGCCCCCATTACTTGGTAAATTATTGTAATACTTCTGTTTTCAGACAACAAAATCACACAATACTCACATTAGATCCTGCGGCACAGTGTCACATTTCATGGCAGCAACAGTGCTGCCATCCAAGTTCTTTTCATGTAGAAAATCCACTCTTTCAACACCTCTGGATGCTTTTGCTATTAGACGTTTGATGTTTCGGTGATCATTCGGACTGGACATCTCTGCCGGTTCTACGATGATAACAACTCTCGATTCCAGTCCAGAGAAGTTTTTGAGTGAGTCAACGATCAATCCTTCGATAGGGAATACATCTGCATTATGAACATTGCTCTCAGGCCAGAATCTCTTGAATAGTTGCACAAACATCTCCACTTCACGCTGAGTAGATTCTGAGTCTTCTCGATCAACAAGAACAGCGACTTGCTTAGCAGTGTAGTGACGAAGCTTAGGATCAACTGACGTGCACTCCACGAGTTTCCTGAGATGCTCCAATAAACCATTGTCTTCCCTCTGTCGTCGTAGGTTAGCCACGTGTATGATGTGGATGTCATCTCCCTTCACAGAATTCATGCATCTGAGTTCATCGGCAGTTAACTTGTTGAGTCGTTCCACGACATCGCAATTCACGTCAGCTTTAGCACCACTGGTCTCAATAGTATCATCTGCATCGCTCGGATTCTGTGAGGAATATTGTAATCACCATAATCTATCAGATTATCACGCATAATAAATTCATCATGTTTTACAGTATAATACAAAGCTCAAACAATTAGCCATCTGCAAAACTATAAATGTCAATGTATTCAGCAGTGATGTGTTCACGGACAGCACATACTATGAAAAACTAGACGTCAAGGCCTAAAGATGCCTTGGAGGCATTTCGGTGTGATGAATAATTTATAATACTAGATATCGACGAAAATGAAAAATGTCGACAAATTTCGGGTCAAGGTCAAAGTTAATCCATAATACCCCTTAGACATGTTTGTCTAGGGTGATGAGTCCGAAAATAACGTCCGTTTCGCTCTACGACGCACCGTTTCCGAGATATCGACGAAAACAAAAACTGCCGACTCGGCAAAAAAATTTCGGGTCAAGGTCAAAGTTAATCCATAATACCCCTTAGACATGTTTGTCTAGGGTGATGAGTCCGAAAATAACCTCCGTTTCGCTCTACGACGCAGCGTTTCCGAGATATCGACGAAAACGAAAAATGGCGACTCGGCAAAAAAATTTCGGGTCAAGGTCAAAGTTCATCAATAATTCCCCATAGACATGTTTGTCTAGTGCGACGAGTCCGAAAATAACGTCCGTTTCGCTCTACGACGCACCGTTTCCGAGATATCGACGAAAACGAAAAATGCCGACTCGGCAAAAAAATTTCGGGTCAAGGTCAAAGTTCATCAATAATTCCCCATAGACATGTTTGTCTAGTGTGACGAGTCCGAAAATAACGTCCGTTTCGCTCTACGACGCACCGTTTCCGAGATATCGACGAAAACGAAAAATGTCGACTCGGGAAAAAAATTTCGGGTCAAGGTCAAAGTTCATCCAGAATACCCCTTAGACATGTTTGTCTAGTGCGACGAGTCCGAATATAACGTCCGTTTCGCTCTACGACGCACCGTTTCCGAGATATCGACGAAAACGAAAAATGCCGACTCGGCAAAAAAATTTCGGGTCAAGGTCAAAGTTCATCCATAATACCCCTTAGACATGTTTGTCTAGTGCGACGAGTCCGAAAATAACGTCCGTTTCGCTCTAGGACGCACCGTTTCCGAGATATCGACGAAAACGAAAAATGCCGATTCGGCAAAAAAAATTTGGGTCAAGGTCAAAGTTCATCCATAATACCCCTTAGACATATTTGTCTAGGGCGACGAGTCCGAAAATAACGTCCGTTTCGCTCTACGACGCACCGTTTCCGAGATATGCAGGATGCCTCAAGGATGACTCAGCAAAAAATTATTTCGACCTCTAGGTCAAAGGTCGTTTGAGGTATCGATCCCAAAATCAATAGGGTTCTTCCCTGGTGATATATAAACCTCCGTGCAAAATTCTGCAACTTTTGCCTGAATATTTTTTGAGTTATCGTCCGGAAACCAAGTTCCTCGATTTCATCCTCACGGACCTCACGGACCTCGGAGCCGGATCAAAAAAAAAATACACCCTAGAGATGTTTGTCTAGGGTGACGAGTCCGAAAATAACGTCCGTTTCGCTCTACGATGCACGGTTTCTGAGATATGCAGGAAGCCTCAAGGATGAATCAGCAAAAAATTATTTTGACCTCTAGGTCAAAGGTCGTTTGACGGATCGATCCCAAAATCAATAGGGTTCTTCCCTGGTGGCATATGAACCTCCATGCAGAGTTCTGCAACTATTGCATAAATATTTTTCCAGTTATCGTCCGGAAACCAAGTCTCAAAATTAGCCTTGATTTCATCCTCACGGACCTCACGGACCTCGGATCCGGCTCAAAAAGAATAGGGTTCTTCCACATATCATTTCTGACTTGTGGTGAAAATTTGACAAGGATCCGTCAAGGCAATCTAAAGTTATCGTCCGGAAACCAAAAGTGGCGGAAGAAGAAAAAAAAAAAAAAAAAAAAAAAAAAAAAAAAAAAAAAATTCTGCTAAAACCATAAAGGCATTTCTGCCGAAATGCCTTAATTATCTTGTAGCCTACGTACCCTGATTTCTGCATCGTCGAATGTCTTTTTCTTCCTGAAAATATGATCTCCAGCTGAGACACAATTTTTATTCGCCCCCATTACTTGGTAAATTATTGTAATACTTCTGTTTTCAGACAACAAAATCACACAATACTCACATTAGATCCTGCGGCACAGTGTCACATTTCATGGCAGCAACAGTGCTGCCATCCAAGTTCTTTTCATGTAGAAAATCCACTCTTTCAACACCTCTGGATGCTTTTGCTATTAGACGTTTGATGTTTCGGTGATCATTCGGACTGGACATCTCTGCCGGTTCTACGATGATAACAACTCTCGATTCCAGTCCAGAGAAGTTTTTCAGGGAGTCAACAATCAGTCCTTCGACAGGGAATACATCTGCATTATGAACATTGCTCACAGGCCAGAATCTCTTGAATAGTTGCACAAACATCTCCACTTCACGCTGAGTAGATTCTGAGTCTTCTCGATCAACAAGAACAGCGACTTGCTTAGCAGTGTAGTGACGAAGCTTAGGATCAATTGACGTGCACTCCACGAGTTTCCTGAGATGCTCCAATAAACCATTGTCTTCCCTCTGTCGTCGTAGGTTAGCCACGTGTATGATATGGATATCATCTCCCTTCACAGAATTCATGCATCTGAGTTCATCGGCAGTTAACTTGTTGAGTCGTTCCACTTGGCCTTGCAGGAAAGATGCCACCACCTGACTGTTCCTCTGTATCTGGTTCATTGTGTGGCAAAGAACGGTGCCATATGTTTTGTCATGGCGGTTCAAGAAGTCCCTGAAAGAAACTGACTCAGGAACTTCTTGATAGTTCTGGAATTCCGTGTCTTGGAACACGTACAGACGTTTCGCATGGCTGGCGAAATGCATACAAATATATTCCAGATGTTCTTCTTTGTAAACTATGGTGTGGTTGTCATCTAAGATCACATGCTGCTTGTGCTCTTCCAGTGGCCCTTCCAAGAGTTGCATCAATGTTTCGCCATTAGTTGCAATAAATGTGTCTATTCCATCATGTTTTATTCGCGCATTTAGTTGCTTTGAAGAGGTGACGTACGCTGATTTCTCAGTGCCCAAGTGCTTGCAGAGGTACCTGGCCAGAACTGTTTTCCCACAACCAGGTGGTCCTTCAACAATAGAGAATCGATTCCCAGCGATTCTTGTAAAGGTATTCATCTGACTTGACGACAGATGAATCTCAGCGTCCCCAAGCAGAATCTGTCCAAAACACTTGTCAGTGTCTGCCAGCAAGCTATGTAGAGCCATACACACGTGTTTGAATTTCGGCAAGTGTTTGAACCACCGAGAATGAAAGTCGTATTGTACTGTTGACATATCATCTTTGTCGATAGCGTGACATGTAACTGCAATGGCACAGTGCATGTAGTTACTCTCAGGTGGCATAGCCTCTGCAATTCTCTTCTTCAACAGCCTTGGAAGTACAACTGAATACTTTTGATCTGCAACACCTCCAGAACTGATGACAAAGACAGTGATACTTGCTGACTCATTCACAACAACCAAGTCCATGATATGATTCTGTGGTTTCATGCAATGATGGTTGAGACTGTCTGCTAAAGTATCCATGGTGATTCCGAATGCGCGACCCTCTATCTGGCCATCTATGTAGGGAAGAACATCCTTGTTGGCTAGAATGTACTCAATGATATCTCGACTCGGTAGTTTAAAACTCACAGGACGATCAGTCAGGAACAACTGGCTAACTTCAGGACACTTTGTGTGTTCTGCGTTTCTTGGAATTTGGTGAGAGTTCCATGAAGAACTATGCTTGCTAAATGATATGGTTGTGTTATCTGCAAATGTGACTCCTTCCAAGCCAGATTCCCTTTCGATGGTTTGGTTCGTGAAATCATTCTTTTGTGGAGACATCTTGACTGCATTCCTTTGTGACGAGTCTGTGTCTGTGGATTTCTTCGATATTCTCGTCAGTCTGGGTGCATGTACTTTGTACCAGTCATGAAAGGAAACCTGGCAAATGTTCCCATCGTCGTCCATCAAAAATGCTTCTGGACTTTGTGCAAACATTCCGCCCTCACACTGGAACACTTGGATAACAATCAGCACTGCCCTCTCCTGTGAACCTCGAAGTTGGACAAATTCACACCTCCAGTTCTTGCCTTCCTCAGGCACAACACCAGGGTTGCCCCAGACTCGCTTCTCGCCCTGTTCAGTCTCTGTCATACATTTTGTTAAGGTTTTCTTGAAAATGTCCTCCTCAGCTTTTTCTATATTGAGACCAGCATAGAGGTTTTCTCCACTCTGTTCATCTTCCTTGATACCCAGGATCAGGTAACCTCCACCCTTTAGATTTGCCATGCCGAATAGAGCTTCGAAGGTACGACATGTTTGCATTCGTTGGAACAAATGCTCAAGTGTTCTGACTTTGTAGTGTTTGAATTCCAGACGTTTACTTTCTGTTTCGAAGCATTTCCCATTCAAAATGAAGGGACCAGTGACAGGCAGCTCGCTGGTTCTTGGATTCACTTGGACTTGGTTCACAAGTTGTGCCAGGCTATCATAACTCTTGGCTTCACTGTTTTCGTTCACGCCTCTGGTAAACATGTGCCCATTGGTCGTAATAAACTGATGAGATTTGTGCACCAGAATGCATTTTCCATCGTCTTCTTGTACGGAAATACAATGCTGATACACAACATCTGGAACAAAGTGAAGTTTACCCCTGAGTGTGTTCAGCCAAGAATCAAACTCCTTGCCATCCAGCGACTTCTGTGGGATACTTGGTATCAGCTGAATGACTCCTCCACTGGAATTCAACATTGCAGATATTATCTTAGGGAGACATTCATCTGCTTCATACTTGAACCCTTTCTTAGCTTCCCTGAGATACAGATGCACTCGATAGACATATTCTCCATAGCTGAGTTCCTCCGGTGGCACGAGATACTCAGTAAGCTCAGGAATAGGCGAACTGTTCGTCGCCATCATGGTTCATGTCGAGCGTACAACAGTCTGGAAAAACAGGATATTCATATGTTAATTTTGATCTTTAGTGTTCTCACACATCCTACATTCGTTAAAACATACTTCTTTATCGACATGGGATATGGGATAGCTTACAGGCATAATTTACACTTTGTGTTTCAGTTATTTGCACATGCAAGGCCTGCAATGGACGTGCTTCCATATCCACGTTTGCTTCACCATGTACACACATTATTGTGCCTTGTGTTTTCACTTCCTAGTTTTCGTGTGATCTGCTTAGATTTGGAAGCTGAGAGAGGAACGTCAGGAAGTTCTACATGCACACATCCTGGCAGTGAGGGAACTGTCATCACTGGTTTGGAAGTTACAGTAACCAATTCTGTATTGGCAGTTCTAACAGCCTTGCTTCATTACTATCAGGCAATATATGCACCACATATCTGCAAAAGACAGTGGATGTCAGACAAGAAACTACTTCGTGGCTCAAGCATCACCAAAGTCGGAATGACATCATTGATGCAGGATTCGACAGATTCGACATAGACGTCGCCTACTTCGAAGGATGGTAGGGTCGACTTCACGTCACCTAGGGGAGAGGGAGTCCAGATGAAGAGTCTTTACATCAAGATGTCTATACCCCATGCTGAAGTTATTGACTCAGATGCAACAGTAGGGGCGACAGACCTGTGTCAATCGACCTCAAGGACATGTGCCCTGCAGTATTTGTATACTAGTGTCTTGATCATCAGTCTGTACCATGAGAACAACCAAACTGCTCAAATTTAGAGCATTTCACAGGAAATCCATGGAACTATTGAATATGGCATTACTATGTAATTTCCTCAGTTCAAAACGAACCAATAACTACTGAGGGCATAACACGCGCTTCCATGGCAGCATGAAACCATACATGAGATTCTGATAGTGTCTTAAGTTGTATGCAGTCACTCGTCTATGTGCACGCGCAAGGATTCACATGACGTGATTATATGTATGCTGAAGACCGTTGAGAATGGAGAAATGGACATGTACAGTCGAAATGTGTCTTATCGTAAAACATTAAACTTTGTTTTTTATCTTTAAGTTATTCTAGACAAGTCAAATTTTGGTCTTATTTGAGGAATTTCGATGTATAAATGTACAAATTTACAAGGGTATGCACAAATTGGTTGAAACTGATTTAAAGCCACTTGCTTTTGATTCCGATATTTTCAGACTTCAAAGATATTCGAGTCACTGTGAATTGATCCATTCTGTGAAAAATTGGGCTGAGTATAATAGTGTGGCGAATTTGCCCATAGATCTGGAGAGGTGTTTGGACATAACACAATATCATATTTGGCTGCTTCGGGTCTGAAGCATGCGTTACCATAGTAACGTCTTTTATCAACTGCATTCACTGTTTCTCCCTCGTGCACTGGCGCTATAAATACTGCCAGCATCATGGAATCTGGGAGTATGAGTGAGTATGACTTCCACAGGAGGCCTTGGCTCCATATTTGGTGTCCGCACCTGAGACAATGGCTCAGCCCTGAGGTGGTACATACATGCTCAGGCAGTTGGTACCATCTGTTGGTCCGGCCAGCAACACATTCACGTGCTCATGTACTGGGAATTGCATTCATGGCTCTCATGAATCTCGGGTAATCCAGGATACATGAGTTACTTGCATTAACTCATGCCATGTAGGAGTCATACCTTGTCCGACAGACTAACACTGGCGTTGACCATGCTGCTGCTTAGCGGGGCACTCGCGCCATAGAGAGCCAGCGCCAAACTTTACATTGGTGCCGTATCCTGAATTTGTCCGATGATAAAGGCATTGCAGCCTACAGTGTGCTGGCCGAAAATTCCCTCGTCCCTGAGGGACTCGTCCTCTCTTTGAGAACATGCACGAATTTCTGCAGAAGAGGCACAAGATTCCGCCTAGCATAGGATGCCAGCGCCACTGCTGGGATCTTTGGCCTTCACCTCTACAGTTGCCTGACAGAAGATCTCACCAGCACTGCTCCTGAGCATAGGCTAGGTCAGGGGCTGCTTTGATGGGACGCGGTTGCAGATTTTGATGGACCGTGGACAGAACGTCACCAACGAACGTCCCCACTAGATACATCGACAGATTATGCTTTCACACTCTGGGTGCTCAACCACAAGGCCTTTTCGGATGTAACTCCGATGAGATTCAAGGCAACTCTTATTGACCAATTCATCAATGATTATTGTCCCATAAGACTTCCAGGATGAGATGTACCAGGAGGAGCAATACGACCTTGGTGCGATGCAGATGATTGCACCCTATGCTGAGGTTTGAAGTTCTGGGCTAGGCTCAATACTGCACATTTCGTCCAGTACTGGTGACAGAAGGTCCTGTTACTATTGTTCCAAGTAGGTCACTTCTGGCTCCAGTGATCTGACCTGTTAGAGTGTCTATGGGCTAGTGGTTGTCGCGGTAATAACTCTTCGCAAAGGAGATTTTGTACTTGGGTTTCATAGTGACCAATATGGGCGTCTGTACGGACCTGTGAAGCTGAATAGTGTGCGCAAGTGGCCTCAGCCATGCAACATGGGAGACTTGATTTGAAATCCACCACCGCCACTTCACGTGGGGTTTCGTGGAAATTGCATGTCCTTTAAACTTTCTCACAGAAAAGTGACCCGATTTAGTCTGGGAAACTTTGTTGGAGGTTGTCTTTCTTGACCTCTTTGTAACGCAATGTCTTCTCCTCAGGTGGTTGCTGAACTGCACTTCAAACTGCACATCTGAAAGTTTGGTGGCGCGGTGGCTTGTTAAACTCCAAGATTATGTCATACAAATTGAACACGGTTCTGGTAAGCATCATGGCAATGCTGACAACCTGTCTTGTCATAACTGCAAGAATCCAAATTGAGCTGGTGCTTTCACCATCGGGTTCAAAACGGATTCTTCCTCAGATTCTGAGCTGGACCTTCTTGGAAAACTGCAGGTCACAGGCACTAGGACGAATATGGTGGCCCGGCTACCAGGTGTCCACCCTTGGCTAGAACACGCCAGTATTGACGAAACTGCCCTGCATTTGATCTTGGAATGTGATACAGACGAAGTGGATCTCCATGGATAAGGTATTCCCCTCGTGGGTTCTGACCTCGTCTAGCTCGGATTCCAGATTTGAGCAACCACTGCCCAGACAGGCCCTGACTGCCAAACCGCAGCTGGATGCCCCAGTGGAGGAACCATCCTACCTGAATGTCTGCTCTTACATGCAACTGGTCGGGAAGCAAGGGCGGACGCCACCCTGGCGCCAATTGGTTGCCCAGTTAGCTCAGTTTGTATGTGGGCTGGCTTCTCACCAATGCAGTCAGTTTAGGCGCGGGCTCGATCCCCGGTCTCGGCAGTATGTGAGGTGGTATGTGGTCGCCAAACTGGGCAAGTGAGTTCTCAACAGGTTCTGGTTTCCTCCCACAGTAATGACCACCCTTACGCCAAGATCCGAGCCAACAAGAGATGTTAATATAAGTTGATGCTTGTTAATCAATTGTTGTAAAATAAATGAAGTTTAAAGTTAAGCCTGCCATCTGGCAGCTGCTGCTTCCGGCGATAATCCAGGTGGAAGTGCTGCACCAACTCCACGACCTCCAGGTGACGAGTCATGGTCATCCAGAAGACCATTCCTCGCTCGCAACTGCGCTTTTATGGACCAGGTAGCAATACGGACATGACCCATTGGTGCGTCACTTGTCCTCAGTGTCAGGTTCTGGCTCCTGGCCAGTTTCCAGGCGCTTTTAGGAGGTGTAGTTGGTAGCCACCACCCACATGCCATTTCTTACTGTACATATGTTGAAGTCCATGAAGCTTCTCATGGCAGAAAGCTATAAATCATTTATTATAATGATTTCAATCGTGTTCGGCACCTGTGGCACGACTGTGGCAGTTGGGAAACGCTTGTTTCACCCAGATTTATCGCTTCTGACATCCTTGCAGATGGCCTGGCTGGAATGACCAAATCCTCTCTCTTCTAAGGGATGGAATTCTACTGGTTAAGCATACATTGTGGTAATCTCTATCATATATTTCTATCATTACCCATCCCAGGTCATTTGTCATTAAGTGAGGTGGTTTAGAATTGGACTCCATTCATGGGCAGTTGCAGACTCCCTCCAGCAATTGATTTCTACACCTTTTAGAGGTTTTCCAGACTGGGCGTCGACGTGTCGATTAAACCATGCACCCTTGGTTGATTTGCTCATGCCGGTCAGTCTTCCTTGCTGCCACAGGTACAGGAGGAATTGGAGCAGCTATGCACGAGACAGAATTCCGGAGTCTACTGACGCTGTGAGTGCCCTGGATCATGCAGAGCAGGGCATAGATGACCCCCCGTCGTCAGCCCTTGCTCAAATTGAGGCCAATCGCTCTGAAGCCACCCTGGAGTTAGTGGTCCACCTCATACTCGTGAGGTTGTGCGGAGAATGTACGGTGCGAAAACAGTGGACATGGTGGAGATTTTTTTGTCATGGTTGTTCCTCTGGATGCCTGTGGTCTCCCCGCTTCTGTCCAAAATGCCCCTACTGGCATTGCACAACCACCTTCGGGGTTTCCGGTGCAAATGAATAGGTGGCGATTTTGCCCAAACACTAGCAAGTATTACGGCCTATTTTTAGACCGCTCGAGTTTGGAGCGTGCGCTGCCTAGCAACGCACTGTACTTGATCGCGCCCAGTAAACTATAACAAATGGTTTGACCTAGTTTCTCCTCCCGCCTCTTGGTTCGATATATATACGCGAGCACTTGCTTGGTCTGTGAGATTGTCCCAGAGCAAGCCGAGAGGCAGGACGAGAGGCTCGCCATGAGCTTTACGTCCCTGTATCTTGGGTAAGGCCCACGCCGGCCCTGGGGACGATTTCCATTGGGGGCCCAGGTGGGGGAGACCGTTGTTGACTCGGGGGCTCACGCCCTGTGGATCACCGGTTTTCTACCACCTGGGGTGGTGTGACACAGACTCTGGCAGACCGTCGGGCTGGCTCAGAGTTCCATTTCTGCGACAGTGCCTTCGGCGAGGCCGGCCAGCAACATGCCCACGTGTACGGGTTCCGTGGTGCCGCTCCCATGGCACCTCGGGCTCTACATACGGCTACATTACCAAACTGTGTAATATGCATGTTGTACTTGTAGTTAAGGAGTTGGTGAGATGCATGTGTTATGTCGTAGTGTATGACGGCCGGACTCGTTCCGGGCTGACTGTACCTGGTTGTAATGTTCCGTAGAGTAGTGCCGGACGTCCTGTAGCGGGCACCCGCCGAACTTTACATACTATATATTATAGAATGCCTGAATGAAATTACGGATCAGTTCATGCAAAATTGTGGCGCGGTCATCTAAACGAATTGGTTGGTAACATGGCGAAACCATTATATATACGACTTGTCGTCTCGAGATACAACAAAGAAAGTCGCACCTGAATTTGGGGCTACTCTTCGAGACACCCTGTACATGGTTGTTTGGAAAGGATAACCAAAAAATAATATTTCGTAAAATTTCTAATACAGCATATACTCACTTTATGATGTTACATTTCATGGCCATCTTCCGACCGTGGACATTGAACGAGATATGATTACATCACTGACATGGCGTTCGCTGTACAGCAGCCATTTCATCTATGCACATCCTGGTTGCATAAATTAATACCTTACATGTACGCAGGCAGTACCAGGTCCAAGATGGCGGATGGGCGACTGTCGCGTAATGGATAGGGGGCCCGTCATAGACCCGGGTTTATTACGGCCTGGCTGTAATAGATTGGGGGTCTACCCCAATTCGTTACAGCGGCCTTGTAATGGATGCGGGTACCTAGCACCTGTAATAAAATAGGGTCCAGCATATACCGTAACTCCGTGTGTCTTGTGTGTGTGGAAGAGGAAAGCTTAGCGAATACCGTAATACCATGTTTAATTCAAAATATACTGTAACATGTCAGATCTTAGCATATTTATATGGGGATCATTATAAAATGATTGTAATGTCAGATCTTAGCATATTTATATGGGGATCATTATAAAATGATTGTAAAAGTATACATATGAGATTACTAATGTCATGTAAGTACATTGAAATTTACTAATCTCGGTCTACATGCTATGCTACATGTACATTGTGCAACGTACAATGTATGAGACTGTCTGCATAATTTTGATAACTTTACCAATACCAAGTAGCCTACACACTGTACCTATATAGGCCTATGTACTTCAACCAATACAATCGCTCATTTTAAAATTATTTTGACCAATCGACTGTGATTAATGTCTGTGTATTCCTAGTCTAATAACTCAACTTTGGTGCGGTCTTTCATTCGCCTGAATTTTTTTTGTCTTCCTTGATGAATTTTCTTATGGACTATTATGGTAGCATTCATGGAATTTGAAGAATGTATATTATTTGGTGTAGTTTTCATCCGAATTTGACAATGAATGTAGGGTCAAAATTTCGAAATTTCTTGCCATTTTCAATTGATGATCCACTTTAATCCCTAATTATTACATTTACTCTGTACATGTACGCTCATATTTTTTCATTAATGGATCCGTGAATTAATCAATGCACGCTCGAGGGCCCAAAATCAATAAACTTTTTTATGTTATGATGTATGTTTCAAGAAAGTTTGTAAAAAGAAATTGGAAGTGAAGCAAGCGAGTTTTAGCCGTTAGTTTTGTGGATTAAGTTAAAATTTAGCCTACCAGCTACCATGCTAAATTCCAAATTTGTGATCTGCCATACAGACCTAAAAATCACTATTCAGGCATCATTTTATCCGTATGCAGGGGAGCACTGTCCCTGTTTATGCAATTGTGAATAAAAGAATATTCACATTGTAATATGTAAGTTCAGAATTAATTGAATTGAGCCATTCATTTTCATGAAGCAAAAATTCAAAGATGATATACAACAGATCTACCACTGGTGCACGTGCAACTGATAATAAATATCTTACATCTCATCTCTAAAACATAGATCATATGAATATTCCCTTATTGCTTAGCGTCAGTTCAGCAAAGAATAGTAATTGCACCAGCTACCACTGTGAATATTGTGCATTGCAATAGCAAAATAATCCTAAATTAGCTATATTTCTGCATTTTGATTCAGGCGATTTGTTTTTTATTTCTTGGTTCACGAACGATGGATGAAAAAATGTTGGGTCGGAGGGAGGAATAAAAATAAAAATAAAATTGGCTCAAATGTAGTGTCAGGGAAAATAAAATCTTCAAAAAGTATAAATTATGCCTAAATGCATAAATCGGGAACAATAAACAGTTTTTTTCTTGAAAATGCACAAAAACAACAAATGCTCACTTGTTTCAAAACAGAAGCAACACGTCGTGAATGCAGCAGACACAAAATTGAGGGAATTACCCTTATTTTAACATTTTAAAATTTCCACATGGGAAAATTGCTGTCGGCGGAAATAAAAAAAAGGACAAAAACTCAATTTTATTTTTTATTCTCAAAACAGAAAATCTAGGGTCAGCGGGTTTGTAAACCAAGAAATAAAAAATAAATCGCCTCAATTACAATATATGTTGAACAATGTAATATATATCTGGTGTACCTATTAATATTATAAAAATTGCCTGTTACCTGAAACTAACTGTTGAGGTGAAATCAAGCAACACGAGAGATAAATCGCTGTGATCACACAGTTACCGGACTTACCCGGAAGTTGAAAACAAGTTAAAAACAAGTTAGCTTAAGTCATTTTCCACAAGCGAACATTATTGTGATGGCAAATACGATTTATCATACACGGAAATATGGCCGTTGTCATGGAACCACATGAAATCTGCTAGTCTCAACGATAAGTCTATTGATCACCTCAATTGAAATGGGAAAGAAAAATAGCACCGAGGATACTCTTCTTTTCTCAGAATTTGAACATTCGAGGTGATTTGATGCCAAGTTCAATGTTTTCATGAGATGCCGACTTCCTATACACCATCAAATCCAAGCAAAATCCACAAATCTTCATGGGCCTTTTGAGGCAAAGTTCGAGGCCATCAAATTAGATCTACCGAAAACTCTCAACCCTGTAGATAACAGAATACAAAACTGAGCAACAGCTTCATGTGTCGTGCGTTCGAATGCCATATTTTGTACATCATGATGGACAGGACCTTGAGATTTACCAGTCAGTGTCATTTGTTGTTGTGTTAACCAAGGGATCCACCAAAATACTATGACCTTCCATAAAAAAAGACCATAATATAAATGATGACACAACCCAATGCCTTTGTCTAAAAGTATACCGGTGATACATGTATATACGAGGCCCAATTTATATATTTTAATTTATAGAATGTATACATCTTTGACCAAGTTCAAGGTCACCAAACATCCACTATCTATGGCTTTCTGTATGTTTCAAATGCAAACCTCAGCTCTATGTACGTGTACAAGCGCTTTGGCTGTCGATACCATTTAATTCATTCCAGATCAGTTGCATGCTGGCATGGCATTGACATCCAGGTTAACATCACCTGAAGTCAAGATCAAGGCCAAAAAGATGCTAATCATACCGGGGTTTCCCGTAATATGGCCCATGGGCCATCTTTCGGGAGAAAATCCCAAAAGATGGCCCATGGGCGATAATTCGGATTCATTTTTATTTAAATTTTTGGTGATGTGATTTTTTCTATGACGTATTTTCGATGAAAATGTAAACGATTTATTGAACATGGATATATTCCATCAAACATATGTCAAGTTTTTACATCATGAATACGTCACAGGGGCGTCTAAATCACAATAGGGCGACTGCTACGCTTATTGGCTTGAAATAGGGGCGTTAAAATCTAAATTCAATGTGAGGAAACTTTCTTGCACCGCAGAAAGTTTCAAGTTAAATCAGTATACTATAGACCTAAGCTATGTGTATAGGTATTACTTGTACTATAATATTTCGTGTGAAATATGTAACCGGAATAATTGAAAAGAGCTTAATTGTATACCAAGGTGTGTATAATTTCGTTTTAGAGGCACCGATGCGCAATTTTTATCTATCCGTGAGAATTCTTTTTCTATTGCCTGGTGTTTCTCTGATATAGACATGCATTTCAAAACTGAACATATATCCGTCATATATTTAGTATTTTTGCGATGTATTGGTGGAGAACGTTTTTTCCGAAAAATCGCCCATGGGCCATAATTCGGATTCGATTTTTATTTGGTGAGATGCTATTTTCCGAAAGATCGCCCAGGGCCATATTACGGAAAACCCCGGTACTTCATATAAATTTGCTCACAATACAAGCTGTATCTGTATGTACAAGTGTATTGTTAGAGATGTCGATTTACAAGGGTCAATTTGTCAGGTCAAACGTGATCTTGAGATTCGCCACTCGATGTCAATTGAGGTCAACTTCGAAACAGGAGCCGGCATAATTAGAAGCATTCCTATTAGTCAGGAGGAATAGTGAGCATATAGCACTCAGGGTGGAAATGTAGTACAGACTTTTTCTATCGATTGATATGGCTTCATAATGGTCTAAGACAACCTTTTTCAGAGGGTGTGTAAAATTTTCTCCCGGGCTAACTTTTTTATGGCCTTTTTCAAAATGGCCGACTTCGTAAATTTGGTATTTTAGGAACAAAAAACAAAATTATCCTCCTGGCATGATGCTTTTGGTCTATTAAGGTGACATTTAGTTATATGGAGATATATTCTTCATAACAATACTAAAAATACCGATTCAAACGCCCCGAAAATGGAAAAAATCCAAGATGGCCGCCAAATTCTCGCCATTTTTACACAAATGTTCATAACTTCCTGCCAAATTGAGATAGGAAGCCAATTTTGGTGTCTAACCCTGGGTTTTGGGGTATGAGGATTCCAAATAAATACCAGTTTCATGATTGGATGGTTCGAAGATGCTCAGAATCCAAGATGGCTGCCAAATGATAGCTCGATTTCGCAAATAAGCACCAATAACTGTCACATATTCAAAAAAAGAAGGCAATTTTGTTGGCCAGTCCTGGGGTTTGGGGTATGAGGGTGCTACCTGAAGAAATACTTTTGTGTGTAGATGGTGATTAGCCATTTTAAAACTATCCAACTGTCCAAAAGTCAAGATAAGGACTACTTAATAAAACACATGCGACCAAACCTGTTTAATAGCACTCACTCAGTACCACTACCAGGCATAATTTTTTTCCAAGCAATCAAACCCAAGTATATTATATTAAGCATTTCAATACCAAGTATATTATATTAGGCATTTAAAACCATATAACCGCTGCCAGAATGTTTGATCAGATAGTAAAAAAAAAACTCCTTGAAATTGATGATCACTTCACCATCAAATCAAATTGGCAAAGTCTGTGACTACTTTGTTTCAATTGAGTTTCTACAAGGAGATTGGCCTCACATTGGTACTTACATTCACTGCCTTTTCTGAGTATAAAATCCTGCTACGCTGTACATATAACAGAGGACGTTGATTAGACGAGATACAGCAAGTTACATGACATAATAAATGATGTTCAACTTCATTCCAAGAATTATACGAAGTCATGCAAGAAGGGTAACAGGACCTAGACAGTGAGAAACATTATCAGAATCTCGTGGTTCTTTATCTTCACCACTTTGAAATGGATTTAAATGAGTGGGAGCATTTCCTACTATGGCAGAAGGACAAGCATCAGCAACATTACCAGAGAAAAGCAAGCGCTATTTGGAAATAATATCAAAGAGGTTGAAGTAGCCATGAAGAGATCCAAGAAAATCATCTTGCAGAAGATGCCTTGGCACACATTGCCCCGGCAAGTGGCGGCTGGACGCTTGGAAACAAAAGCCAACCTAGATGACACTTACCTCGAGGACATCAGTCTGGAAGACCTGCCAGATTGAGTGGCTGCCTCGGAGCTCCAATACCAAGATGGGCTCAGTTGTCAGTAGAACACAGCATCTTGGCAATCCCATAGAACCAGGCTCAAGTTCTCATGCGGTGCATGAACAATGTGCAAGGGAAAGTCTTCATTCATACTCGCTAGTGGTGCATCGATGAGATGAACGGAAAATGTCTGGGGACATTCAACATATTGATAAAGGAAAGTTTTATATCATCAAAGCTCTGATGTGTGGCTCCAACTGGCAAAGCAGCATTTACCATCAGTGGCGGAATCATGCTTCCATGCAAAGGGGAGTGGGACAAAAGTATATACCACTTGCTGAAGAAATGTTAGGTATTAAAACCTCGAGCTGATAATCATTGATGAGATTTCAGCAAAGGCATGCTGAATTTCATCAGAGGTCGTCTGGATCAACTCAAGAGAAACAAAAGTTCTTCATGATTCTGGCAGTGAGTGATTTTATCCACTGCCGCATGTAAGAAGACAAATACTGAGACCCAGCTGCCCTTGTAGAGCCTTGGGACGACTTCAAGGTTACTACTTTGACCGACATAATGAGACAAAAAAATGACAAATCGTTTTCGGAGATGTTGAATCATAGAGCTCTGAAAATTAGGATATGCTTAAGGATCACAGATCCAAGCAGATGTACTTCAAGTGTTTCCTCTCCAACAAGTTGCTGCTGCACACAATGTAAAGATGACTGATTTTTTGAACAGACAGAAATCGAAGATTGTGGCTGTGAATGTTATCGAGAATAGATCTGGCTTGAAGAAGAATACCACACCTGTACCCATTGAATGCAACCTTTCTGCTGATGTTACACTCTGTAGAGGATGGTCTGGTGAGTGGCGTCATGGGAACGGTCTTGAGAATCATCGAAGGATCCAAACCTCTATGCCAACCACAATGTGTGTGTGTTAGATTTGACAATGACCAATTTGGCATCAATGCCCGTGCCTTATCACCAACAGATCTCCCGAAGAGTTGACTCAGAAATTATTTTTTCTGTCTGATAGTGGTTGATTCTGTTGATTTTGTGCGAGTGGGTGCTAGACGGGTTCGTTTACATGTTTCACATTAATTAATGGTTATCTTCGCCAGTCACCATCTACACACGAGAGTATTTCTTCAAGTAGCACCCTCATACCCCAAGGCCCAGGACTGGCCACCAGATTGGCTTGTTATCTTGATATATATGACGGTCATTGTTGCTTATTTGCGAAATCGGGCTAAAATTTGGCAGCCATCTTAGATTCTGAGCAGCTTCAAACCATCCAATCACAAAACTGGTTATATATTTGAAATCCTCATACCCCAAAACCCAGGGTTAGACACCAAAATTGGCTTCCTATCTCAATTTGGCAAGAAGTTATGAACATTTGTGTAAAAATGGCGAGAATTTGGCGGCCATCTTGGATTTTTTCTATTTTCGGGGCGTTTGAATCGGTATTATTAGTATTGTTATGAAGAATATATCTCCATATAACTAAATGTCACCTTAATAGACCAAAAGCATCATGCCAGGAGGATAATTTTGTTTTTTTCCCTAAAATACAAAATTTTCGATGTCGGCCATTTTGAAAAAGGCCATAAAAAAGTTAGCCCGGGAGAAAATTTTACACACCCTCTGAAAAAGGTTGTCTTAGACCATTATGAAGCCATATCAATAGATAGAAAAAGTCTGTACTACGTTTCCACCCTGTGTGAAATTTCCTCCTGACTATATAGGCTAATCATATAATCATACTTCCATCTACAAGCGTTTTGCCTGCATAGGCCAATTTCCCTATTTCAGTATAGAAGTGACCTTGAGATTTGAGGTCAATTTTATGGTCACCAATATATCTACCTACTTGCGTTTTGTACCCAGATCCTGAGAGACCAATCTGTACATTTTGGGCCGATAAGCTAATTATGGGTATCTTTAATGTTCACTAAAGTTCATAGCAATATTATAGTGTATATATAATATACAAGTATGGGCATGACATTTCTAATTCATTTGAAAATTTACGCTGAAGTATTTATCTGCAAAGGGGTAAAACGCCCACCGTGGGCGTTTTGCCTCAACCTGGTGGGCGTCTTGCCTCAACGGTAGGGTAAAACGCCCATCGATAGGCAAAACAATCTGAATGATCTACAGAAGTTGGTTTGTATTCTGAACGGTACTGTGCTAGGTCAAGTTGTGACGTATCATGAGTCACGCATTGAGGTGTGGAGACGTTCCAACTTGGGCAAATATTGGGGAAGATTTGAGGATTTCCCCTTAGCATGGGCGTTTTGCCCCCTTCTTCCCTAATTGTTCCCTCGAAAAAGCCTGAAACAAATTGGAGCTATAAAACCTTCTGCCATTTTCATACCCTACATAGGCCTAGCTATACGTTTGGGTTATACGATTCGGGGTGTTATAAGGAAGTAGGCGTATGTATTATCAGAAATACACAAGTCTTATGTATTTCTGGTATTATTAAAGGGAACCTTCAGCAAATTTGATTTTCTTATAGTTGTTGAAAAAAAAACATACTTTAATTAGACCTGAACGAGTCTCTGTACGAGGAATGTTTTTTCTTAACCAACCCGCAAAGGTTCCAAGCTAAAGAAATTTAATGTTCCTCTTGGCTTTCAGTAATATTAGCCTCTTCGTGGGACTGCGAATGGGAGGTGACACAGTCTAAAACGTACCCGTAATATTACGGGGACAGGAAGCTGTAACGAGAAGGGGGCCCGGCCAACTTCATTACGACCCCAATCCATTACGCCTCAGCGACACGGTTCAAGATCTGCGACAATATACGTATAGGCCTAGTCTGATTTTTTTCACCCTGTTTACATGTAAATTTGTGTGTGCTTCTTTGCCCTACGGTGGCTGATAAACGACATGGTTAAATTGTTTTGGGGAATTAAATCCACGCTGGTAGAAGTGGAGCTAACTACCTGGAGAAAATGTCTACATCAACGGAGGAAAGGTTAAATCCGGGGAGGAAAGGTTAAATACACACAGGAAAGAATAATGCACATAATACAACAAAGGATCTAACCAATTTCATTCATACGATTCCACATCATGATGGCTGACTTCCAACAGCGCGGTGCTCGTGACGATTTCATTAATATGTATCTCCAGTTGGGATATACACACCAAGAAATTGTTATGGTTATTTGTGGCTTTCGAGGTATAGTACCTCACATGTAGCTGTAGACCGAATATAACCTTTCTTTCGTGGATTCAACCTTTCCTCCGCGGATTTAACCTTTCCTCCGCGGATTTAACCTCTCCTCCGCGGATTTAACCTTTCCTCCGCGGATTTAACCTTTCCTCCGCGGATTTAACCTTTTCTCCGCGGATTTAACCTTTCCTCCGCGGATTTAATCTTTTCTCCGCGGATTTAACCTTTCCTCTGCGGATTTAACATTTCCTTCGTGGATTTAACCTTTCCTCCGCGGATTTAACCTTTCCTCCTCGGATTTAACCTTTTCTCCGTGGATTCAACCTTTCCTCCACGGATTTAACCTTTCCTCTGTGGATTTAAACTTTCCTCCCTGGATTTAACCTTTCCTCCCCGGATTTAACCTTTCCTCCACTGATGTAGACATTTTCTCCAGGTAGTTAGCTCCACTGCTACCAGGTTGGATTTAATTCCCAAAAAACAATTTAACCATGTCGTTTATCAGCCACCGTATTGCCCGCAGTGACAGTGAAAAGTATAACTTGACTAATGTAATTTTATATGAGAGTCGAACGGCAACTCTCTGGGGGGGGGGGGGGGGGGGGTGTAAAAACTCGGGGTCACACTTTCAGTTTCAACATTACCGGGGGGGGGGGGGGGGTATTAAACATGTTTAAGGGGTATTATGGAGATGACCTTTGACCTTGACCTTAAATTTTTTCACTGAGTCAGCATTTTTCGTTTTCTTCGATATCTCAGAAACGGTGCGTCGTAGAGTGAAACGGACGTTATTTTTCGGACTCGTGGCCCTAGACAAACATGTCTTTAGGGCATTTGGGATGACCTTTGACCTTGACCTTAAATTTTTTCGCTGAATCAGCATTTTTTGTTTTCATCGGTATCTCAGAAACAGTGCATAGTACAGCGAAACGGACATTATTTTCGGAGTCATGTCATTAGACAAACATGTCTAATGGTTATTATGGATGGCCTTAGTAGCACAAGTAGCATTTTCTTTTCATCTCATACTTATATATCTCCTCTTCGCCCCGCACTACGATGGCTTCTTTCAGCCATAATTGAAGACCTCAACACCAATTTTTTTTGGTAACAAAAACTTTTTAACCGTGACGAAAACCATTTTAACCGTTAACCACAACAAAAACCCTTTTAGCCGTGACGATAGCTCTTTTACCGTGACGAAAACATTTGAACTGCACCGAGAACCTTTTAACCAAGGATCCTCTAATAGGATATCCACATAGATGGTGACAGGTGCTCGAATTTGGGTTTTCCAAATCACATCGCTCAAATACTAGTGAGATCAAACAGGATCGGTCCCTGGGATTGAGGTCAGCGATCCTGGAGGGCACGCATGGGGGTGGAACCTCAATGTCATCCACAGTTTGCAATTCTCTCCGCTCGCATAATTATATATTTTTACTGTGGTCCAAGACATCCACGTCAATGACTTAAAAACGTTCAATTCAATATTCTCAAAAATTTAGGATTGAGAAGCATTATCCAATGTCTCGGAAATATCCCGTTTCCATGGAAATCCAATAAAAGTTACTGAAGTATGAGAAGCGCTCTAATGTGATTGCACTTCTCAATTCTCACTAAATTTCGAAAATAAATGTCCTATCTCATACATGTAGCTCTGAAATAAATCCACCTTTCACCTTAAAAATACCACCAGATTTACATCAGAACTTGCTCTCTATTATGCTTTTTATGATGGGCCAATATTTTGTCAGTGATAGGACCATGACCACGCAGCCATAGCCAGATCTGACAGCACGTCCTCCCTGAAATTCAAGTGTCGCCAGAGTTGAGAGAAGTGATGATGCATTTAGTATACAAGCTAATCTTCAGTGATTCTATCACTGATAACAGCAATTTTGACCTCATCTGGATAGAGGTTCCCTGTGACAAGACCATGAATGTGTAACGAATTCCTCCCATAAGTGATGTTAATTACTCCCACAGGCGATGCTAACACCTCAATAGTTTTCCAAGCAAGCATAAGGACTAGAGCCCATGAACCATCTGGAGCTGTTCAAAACTCCGAAGACCATGGACGAACTGAGAAAGGTGACTCAAGTATGTGCACAGCAGATGTAATTTTGTTGTGTAACAGTTATTGAGACAAGATGTCAAAGCTAGCTTCGGCGCTCAACAATTGCCTTGAACTACTGCATTGTGTTCAATTCACTGTCATACCCGGCTGGAAAGAAACACATGTATCATGACTGTATCATACACAGGGGTAATAATTTTTGAGTGTATTGAAAACATCATTGTATAAACAAGAAATCTCTTCTCCAGTGAATATGCTTCATTTGACAAGCAGACCAAATTATGTGAGTGTTGACACTGAAGTGGGAATATTTCACATGTTCATGGCAGTTGATAAAACAAATAATAAATGGCTTGCTAGAGTGCCTTGATTCCAAGGCAATAGAATGGAAATTACGAGATCTGCACTGTGTGGTCTATCATTGGTTGGATTGTTTAGGTCATCATTACAGACCAGTATTTCAAACTACTTTTTGGGTAATTTAAAGTACTAGGAACATGAAAATATGATGCGAACTAAAATGATAGACCTGGTTTTGCTGAGTAAAATGCAGTTTACTGCATGCCAATATCTCTATTGGTTAAAATGTTATGGCCATTTGAATGTCACATTTTGGCAGGTTATGACATAGGCTGGATTGAACAATTCAGGATTTTATGAGCAGCTAATTAGTATGCAAATGAGGTATTCGTGACGTAGAAGGGGGAACATTTTTAATTAGGCAAGTTTGAGTCTTAATATAATTGATCTGGTCAGAATTATTGCAAACCTAATCTTCAAACATTGATACGCATGATCAATAATCAGTGTTGTTCAAAGTGTTACTGTTGCCATGGTTACTATTCACCTGCTGGAGTCCCTAGCAACCATTGGTTGCTATGGGTCCTAACTGCCAGAAATAGGGGTTCTGACATAATTTGATTATTGTATATTAATTATGCATGTGGAGTCAATCCATTTTCACCTTTGGTTTTGTTTGCTTATCGATATGACTGTGGATTTGGGCCATAGCAACCCTGGTTGCTAGGGGCTTTACATCAATACTGGTGACCTTGGCAACTATCCGGATGTGAAATTCATTGACTATCAATTATGTAGAGCATGTGGAATGAGCTTTGTTGAATAATTGCAATTTCTTAAGACTTCAATAAGCCAATAAAACCATCTAATTAAAAAATATTCCCCCTGTGACGTCATGCATACAAATTTGCATATTAATGAGCTATATGATTTTTCAAATTGTACTTTGAGCAATTTGAACTTTGAAACACTGTAACTTTTGAAGGAATTGAGATATTCACATGCCGTAAAAACCGTTCTGATCAGCTCACATGGTACTTTGATTTGAGCTCACATCATATTTTCATGTTCCTAGTACTTTAAGTGTTGGATTATCCAGAAATTATATATGTTGGGTGTGCGTGTCATCTTGGATTTTCCCTTATTTTTGTGAAGATAAACACAATTGCCTATCATGCACAACTAATAGCGATGGTTTCTGCAAGTTCCAATACTGGTTATGTGCATTATTCGCCATCTTAGTAGCTCAAATGATAACAAATAGCAAAATTTCACAGCGGCCGGAAGCGAGCGTCACGTTCATCATCGGGTCGTATATCCAGGAATTCAAGAGTATTCACCTTGGCACTGTTTGAGTGAAATCATTCTTATATGCTCAGCTTGCTATGTGGACAAGAAACTGATTTTACCATCAATCTGGACCCCGTTCAGGATTGCTGCACATATCAGTTGCACCATGACAGGAAATGTGATTTCTGCAGGTTTCATTGTTAACCATTTTGAATTTTGAGGCAACCAACAGTCACAGGTACTCAGCACTGACACCATGCATTGCAATGCCTGTTATCAACAACATGGGTATAGACCCCAAAACTATGCCTCTACCAGCAATAGAATTTGAGTTGTCGCCCAAAACATGATTCTGGAAAAAAAAATTTCCCATATAAAGGGGATTTAATATGCATTTTCGGGTTTTATGAAAAAAAAATGGCACCATAACTTTTTCAATTTCTAGGATGACTGAAGATCGATAAATTGCTCGGTGACAAGAATTTACAGACAAAAAACTCGGAATCTCAAACTGTGACATATGCTCCAGGACTATAAGCTATCAGACTGAGCTTGAAAAAATTAGCCCAATGGCTAAGAAAGGTTACCGGTAAAATGTTTAGTTTTAGACCATCACTTTTTTTCATAAAAAAATTGCCGTATTGACCTTTCGAGGTCATTGAAGGTCAAATTTAGGGTCACCATTGAAACTGCAATATTTGAGATCTATCTTGAAGTGTTCTAGGAGATTAATTACAGCTCCCATCATGAAGGAAAAATGAGGTCAAAGGTCAAATTCAAGGTCATAACAATATTCACCATATATCATTTCATATCAAGTGATTTCATATGCTAATGTAAAGTTTGACGCCGTCCGCTATCACGGATCCTCGCGGATAGGCCGCTCACCGAGGGTCACTGCAGGCGCAGTATCTACTTCAGGTAAGTTAACCAGGTAGCAGCCCGCCTAGCAAACCCAGACGTATGGACACCACTCAGATACTGGATCATCACCGTGGTGTTAACTGTGGCTGGCTCGCCGACGGCACTGCCACAGGGATAGAACCCTGGACAGCCCGACGGTCTGCCAGAGCCTGTACGTGTCACACCATCCCAGGGCGAGAGACCGGTGATCACAGGGACGAGCCCCGAATAGTCACAGTCCCCCTCCTGGGCCCCCTATAAGAATCGTCCCCAGGGCCCTCGCGGGCCTCAACCGGTGAATGGGGACGTAGAGATCATGGCCGAGCTCTCCGTTGTCCTCTCGCCTTGTCAGCACTGAGACAACTCCACTGAACAAGACGGCTCCAGAGTATTTATAACCCTGAAGCACGAGACACGAGGGATGACGTAAGACCATTGTTACAATACAATGGAGTGAGAGGATTTGAGGGCGTTGCTATGCAGCGCACGTGCTTCGAACATGAAGCGGCCGAAACAAGAGTAGTGTGATCTCATGCCGTGATCTTTGGGCGGAATCACACCTGTGTTCCTCCGATGAACATCCGTGTACCCAATCAAATAGTGCCTAAAAAAACTTTGGATTCTATGGTATGTATGCAGTCTTTGTGGATTTTGCATAACTAGTGGTGTTTTGCAGTTAAAAAGCTTCAAACATTGTTTTACATGTCGTTTTGACAAAACCTTAAAGGTCTGGTATTCCTACGCCGAACACACGTGTTTCGAGGGGACCTCGGCTGTCAGACGCTCGTCGGCAAAACGGTCGGAAACTGGTGATTTTTTTAGGTTACCGGACCTATGGTCCGATAACCTATTGGCATGGCGTTGCTTAGGAATCAATTATGAACATATAGGAAATGATATATGCCGATTATTGTCATGACCTTGAATTTGACCTCTGCCCTCATTTTCAAGGTCACAGGACAAAAGGGCTAATATCTCGCTTGTTATCGACTTTACAGCTTAGGATTCAATTCTGAACATATAGGAAATGTTATATTCTGAATATTGTCATGACCTTGAATTTGACCATTTTTGACCGAAATTTTCAAGGTCACAGGACAAATTTGGCCAATAGCTCGCTTCTGATCGACTTTACAGCTTGGGAATCAATTATGAACATAGAGGAAATTGTATATACAGACTATTCTCATGACCTTCAATTCGACCTTTGAGCTAAATTTCAAGGGCACAGGACAAAATGACTAATATCTCCCTTATTATCGATTTTACAGCTTAGGAATCAATTGTGAACATATAGAAAATGATATATGCAGAATATTGCCATGGCCATGAATTCGACCTTCGACCTCATTTTCAAGGTCATAGGACAAAATGGCTAATATCTTGCTCGTCTATTGACTTCATGGCTTAGGAACCAGTTGTGGACATATGGAAAATGATTTACACTGATTATTTTGATGACCTTGAACTTATTTTCAAGGTCAGAGCACAAAATGGCTAGTATCTCGCTTATTATCGACTTTACAGCTTAGGATTCGACAGTGAACATACAGGGAATGATATATATGCTGAATATTTTGGTGACCTTGAATTTGACCTTCAACCTCATTTTCCAGGTCAGAGAACAAAATGGTTAATATCTCGCTTATTATCGACTTTACAGTTCAGGAATCAATTGCGAACAGGAAATGATATATGCTGAATATTCTCATGACATTGTACTTGATTTTCGACCTCATTTTCAAGGTCAGATCACAAATGGCTAATATCTCACTTATTATCAACTTTACAGCATAGGAATCAATTGTTGTCAAACTACAAATGATATATGCTGAATATTCTCGTGACCTGTGGTGAGAGGACTATCCTCGAGGATCCCGGATAGCGGACGACGTTAAAACTTTACATAAAGTTTGACGCCGTCTGCTATCCCGGATCCTCGCGTATAAGCCGCTCACCATGGGTCACGACGGACGCACGCCCGCTATTCCGGATCCTCGCAGACTTTAAGCCATTTTATAACCTATGTTTATCGGACCATACGTTCAGTAACCTAAAAACTCCTTTATATCGAGAGACAGACACCATGCATTTACAAATAGAGTGCGCCCGAGTGCTGAGCATTCGTTGTCAATCTCTGAACAAACTCGCAGTAGTGTGACGAGAGCCTAACTGTGAATGAGCGTGATCTTTTTACTCGCAAATACGGTAACTGTCAATCTGCCATCGTCATAATATCGCCCAGATTCAGAAAAGTTTGTGAAGTTGTCACTTTGCAACGCTCGATGTCATGTCAGTGACATCTCGAAATAGAAGATTATAAATAAAGATATCTGCGCTTGTTCGTGAAGACCATAGTTCGCCACCTAAACTGCAACAGAAAGTCAAGAGAACGAGATTTGTTGAATCGGTGGGTGATAATAAGCCAGTTCGGAAATGTTTCTAGGTCAGGTCAAGTGGTATAAACAAAACATTCGTACACACCATGCTCAAACGCGAGTGACGCGGTGAACTCGAAGTAAACAAAGTATATAGTATTGTACAGGCGAAATCGAGTAATGTGTTGGTGACAGTGACTCGACAATGGTAGCGTGACAGCATGGTTCGGCTATGTTTATACCGCTTGACCCCGACCCAATTCCACTGACCTGACCTGAAAACATTTCCGAACTCACGTATTGGTAGATTTAGCTTCTAGGGGGTGGTCCTCGAGCTTTGCGACGACTCGCAGTCGGCCATAAAACTCCTTAAAGACCTAGTAGCACAAAGGCGCCCACAGGCTTTGAAAAAGAGGACGCACACATGCAGGAGGGAGTCCTAGCCAGTAGGCGTGGGGTGTGGGGCCCGCCTAGGGCCCCAAAAGCTCAAGGGGTCTAGATGCTCTCTGGTCGAATCTAGGCGTTTTGCGGGTACCTACATGTAACACAGTCTTAGATCCAGTGTGATCAAAATTAAATTTTCAATGAACAAAAGATTTAACGTCAGCCTATTCAAGGTAATACATGTGGAGTAGGACCTAATACTACCCGGTAGGCCTATCTAGTATTTAATAGCGTCATTGTGGTTGTGCATCAAAGTTTCTATCGAGCCTGAAATTTGAGGATTAGGAGAAGACCATTGGAATTATAGGGGCCTAACGTCCGAAAAGACAATCAATACGAACACGATGGATTTGGAGCGGGTGGGGGTGGGGGTGGGGGGGGGGGGTAGGGGCGGGAAAGGTGGGTCGTCTGAAATTTTTGTATACGCACGTGCGTATACTGCGTACCCCTGTGGGCGCCACTGTAGTAGCATGCCAATGAAAGTGCTTTTCATTTAGTCCATTATGAATAGTTATCTGTAAATTCGAACGAATTTTACAAATACAATCAATGGGTTTCGAGATATTGAATCAAATAGGCACTCCTTCCGTAAATTGCCGAAGATTTTGATCACGATTTTAGTATGGGTCACGTGGTTTGTGACGTCATTTGAGGCAGTACTGAAAGTACATGTAACCAGCAAGGTAAACTGTATGTCGCATATTCATTCTCGTTGTGTATGTTTGACAATTCAAAGGAACGGGTGAGATGGTTGGAATACGGCATTTCTTGTCTTGAAATTTAGAATCAGCACTATTCATTCTCCCAGAAGGGAGGTTTGTTGAACTGCAAGATGTCCAGTATTTGTTGGTTTTCATGTGTTTTCTTTTGAATCTCATGCATTTTGGACGGATTTTCTATCTTTGAGCTCACCGCCCAAATTACGTGTTTTACGTTTTTGGCCAGCCATCAAAGCACATTTTGCCTCAACTGACGTCACGATTACGGAAACTGCCGAAGCTATTTTTGTCATCGGCATGAGAAGGCGATTGCAATACTGGCTCAATATACTCGATTATATGTCGATGTTATTAATTACCAATTAACGCGAACATCTTTTTTTATCACCAAATGTCCACAATGCCTTTATCTGAACAGGAATAAAACCATATAATGGTACCTTGCTACTATGACTTTAAGAGACATTGTTGGTAAATCCCGCATGTATACAGTATATTTTGTGTGTTAATTTTTATTGAAATAGGCTTGATAAGATGTTTGAAACAATAGATATAATACCTTATACTATATAACAAAATATAGGGACAGTAATAAAAGGGTTACCCCTTCATGGTAACCTCCCCATGTTTTTTTCAGTATTCCCAATTTTTTTCCCTCTCCTCTGCCGCCAATAGTGCCGGCTAGAAGTGTCCACAGTCCAGTATCTATCTTACTGTCGCTCGACGATGCCACCAACACCGCCGGTTAGAGGTGCATTCTTACTGTCGTTCGTCGATACCCCCAGTAGCGCCGGTTAGAACTGTCCATCTTACCGTCGCTTGACCATGCCGTCAATACCGCTGGTCAGAGGTGTTGTTCTTACGTCGCTTGACGATGCTGCCAATAGCGCGCGTCAATCTAACTTCTTACTGTCGTTTGCCAATAGTGCCGGTTAGAACTGTTACCATGATGGAATAACCTATAAAAGTGCAAAACAGTATGAACATGACAAATTTTTCCTGCAAAAGAGGGCTGGGGGGGGGGGGGGGGGTGGGGGGGCTCGTCTTTTAGGGCACATGCTTCTATTAGGACCAATACGATACTCTAGTCTCAAGGGGAGATTATATATTCGAAGCCACAAATCAGTTTTTGTTCCGCCTACTTCCGCAGTCGCAACAGATAGGAACAGTGCTGATGTGAATTTGTGTTAATTCTTTCCCCAGGGTGATGGCTCAGTTGTCACACAAAGTGTTTTCTTTCACCACGGAATTGAACGGAGAAAAAATAGCTTTCCAAACTGCAATACAATTCCCTTTCATGCAAAATGTTGAAGAATTTGCAATACGACTCGCCAATTCACACAACCTACCTGTGGACTCCGTACACTCAGGTAATAATGACATGGAATCTTTTTGTTAAAAGATCTTTTGTTCTAGTAAATCTAGTATGGTACATTGTGTTTATATATAAATGGGGCCAAAGATCCTATTAATTGTGGACCAATACCCTTTACTCTCTCTGATTCTTCTTCTTTAATTATAAGCACTGACGGATGAACTGAAGAAGTTCATATCCGTGGAGAAAAGAAACATTGAGAATCAAAATGCCGAGGAAGCCATTCAGAAGGTCAGGAGTGGGGAAGTGGGTATCGATACACTTGCCAGCCAATGGGAGAAGGCGTTCTCACAGGTAATATATTTGACGTGATCACAGTGCGAATTGAATTTGAGGCATTGCCACCTTCATTTATGTGTTTGGGTTTGTCACATGTGTACATCATCTATGTTTATTTATATTTACCTTTTTGGTACAGGTATTGTTATCGTATGGCAAACGTGTATATATTCCAGTTTCACTATTTGATTTACGTAATAACTGTGAACTTCGATTTCAGGAAGTTGCACAGTACGCGGAACCCGAGCCAGTGACGAATGAGAAAGTGTTCGGAGAGGTGTACCACACGTTGATTCACTCCCCGTCTTTGGAGACGCTGCTCAATCTGGAACAAACATATGGTGTCACTGTCGTCAAGAAGATTGAAAAGCGCGACAGGGACATGCAACATCTGGAGAAAAGGTAAAATAATGCTATGAATAAATAGTACACACTACCGGTATATTTATCGTGCTCAAGTAGTTGTGTGTTCTTTATGTTCGCTGAATACATATGGCGGTTGGGAGCAAGAGGTTTTGTTTCAAGTCCTTGCGTTATATGTGAATATTCACCATTCTGCAACCAATGCCTTAGTGTTGACCTATGACAGCCAAGCCAAGATACATACTATGATGATAGATACAGTAATGATAATTCTTCCAATATAGCTGAGATTTCTGATCACAACTTTGATAGGTGTAAATAAAGAAGTTTGACGATTATTTCAGGCCTGATATCAGCCGTAGCTGTCAGAAATGTACAGTTTACTTGCATACATTCGCATAAATGATAATTTGCAGACAACAGGATGAGATGGAAGACGCTATCACCAAACTAGGGACATTCTACACCGACGAACAAATCAACCAGATGGCCCAGAGGCACTTCGAAAATATACAGGTAAGAAAAAAGAAAATGGAGAATAAAAAATGGTTTTACAGAGTATTTAAAGAAAACTTTGTAAGTCATTTACATGTAATGAAAACAAAAGCGCAAAGTTGCAAACTAAATAGAGTCACATTTATGAAATGAAATTGTACTGACAGTACTGGTAGTAATAGTTATCTCGTTAACTCTGATATTACAGAAAAACAATTAATTTTTTGTTTTGCTATTAAATTAATAGAATGATTTATTCGCATATATTTTTGCCAATAATTTGTTTTCCCCCAGATGATCGAGAGCAAGTGGGCGAGTGAACTTTCCAACCTCCAGCAGACACAGAAGAGAGAGTTCCAACACTGGGTGATGAACCTACATCAAGATACGCAACTGACCAACACCACCCCTGCCTATGTGTCAGTCAAAATGGACACTAAAATAATTGTTATTGGAAACTTGTGTATGAACTCATGTGCTAACATTTGTTTATACAAAAGAAGTTTTAGAGCTCGGTCAGAATTTGAAAGATGTACTGAAGCATGCTGAAAATGCGCGCTGTAGAAATTTACGAAAATACTTGACACATATTACCATGGTTACAGACATCATGTGAACTCGCTGTCCAACAAAAGCACGAAGGAAAAACCCTGGAAAGACGACACTGTCCCAGCCGTTAGAAAGGAGGAAAGCTTCACAGTTCACCTCGGTGAGGCAGCCATGTGGTCTTCGAAATAGTTTGAAAAAAGCCAACATCAAAGTTTTGAACAATGTTTGGGTTCAAATCATGATTTACAGGATATTCACAATAACTGCGACTGTTTGGAACAGCAAAAAAGACAGGCAACCAGGACCCCACCCAACAAAGAAACTGAACATTTAAGCATAACCACGACTTGTACTTTTTCTAGGAGGTTACCCTCTGTAATCGTATCATATTATATAGCACTGCAAACACATTACTGCATACCACAAATATTCTGATGAACCCTCAGGTGCACAGATGAAGACGATGCACAACCTGCGTCTTGTCAGTGCAGATATCCTGCAGCTGTGTCGCCACAAACCAGCTGTGAATGAGGGGTATGTCAACAGGCACTTGGTCATTGTTGTACTCAAACTGTATTAATAGTTATAAATAGTTTATTTGTTGTTGATTTGACAGGGGCATGTTGCTGCCGCAGCCCCAGCGTCTACAGACCGCGCTCGCCCTCTACTCCACAAAACTCTGCGGACTTGTGCTCATCGTAGACGACAGACTCAACTCCTACAGCGGCATAAAACGAGGCAAGTCATGGCATAGAGTGGGGGCAAGTCAGGGCATAGAGCAAGGCAAGTCAGGGCATAGAGTGAGGCAAGTCAGGGCATAGAGCGAGACAAGTCAGGGCATAGAGCGAGGCAAGTCAGGGCATAGAGCGAGACAAGTCAGGCATAGAGCGAGGCAAGTCAGGGCATAGAGTGAGGCCAGTTAGGGCATAGAGTGAGTCAAGTCAGGGTATAGAGTGAGGCAAGTCAGGGCATAGAGTGAGGCAAGTCAGGGCGTAGAGCGAGGCAAGTCAGGGCATGGAGTGAGGCAAGTCAGGGCATAGAGTGAGGCAAGTCAGGGTATAGAGCGAGGCAAGTCAGGGCATAGAGCGAGACAAGTCAGGGCATAGAGTGAGGCCAGTTAGGGCATAGAGCGAGGCAAGTTAGGGCATAAGGTGAGAGAAGTAGGACATGACTAATAGGGGCACCATCTCTCACCCCAATGTTTTCAGAGTTTGCGCGGACATGCGAGAGGGCTACCGAGTTCCACTTCCGGTGTCTGGCGGACCAGCTCGAGGTGGTGGAGGAGGCGGTTCTCAGGGCTAACGAGTGGCGTGCCCAGCGCAAGGCTGCTGACGAAGGAGATCGTGGCAGCGTTAAAAGTCTCGGCAGCGACCGCGTCAGTCTCCGTAGTAATGCCAGCGGGTCTAGTGATGTGAGTGTGGGCAAGATTCTCTTTGCTGACCTTATAATTTCAATTTCAAATTAATTTTGAATGTTTGATAAATCACAGCTGATAAAATAGACCAATACAGCACAGATGAAACTCTGCCTCTGCATTCATTATTGGCGTCTCACTTAACGACCTTGACGTTGCTCTAGCGGGAGGAGCGCAGCATAAAGATGCAGCCTGGAGACTTTTACATTACGCGCCACTCGAATCTCGCTGAAGTTCACAACGTGTTCCACCTGGTTAGCGATGGCAGCGTGCGCACGCCGCAGGCCGACATCTCATCCAGACACCCGGTCATCCTCGGCTATCGAAACGTCCTCCGTGCCTGTTACCGGTACGACATCCGCTCCGTCATACTCCCGCTACTGCTGGTGCACGACATGTCTGAGGTAGGTTGTCATGGTAACAGTTGACTGTGGGGGTGCAGGATGGGGTAAAAGTCTACCTGACACTGATTTTTGCAGTAAATTTCATGTATTTCTGTTGGTTCAAAATTATCAAGTATTATTGTCTCATCATTTCTTTACACACAAAATCTTCTGAAAATAGTGTTGCAGGTCTTCATGTCTTTGTTTTCTGTCGCAGGAAATGACAATTAGCTGGTGCATGAAGCGTGCGGAGTTAATTTTCAAGTGTGTCAAGGGATTTGTAATGGAGTTCGCGACTTGGAGTAGCCAAGAATCGATGACAATCCAGTTTGTTGTCCCACAGGTGAATTTTTCCTGAATTTTTGCATTTCGAAAATCTTAAAACCTCTTTGATATTTGCCCATCAATCCTATAGTGTTATGTGGTCATTCACTCTATCATGTTCTAATAATCTTGATTTAAGCAATATAGGGGATATTTTTGTTGTTTTAACAGGGTCTTTCAGACGAAACATTCTCTGCGATCAGTGCGATGCTGCCCTCTATATTCCGAATGTCCAACCCAGTGGTTGCCAAGTCCTGACATGCCACCATATATTTAAGTGTATGTATGTAGTCAATTCTCAACATGGTGTCGATGGTTCAATCTGTAATATTTAGTGAGTATATTCCACTGTATCATTTGTATGTATAAATCATGCTGTTCAGAAACTGTTCCATGCACAATGTTGTAGCACTCATTTGAAAGATGTACTTGTCACAATTGCATTTAATAGCATTTTCTGGATCTAAAGTACCTTTGGGAATAATTTGATAGGTCTTTACAACATTTCTTACGAGTGAGAAATGCAGAGTAATATGTTTATGGATGTGAAATAAATTACGATCATGTAAAAATGTGTTTTATTTTCACATCCACAAATACCAACAAATCATACACCATGCACACAAATAAACATCCATTCGCCACACTGTATACATATATATACAATCATCGTTTTTCACCAATGGGCTGCACAAGAATTTTAACCGAATCGGATAGTTCAATGTAGTTGTAGGTTTTATTGGACGAGGATGTGGATGCCGAATCAGTTGATGTTCGTATCATGTGACCAACTTTGTAGCGAAGAACGAGGCAGATCTCAATCGGAGAAGAATCTGGAAGCACAAATTCTAAAATCATATCTTACATTCGGTCTTATTTTTATAACATTTTTACATCAAAGGCAAACATTGCGGCGATTCGAGTTTGAATTAGTCAGGTTAATCATGAACAGCCAATATCAATCTCTTTACCTGACCACTTTGAGTGGGAGATGAGCACACTAGATGACAGTTTGTGTTTGAGCGGGCCGAGCTGTTGGATGTCGACAGGTTTGGGCGTCGTATATTGACACTTCTGATCAGGGTAGCTCACCTTTTATCGGAACAAAAGTGAACATAAAATGACTTCTTGGGATATAAATAAATACTGGTACAACTTATTGCAAACGACTGTGGTGATTCGTGTAGTTGTGGCTTCTTAACGTTCTTTATACAAGACAAAAGTCCACCAAAACTGGCTTAAGTATCTACGTAAATAAGAATGTTAGAAAGAAATGCATGAAACCACCGGCAGTATTTTGACAAGAAAATTTGTCACTGAACCAAACGTACCCGAATGCAGACGTCCTGGACACATTCCACATTCTCCATGTTGGCAACAACGTCAATCCCCATTGTGAGACCAGCAATAAACTGTAGGGCCATGTCGGACGTCCCAGTGGGCTGTAGGATCGTGCCGTGGGCGTGCTGTACTGAGCCAGACAGGGAGAGCACGCTCGGCTTGTGGTGGGAGAGGGATGCTTCCAAAATGGGGAGAAACGTCGGCAATTCACATGATTCCAGGCGAGACATCTCGGAGAGAAGCGATGCAGAAAAGTCATCGGGAGGTATACCATCCTTCTTTAGGTGTCTGTTTGTGGGGGGGGGGGGGTTATAAAATCAGTAGTTGTTACAGATAGACCTACTCAAGAAATGGTTCGCTTTCAGAGAATTCCAGTCAAGGTATCTTGTACCAAGCTAGATACTGCTGGCCTTGATTCTGAAGTTCTACTGACAAAATCCAGTTGATACTCATTACAAACACATCACTTAACAACACCAATGAGAGAAGATAAGAAATACGTAGCATCAAAAGGCAAAGAATACGACGAACATAAAATCATGCCACAGTTGGTAATATGAATGGTGATATACATGTATTGAACAGAATTTGCACTTCCTCTGTACCTCTGTAGTGTGTTGAGTATCTGTAGGAAGTCCACGCAAGCTCCCTTGGTGCCCCCGCTCTGTAGCTGCAGCAGTAGTTGTAAGGTGTGCGCTCGCAGTCGTAGCTGTCGAACCTGTAGTCGCCCGGCTGTCCCCAGTCCAAGAAAACTGTGCTCCATTTCGTCCGACAGGCGGTAGATCTAAGAAAAGTTCAGGTTATGGTAACATTAAATTCAATGGCTGCTTTAAGTTTTGAGTCTATAGATGCCCCAGAACTGGCACCATCTTATATATGATTTTCACACTGGTCAGTGGTTTAGACCTGACCTGTTTTATGTTCGTGGAGGTGACAGAATCTTCAGTGCCTCGTACGAGCATGGAACCACCTTTGCTATAGTGTGAAATGAGCTGCCGAAGAATAAAAATATTGTAGACATTTATTTATATATTCAGAGGGGATTTAAGTATGTGAGATTGCAAACATCAATGGTGCTTTATTATATGCAGGGAACATACGGCGAGAACAATTTTCTGGCAGGTCATGTAGTGTTCATGGCACTTGGCTGTGGCGGCTAGCTGTGGATCTTGCTCTGGGACGCAGTGTAAATCCCTGAGAAAACACGATAAAGGTCTAGGTTTAGTTCACTTAAACATCAGAGTTGTCTGCTCCACTATTCCTTTCAATTACCCATAGCAAAATCAAATGTTAAAATCTGACTTACAATACAATGTACAAGGTATCAACGAAATTCTTTCATAATGGGTATATACCTGATCGAAATGTTTAGAAGCTGTAGTGCTGATTCTGTAGTCATTGAGTCCAAACATTCGAGTCTTTTGAGGGTTTCTGACAGGAAAGTCTGTGCGTCTCGCCCACTGGATAGACTGGGTTTGACTGATGTAGATGATGAGCTGTCAGTGGCAAACTGTCAAGGAATCAGGGCGAGGTTCCAAGTAACATCAATGTAACAACATTGACAAAATTTGTTCATCAATGGTTCATCAATGACTCATAATCTTCCTCAAAAGAATGATTTCTAAAACATTGGCATTGTATGTCTTCTACTACATGTAAATTTGGTTTGATTTGGGTTTATGTACTAACTATGGTGTAATTGCGTAAAGGTTTAGTCTAATCTACTGGAAAACATTTTCTCGAATCAAAAGGCTACACATACTAAAGTTATGCTGGGCAGTGTATCAGCAGGCTAGACGTATAAAAGTAAACGCAGCCCTCACCTGTAGTTTAGGCACCATGCTGGGCAGCGTATCATTGAGATATCGGTAGTGACGAGCTGCGTGTTCCGGGAACAGGGCCGCCATCGTCGGACAATTCTTGGTGGCGTTAAACACCAGCATCAAGATACTGACATCTAGTGGACAAGGTCAAGGTCATTGCATGGACAGACAGGGCAGGTGTGCATAAGATAGGTACATCTGCTTTGATAGCTTTTAATAACCATAAGCCTGGGCTTACATTTCATTTGGTGCAATATGGTATAATATGCCAATCACGGAAACACCTAATATTATAATGCTCCGGATATTTTACTCAATGTAAACTTGTATATTTACTAAAATCGACAATTTCCAGCCAGACTTGTCGCACATGTATCACTATGAGTTAGGATACACGCTGGGTCTTCAACCTCTGGCTCAATTGACTCGAAGTACGGGTGACAACTCATCAGGTCCGGGGCCATCGCCATGACGAGGAACGAGTGGTTCAAGCCGAGGTGTCGCATGCAGCTAGAAGTGAAGTTTGTATTGGTATACTCTGGCTGTCGACACTGGTAGTTAAACTCGACAGTGTACTTGCTCAGTGCCAGAATAAGACTAGGATTTGTTATCATTATTGTTTATCACTGTGTTTGTGAACAATATTACAGCTACCTAGTGAAAATCGAAGGGTTTTTTTTTCCCATGATGACCCAAATATGAAGACCTATTTTTATTGGCTCAAATTACTATGATGAATATGCCACAGACAGTTGAATCTGTATACACATGTACCATAACCTTATTTTTTTTATGTACCCTACATACCCCCATATGGACTCCCGGTCGGCTTCGTATCTCCGCAGGTTGTCAAGTAGAGCAAGGACGCAGGTATTCATACAAGCTTTAGTCGCCAAGGTAACATTGGAGATCATCCCTCGCAAAGCTTCGCGGATTGTGTATGAGAAATCCTTGACGGAGGTGGAGCGTGGGAAGAAATTGAGTATACTAAAGAAAGTGATTTGATTTTGTTCTGCTTAATACCTAATACGGTTCTCCATTCAGCATACAAAGTTTACATACTGCGACGAACTGAACGAAATTTGTGATTGTATGAAAGTACGGAGAGAAAAAAGTTGCAAAAATTTGTTACCTTGAGCACACCAAGGATGCTGTCGAGTTGGTCTTCTCTCAGGATGATGTGTTTGCCCATCTTACGGAGACTGTTAATGGCATTGAGACGGACCGAGTCAATCTCGTCGTTCAGCATGTCAACTAGGAAGTCCTGCGACAGGATGGAAAACATCGGAGACTGCGATGACAGCTCACAGATCGAGTCAATAGCCGCATTCCGCACCTCTGAAATATCGATTTGCTGGTCAGATGCCCGAATGAGGCAGGGAAAAGCCATTAGTATACTTTAATTTAATGTAGTATATTGGAACTACATTAAGTTTTAGTCCTCGACTTTTTCCAAAATATTTTGCAGAAGTTAGTTTTCCACATGGTAGTACTGCAAATGTACAAGAACTTCATTGTACCCAGAAATTCGTCCTCCAGCCCATGTACAAAGGCCCCACAGGCTCCGCTGGCCATGACACTGACACTGTCTGGGTCAACGTCCTCCTTAGGGGCATCGTCGGCCCACTTCTGTCCAGTCGACCACTCGCCGCTCTCAAAGTGGTCGCGCTGTCGCTTGTGTGCACTTTCCTTGCGCTACAACCAATTGATGCCAAATTGACTTGATTTGTCTCATGATAAAATGTTTATTTGAATATTTGAACTATTCACTTACATACCCTCATATTAGACATGAGCTTTTTGTCCAAAGTCTGCTCCAGAAATCGTGGACTGACATTATGCAGGGAACCCTGTGTAAAATCAACAAAAATCGAAACATATATCAATATATTTCATGCTCATAAACCCCCCCCCCCCCCCCCCCCCCAAATTCTATACATTCTCGACAACACAAATGTTTGTGAATTCTACGCCTTCACCACTTAGATATATATGTGATTAAAGAGTGTAACACAGACCAGCAGACCGGCGGCTGTAGATCTGACAGACATCGACACGTCGTTGACCATGTTACAAATCTTGGCAAATCCGTCGTCCGTCAGCCGTATTTCATCACTGCTAATGTCGGATACTTTTACTAGGCTGCAAACAAAGGGGATAATTTTTACATGGGGGCTGTGCGCAAGAATTTCTTCGAAAGATGCGCAATATTGAAGAATTCTCCTAAACAACTCCACACTTTACTGTTAATAATCATGTTAACATTTCCAGAAATGTAGCGACATATTTTGAAAAGTAACGACACAGAGGTTTAATGGCAACAAAGATTTTGGCCCAAGTATCATACGTTGCACCTTAATACTACTTTTTTAATGTTCATTCAATATAAATGAAAGCACTGGATATGGTACTTGGGCCAAGACTAGATCTACTGGTAGTACTCATTATGTATATCGGTATTCTCTTATCGTACACTTTGTCTGCAACAATGAAATCGAGTAACAAACACTTTCAACTATCAGAGAGTCTTGTTTAGAGGCTGTTATATCAACTTTGACCTCTACTACATGTATACCACACCTGTCAGGGTAGAGTTGACTAAGCACCCAGATCAGTTGTACGGCGCACACACGCACACCCTCATAGTCGTCTGTAAGCGCGGTACACGCCTGACCGTACGCAGACTTGTCGATCATCAAACCACGCTCATGCCACTGCAACTGTGGGAGGGAAGGGCATTATATGCTGATATAATGCGACGGTGATGGACAGTAGAGACGGTATTGCTAAAATTCACCACAGACTGTGTTCCATGATGTCACAAGATTTTCATGTTCGTATTTTTCACTGGAATATAGAACATATACTGTAAAAAGACTAATTTTGGCGGCTATTAAATTTGTTGATTGTGAGCCCCACGTTATTTGGCCGAGATTTAATTTGGCGGTTTTTTAAAACCACTCGATCTGTGAGCTGTCTCCGATGTTTTACACTAGATGGCAGATGATTTAATTTGGCTGTTTTTCCCCTACCGCCAAATCCGCCAAATAAATCGTCCGCCAAAATTTGAAGCTCTACAGTATATATATTCCATTCTTTTCTATGCAGGCCAGCAATCTAAAAAGTTTTATCAGTTTGATCTTTAGAGTACATTCACAACCAGGCAATATATATTCTACTGTACATGATAAACATGCGGTATTCACTTACAAGAACCCTGAGGGCATTCGAGCGAACACGCGGGTCGTTATCGCTGGTGAATCTGCCTATGGTTGTCTGCATGGTGTGTGACTTTCTGAGTGCGTCAGTCAGGCCGGGGACTTCTCGGTCCGGCGTGGACAGACAGCCCACCACATCTAGACACTTGCATCGAACAACGTGACTCGAGTCCTGCAGGTGCTGCGAATTTGTGTACAAATCAAGGACATACAAATTATTCGCTGGACATTGATGAAATACATACATGTTTATCCGTAATGACTGATCAACATTTAACGACAAACTTACTATCAGAACTAATTCAGTTTAGAAAAACCGGTGAGAAACCTGGGCAATTATACGAGACCAAAATTCAAGGTACCAACTTTGACAGCGACTTGTAACACTTTCTGGTGAAGGGCAGAGTCATGCGACATAGATTTCCCAATCTCCAAGAGTGCAGACAACATCTGACTTATCAATTTGTGTGATTCTGCGAAAGATAAAACACTCAACATTCAGTTTTATAATGTGATCAGTCATGTTCGGCTTTTGCACCAATATTTGTTTTACAAGTTTGTGTTTTGTTGCAACGAAAGAGAATATATCAGTAACCAATCCAAGTTGGTTCATGGAATAATATTCAACAATGGTCAAAATTCAATCAAGTTCAAAATCTTACTTACTTTCCAATTTTAGCCACTTCATGATGTCATCACAGATGTACGTCTTCTCAACATTTGGCAGTGTGCCAAGTTTTCCCAGTAGTAAGATGATCGCCGATCGAACATCTTCATCCTGATCCGGGTGGAAATATGCCTTCATCTGATTGATGGCCATGTCGGCAGTTTCTGCTGAAATCGGCAGGTTCCCTTCCAGCTTGAACAACTGGTCTATGATCTCTGCTGAACTTGTACATTCTTTCAAGTTGATTGGAGGTTCCTCCGGCTTGGCTGGCACGTGAGTCAGACGCAATCGCTTCACAGGCTTTGGTTCTTCCTACATGCATAAAATACAATACAGAGTTACTTTCCAAGGTGAGAGTTAGACAAATATGTTGATGAAAGACCCCTACGGCTGTGTGCAGGATTCAATCTCAAGAGAGGCTCATGTTGTAAAGTGGTGACCAGGGACAGCAGGGGCACAATACATGCAATATGACACCTACAACTGCAAGTATAGGCCTATACATGAACCGAAATTGTGATTAATGCTACACCAGTTAAGAAAAAAACTTTCATCTACTTGTAATGTAGCTGACAAAAAAAACGGAAAAAATGGTTCATCTACTTGTGATATCTGAATCGGACTGAGGCGGGCCCAAATGTCCAAAGCGGACTGACTCGGATCACTTGCAGGTGAAAATGTCTCAGAACGGACCTTTGTCATGATTTATGAGCTAGTTTCAAGTGTAAATATGTATAATTCATTGTCATCCACTCATATTTCGTTGCGGCCACAAGAAGGGCGCCTACAAGAACTCCGTTTCGAGATGTACGATCAGGTTTTAATATAAAACTTCACCACATGGCAGCAGCACCATACAGACTTTGTCACAACAATCATCCTGTCATTGCAGGCTGTAATAGTGCGAAGGCGGAATACCGACAGCTCGCCCACATGAAAATCTATGTTGCAATCTGCATTTTAATAATATTCTGTTACATGTAAATTAATATAATTTATATATTATTTCCCAGTAACATGTCTGATGTAATTACACTAATTTGTCTGCTGTAAATGTGAATGCTGTAACTATTGCCAGTATTATAAATGGATAAATACGAGGAAGCTCAGTTTTCTGTGTTATTTCATTAGAAATAATTATTTGAAAATTATTTCAGATTCATTTAGTCTGCAATGCCATAGACATAGAAGAGAGATGGACTGCCAACTCGACCTCAGTGACCTTGAGCTTTCGACCAGAGAAATTTGGGTACTTTATTTCCGGTTTGAAGTTTTATGGGAAATTTGGATTGTAAAAATCCGTCGAATACTGTACGATACGTCAACACTCTGAGGATCGTCAGGAATGAACAATGGCAATATGACGTTATATGTTGACAACGGAAGTGTAACTACCCTCTTCCTCTGACCTTGTGTGACCTCAAGCTCAAAGACTAGAAACAGAGAGAGTGATACCGAAGTTGGCAGTCCATCTCTTCTATGTCTATGGTAATGCAAATCACAATTCACTAATAGATTGGATATAACAAGATACGATTTCGCAATTCGCAGTGTTACACTACCCTGAAATATTAGCATTCGTTGAATTAAGCGTTTTTGGGTTGTCCTGGCATATTAGCGACTGTTTAATTTAGCGTTTTTAAATTGCAATCAAATGTTGTGTTTAACAAATGAATATATTAGCGTCCATTAATATTAGCGTTTTATACAAAAAGCTAAAAAAAGGGTAAATAAACAGACGCTATTAATTTTCGGGTTTAGAGTATGTGGGTAAGAACACAGGCATGGTCACTACGCTATAATAGTTTGAAGCTTGAACACGTGGTGACATCTGACGATTGTGCACCAAACTGTGGCCATCAACAACAATGGCGGATCACTCATAGCGGGGCGCGTCGTAGTATTTTGTTGATATTTTGGCTAGGATGTACAATAATGTGGGCAATTTTATTACAAACTAATTTCCCATGCTTAAGAACCGGAATGACAATTGGTTATGATAGAAGAGTGTTTATTACACACCAGATGTTTCTTTTATCTGTATTTATCATTTTGTGCCACTGATTAACTCATCATTGTCATTGACTATCATGAAGAAACAGGATTGCCCACTAAATTGTACATGTGCTCCGATATTTTTTTTTGACATTTTGAGTCAAATTCAACATACGGTGGTGTAAATACGTCGTAGGTGTCTATATTTGCTATCTATTAGAGTACGACTTATCACTGGGCCCGTTTCGTGACATTTCCCACTTGAAATGGTCCGACTCAATCCGATTCGGACATTCAGGCTCGCTTCAGTCCGATTCGGACATTATAGGTACCCCCAAATTAACATATTATCGCTCAGGTTCCAGTTGATATTACGGTTAAGTGATTATTTATTTTATTACTTATCATGTGTTTTACTCGTCACAGGTACCGCTAATAATAACTGACAGAACACAATTGATGATTATTGTAATATACCTGGATAACTTGAGTAAATTCAGCCAAAGCCCGTTTCTTCAACAGAGCAGCCATTGTTTTCGGATTCAATCAAGACCCGGAATCGACTCACTCTTCCCAGCTTCCTCTCCTAACAGAAGCCGCAATGAAACTGAAAGAGCACCCGGGAATTAACATAAGTAAACTCGTATAAAAAGATCATGAGAGCTTCCATAGCATCGAACTAGGCCTATGCGAAATGTTTCTTAGGTCATCCAATTCCAACATGTTAAATTATCGGACCTACATGTCCGATAGCTAGGGCAAACCTAGCCCCAAGTCTCTCTTCAACCTGGTGATCGATATGGGCGGTTGATGGAACCGCCATATCGATCATCAGGTTGAAGAGCCACTTTTGGGGCTAGGGCAAACCCAGAGGGTTCAGGGGGGGGGGGGGGGGGGTTAGCTGAAAATAGCCCATAACCATGGTTTAAGTGAAATTAACGGGAAATTTTTCATGACTTACGCTGAAGGTTAACAGGAAATTTATTGAATTAGCCCACAAGGTCCATCTGTTTACCCGTCTGTTATTGCTGCGTCGTAGATCTTTGAAATTTACTCCAAGCCGGAGCATCTCAAGACACCATCCCCAAGCCAGAGCACCCCAAGACACCAACCCCAAACCGGAGCATTCCAAGACACCACCCGCAAGCCAGAGCACCCCAAAACACCGCTTCCAAGCCAGAGCACCCCAACCCACTGCCCCCAAGCCGGAGCATCTCAAGATACTGCCCACAAGCCGGAGAACCCCAAGACACCGCCCCCAAGCCGGAGCATCCCAAGACACCGCCCCCAAGCCGGAGCATTCCAAGACACCGCTATATAATTGACACACACAAAAAAAAATTAGCCCAAGGGCTGAGAAAGGTTACCGGACAATGTTTTACATCTTAGATATTAGCCATTTTTCCCCGTGACCTTGAAAACAAGGTCAAAGGTCAAATTCAAGGTCACAAGAGTATTCAGCATATATCATTTCATGTCCACAATTGATTCCTAGCCTGCAAAATCGACAATGAGCAAGATATTAACCATTTTGTGTTCTAACCTTGGAAATGAGATCAAAGTCAAATTCAAGGTCATATCACTTCCCATATGTCCACAATTGATTCCTAAGCTGTAAAATTGATAATAAGTGAACTGTTATCATGTGACCTTGAGAATGAGGTCAAAGGTCAAATTCAAGGTCATGACAATAAGGTGCATATATCATTTCCTATATATATGTTCATAATTGATTCCTAAGCTGTAGTCGATTACGAGCAAGATATTAGCCATTTTGTCCTGTGACCTTGAAAATGAGGTCAAAGGTCAAATTCATGGTCATCAGAATATTCAGCATATATATATCATTTCCTATATGTCCACAATTGATTCCTAAGCTGTTAAGTCGATAATAAGCGAGATATAAGCCATTGTGTGCTCTGACCTTGAAACTGAGGTCAGAGGTCGAACTCAAGGTCACGAGAATATTCAGCATATATCATTTCATATATGCCCACAATCGATTCCTAGTCTCTAATCTAAATATTAAGTGAGATATTAGGCATAATGTGTCCCATTATAAAGCATAGGAGAATTTAACATGGGAAAGTCCCATTTGGGCCCTAGTTTGGGCCACAATGGCCCACTTCGATCGATTCAAGCGCAACGAAATTTATAGACAGTACATTTACACAGGTTGCATATAGGAGTACATATGAGGACTGTTTTGTATCAAAAGGAAAAAATTAGCCCAAGGGCAAAGATAGGTTACCGGACAATTTTGGTTTTAAGCATTGTAGGTGACATACGATTTTGAGATTTACCAGTCGAGGTCATCTTTGTGAATTTCATTAGGTCTCTATTAGGTATGCTACATATGACTTCATATACATGTATGTCCATAATACAAACATATAAGCTTTATCAACAAATATTTCGTTTGTAGAGGCCAATTTAAGATTTTGAGATTTGCCCTTCAAGGTCGTTTAAGGTCAAGTTCGAGGTCAGCAAAAGATGTGCCATTTATACATGACTTTTTATAGGCTTATACACAATCCTAACCTGTATGTGCAAAAGTTTGAACTTCAGAGGCCACTTTCAAGATTTCAAGCCAGACATTTAGCACTCAACGTCATCCAAGGTCAAAATCAAGGTCATCATTAGTTGTTCCATATATGACTTCCTATATGTTCATAATGCAAACTGAAGCTCTATCTACATGCATTTCATCTGTAGAGGCAAATTTGGGCTTTTTTTTTACCCAAAAATGGCTGTTTTGACCTTTCAAGGTCATCCAAGGTCAAATTCAAGGTCACCTCCGAAATTGCCATATATGACTTCCTATTTGAAAGTGCCAATATCAAGCTCTATCTTCAAGCGTTCTATGAGTACAGACCTGGCAGCTCCCATTGTGAAGGGAAAAAGTGCCAAATTTTTTTTCGAAGGGTGAAAGACTTCAAGCCAGACATTTAGCACTCAAGGTCATCCAAGGTCAAAATCAAGGTCATCATTAGTTGTTCCATATATGACTTCCTATATGTTCATAATGCAAACTGAAGCTCTATCTACATGCATTTCATCTGTAGAGGAAAATTTGGGCTTTTTTTTCACCCAAAAATGGCTGTTTTTTTTACCTTTCAAGGTCATCTAAGGTCAAATTCAAGGTCACCTCCCAAATTGCCATATATGACTTCCTATTTGAAAGTGCCAATATCTAAGCTCTATCTTCAAGCGTTCTATGAGTACAGTCATGGCAGTTCTAATTATGAAGGGAAAAAGTGCCAAAATTTTTTTCGAAGGGTGAATAGCGAAACCCCCTATGCAAAACAATAAGGAATGACCTTACTCTTACGGGGCACCCGATCTCACACTGAGCTGGATAGGTGTCTGTGAAGTTCACATGGCTTTGACTTTGATACTTTAGTATCATTTGGATTTGACCACGTACACTTATTAAATCTAGGAATATAAATTTAACCAAAAATGGATAATGTGATTTGGGGCAAAAAAAATTTTTTTCGTCGACCCGCCAAAAATTCAAAATGGCCGCCACACGGTGGCCGGCGATTCAAGGGCAACAAAACCTATAAACATCATAAAGGTACATAAGGGGAATCGTCACCTGAGCTTGCATTTTTTGGAGAACTTGCAGATTTCGATATAGTTGTGGTGTCACAAGAGGAGGGAATGGCCTCCAAACAGAAGTACATACAGCGGGTGGAGTCCTGGGGACATTTTGGCGTCCGTCGAGAGGGATTGATGTCGAAGATTGACGTAGAATCGAAACAAGTAGATGAGGCGCCAGAAAATTATCCTGAGGATGAAGGTGACCGCGAAGGCAGTTTGGAGCTGTATGGCAGTGGATAGTCTGGTGTTAGTAGATTACACACAAGGCCGGCGCGAAATATTCTTCGCAAGGGGTGTTGGTGGGAGGAGAGAGTACACTTTTGTATACAGCCTATCACAACAATAGAAGATGGTGGTACCAAGGGCTGTTGGCGGGAGGAGAGTACACTTTTGTAAACAGCCTATCACAACAATAGAAGATGATGGTACCTTCACACTCATGTCAATAAGCGCCCGACAAAGGAGCCTCGCTAAGGAAGACACCATGGAGATATATCCGTCTGGTTTTGTCGGAAATATGCCAGAGGGAACTTTCAAGTGGGAGAAAGAAAAGTGTGTTTTCCTTACGGAAGATGAAGAAAGTGGTGGAGGATGCCAAGAAAATGGTCTCCAAGTACACTGGACTCGGTAGATTGGAGGCACAATAGACCAGTATATAATGTGTTAGTTTCTTTTTGATCATGTTGATTGTCTGAAATATACACAGATGATGTCCCGCTTTTTATGACAATTATGAGTGATGTTGAAGCACTTATCTTGTGTGTCTGTGTATGAATGTTAACTGTAAGGCATATGTGGAGTATGTGTGATGCTTGGCATTAGAAAAAAAGTATAATTGAACATGTATGTGCAAGTAGATTATAGATCTGGTCCATTTATATGTATAATATCGTAGAATTGCGGGCCAATTATAAGCTAGCCTTACGTGACAAGTACATAAAGTGATATCTTTCTTCCAGCCTGCACAATTTCATCATGGATACTTTTTGCTCCTTTTCTTCTCAGCCCCAGGAAAGTTCATTTTGCACTTGTCTGATGATGTAGATATTACTTTTTGCTCCAAATAAAATGGAATACTTGCAGAAGCTTATTCCCATATTCCCTTTTGTCATTTTTAAAGGAATTCTGATATATTCATATTCCATCAACTGTGTGGCAATGAAAAGAAAACATTAACTTATACGGGACGGCCAAATTTAAGACATCTACATTAATAGGCACATTGTTTTCAATTACCTCCTCCATATCCCATGAGTCAAGCCCAGCGCGCACACAATTTCAAAATTGCTGTAACTCTTGGAAAAATATAGCTGCACTGAATGATCATGTTCAAAGAAGGCTAAGGAAAGTTTGGAAAATATTGTCAATATAGTTGACCATGTTGAAGATGTCATATAATAGACGTGGAATCAATACCCAGTATCAAGTATTCCGAGCAAACAAAACAGGGTCCGTTATCCAATCTCATAGTCCGGGGACAGAAAGTCATATCAGGCATACGAAGTGAGAGAAAACAAAAATGACAGGGAAACTCATGAACCCCCGTAAGAAAAAGTTCACAGCTTCAAAATAGGCTACTAGTAGATATCAAGTATGAATATAATATACACCGTGACAATTAATTAAGCGCCCGACAAAGATATAATTATGTTTAGGCCCATCCATATTATCTATATAATCGTGAAAGACGGAGAAGAACAAATGACAATCCGAATGGCATTATCACTGGCAATCAGCATTAGCATTGACAATCGGCATTAGCAATCAGCATTTCGTCACCGGTCTTCCATAAACTTGTGTATTTCAAGTGGGCGTGTTGCCCAGAGCATCGAATTGCGATAATGTGGGGCCGCTGTGGTCCATTTGACAAAGAGTCTG